>OZ024888.1:28407455-29034955 GCA_964017195.1 Siderastrea radians | reverse complement strand
CCAATATTTCTTTTCTTGAACTTCTGGCACAGCCCATTACTGCCATGGCCCATAGTTTTTAGAAATGGCCCATAACTTTTGAAAGCCAGGGGCCATAGGCCCATATGCCTGTTTTGCCTTCCCAATCTCTGATATACCAAAGGGGAACTGATGCACCATGACTGTTTCAAATGCAAACGTTTTTCATGAAGTACAAACAAACTCAGTCAATGACATTTTATTGTATTACCACCGTAACACAATTTATTTATTCAGAAGCTGTCTGAATTGCATTTTCAATGGAAAATTTATAATTTTGCTTACACATCGTTTTATATCTAAGTATCGTAGTTCAGTTTGAGATCAAAATTGCCATGATACGGGGAGGAAATGTTCTCCTTATCATTGGCTCTCCATATGTGTGTGTTTGTGACATGTAATTCAAGAGCGTGGCCCCTGTGGGAAAGATTATGTTCCTATTGACTGAGTGAGAGGGCTGGATGGGAAAATGTTTGACACAAGGTCATGGCATATGGACCGAGTGCAGTGAGGTCAATGTGTGCCATGACCGAGAGCCAAATATTTTCCTATTCTCACCGGGGCCCGTGCTAACAATCGCCCTAATTTTCTATTCCACAGGCCCAGTTATTTTTGGCAATCACGTGTTATGCCGCTGACCTTGTGCATATATATATATGTATATTGAGCTTCTCAGCTCGCATGTACTGTCTTTTTGTGAATTGCTGGAGGACTCACATATCAGCGAGTACTTCTTCGTGGTCATCACTGCGCCTTCCTCTATTATTTCCTTCCTGTATTATGACTCAAGTTCCTGCTGCCCTAAACGCGGGAGTTTTGGCTGCCCATTTAGACGGCGTTCAAGGTGCAAATGTTGATGCTGTGGCGCCCGCTCCGGCACAACCTGCGGTTCAAGAACCTCAACCTGCGAATCTGGACCAGCCCGCTCAAGGGCAACCGCATGAGGCTCAACAAGCTCCAGAGGTTTTTTTTGGTGGTTGGGTCTTCGCTTGTATTTCGCCCCCTTGTTTTTTGCGTTTCCTGTCCAGTTTTGGTTTTTGTTCGGTTTTAGTGCGTCCTACTTGTCGGGTTTTGTTTCATTTATGGAGTTTCGTTCTTGGTTCGCATGTCGTTTGTCCTGGCTTGTTTTTTTTGTCATAGCTTGTCCCTTTCTTGATATTGCCATTAGTTTGGGTTTCGGTTATTCCCTCCGTTTGTTTATTAGCTTCGTTAGTCATCTCGCGCTTTGTTATTTTGTTCATTGCCGCTCATTTGCTTCGGGTGTAATGGTTTTTGTATTTTTATTTTGCTCGCAAGTTTGCTTTGTTTGCCGCCACGTGTTTTCCTTCTTTCCCACGGGACTTTAGTTTTAGTATACTTTTAGGTTTTTCCTGTTACTTTATTTGGTCGGAATATTTCTTCCTTTACTTTATTTTTAGCTTTACGTTTTCGTTTTCTATATTGCGTTTTATTGTTTGTCCTTGTTGCTTATTTTGTACAGCACCCTTTGTTTTGTTCAGCCATTGTTCCTTGGTGCTTTAATTAGTTATTCTTCTCCCTTGCGCATGTTTGTTGCACCTTTAAGTTACGTGATTTTTGATTAGATTGTTATTTGTCATGTATTTTGAATTCTAAAAAAGACGACAGTTTTAAAACAAAAGTTAAGAATGGCAAAGACAGAAGGCAAAAAAAAGGAGAGAGAGGGGGACAGGAAGATTTTAAAAGAAAAGGATGGAAGTAGCAGAAAGTAGGGTTAAAAAAAACGGAGAAGAGGAACGTGTTATCAGAAGGAAAAAAAAGAGTACAGGGAAAGGAAAAAGAGAGAAAGAGGGGAAAAAGAAAGAAAGGAAGGAAGAAAGAGAGGAGAAAGAAAGAAAGAAAGGAAGAAGGAGAAGAGAAAGAAAGAAAGAACAATCGTTTCCCAAAATTCTGTTCCTTTTTATCGAAGCAACTTGTTTTCAGATTTCCACAACAACACTATTCCGTTGTAATTGATATTCGAGGAAATGTCTAAAAAACTATCGATTTGTCATGATGTTTCCCGAAACAATCTCTCCTCGGCACTGCAATCGCTAGTATTTTGCGCGCAGGGTCCAACTGGTTAGGAACAGCAAATATAGGAACTAAGTGTTCCTATGTTTGTTGGGCAACATTGGGATCGCCATGAACCAACGGATCTGGGTATCCTGTGTAAGGCAAACGGATATTTTTACAAGTTGTCATAATTTATATAAATTCGACGGAAACTACGGATTTCACGGAGTAGACGGATTTCTTTATGCTAATCATAAGATGATAATGAAATTCATGAAATCCGTCTTGACCGTCAATACCGTCGAATCCGTTCACTTTCACCAAGTCTTTTAACGAGGGGATATGTAATGACCACCCCTCCCCTTCATATTTTTTAACGGACATCGAGCTTGAAACATTTTTCTCTTAATTCAACGGATTCTACGGATTTCACGGAGTAAGCGGATTCCTTGATGCTAATTTTTAAATGACATTACAATCAGATTGAATTATTATTATAATAATTATCTTTATTATAATAATAATAATAATAATGATAATAATAATAATATTATTATTATTATTATCATTATTATTATTATTATTATTGAATAATGAATAATGAATAATGAATAATAATAATAATAATAATTATATTATTATTATTATCATTATTATTATTATTATAATAAAGATAATAATTACTATAATAATAATTCAATCTGATTGTAATGTCATTTAAAAATTAGCATCAAGGAATCCGCTTACTCCGTGAAATCCGTAGAATCCATTGAATTAAGAGAAAAATGTTTAAAGCTCGTTGTCCGTTAAAAAATATGAAGGGGAGGGGTGGTCAATACATTTTCCCTCGTTAAAAGACTTGGTGAAAGTGAACGGATTCGACGGTATTGACGGTCAAGACGGATTTCATGAATTTCATTATCATCTTATGATTAGCATAAAGAAATCCGTCTACTCCGTGAAATCCGTAGTTTCCGTCGAATAAAGAGAAAACTGTTCATCGCTATATACCCGTCTTCAATCAAGTGCAGCATTTGTTGATTTAGGTCATACAGAGAATGCAAGTTACGTATCTCGACATCATAATAGTCAGTTTATTACTTGCGTGGTTCTACAAGGGAATTTTCGCTGAACCGTTAAAGGAATGGAATTTAAGGTATTAGACCTTACAAACAACAGCAGTATCACTGTGTGCAACATTAGATGTCAATGGAATCAGTTAATTATCGTGCCATCATATATGCTCAATTGTTGCTTTACGTGGTCCTAAACAGGAATTTTTACTGAGACGTTAAAGGAATGACAATTTAAGGTATTAGACCTTACAAACAACAGCATCATCACATTGATTGTTTACCTTACGTAATCCTCCAAAGGATGCGAGGCAGTGGTATTCGGCTAAGACTTAATAAACAATAACTGTCTCACATTGACTGTTTACCTTAATACGTAATCCACAGTAGTGGTATTCGGTAAGACAAAAGACGCTTGAAGTAAGTCCGTGCGAGCGTAAACTCCAGGCAAGATCTTACTGGTCAGAAATACCGTGGCCCTCCAAGCATCCTTAACTTAAGTAAACTCTATAAAAAGAAAGCGGTCAAGTTCGTATTACTCATTCACAAGCAGGATGCCATAAGAGGACCAGAGTATAGCGATGTAAGTACGCTAATATATTTTCCTAATTTGAAGACCCCTTTCTTTTCAAACCATTATTGAACAACATTTTATGCGTAAAATCTTTCAGGCGAAATGGCCCGAAATCCTGCACGGCAGCTTAACAGTAAGTCCATCAGAGACGCCATTTTGTCATACATTGTCCCTTCAGTGGAAAAGAAATTCTGCATTGTAAGCGGAAAATGCACATGGCGAGTCACAGGAAACGAAGAACTAGCAGAAGCGTGGAAGCTAATTAGTCAAAAAAGACACCAGTGTGATGCAGCTCTAAGCAAGCTCACCAACTTTGGATTCTATTTTTCGGCGATTGCCTCATGCGAACCGAAAGCAAAATCGGGCAAGAAAAAGGCTTCAGAAGAGGACGAAGAGGAAGCGGTTGTACAGCCCTCACAAAATCAGTCAGGGCATTCCTGTATCGATATAGCTGTGGAAAAAAGGCGTCTACCAGCAATTTCGTACTGGATAGCCTTCGAGTCAACCAATGGTTCTCAAGTAAGTGTCGTGCCGCTGAGGAAGGCCTGGTTTGAGTGTGACGTTGAGGTAGATGTAAAGGTTCTAAAAGGAAAACAGCTACAAAACATTGCAAAAACACTGTGCACCGTATGCAAAGATCACAGCTCCACCTACATGGCTAAAATCGCTCAGCTGTCCTATGAATACGTTGAAAGGGAAGTGCTACTTGAAATCGAAGACCAGCTATTTGAACCTGAAGAGCGAGATTACTTTGTCCTCCAGTTTTACCTGGCCAAGCAAGTTTACTGGCAAGACCTGAGAGAGGGCGTGGCGGCCTTGCAGAGGGCAGGATTGCAACTACAACTTAATAATACTCCCGGGAATGAGGAATTGGTCAAAGGTATCAGCATGGCACCAGAAATCACGGCAAACCCTATTACCCAGTTGATAAACGACGTGGAGAGGGTGATGCGCAAGAACAAGTACGGGGTGTGCAAAGGTGAGGTGTTGAAACTGGCGCTGGGTTCACGTTATACGTTTCAACCGAAGACTACCGTTGATGAGTTCATTGGCACTTTAGAAGGACACCCGAAGTTAAGAGCTGCTCTCGTTCAGCACGCCGAGCGGATCAAAGAAAAGCTTAAAAAGCCAGACACTCAAGTCATCCAGCAGCTTGAGATCGATCATGACCTGATAGAAGTGAGTGACGGCTGGTGTCTCTCGTTGCCACAACGACAGTTTGTACACGCCCCTATACAAGCAGCCGACGAAGGGAAAATTTCACCCCGTGCATTCGTGCAGTATGACCACCAAAAACGCCCTGAGCCTAAATTCTTCAAAGAGATCCTGGAGAATAGCCTTACCGACGACAAGATACGAGCGTTTTGCAGTGACTACTTGGGGCTTTTGCGCTTCCAACAAAAGAAACACAAAGAAAAGGTAAGGCATTTTGAGAAACTCCGTGACATGACAAACCGATTTTTTTTTTTGGTCATAAAGCAAATGATATCTTTTCCTTTGTTGTCTGGTGGTGAAAAGGGATTGTTCGAACTGTCTTGGCCCATGGCCCATTATGACACTAAACATTAATGCGTGATTAATGTATTTTTCCCTAGGTTCCCTGCCTAATCGGTGCGGCAGACAGTAGGAAAACCAGCTTGTTTGCTCCGATCTTGGGCGTTGTTCCAGCCAACCGGATTGCAAGAGTGACAAAGCAGAGAGCGTTCAACAAGGCGATGATAAACAAAGACACACAGTGTATCTTTATTGACGAGGCGTGCATTTCCACCATGGATGTAGATGATTGGAAGTTATTAACACAAGGGGGGTGGACTGCCATAGACACAAAATACTTGACTGCCCGTGGATTTGTGAACCGCTGCCCGATGATCATTGCTTGTCAAGAAGAAATGCAATTTCCAGAGGCTGACCGTGAAGCGATGGACTCGCGCCTAAACAAGTATGTATTCAAACCACTGCCAACCAAGGACCCATCTGCATACGCATGGCTCAAGAACCACCCCATTGATGTTATCCTGTGGGCCATGGAAATGGCAGACCAGCCTTGCATAACCCCGCAAAGCAACGATGATGCACAAGGCCTTTCTAAAGAGGAAAAGGCGGCGCTGCTTTCATGCGAACTGGACGACTCACAAGATACGGCAGAGGACGTTGATCAAGTGGATGAGGAGGAACAGCCAGTGCCAGGTCCGTTAGCAGAGGCGTTGCGAATGGCTCAGCAAAACTATGATGCAAACTCCATACAGTACCAAATAGTGACGGAGAGGTTGAGTAATGTCGAAGCATGGACCAGAGAGAGCATTGCAAGGGCAGAAATTCAGTGGCAAGAACGAGTAGGCGGTTTGGTTCATCGCGGTGTTCCTATCGACGTAGCCAAGTTGTTCCCGAAGTATGGCCAGCCGGTACCTGAAACCGTGCTCCGACACATAAGGCGAGTGGACGAGCAAGATGCAAGAGGGAAGTGCAGGCAAAAGAGGCGTTTGACAATGCTTGGGTAAAGAAAATGGAGTTTGAGTTGAGCAACGTGACAAAGCGTCTGGAGGTAGTCGCCCGTAGTGAGATTCCCGACCTCAAAAGCTACATCGAGATTCTCGTGTACAAGCTCAAAATGCATCATGAAAATGCCAGCAACCTAAAGTGCGCCACAATCGTAGAAGAGAGACGAAAGGCATGCATAGAATGGGGTCTCATAGAACAGAAACACGCCTATTTAGTGACGAGTGCCTTTGAGCCCTTGCCCTTGTGCGAAACGGAGGACGAAGAGGATCCCGAAAAAGACAATGAACTGGGTAAGCCACCGGGGATATGTTGTGTGTCGCAAACAATTTTCTTTCAGCCCGTGTTATGTTACTAATTGTGTTACTGTTCAATTTGTGAGTGCGTTGAAATTTTTGCTTTTTGCCTGCGCTGTTTGTCTAAACAAATCGTGTTTTTTTCTTTTTTCCATTATACAGAACACGCGCCGGGTACCGAGGATGAAGGCGATCTGCATCAGCCACCGATGATGAGCAGCGAGAAAGAAATGGGTGAGTCCCGTTAATGTCATGCCAAACAATTTCGCGATTTTCTAACCTTTCATAGAAGTCCCTGTGTTAAATTGTTTTAATTTGTTGTCATTTGATTATCATCAGAACTATCGGAGTCTCTTTTCTCAAGTGGGTTCGCCGAAGGGGACGTGGTGGAAACGCCTTCAAGTCAGTCTGTTTTAACAGCTGATGGTTTACTGTGCGAGTCGCCTACCAGAAAAAGACGAGCGCCGTTCGAGGACTACATGTCGTCGCAGGCCTGGGGTGGGCTCAAAGTTCACTCCCAACCAATTAAAAAGGCGATGAAAACAAGGCCTTCAAACAAGCTGCCCCGGGGACAAACTCAAATCAGAAAGTTTTTCCATGAAGCAATGTAAACTGAAATGTGACTGTAACGAATTAAAGTAAATTGAGCATAGCATTGAATACGTTTAATTGAGTTGTTCTTACATACAGTGAGATATCAAAGTCCTATCATGTCGTAGTATTCCACGGGGTCTCCAATTCACTGATTCCAGTACTGTAAGCTCCTCTTCTACGATATCTGTTTTTGGCACCGGTGTAGGATCTGCGTTGATGCTGCATTAAGCGTTGCTTAGAGCCCGATCATGTCACAATGTTCCAAGGGCCTCCAGTTAACCGATTCCAGAACATTTAGCTCTTCCTCTATGATTACATGCCTCGGTACCGGTGTTGAGATAACGTCCATAAACGAGGAATTTCTTGCAATGTCACTGCTTTCCAGTTTAATGGCTATGAATAGGCACGCCAAGATTAGCTCCCCAAGTGTAGCCCTTTCCCTTTGTGTTGTTCTGTTCAAATGCCTCCAAAGAAGGCTTTCTGCCAACATGGCCGTCGATTTTGGAAAACCAAATTGCTTGCAAATGCCATGAATAAACTCTCCAGCAAACTTGATGTCTTGCAACGACAAAGCGGGATGTTTATCTACAATGGTGTCCATGATCTTAGGGGGTCTGTGTTCAGCAGGAAAAGAGGCCCGGCTTATAAGGTGTGCTCTCTAAATAGTGACACGCAACATTCCGAAATGCTTTGGGAAATGCACACACAAAGAAGGCCTTTTGGATTGGCACATAAGCAAGCGCGGTTGCCAGGGCCTCATTTTAAATTCCAGTTCTATAGTAGCAGTAAGTTTTTAGCTAGCGCGATTCCTTGCAAAACTTGGCCACTGCTCGTTTCTTCAGTGAGTCAGAAGACCTTCCTTTCTGGAAATGAAACTCGGAATCCCTCAGAATGGCCGTCCACTGACCATAGCTGTACCTATTGAGACCGGCCTTGAGATACCTGTCCTCATCCGGTGTGAACAAGAGGGCTTTTTTTCTATTGCATGTACTACCGATGTTCGCCACTTTGAAAGCGCGCTGGCGTGTACGCCTTGGCATTTCAACCAAATTGGACTCGCGTTTTAGTGGCAACGCCTCTTCTGCACTTTCTACTTCTTCTGTAGAGCCGCTGGACAGCTGGTGCGCATCCTGTTCTTGAGAGGAGGCGGACGAGATGTCTGACAGTCTTGAAATCACATCTTCTTCCAGCTTTGTCCCCTTGTCGCCATGTAGTTTATCCAAGCATTGGCGGGCCTTTGTTGCGACCTCTCTGGATCGTTGCTTTTGATAATGCACTCTTGCTACAACCGAGCTGTGTTTCTGGTCCTCGGAAATTGTGTCTTGCTCTTTAGGACTAAGTTGATTGGAGCTTGCTGTCTCGACGATCTGTCGGTAGCGCGTGGGATGAACGTACTTTCCGATGGAATCAAAAACCAATTTACTCATCAGCTCTCCGATCTTGTTGTGCTGCCCTCCATTTCTAGTCACAAGCACGTAGTCGCAAACTGGTTTCTGCAGAGGGCGAATGTGATGTATATATCCATCCAAAACTTTCATATTAGTGTCGGTTAAAAGGAGAGGGTCAAATCCGTATTTACCTGCCGTTTTAAACATTTTCTGGTCTATGAATCCCCCATTTGTTTTCGCTGCAGGAACCATCTCAACTGTGAGGTATTGGTACGTCATGGGTCGGGAGCCCTTCACCTTTATGAACAAGTAGACGGCTAGAAATTTGGTGGCAAACGACAAATCCCCCGAGCAAACACTACCTGGATTGTCCCTGCATTTCTTAAGCACTTCTTCATATCAAGGCAGGTAATGAGACACAACTTCCAGTAGTTCGTCGAGCGATGCCCAGTGACCCTTGGCTTCCAAAACATCAATGTCCAAATCGCTGGTCCACTGCAATCTCATCATCTTAGACACTGTTCGCCGAACTCTTTTCAAGTAAGTCTCGGTCACAGTTAATCCTCTAGCCACTGTATCTGACAATCCTTCGCTCACTTTTCGGAATTGCACTAGCTCCCCAATGGCATCCAGGTATCCTAAACGTCCAGCATGTCCAAGATTCCACGATTCCTGCATCGTATCAGCAAATTTAAAGAGAAGGTTAGGAGAGCATAAGCTATAGTCGACATTTTTCCAAGTCAGTTCGTCTTCGTCTTCACAGCAAAATTGGAGAAACTTAAGGCATTTGCTGACAATTTGTGGAGCTTTGCGATCGCTCTTGCCCCCGCCACTCCCTGTGAGCCAAGAAAGGAATTCTTTAGCGATTGCACCTGATGGTTCAAAGGTTGGAATCGGTTTGCTCGCACTGGTGGGCTTGGATTTTTTTGTCCTTTCATTACAATCATTTGCTTGACTAGCCTCAATTTCTGCATTGCTTGGTTTCTGATCAAAGTAAAAGAACCAACCGTGTTTTCGAGTTACGTGTTTCCTGCAGCCTCTCTGAGTCCCAAATCCATCGTGATCGCACGCCAGTACTGGACAGTGAAAAAGACCATCGGATTCATCTTTCTCCAAGTGAAGTCTTTTCGGTTTTGTCAAAGCATTTGTAACTTTAGCCCAGTCAACTTGCTTGAACGTTTTACTCATCTTTCTTGGGTGGAGAGTTGGCGAGAAATGAGCATACACTTACCTGCCAGTTGTTTTATACGATCCGTGCGTCCCTAGAGTACGGAACTCCTTATTGACCAATAGTAAAGCGAATATGCTAAGCTTGTTCAAACGTGCCCTGGACATGTTGTAGCCCCTTTGGGAACCCAAGTGCATTTTGTCCAATAGAAAGGCGAAGGCGAGCTTAATCCAAAAAGCGTGCTCAAACTTGCCCTAGCATGTTTAGGCAGAATGAAGTTCAATGCAATATCCCCCCTCCCCAAGCACTCCAGTGGCTTTCAAGTAAATGGGACTTCTTTGTTTCCATTAATCATCAAACAAACAGACCGTTCCTTTTAATATCGGAACACTTTGTTCCAATTAAGGATGTGTAGGACCAAAATGTTCTTTTAATGAAAAGGAACCTTTTGTTCCAAAGGAACCTTTTGTTCTTAATTGTGTTGAGGTGGAACAAAATGTTCCTATTACTATAGGAACAATATGATCCCATTTGTTCATATAGGAACAAAACGTGACCTTTTATTTAGGGCCACATTGTTCCTAATTCCTTTTTGTTTGGGAACTACACGTTCCTAATTTCCAAACAAAGGAACTTCACGTTCCCCTTTTGTTAGGTCCAATTAAGACATGCGAACGAAATGTTCCTAACTGAGATGGAATAAGGAACAAGGAGTTCCTTGTTGAGCTATGTAAACTCGGTAGATAGGAACAGGTGTTCCCAATTGTCTTAAAGAAGAACTTAACTGGAAATAGGAACTGAGTAATATAGGAACTGTTGGTTCCTTAATCCTGTTAATAGGAACAATGGTTCCGATTAAATTTCATTATTGGGAACGATACGTTCCCTTTATGTGAAAAGGAACGAAATTATTAGGAACTCAAGTTCCTAATTACTCAATAAAGGCCCAACAGATTTGCCCGATTAGGAACAATGCGTTCCTTTGTCATTACAAGGGACCTTTTCGTTCCTAATCAGTAATTTTTTGTTCCAAATAGTGCAAAATGCGTTCCTTTGTACAATTTAAGAGCTGTTCCTTTGTTTCAGAAAAGGAACAGCTGGTTTGTTCCTAATTCAATTATAGGAACAAAGGAACAAAAATAGAGGAACGGACCCCTTTTATTCGGCCGATCGTAGCGCTCGTTTAACTCGGTTTTCATCCAAATAAACCATCAATTTAAGCGATTTATTAGTTAAACTAGTTTTTGTCGAAGTTTTGCAGTAAAACTCAAAGCACGTTGACAGAATTTTGCGGTTCTCTCAATTTGGGAAACATAGAAGATTGTTTCCCAAAAGTTCAGTTCCCCTTTTTTACGCGTGTCGTCATGACGACATGATGCGTTATTTTACCACTACAGTGCATTCCTGTGTATATATGAATGAACATATATATGAATAAATATGACTGAAATGCGCTATGTTGTTGTGTTACGAGTAAACCATAGTTAGCGAGTAATACAACAGGAACATGTTTATGGTGCAAGTAAGTTAAGTTTATAACAACAGGGAGAAAAGTAATGTTTTGAGAGTGGGGGACAGGAAAAAGAGTAAAAAAATGTCATATTTGTGTTACTGAGCGCATGAAGTATTTGAAGATTTCTAGGTATGGGTGATAAGCTCTTAAAATATGTGTGAATTGCTTGTTCAAGATTATACAAGTCTATACGGTGAGAGAGCGGTTTTAGTTGTGAAAGTATTTTTAAGAGGTCAGTAATAATATAGTGATACGTGATGTCGGTGTTTTAGTTGAATTTGTTAGGTTAACGAAGTCAAATCTTAAATTAATGAGGGTTTATTAGGTTTGAAGTTAGACTTAACATACCTTGTAATGGCGTTGTTTTCAGTTCAGGTTAATTGTAAATAGAGCATTGTTTAGGTAGTCTGAAAATTGGTCTGAGAAAGGCGTGTGATGTTTATTTTGCGCTCAAGATGATTAAGATTGAGCAAATTATATAGGCTAACAATAAGCTTACAGAATGGAAAAGATGATACATACGTTTGGAAAGGAACAAATTGAAGCACTTGTGGTAACATGATCATTATAGAATATCTGACTGAATATAAGCCAAAACTTACCAAATTTGGTACTATTTATTGTTAGTGGTTTCTTGTTTTTGTTTCAAAGGCTATGCGTTGAACATATCAGAGCGGCACATTTTTGTAGGGCGACGGTAATTGAACTGAAAGTCACAATAAAACAGCAGGACATGCCTTGGAAAAAGCTATGTCTTTAATATTTTCACGGATTACAGTCAAATTAAAAGCCAACTAACTGTTTAAAATTTAGTTAGTTGAGTGTTTGAATATAACGAAATTAAAATGTTTACAAATTTGTTCACAGATGAGATAGAAATTCTAGTCACTGTATATTTTGCTTAATGCTTACAAGGCAAATTACAACAGTTGTTACAATGCAGTGAATTGCTAAAGAAAAATAACAATCATCAGGTAACGTGCGATTAGTCATAGAGTGCAAACTGTTTCAGTTTTTGTCTTATATGTCGCTTAGTACTGCGAGGCAAGACACGTTGAAACTTGCTCACCTCAATGTGTATTTTGCTTCCTTTTCTTGAAAATGTATAATTATAGATTAACACTGCGTTCTTTGACGGTAGCGATCTACTTTATCAACAGACTTGAGAAGATCCCAAATCTCTGATCTCAGGCAACAGAGAAAAACCCGACTCATAGTTTCACAAAATCCATCAATTATAGTCAACCTGACAACGAGGAATCACTACCGACTCCTTATACAAATTGAGAAACTTGCTGGAATAGCTTATCAATGTTCAGGTAAAAGCAAAGGAATATTGCCATTACCATGTTGAAAACGAGGGACAGCTCTACCATAAATTTTCCTA
Organism: Siderastrea radians; assembly: GCA_964017195.1. Classification (NCBI taxonomy): domain Eukaryota; kingdom Metazoa; phylum Cnidaria; class Anthozoa; order Scleractinia; family Rhizangiidae; genus Siderastrea; species Siderastrea radians. Next base: position 29,022,435 of record OZ024888.1, on the reverse strand, counting down.
CCACTAATTTTACGGCTTTAGGTTGTAGCTAACAGTTGACAGAGGTTGAGATAACTTTTGTAACATGGGTTTATGTGTGCTTCATGTTGTTTTTATTGTGTGGTTTTCGAACAGAAGTTAATGGCAAAAGAAAGAAAAATGCAATCAAATTGTTCAGTCACAACTCTCCAAGGTTTGTCCGCTTTTCGGTGTTAACATCAAAAACAAAAATCCACATCACACAAAGTGGTAGCACTTTCAATAACCCAGCTTTTCTAAACATTGTCGCCTATTTGCGGCTTATCTCTGTTATCAGTTAACTTAAATAGAAAACTGTATAAGAAAACATGTTTGTCTTTTTAACATTTTGGATACTTTATGGAAAATGTTTATGTCTGTGTATTAACAAGTAAATTTCTTGTTTCAATCAAGCAAAGTGTGAAGATTCTTAAAGTTGAAATGCGTAGAATATGTAACAGGATGTTGTTAAGTATGCTGACCTTATAAATCTTCAAATTGTTGTAAAACAACGCGCTTGAAAATAAAGATGATATTGCTGCCTCTCGATTAATACGGTAAATAAAAAGGAGTTTAATTTGAATTGCTTTAACAAATTTTCCATGTTAGAATCGAATAAACACGATAAACACTGGGGGCGTTTATTAACTCATGGTTAATTTGAACTTGGTTTACATGCATTCAAGGCTCGGTGTTTCAAGTGTTTCTAAAAAATGGAGAAAATTCGGTACTAAGGAAATGAATAGATTGTTTTCCTTTGTGTTAAGATTAAGTTGTTTGTTTGACATTGGGCTGACGAGAAACATGATTTCACCATGCAAAGACGAACAGGCTTGTGATGGCAAGTAATCTGAAGTTTCAGCAATTACAATTGCGTAGAACACAAAGTTATGGTAAAAGAAAGAAAAATGCAATCAAATTGTTCACTCACAGATGTCCAAGCTTTGTCCTGTTTTTGTGTCTTAAAACAAATACATCAGAAGCATATAAACTTGTACAAAACGGTAGCACGTTTTTAAAAATAACCCTTGGGAAAACATTGTGCTTTGTTTTTGCGTACAAGGTATGCAATGTATATGTTTTTGCGTACAATGTATCTTATCAGATAGACCTCATTCACTTAATAACTGCGACATATTTCAAATGCCTTTGTGATGTCCATCAAACAAAAGTAGTTTTGTTAGCTATGTGATTCAGTTTTTATTTCAGTTGCGTTAATATAAATGGCCATCTTATGCTTGTGTTTGGTAAAATTGGTAAGTCAAATCGTTAAAAAAAATTGGATTTAAATATTGGTTGAGGTCCTACTAGCCACTTTAACTCTGCGGTTACCTATTGACCTCTTGAGCTGACATTGCAGCTAGAAAGTGATTTCATCAACTCGATGTCGAAAACGAGACAAAGTAGTCTGCTTAAGTTTTCCAACCAAATCAACTTTAATTTTCCACAGATCCTCGCTTTACATGAAAGGTAAGCGAACCCAGCCTAAACACTGAAAAAAAAAAAACCTTTTAGAACAAAACTCATGTTGACACAACAGAAAACCAATCAAACTCTGATCACTGATCACTTTCGTGACTGTCTTCATCACCCCAAGAGAGCAACATGCGTTAATTACTTACATTTACATTGTACCTAATGCAAATAGCTGAAAATAGACTTTGAACAATAAACAACTAAATGTAAACACACAATTCCAACATCGGGATAGTTTTGATTGAGTTGTAAGAGCAAGTCATGAGATGTTGCGCGGAATGTGCAGTTTGAACTGTTATACAATTGTGGTTTGTAATGTCAGTAAAAGACGATTTGGAAAAGGAACATGTCTGAACAGCAGATGTTTTAAAGATGTAATGGAATGAACTGCTTATCATGGTCCGATATGATAACAATCTGGATGTTTATCCTTTGGTCTAGAAATTACGTTCCTAATAAAGAATTTAATTATCTCGTCATATCTGTGTTAAAATTTGTTCTGTTCTGTTAGTGTGTTGTTTTTATATTGTACGAGTAATTAGCAGATCATTCAAAAGTTGTGTTGAAGAAAAACTTCTCTCCTGAAGATTACAAAACGTGATTCATGAAGACCGAGGTAGTTTTTGAAGATATTGTCACAAACGTGATCTTCGTGATTTCAAAGTTTTCGAGCGAAATTAATAGGCTTACGGCGTCATATGAAACACTTTTTTTTTCACAACAAAAGTTAGTTGTTGCCGAATTGTTGATAGCGAGAGCTATACACGACAAACAAGTGATTTCACCACTATGAATACATAGTTTATTTTATCATTGTTAACGATTCAAGATTTATTTTGTATTTCATTTGTTGAAGCCAAACCGGTGTGTGATTACCTATATAAGGAAAAAGTACACTCTTTCATTTCCTATATTAAAATTTTACAAGGGTTTGTCCAAAAGATACTTGTCAGAATTGATTTAAGGCAATCAGAAAGAGATGTAAAGTACAGGTCAAGTTTTAACCTTTGTTGTTTGAAGATTTCATATGCATCCCGTCGGAATAGCCTTTCACTGAGTTGTCAGAGTAAGTCATATGATGTTGCACTGTGAAGATGTGCAGTTTGAACTGTTAGAATTCTGGCCCCAGTTGTTCAAAAGTTGGATAGCGCTATCCACCGGATAAATCTCTATCCAGTGGATAATGCAATTGGTCTCCCTAATACTTATCCACTGGATACTAATTTATCCAGTGGATAGTGCTATCCAACTTTTGAACAACTGGGGCCTGATGTGTAATATTAGTAAAAGACGATTTGTTAATATGCATGTTTCAATTTAGGTATGACAAAATCATTTACTGTGCACAGTGTTTTTGTCTGTGAAAATGTGAAATGTAAGAATGCTGAAACCAGAAACTTGCACCAGAAATATGACCATGCTACAACGGCAAACTTGCACAAAACTATTAACATGCTACAACGTGAATTTTGCTCCAGAAATTCCTTGTTTACAGGACTCATACAGCTAAAACATTTAAAATAGACAAACTGTCTTTTCTTATAAACACACTCCAACTCCAAAAACCTGCATGAAAATATCTCTCATTTATATTCAGTAATCAGTTGCCTGTTGCGTATAACAACTACAATTCCTGATTCACTGCAGTGTAGATAAGAGATTGTAAAACAATGATAACACTAATCCGCATAAACTGGAAAACTACATTTACTCCCAAAAACAGATAAAATGTTCTCTTTCCACACCATCTCGGTTTTCGTGTCGTTTTCACCGTCAGAAAAAAATCCCACCAAAAAAGCCCCGACTAGAAAAAACCACCAAGCCAGCACTTTCACGCCCAATCTTCAAATGAGTCACAGAGCACTCACACAAACTGTGTGACCGCTCCCATACATTTCCTTTTATTTTGAAACAACAAAAGATCACATAGTAAATGTGTGCGTGCCCGGTGGTTAAGTGTTCCAGTCGTACGTCATACAACCGTATTAACTATCGCCACCTGTACCTGTCCAGAAACGAAATGAAGCCCCCTTCAGACGAACAAACCTAACAGAACCATAGTCAAGTGTCTACAAAATGAACATAAAAGGCGAAAACCCCTGAATAAAGCCGAAAAAAAAACTGAAGAGGACTAACTATTAATATTTAATGTTCCGGCCACATAGTGGCCATGTATCAACTAACCACCCTGTGTCCAAACACGACGTCCACACACGTCCAAACAGTTTGTGCGAGAAAACTACCCAATTGCCGAAGCACTAACTAGTTATCTGACATGAGCGTCGCCCAAGGGGGCCTTTGATATTATTGAAGCCTTAAAATAACACTAAGTACTGCGAAAAACTTTCTAAAACAATATATCTTTTGGTAGTCTTATGCAGGAAAAAGTTAAAAAGCACATTCTCAGATCTTTTGCTAAGAACTACAAATAAATCTGGACGATTTTCCGCAAAAGCCTTCCTCGTAAGCGGAACGGCCACGGAAAGGCACGCTTTTTCCTAAACTGTAGCCTTAAATTTATATCAGCAAACAAGGGTTTACCCAGAGCGATTTTGTTTCACAATATCTATGTGAGTTTGTCTCCGGCATATCCGTTATATCCGTTGAATTTATACAATCAGTGTTGGATTGCAAAAATTGTATTAAAGCAAAGGTTGATCACGATCTTTGGTAGTTCACCATTAAATCTGTACAATCCATCTTTTCCGTGTGTGGGGAAAAGATCTTTGAAATGGAAAAGAAATGCAGTAAGCATTGACTGCTAGTGAAATTCATACACGGTAAAACTCTTAAAAAGAGTGCCGGAGAATACGGATTTCCCGGATTTCCCGGAGACATGAATGTTTAATAAGATAACTTGCAGTCCTGACTGACTGCTAACTGAAAAAGACTCTTAAAAGAGTAGCGGAAAATACGGATTTCAAGGAGATATGAATATTAAACATTATTCAATGTTAATTTAATACAATACTTCTCTTTTTACTGTAAGTATCTTTATACTATTATTAATACATAAAAGTATATAAATAATTGTATTAACATACTTGCAGTAAAAAAATGAAGTATTATATCAAATTAATTTTGAATAATACCAAATATTCATATTTCCGGGAAATCCGTGAAATCCGTATTTTCCACTACTCTTTTAAGAGTCTTTTTCAGTTAGCAGTCAGTCAGGACTGCAAGTTATCTTATTAAACATTCATGTCTCTGGGAAATCCGTGAAATCCGTCTTTTCCGCTACTCTTTTTAAGAGTTTTACTGTCTATGAATTTCACCAGCAGTCAATGCTTAATGCCTTTCTTTTCCATTTCAAAGAACTTTTCACCACACACGGAAAAGATGGATTTTACGGATTTTGTGGAGCCATGGAGCTTCAAGTTCATACATTTTCATACATTTTTTGTTTTCGTTTTAGACAGATTTCCCAGAGACATGAAACTTCAGTTGAGTTTAAGTTCCATCTTGAGCATTACAGAAACTTCTTTTTTAAAAGGTCCTTTGTGAAAAGGCATGAGAAAGACAATCATTTCTTGCATTTCATTACCAAGTTTGCTCCTAAATGGTGACACTAAATGCATCACATCTTTTTCGTCGTTCCTTTGAACCATTGTTTGAGAAAAGGCGCCGGCTGCTACCTTCATTGAATGACAGTTTTGATTGCATTGTTTGAGCGTCTGAGAAAACAAGTCGGAGAACAAGTCTAATGATCCTATCATTGTTGTATTCCACCAAAAAGGGTAGGTTTTTTGCTTCGATTTTTCCTGGGGAGCACTATCATAATGAAGCGATTGCATTTTTTGCGTTGAATTTGCCCTCTAAATTACATCAGAGCATCGTTATTGTCCTGCGCTAACAACAGCGATTCATACATTAAAGAAATGTGCAAAAAGGAACGCCCTTTACAATGCTCATTTCATAGTTACATCATCTCCGACACGTCCTCGTCAACAAATTTGACTTCAAAACATGACAAACAAACTAATGAATCATCTTTCAAAAGTTATTCATCAGCACGTCGAAAACATAGCCAACAAAAGCCTAAACTTTCAAATTTATTTGTCAAAATTTCACAGCGCTGATCCACTATATAAACACCGCACCCATGCCACAACATTTGTGCTATGAAAGAAGAATGCAGCGAACAAGACAACCATGTCGACAGCTCAACAGTGAGGGTATAAAGAGTACGGCCTTGTGCTACCTTACACCAGTAATAAGCGGAAGGGTGTAGCATTATCAGCGCTAAATGTGTTTGCAAAGTCAAAGATAAGGCCTTGCCAAAGGCGTGGGCAACTGTTTGCGGAAAACGAGATTTGTGCGACCGTGCAATATCACGCCAGCCCAATTTCTGTATACAAAGCCCTGTTGAATTCAGGACTTGAAGTCACAGCAACACAGGTAATTAAATTATTTTCTTACTTTTCGATAACCCAAGCATCCCCTTAGCCGTGAACATATTAGTCAAAATTGAGAACTAAGAAAATGAAGAATCAGAGTAAGGAAAAGCCAAAGCCAAAGAGGTTTTGTCCAAAACGGTTTGCTCGGTTTGCTTGAATTTTGTGACTGAGAATGATGAACTCAGTTTTCAATTGTTTCTGTTATTTTCTGATTGAAAATGTGCTTGTCCCACAGAAAAGTCATGTCAAAGGTTTACATGTCCAAATGCATTTCTACCTGTCCCTGACAATCGGACATGGGTTTTGGTGCACCCTGATTGCTGTTAATAATAGTGATAATAATAAACGATACGAGCGGTCAGTCAGTAAAGAAAAAGGAAACGTACAACCGTGTTTGGTAAAATGCTTCAATTTGATATCCTTCAGGTGCAGTTTCAAGACGGAAGAGAATCCCCAGCCACAGCAGAACTCTACAAAGTGTTGAAAGATCACAAAAATCCTTTCATGCAAGACCTTGTTAGCTCGTCCTTCAAACACTGTTACCAAGACGAAGCGAGGAAGGTGGTCGGCCATGATGGCTTATGCACCCACCGCAAAGCGAGAACGGCGCTGACGACCACGAAGAAGACGAACAGGAGATGCACATCACGCAAAAACCCAAAACGCCTTCCTACGTGCCTTCCTACGGCACTTCATTCGACTTTCTGTGTCCACCTTCGCCCTTCCCGTTGGCCAGAACCCCTAGAAAAAGACCTCACCTTGCCGAAAGCCAGTCGTCCATTGGACAGCAGAAGAAAATAACCAGTTTTTCCTGTCGCAGCAACGCCCTTGAAATTAGTATTTTGTTCAAGTGACTATTTTCAGTCAGTGTTATTCAATGTAATTTGTTAACTGAAAGCCTAGAAGACACAAACAGTAGGAAAAAAAACACGAGCGTGAATATTAGTTGTTTCTCTGACATTGTGCGAGATGAAATCAAATGTATTTCTCAGTTGAAATGATGAATGTCATTTATGTTTTCTCAGAATGGTTTAGACAGTGCACAAGGATGAACCAGTAGAAATTGTCAGTTGCGATTTGTTTTGTTATCTCGTTGATTGAAAGTTAGCGTATCGATTAAGTAATGCATGTAAGGAAAGGAAAGGAAAACGTCAACCTTGATTAAAAGAAAGTCACTTTTCGAGTGCAACTTTGCTTACTTTACTTCAACTATCTCTTACACGATAAAGGGTGCGTCGGGTCGGTCCCATATTTTATTAGACGAGTTTTGGCACATTAGTTTGTTTCTAAACATTATGTGAAGCTATAGCTGCATTTCATTCCAGCCCTATTCTTGAGAGAGTCCGCTGTTCTTCCGTCTTGAAATTTGAGATCGGGATCCCTCAGAACATAGTTAATAAAAGAATCTGGTTATGAAGCTCAGCAAAGTCCTTTGTTTTATGTTTTTGTTATCGTTTTTAGCCTTGACTGTGCACAAACAACAATAGGTTTTGAATTTTACATGAGCAACTTACCAATAAAAATGTCACAGCTAAGTTATTCAGCTATAGTGTGCGAACGTAAAACAAAAGATTGTGCACGGTCGTAGTACTTTCAACATAAATTGCAGCACTTGCAAACTTGAAACTTGCAAGGTTTCATAACCAGTTCCTCGAGTAACTATGCTCAGAATTGCCGTCCACTGCCCAAACCCGTGCCGATGGATTCCCTTCTTGAGAAAATCGTCCTCGTCTGACGTGAATTTCAACACCCGACGATAATTTCTTTGAACTTGCAATTGATTTGTGGGCAGGGAATCCTTTTCTTTAGGGGGTGCGCTCTTTGTTTCTGCTGTTTCGACTGGAGCTGTAAGACTTGAAGTTGAGCCGCTAAACCTCGTTTGCCCTTCCCTATCCACCTCCGAGCCTTTCGTGCCTTGTAGCTTTTGTAGACACTCGTGAGCTTTGACAGCAACTTCGCGCGATCTTTGTCTTTTGATAGTGAACTTTTGCAACGGCAGAACCATGTTTTTGGTCTTCTGACAAAATTTGTTGCTCCTTGCTTGTGAGCAGATTGAGGCTTTGCATTTCGACAATTTGACGATAGTGCATCGGATGAATGAACTTTCCGATTGCATCAAACACTAGTTTACTCATGACGTCGCCCAATTTGCTGTGCTGGCCTCCATTTCTAGGGACAGGAACGAAGTCGCATTGTGGTTTCAGCAATGGCCTTACGAACTTGATGTAGCTTTTGATCACCTGCATGCTTGCCTCGGTGAGAACCAACGAGTCAAATTCTTACTTGCTAGCCGTCTTGAACTTTTGCTGGTCAATGAATCCCCCGTTCTTCTTAGCTTCTCTGACCATGTTCACTGTCAAATACTGATAAGTCATAGGCCGAGATCCCTTCACCTTGATGAACAAATACACTGTGACAAATTTTGTGGCAAATTAACTTGACCTGGAATAGTTTTGCACGTCTTCACAGTGTTCTCATAACGAGGCAAATGAAATGTCACCACTTCTAACAGTTCTTCCATGTTTCAATGTCTAGATCTTGTGTCCACTCCAGTCTCATCATCTTTGCCACCATCTTACACGCTTGTCACAGGCTTCTTGAGATTGGATTTGTGTGATTTTTAAAGGACAGTATTTTCGCGACAAGCACATCAAGGGAACTTTGAGTTGCGATATACAGTATGTAATAGGCTTTAATATCACTGCAAAAGTGGTAACAAGCCTCCAAGCATGTTTGTATTTGAATAAAGTTGATGTTTACACTAAAGCATCGACCATGCCGACTTCTGATGATCCCCTTTTAAGCGGCCACCTCCCATTTCCACGAGGGTGACTGCTTTAAATAGGGGGTTTCAACTACACTTTCTGTTATCAATTTTAAAGCAATATTTTTCTTCTACCCTGCGTAGTTTAATTACGATCACTCTTGATTTCAGCAGCTCATGCAATTCACGACGGAGAAGCAATTGGTAAGTAGGTCAAATGTGGTGATATAATTATCTTATTAATTTGTAGACAGTATAATGTGCACTATTAAATTATTAAAACAGCTTGCAGTGTTCATGACTTTCACTAGTTTGGTATGGATAGCTTAAAAATACATTAACTGATGTCATATTTCAAAACAATATTTTTGTTCCACCCTGCATTGTTTAATTATGATCACTCTTGATTTCAGCAGCTCATGCACCTTTTTTGGGAGAAGAATTGGTAAGTAGGACAGGTGTGGTGATGTACTAATTTGTATACAGTATAATATGCAGTATTAAATTATTAAAACAGCTGACAGAGCAATCCATAACAATGGCTATTGTTAAGGGTAGGATCCAAGGTCATCCCACTCTACAACAGCTAGATCCTAAAAAAGTCCTTGAGAGGGTGAGAAGCGAATGGCGTGACCATGGCAAAGCCAAGAGTGAGAGTCAGGAAATAGCTGACAGTGAACCACCCACTGAACTACCAGAAGAAGAAGAAACCATGTCAGAAAAAAATGAGCTACTTCTTTTCCACCAATGACGGAAGCGAGGACATGGTGGCACCATCAAATTCGAGCTTTGTGAGTGGTAAACTCTTTGTCCAAGAGGAGAGGAAATTCCTTATGAAAGTGTGTGGCAGCGTGGTGACGGCTGGTGTTATTTCCAAACCAGTTGTGAAGGAAATGGTTGGAAAGGAAGAAGAAGAAAGGAGCTGCTTAAAAAGTTCACCCTGGATGAAATTATTAATCGATTTAAGTGTGAAAGAAGGTTGAGTAATCGTCAACCTAAAGCGATCTAAGGAAACTGGTAAGGCACTGATTTTTTTGGTAGATGTTTGCAAACCCACTAAGATCTTTGGCCTTCTGATTGCCCATTTACAGGTGTAAAGACAAGCCCTGAATTGCTCACTCAGAACCCCTCCCCCCTCCACAAAAATGTGGTTCCTTTGTTCACAGCTTTGAAGTTTGTTTGGTTTGCATCAATGTTTTTCTACAAAGTATGGCTTGGAATGAAGTCACATTTTTTGATTGGTTACATGTAGTTTAGAAGCTAACTTCCGAGTGGTTTGTTGGTTTCCACCAAAAAATTTTAGTTTACCCAAATGAATGTTTTTGGCCAGAAAAAATCATCCATTCAAGAAAGCAACAAGTGAAAATAAAGCAGGCAAGCAGGTAAGCAGGCAGGTGGGTGGATGGGTGGGTGGGAATTGGTGAAAGGGGCAGCTCCTGCCAGCTTTATTCATGCATTATTTTTTTTATTTCGCCATTCTACACCGAGAAGGAGGCTAGTACAGAGGAGTGGTTAGTACGTGAATGCAAGTGTACCAAACCTTAGATGAAATGAAGTCGCCTCTTTTGATTGGCTACATGTAGTGTCGATGCTAACTTCTAAGATGGTTTATTGGTTTTGGCAACAACAAATTTCAGTTTATCCAAATGAAATTTTTTAGCCAGCAAAAAAATATTTGCAAACAAAAGGCAACAAGTGAAAACAAAGCAGGCAAGCAGGCAGGTGGGTGGGAATTGGTGACAAGGTCAGCTCCTGTCAGCGTTATTTATGCATTCACTTGTTTTATTTCGCCATTCGTCACCAAGAAATAGGCTAGTACAGAAAAGTGGTAAGTAAATGCAAGAGTAGATCGTCTTCACTTTGACACAAATTTAAACGATGTAATCTTGAGGACAAATTGAAACTGAAAACATTGAGGTATTTTTATTGGCCGTACATTCCTTATAGGACTAGTTGAGAGAATTTGATAACATAGTAAGTCCTGATGTTAAGATATTAATTACTTTCATTGGTCATACATTCATTATAGGACTAGTTGAGAGAATTTGATAATGTAGTAAGTCCTAATGTCAAGATAAAAATTATTTTCATTATAGGACTAGTTGAGAGAGTTTGATAATGTAGTAAGTCCTAATGTCAAGATAAAAATTATTTTCATTGGCCATACATTCACTCTAGGACTAGTTGAGAGAATGTGATGATGTAGTAGGTCCTAATGTCAAGATAAAAATTATTTTCATTGCCCATACATTCCTTATAAGACTAGTTGAGAGAATTTGATAATGTAGTAAGTCCTGAAGTCAAGATAAAAATTATTTTTATTGGCCATTAGGTATTGATCTATTTAAGCAGCGAAAATTCGGAAACAGTCACTTTATACCACCAGTCTAAATATAACTGCTCTCCAAATAGGGTCCCCTGTAGTTCATGTTACCTTACATATAGGGGCACTTTACACATAAAAGCGTTACGGATGGTGTTTGTAAAAACGCCCCTACATGTAAAGCGACCCTATATATTAATTAGCCCTATATTTACGGTAACGTTACCAACTAGCTACTAGTGTCGCAAACACAACAACACACTGGTACTTTGAGCATGGACTCTTAATTGACTGTACGCTTCATAATTTGTAAACACGCAAGATGTACATAAGTTCAATTTTGACAGGTAACACATGGCTCACCGAAAGTTAAATAAGTGTCCATCAGCATGCTATAGACATTGCAAATGGCATTTAGAAGGTTTAGAAGGTAAATGCCCTATTGTTACATAAGTGCCCTACGTGACGTTACATAAGTGCCCTACGTGACGTTACATAAGTGCCCTAACGTTACTTAACTGCCCGATTTGATGTTACAAAAGTGCCCCTTAATCTCTCTCTCTCTCTCTACTTGCCCCACCCAAAACTTTGCCGCTAAAATATTGTGCAACCAAACATTACAGAAAGTCCACAAAACCCTTCAAGAGAAGCTTTCTTCAAGAAAAATTTGTTTAAGCTTACTACTTCTAAATATAATAATTCTCACGAGGAATTATTTTAATGTAATATTTTCCTTATGCTCGGTTTAATTTGGAGTAAGTCAGTCATTTGTTAGTCTTGCCAGATCCTGATGGACCTTTTTACGACTTCTGACTGGCTTTCCGTTTGTTTGGTTCTCACTGGGTTCGTCCGATTGGGGCCTGAGAGTTCATTCATGTGTCTCTTGTTGACTCTCAACTTATTAGTTGATCCCTCATTCAAGGGTCATTATGTTCGTTGTTTCTTGTGCCGCTTTCGCCTGTTCTCCTTTGTGCCATTCATTTGGTCATGCTGCTTAAGCGAACTGCAGGTCCTTGCTATGGAAACAAGGCTCCATTCATCTCACTGTATATACTCTAATTTAATTTTCTTAAATCATAAAATCCGAAATATTAAAACCAAAAAGAGATTAGTATCTCTTAGGTTTTAATATTATAGATAGCATACCACAGCGAAGGACCACTGCCTTTCACATTTTTAATTTAAAAGAAGCCAAGCGATGGGATTAGGTTGTTTTTCGCTTGGCTGGATTTCTCCCGAATGGATGTAGAACTGTCTCTTTACAGTAATTTGAAAAGCACTCTACTTCAAGTTTTCGTTGCAACCTTGGCTAACCTGTAAACCCTGTGTAAAACGTATCTCAAATTGCAATTGACCGGTGACGACGTTGTCCTTTGAATTACGCAGAAATATCGGACCAGCAAACTCAAACAACTTTCAGCAAAGCAAAACAAACATCTAAAATTGTAATAACCTGCATAGAATGATAACTGTCAGCCCAGGCCCGTAGGGCCAGCTGTGGGGTCGTGTCTAAAAGTACACACGAGTGACCACGAGTGACCACGAGTTGACCACGAGTGACCACGAGTGACCACGAGTGAGAATGCATCAAAAAATTTTGTTGACGTCATGATGACGTCAGCATTACATCATTTTTATCAAATAATCACTATTTAACAGCAAACGGACCGTTTCTTCAGACCTTAGCAGCGGAAATCGACATTTACGCCATGTCTGAATGGGGAGGGGGCCTAGGGGACAGACAGGGAGGGGGAGGGGGGGAGGGGGGAGAAACCTCCCGCCACCTGCACCCTTTAATCTCGGTTCCCGCCACTTTTCTCTCACTTTCCGCACACTTAAAGCAACGCTTCCTGCGCTTCCGCCTCCCGTACACTTCCCGCCCTCTTTTCTAACCGGGCTGCAAGCTCTGTCCACCTCCCTTCCCACCCCCACTTCCGAAGGGCGAAAAAAGAAAGAGAAAAAAGAAAGAAAGAAAGAAAGAAAGAGGGATAAAATGAGAAATAATAATATAGGAGTGGATATGCATCAAAATAGTTAGCAGACGTCATCATGACGTCATCATTACATCATTTTATCAAGTTATTAATGTTTAGCCTCGAATAGATCGTTTGTGGAGAATTAAATAAATACAAAGAATACCTTACATTTTCCAAGACCACAAGTGAATGCATGAAAGAAAGAATGATTTCCTACATTTGTTCAAAATATCATTAAATTGCGACAAAAAATTAGGAAATCGACGAAACCGTGTGTTCTTACTGCTTATTTTTCTACAAAAATAAAACAAGGTCCATATTGAATTACAAACGAAACAAACAACCAAACAAACAAACAAACAAACAAACAAACACACAATGCCACCGACCACCTATTTTTTTCTCAAATCGTGAAAATATAGCCTTGCCAAACATGCCAAATGCCGGTCTCTCAATTTCTCGAAGATAAATCTTTGCGAAACTAGATTAAGAGAAATTTGTGACAGAAATAAATATTCGCGCTATAACAGCGAATACGGAAGGGAACGCCTGGGCGGCACCAGGCTAGTTTGAGATAAGCACTTACAGTCTTCTGAGTCTCGGTATAACTACCCCCGTGGAATTTCCCACGCTATGAAATTGACCAAATTTTTTCTTTCGCACGAGCCGGCACATTCTTACTACTCGTCACATATTTTTTTTATCACCGCCGCTGCTGCCACTGTTGTATGTCCTCGATCAGCCTTTTTAAGAGAAACGTTCTCTCAGAAGATTTCACGCCTATACATCAACACAATGGACTGCATTTGCGAAATATCATTTTCCTGGAAATTTGTAGCTGCTTGCATTTGGTAAGTAGGATTACGCGACAATGCACGTAACTACATTGGAGAACCCCCGCAACCTTGGAATACAGACGCCAATTTCATAACATCAATCGCAAGTTTGCATCTCAACGACTCCATCACCCGTCCCCTACCTGAGTCTTTCTGCATTAAATGTACTTTTTTTTTGTTGGAAATTCCAGAGGGATAGGGGTAAGATTCAAATGTGACCTGACCAAAGGATGGTACCTTTATACATGTATATTATTTTTCTTCAGGTTGCTAGTACTAAAGGGAATGATAAAGTTGGAAAGTGGTCAAACCAAATAATAAATCACTTCTGGCATTGCAGTTCAGTTGCATCTGAATATGAAGACACCACCCAGGCACTGGCAGTAATGAAGGTAGATATACAGCAGACAAATTCTAGTGAAGTGCTGCTCTGACTCAATCATGCATCATGTGTACTTTACAATGTCACTCAAGATTACTGTACCCCTGCCCACACACATTCACTTTTAGTGCACAAGTTTTGTGTTACTAGGTGTGAACTTTAGTTATTCACAGGACAAGTGTTAAATATGTTTGCTTGTTTCACAGGACAAATGGCTGTCCATCCTCCATCATGTATGCAATGAGCATGAGTGGACCACAGGCAAATGTGACCATGAGGTACTTGAACCCAATGAAGAACACCCCCCTTGGTTTGACCGCAGAGACCAAGATTTTTTGGCCTTACAGAAAATAGTGCTTGAGCCAACCTTGCTAGACAGCTTCAAGTTTTATGTGAAGTTTAGGTAAATACTTTTATGTCAACCAATTTTTTTTTAGGCAGACAATAGTATTAAAATCATTATTTTCCCCTTCTTTTTTTGTTGACAGGGATAAGGGGGAGGGGGATACTGCTGTGCTTCACTCCAAGCACAGGACTACTTATTTTGTCAAGACAAATCTCTGGATGGCAGAGTTAAATGCACCATCCCTGGGTACCAAATGCAAACAAATGCCTTGTGGCCTCCAAAGATCATCTACAGTGTTTGATGCTATTCATAACCATGCTTCACTATTGCTTGTTTGTTTGTTTGTTATGACTTATGGTGCATCCCAGGGTAACCTACAAAGACTTACAAATGCTTGGTGGCTTCCTTACTGTTGTTTGTTTCTTATGTTTTAAAGGCACACAGGATCCTTGGAATGCCTCAACAGCATGTCTCTGGCATATGCGGCCAAGAGATCTGCTTACAAGTATGTATTCCGTTAAAAGCTCTGCACAAGTAATAAAGAAACCTGGAACCCTTAGCCCTAGACTATCATTATAGAGGAGTATACATTAGTGACAACTATAATATTGTACAGTTGCAGTTTTCATCCCTAGTCCCTGTTGAGAGCCTCTGGAACTCTGTAGTGGGCATGACAAGAGTGGCATAAAATGTCAGGGTAATTTTTGGCTAGTGGTATTGCCAGGAAGGGGGAGAGGGGGTTGGATTTTCGACAGCCTTTTGCCTCTGTGGTAAACACCATTTTCATTGAATGTACACATATTTAGCATTTCACCAGCACCTTATAACAACAGCCTAGTTTCACCCTCACTATTTTCCCTTCAAACAGTTATTAATATTATCATTATTATTATGTACTGTGTTAGGTACAGATTTTACAAGGCAAGAAAGCAACTTGCAGCTATTGATTGGAACTACCATCGTGATAGATCAGCTGCTGTGGGATCTGAAGGGGGTGAAGGAAAATATAGCCATAAATACAACCGGCGCACAAAAGAGTGGAACACACGCATAATAAAAGTGGACAAAGATTTTGCCTACATTCCCATACTCATGGCCAAATTTTTTTGTCGCCGGATAGAAGATGTCTTGAGGATAGACAGACACGTGTCTCTGTCTGAAGATGATCCAGAAAGAATTGTGCCAACAATTGCGCACACTGCTCCTATCTCCTCAAAGGAGTTGTTTGAAAGACATAAAACAAGGTTTCAAAAACAGGAATGACTTGATACAGATTTGAACAAGATATACCACAGAGCTGTGCCACCATAACAGTTTATAATAGGGTTTTTGAGGTGTGTGAAAACTGACATTTCATCTGAAACACTGTTCAATTTTTTAGAAACACTTGAACCATGAACACTTCAAGATCTATTTTGTAACTTTGTACCAAGAGATGTACACTTCTGTCACCTGTCAAGGATTGCCCTCGGTGAAATATGTGATATTATTTCAGATTGTGATAGTACAATAAGGAACTACAGAATACAGGGCCACTGAAGTCCACCTAGTCGGCAGTCTTTGAAGAACGAGGAACAACACCATAGGTTCTTTTGTTATTCAGTAAAATGTAAATACATCTAAGTGGCCCTGTAATCTGTAGTTTAGCCAGTTAGGAGCCCCAATGATTATTATTAACCTGCAAGCAAGCTCTACTGGAGAGCTTGGTCAATGATTGGTAAATGAGTGATTTCTCCTTTTGGTTCAAGTAATTGCATTGTAGATCAAGTGACTGATTTCTATGTAAAAGCCATACCAGGGATTCATATTTCAAGTACATAATATTGGTATGATATACATGAGGCTGGTTTAGTACATACTCGATTTTTATTGAGTTTCTCATGATAACATATGTACAGTAAGAGTTTTCATCGCTCTTTGAACCCCATGTAGATGCCTGATGAAGATGGATAATGTTCACGGATTTCCCACACAACACATGAGGCGGCAACTTTCCTCCTTCCCTTGCCTAAATAACCATGCTTATCTAAAATATAATGGCGATAAGCAGCCTTTCTAAAGGTTCTGGTACTATTGTTTTGCCTGTCATTCCTGATATCAGCACTGCTTTTTATTGACAGTTCCAAATAATCAGGGTCCAAACACAGTTTTTTGAATCTTGGTTTTTTGGCATCACAATTTTTTTTTCCTGCAGCACACTTTCTCCACCTCTAAGGGCATGTTACGGCAGTTTCCACATACACACCACTCGGGAACTGGTGCTTGCCTCTGCTGAGGGATGGGTGGGGTTGGCTGAATTGCAACACTAACTTCTGCTGCGGGACTATAACCCTCTGCATCATTGTCATCATTGTCATCATCATTAGCATTATCCAGGTCATCCTCCATAATGAGCAGGGAGTCTAGGTAGTCCATACTTCCGATACCCCTTCTCAGGCTTCTGATGCACAGTTTCTTTACAGTGGCAGAGTCTAGTGTGTTGATGAATTCCTGTAAAATAAAGAGAATGGCATTCATTCGGGATGGCATTCATAGAACCTGCAGTAATGTTGGTCAATTCATGGAGGAGCACTTTTTGGACAGGAAATGTGTAGATCCTAAGACTTTATTGGTATTCATTTAGGTGGCAGTTATGGAGAAGTATCTAGAGCTATGGCATCAAAAGAGTATAACAAACAAATAATCAGCCAGTGTGATTCTTCAAAATCATAATGAATGGCGACCAGTTTCACATCACAACTCAGTCAAGTTTCGATACCTGCATTTTGAATTTTGAATTTGAATAATTTCAACTACACGAGCAAATACAAATGCTGCGAAATAAAAATAAATTTGCCAACGTGACGATATTATCGTCACGTTGGCAAATTTATTTTTATTTCGCAGCATTTGTATTTATATTATTGATGCATCGTTCGGCACAAGAATAGAGGTCCTACGATATGCAAAAACAATGTACTAATTCACAGAATAATAAAGTCGACAACACCGGATCATTTGAAATCTCACCTTGACTTGCTGGTTTGCCGTAATTCGCTCATCCTCCTCGGTGGAGCGCTGAGTGGCTTGATTGTCACTGGAAGCGGTTGTAGCGTTAGCCTGTTCAAAACACAAATTTATTGTATCGATTATTTACTTATTTTTGTGTGGAAGCTAATCTCAACTGAAGAGGAACATTTCTTCAGTAGCAAGTTGTTTACATATAGCCTCGATGACAACAAAGCAAAATCGCGAGTAATGAAAAAAGTTCGGTTTGCGTAGATCTAATTCATTCACGTATCGGAATTTCTGTAAATTATCTGGACCACTTCATTGTGACTGAGTATCACTAGCGTTTTAGTAAAACTATCTCACCTTATTTTGGCAGGGTTTGGAAGGTTTCCCGCACCGACAAGCTTCGGTACAGAGTCAATTCTCTCCTCGACAAGGACAACCTCTTGTAGAACCTTGCTTTCTGCGGGTCGAGCAAGTGCTTTTACAATGACATGGGTCTGGTTCCTAAATTTAGAAAGGGTAGAAGACGTAGAACGAAATTAGAAAAGCAAAATATCCGACTGAAAGCAGAAATGACCGATTACTCATGTTTCTCACCTCTGTGGATTCTTCAACTTCCGAGGTATTCGTTGACCTTTGGCTTTCCCTGGACACGTCCATCGGTACATTCTCCATCGTATCAATGAAATAACTGTTCTTCTAATATGACACGGATATAAGCACTATTTTGACTGGGAAATACGTCGAATCTACAAGGTTTGCTTAGATGCGCTTCTCAATTTCTTTTCCGCGCGCGCTTCTTGTGATGAAGTGTGATATGGAAATTAGCTATGAAAATGGTATCTAATGCGCATGTGCACCAGCTGACTGTGTCCCTTTAACTTAAATTATCCGTGCTTGGATTTGCAAGTTACCAACAATCACAATTGATTTCCACACAATTTCCAGACATAAAACAACATTGGAAATTGATCATTTTTCCAGTAATACTCCGAAGTATGGAAACTAGCTTACAACCTGCAGTGGAATTCTGGCAGAACAAAATAACGGATGCTATTAAGTAGAAAATTTTAATTGTTGTCAACTGTAGTACATTCGTTTGATAATCCACTATTTTTGGAAATTTCGGAGGTAAATGAAGACTTTTGCACCCATAAATTCTGCCATGGGCCTGAACATGACACTTACATCATTTTGTGTTGACAGGTTAAAAGCTGCCAAGTGTGAGAGCATTTGAGGTTCAAATTCTACTTGTTCTGCTGATGGGATCAACCCGGCTGGAAAGTTTTCCAACCAAATATGGTTCTCTATGAGCAGTTCATCCAAGTTTTCAGGAGCAGACATGCTGCTGGATAAACCAGGAAAGAAGGGCTTTAAAGGAGATTAGCATAAGGTGCCAAATACGGTATCGGGGCATTTTGCTTGACTGAGGCAGAAGAACAACAAATTGGTTGGAAAAGAAAAAGACCAAACAGTTTTGGATGCTGCTTGAAAAGCATGCCCTTTGCCAAACGTCCGAGCCAAAATACACCGTGCAACTGCCAAACCAATGAGAGACAAGTTTACCAAGATCATCATTTCTGTGATGAATCGAGAAGTGATATTTAACTCATTAGTCTCATGTCTGTTGTCTAAATGACAGAAGATCTCTTTTAGTTTGCTTCACACCAGGGGTGAGATTTACGAGGTGTTCCTATGTTAAGATGTATCCTAAGTGTTGTTTTTTGACAATAGCCTATTGTTATTCTGGAAATAGGCTGTTTTGAGAAAGGATGCATCTTAACTTAGGAGGGCCTCGTGAATCCAGTCCCAGGTCTCCATATCTTAGAGTAAATAAGATTTTTTTCCATGTATTCAGCACAAACTTCTCTTACGTTTTATGTAACAATGTACCATGATGCATGTCATTTTTGTGCTTATGTTTGATGACTGTCTTTATTCCCATACATCACTCAAGGTAAACCATATTGTCTTATATGTTGCTATGTTTGAGCTAAAAAGACTGAATTCTGGACACTTAAAGCTGAGGTGACTGAGGTCTATCCAAGACTTGGTGACGTTATGCTATATACAGTGATTTCATAGACCTAAATAAAGTATAAGGAACCACTCCTTCTTGTCCCACGTCATTATTGACACCTTTTCCCCAATGTACTCTCCCCTCTTTTTGCAATCCACAATCGAGAGCCTGGAGTAGGTTTATCCCCAGTTTGGCAGTATGATTACACTCCTTGTAGCTTATGAAGATTATCTCTTCGTTTCTTTTGCAATACTTTTTCAAATCTTACAGCTAAGACTTTGTGCAAAAAAAGAAAAAATAGGCTATTGACATTTTTAAGTCGGCTTATTGTTGACACTAAACCCTTTAGAAAAGTTCAAAGCTTGAACTTTTAAAGATTTTAGAGTGCAACTTCAATACTTCAATTTAAACGATTTATTAGGCTGTGGTCTCACTTTGTTGGGTTTTCGCGAGCCTGCTTGTAGGCTTACAGTGTATTTCAAGTTTAAATTCTTTACGACTCCTGAGAAGTAACGAGTTCAGTTTATTCCTAACCTTTTTCATTTAATCATTTAATTTTGATATTGTTCTGTCGTGCATGTAACAGCCCTTTTCACCTAGTTTTCAGGACTTGAAAACTGATGATTTTCACTAGAGATGCAAGGGCCATTACAGGGCAAAAGTGCATGAGTAAAGCCCATTAAACACACACTACAAAAATTGTTGTTTATTCCAAAGACATATCATACAAGAGTTAACCAAACGACAATACAGCATGGTAGCCTCCAACAATCAAGAAAAGGTCAACAAGAAAGTGCACCACCTGTTCTTCATCAACAGAATTAGAAAAGTGGCAGAAAGATCGATGAAGGTCACCCAGGTCATGGGCCAGGTCACCAGGGTCAAGCGAGGGGAGAAAATACTCCAAGGGCCCGAGGGATTCTCACAAATGTCATCATTCAAAGTTGCAATTGGAATCACAGGATCAGTCATTAAAATGGCAGGGGCTCCAGCATGACAAGCATTCATCTTCGAGCACTTCCACTGCTCCAAATCCCAAGTGCAGCTTTGTAGGCTTAATATGTAGTTGATGGCTTCTTCGGCAAAATCTCCCATACTCGCTAAGCATAAACAAAAGTTGTGCCAAGAATTTAACAAGAATATAAGCTTATTAACGCTTAAGCTCACTCAATACAATGACATTCCATTCTCTACCCGCAACTTGCCTAAAGGAAGCAAGCGTATACTATTAAAGGGGAGATAAGATTTTTTGAGCCGTCAAGAGGGCTTGAACTCACATCAACTTCGGGTAAGGGGTCGGGATGCCCCATAAATTTTATGAACTACCACCCTAATGATGGAGTTGCATATTTTTGTGAGAGGATTTTTGTCATGAAGAAGGAAGTTGCATTGTAACGGAGCTTGTACACTTTTTCCTTTAAAAAATGATGGGTCTGATCTTCATGCCTTAAGGGTCCCCCCACTTAATAGGCTCTGTAATATTGACCACAGCTATTCTGTTAGCTTTAGGCTAATGAGCTGAGAGGAACTACTTGTCATAAAATAGATTATCACTCAGCTGAGCTGGCTCAGGACAGGGTTGTGTTTTGGTTTGAGAATTGGTGGGTACTTTTCAACTTTTACATGATCACCCCTGTCTCTCATGTGGAGACTTTCGCCCCCCCCCCCCCCCCGGGCTAACACACAGGTGGTAAAATGCAAAATGAAGTAAAAATGCAGACCTCAGGCCAGGATAAATGTGAGTTTTAGCTTGGTGTTCCCATCACATGCAAATCAGGTGCACATTGTAATGAAATGTACTGCAATTATTAAATGCATCAAATATGTTGATATTGATGTTAGTTTACTACTGCTTGTGTTTCAGTGGTAACGTGGGTACAGAACAAAAGGACTTTTTCCTTAAACAAGATTACAAAATGCTCCTTGTGAACCGCGAAATGACAAAACAAGTAAATTCATTTCAACGGTGGCCAAAATTTGTAATGTTCGCAAAGAACCTATTTGCGTGACATATGACTTTCCAATTGATGGTGAAGTTGTCAAGGTGGAGATTGAGGAGACAGATAGCAGCAGCCTCCTCCATGCAATTGATGTGCTGAAAAACTACTAAAAAACTAACTGCTTAGATCAAGCTACAACCAAATGCAGCACAACTGCCCATTGTTCATGGGGAATGAGCTATATGTAATAAGGAGGTATTTTCAGAACAACTGAAACGCGAAATGACGCAAAATGGACTGTCAAGTGTGATCAGTTAATGCTCCAGATCCCTCATCCAGTTTGACAAATTAAAAGCTGGGGTGAAGACAGATGATTTTGATTGCAAGCTTAGTATCATATCAGAGAAATGGGAATATTTTTTTATCTTTTTTACAACTCATTGTAAAAGACTTCTTCATTGTATCACCGTCTTAAATGAAAGTCTTTTGATTTGATTTGATTTGATTTGATTTGATTTGATTTGATTTGATTTGATTTGATTTGATTTGATTTGATTTGAATGGAGAAAGGTGAGTTGCCTTTATTGTACAAGAGGGGAACGAAATTGAAATTGTTGTTCTGGTTGTTTTCGTCATTTGTCCAGGTTCAAACAAACAAATAGAAAACAAACATTTGCTAATATTAAAGGTATGCATATGTTAATAAATGATATCTATGTATACAGCCTATAATATAGCCGACAATGGTGGTTACCGTTTCCTAAGAAGATTGATGGCGCTGCCAATCCCACCAGCAGATAAAATTCTGCCAGCATTTACACGATTAAGAGTGCAGGCTACCACAGAACCATTGCAGTAGCTGGTAGACTACATCAGTTCAACAAGGATCTACAGCACCGCCTTTCCCACAAAGGACTGGAGTGTTTATGGACAAGCAATGACATCGGAAGATGACACAACGCCCTAAGCCCATGCGCTGGAGAACAAGTTCACTCGCTTTTTTGTGTATTTATTCAGCATCTACACTATGAGGCAAAACTTGTTGCCGTACAGATCTGCCTTGTATCTTGCAAGAAGCTAAAAAGAATCCAATGAATGACCAATCGCCGTCTCCAAGCAAAGATCTTTGATCTCTGGGAAGACTACACAGACAATGTAAAGTTGTGGAGCTTTTGAAGGCATGTGCCTACATTAGTGGACTGGTTAGAGAAAATTAGATATTTATTAAATTGAAATTGTTGGTGAAAGTTGCCCATGGAATTAGGTTTGTAAATTGTCAGAGGGAATTGAAATTGACACTGCAAAATTAAGTTTTAAAGCATTTGAATAGGAAACTGTTGATCCATTGTTGATCGATATGAGTACTTACCTTGTTTTATTGCTAATTGTAAATATAAAGTTAACGTTTGGTGCAAATGCTTTGATTGTTTAGAGTTAAGTTAACATAATTAAGGTTCAATGCGAGTATTTGATTGTTTATAGCCAATTGTAATTATGAAGCTAAGGTTGAATGCGGGTATTTAAGATTCTTTTAGAGCAATGGTAAACATAAGGTTAATGTTCAATGCGAGTATTTAGATTCTTTTATAGTAAATTGTCAGACTATACGGTTAAGGTTGTATCTAAACATTTAGATTATTTTATAGTAAATTGTAGACATTAGGGTTATGGTTCAATGCGAGTATTAAGATTGTAAATATGCACGGTTAAGGTTTGATGTGAGTACTTTGATAGTGTAAATAATGTAAAAAAAATACTGTAGTATTCAATAAAAGAGTTTGTAAGACATTTGGTGTATTTCACTACGTGTTGTGTTATTTTTCTGAATGTGAATCCATTAATTTATCTTTAATACCTGGCATGAGCGTTTCAGGCGGTAACTATGCACATGCAGAAACTGCCAGCCACGCAATTTGGCAGGAATGTTTGTATGCACAATGTTGCAAAAATCAACTGAAAACTTCAAGTTCAAATGTTTACTTTTCGGCAACAATTGAGTTTAAAACTAGCTTAACAAAAATGTTATGTTTCGAATAGCAAGTCGTCTTCCTGCTGGTTCAGTCTTTCAAAGGAGCTTTTCGAAGTATATCAAAATGCTTATTAAATGTACAAAAACAGCAAATTTCATGCGACGGTTGCCTCTTGTCGGAGGAATCTGAAAAGGTGGCAAGAAAGCAGAAAACCACCCTCGACGGTAAATACTTCATGAAAACCAAATCAATGGGAAAACCCTGTGTCACCAAAGTGAATATTGCACGAGAAAACCAGAAGGCAGCTATGTTCAACTTCAAGAAAACTTCTTCTTTCAAGTCCTTGCTGCTGCTTTTCTCTTTTCCTGAGGACTTGCTGTTGGACATCGCTGCCCTCCTCAGTGTTTCAGAATTATGTAGCCTGTGACAAACATGCAGGTGCCTAATCCAAATTTGTGCGTCAAATTATCTGTGGAAAATTTTACTTCAGTGTGACTTTACCGACAAAAGTCATCTTCTCAATGAGTCAGCGCTATCCAATTCTTTGCTGGCTTACAAACTTTTCTTTTCTGCGGCTTTGTCAACCACATGTCAGCAGCATAGTCATTGCAGGCAAATGTTAAACCTTGTTAATCAGTTGTATGAAAACGAGAGAAAACTGTTGGAGGAAATGAAAATATCAAAAGACACCTCTCTAGTCTTCATGTAAAGCTTCACATGCTTCAAACGGATCAGAATCCAAGCACTCCGGTGACCAAACTTTATTATTATTATTAATATTAAAAAAAAGTTCTGCAAGTCTTGCGCCAAGTTGTAGCTCCATTCCCATGTCACTTGACTCAACATTGTCAGCATTGAGTCCTTATGACAGTTCATTTGGAGGAGACACTCTGCGCAAGTCCCAGGTAGCCAAGTGTAAACCACCACCACTCAAAAGCACCAAAGTTGGGGAATGTTTGTTAACAGAACCAAAAAATGAAAGGGGCACACTCCTCAAGAAGGATTTCTGATGCTGTGAAAAAGTGTGTTCCAGAGAAAATTGAAAAAGAAGAGCCTTTTATACCTATTCTTTTATTTAGATACTAGTACTATTTACAATTCAAGATATATTCTACACCAGATTTCATTTACACACTGATCATTCTTCCCAATTTGTTGAAAAAATGCTAGCGATGATTGCAAATAATCTCAAGTGGATGAAAAAATTTCAATTTCCTTTGTTTTGATCGCTCCACAATCACTTGGTTTGCACGCCATTCCAAAAATCTCTTGGGGGATCATTTCAGGGTCAGCATTGATAAAACAGGGATCATTTCAGGGGCTGTACAGTTATCCTGTTTCGTAATCATAAAAAAGGGAACAAAAACGAGCCATTGTGTCCACTTTGTCCACCATCTTCCAATGTCACTTTTGCATATTTATCTACCCATATTTAACATATTGTAACATCATTTGGGCAAGCACTTATGCCACTAGACTAAAACCTATTCTTAGGACACAGAAACAACTTGTCAGGATAAAAAACTTTACTAATTACACAGAAAAATCTAGACCTTTGTTCATGTCATTGAAAACTCTGGATACCTACGAGTTAAATAAATACCTGATGGCAATGTTCAAGTACTCATGTCACCATGACAAAAACTACCAGCTTTCCTCGATAAGTTTTTTCAAACTAATGAAACTACATTCCTATAATACGCGATCAGCATCAAAGGTACACATAGAATTTAGAAGAACAAATTATGGCAAATTTTCTGTCCAATTTAAGGGAGGAGTTACGTGGAACAGCCTTCCCACTGACATCATAAAGGTAAATTTGTTCAATATGTTCAACAGCAAACTTAAAGAGTATATTCAAAATCATCATGTGTAAATTATCTTTTTACATATAATAATGAAATAACATATAACGAAATTTCCCTTTATTCTTAATCAGAACATAGAACATGAAGTCCGCCTTCTGTTATTACTTTACGTATGTACTTGACATATAATTAAGCAGGGACCTTCTAAAAAAGCTCAACAGAGCCAATGGTAAATAAAGGCACTTCTTCATATTTTCGGGATCTTTTAAGGGGCAGCATCTGCGCTGTTGGCTTTACCAAGCCAAAACTTTGCTATACATCGACATCAAGAGGCGGCCATAGAAAACAATGGATCTTCGTTAACAGACCTTATGTATGCCTTTGGTTACCAAGAAGTTATTCATTTTTCCATCTCGCTATCACAAATAAATCAACAGAATTAAATTTATATATATACTGTACGTATATAAAGAAAAACAAAGATGGCAGCGAGAGAAAAAAATCTGACCAAAGTTATAAAGCAGTTTTCAAAAACAAATCAAAGATGTTTAAATTCCCATCCCCTAAATCATAATGTTCCTTCACTAACATAATATACTTGTTATGAGTTTCTAAGTATAAGTATCATGATTATAAGTATATTATAAGTATTATGACTATCATGATTTTCAAAATAACACTTCTAACTTATAGTCTCTTAATTCTGTAAGCTAATCAAGCAGGAGGCAGCTCTGGAATGGAATTCATGGCTTTCCAGAAGTCATCCACCTTTCTTTTGGCAACTGGAATGATCATCAAGTCATTCATCTCTCAATCGCCAAGTGGATGAGGGAAGACTGCCCTTAACAGTCGTTCCACATTACTTAGACACCTGGCACATCAGGTAAAGTAAGCCACATCTTTGCATAAACTGTATATCATTTCCATAGTAATGATGGTACTTTTTTGCAAGAGGGAGTGGTGGGGAGGGGCCGGAGTAGAAATTGTAGTAATTTATTAATCATATGATAAGCATAACTATGAAATGAAAGGTAACAGAAAACATTTTAAAAAGTGGCACCTCTAATATTGTACTGTCTCAGAATGTTGTTTGCCCTCATAGGTTTGCATTGTTTGAATGTTGTTTGCACTGGGCACGGTTTGCTAACTAATGTTGAGCAACAATTTTGCTCAACATAACTCATTTAATCAACACTGTGCTCAACACCAAAGTAAAACATTATTGGTCATGTTTATTGAAGACAGAAGTAGGGATCATTCATTTGGGACTTCCCTATTATTTTCGTATTATTAAGTATCTTTGGTATCACATTTTGACATGTCACGTTGTAAAATATTGCACTTTATCCTTCCTGGAAACTCAAAACGTATTGACACAGTTGGCCGAAGAGAAAGGCTGCGAGATTGTAGGAAGATGGTGAATACCCTGTGTTAGGCATTTCTACTGGGCCTTGACATCAACAAGAGAACATCTGGGAGAATTAAAGCCTGCCAAATGTGAAGCCTTTCTTTCCCATATTATCAACAAGCACAAGGATCTGCCAACCATTTTAACAGATGTGCTTATGGCAACATCACAACCCCACGTTTCTGGATAACTAGACATATGAGAACTGTCTTGTTGCTTGGTTTATCATACCTAATTATGATGAAATCACGTTTTTTGCTAGCACATATTGTGAAATGATGGTCTTTGCAGTTAATGATATCAACTTAAGCAGCTGATAAAAGAAACCTGAACAAATTTAGGCTTGAACAAGAATCAAACTCATGACCTCTGGCTTGTGAGTTTGTATTAATCCTGTAAAAGGTGAATTAACGAGATTGAATATATGAAATACTCATATGTGAACTGCTGAACTTCATCATTTCATATTTTTTCTGCAGTTCACAAATGTGAATATTTCATATATTCACTCTCATTAACACATTTTAGTTGGATTAAATGTTTGGTTCTTTAAAATTTGATTATTGGAAACATAAAATATTACTATTATTATTCTGCTTTTTGAGGTTTCATACCCCACCCCACCCAGGGAAGGCTACTGGGCCCCCAAAAACCAAATTTTTGCGCTAAGATGGCATGCTGGACATTCTTGCAGGAGAGCAAGGTCAGGGGCTCTGGAATCCAGGTGGGAGGGGGTCTGGACTCAAAAACTCTTCTTCGGGATCACTTAAAATGTAACCTCAGTTTTTCAAATCTTTGACTCTATGGAAGAATCTTACTCCGAAGAAAGTAGCAGTCTCTCAAAGTACGAATTTCTTACTGTAAATGTTTGTAAATGTTCAGCTACAAAGATTCTGCGAAGAATATTATAAAAGTGATAAAAGGAGAAAACACGAACAAAGTGCACAGTTGACATGATAGCTTTGAAGCATGCTCAGCAAGCCAAGTGTAAAGCTTGGTACTTTGTACTGTAGTACATTACTGGCCAAATGTAAGTTGACTGTTTGGAAATGAAAAACAAATGAGCTAAAACGTAGTCACTTGAGCTATCCCTCAAGAAATAAATTGGACGAACAGACTGCGTTTGAGTGTTGAGAACTTTGTAAGCTATCGTTTCTCTCACTCTCGCATTTGCAACAACAACTCAAGTTACAAATACCTTGCAAAATAAATTTCCCTTCCTATAGTTGTTTGTCTGTATTTTTATCTTACCAATTTCAAGGAACACAAAAACCAATAAAGTAAACTGTAAAATAATAAACTTGTACACTGTATTGGAATGCGTGTCTTCTGACACGTCTTTTTTGTGACATGTTTCTTTTGCTTCCGCTAATAAATGGTTTTTGGCTGAAAATGACCTTAAATCTCAGACTGTCATTGAGTATCTTCTGTGTGTTCCAGGTATACAGGAATATAAATCAGATACTTTTCACATCACTGATGGCAGGATGTTCTATGAAATGGTCATGTTACGTGTAGGTTTCAAATTGCTTTTGCTGTACACTGTATGCACATTGCGTCCATGGCAGAAGCAGCAGGAAATAAATTTCAACAGGCTAAACTTGTCATTCTCCTGTTAAATTACTGCTGCTATCATTCACTTTAATTAACATTTAGTTCAATTATGGCAAGAATACGTCCGGGAAAAGTTTCAATTCAAAAAGTTGTTTTGACGTCAGGTACGTGTAATTCAATAATCCATTTTCAAGGTTTTACATTGACGATTTATAGAATGGGCTACAGTTGTACTTCAGTGCTAAAAGGGAGAAAAATAACTTTTAATCATGTTGTTACCAGTACAAAACCCGTTCATAATTTCCGTCCATATCACATTAACAAATTCAATTTCAAATTGAACTCCACAGTCATTATCTTCTGAATGCGATTCTACATATTTGTGACGGGCTGAGTATCAAATTTAGGGCCCATAAAATCAGCGAAATTTGGGTGGGAGGGGGATCTCTAGCCTTGGAAATCTGGGTGGAAGGGGGGGGGGGGTTAAAAACTCTTGCCATCCGTCAGACAAGTGTGGATTTTTTTCTGGAATAACCCAATTGGTTTTTGTGACTTGGATTACAGGAAGTTTTTTTTGCTGTTATCTCAGGGAAGTTGATTGTCATTCACCAATCCACTGGAGGGTAGATGGAAACACTGTAACTCAAGTCAGTAGAAATGGAAAGTTGATGTCATACAGTTTTGGTAAGCTCCATGTGTGATTTCTTTCATTGGCCCCAGGCCAGTCCTTGACTGGCACAGTAATCAGTAGAGTAATTAAATACAGCAAGCCAGTGTATGTAAGGCCATGCAAGGACTTACAATAAGTACCTGACAAGGTCAGTTCCACAATTTCAATATGTATGCATGTCTGTCTCTTTCTGTCTGTATGTAGGAATTCACTTAGATGAAAATCTTAAATGGAACGAGCATGTTGATAAACTTTGCTCTAAAGTAAATCGATCTGTCAGTGGTCTTAAACAGGCACGTGATTATGTACCATTATATGTTCTACACACAATTTACAAATCTCTTATCCAGCCTGTGTTTGACTACTGTGACATTGTTTGGGACAATTTAGATCAGGGACTTGCTACTAAACTCCAGAAACTGCAAAATCGTGCTGCACTCATAATAACCTT
Organism: Siderastrea radians; assembly: GCA_964017195.1. NCBI lineage: Eukaryota > Metazoa > Cnidaria > Anthozoa > Scleractinia > Rhizangiidae > Siderastrea > Siderastrea radians. The sequence continues at coordinate 28,993,120 of OZ024888.1, read as the reverse complement.
CCAAGGTTATGATGTGCATTCAGCACAAATACAAAAACAATTAAACTGGCAAGAGCTCACCTCAAGGCATCAAATGCACTCAAGCCTATTAATGTAAGATACAGTGAATCAAAATGTACCTAATTACTCAAGTGATCTTTTTTCGAATGCATGTGAGAACAACCCTTACAAGTCTAAGCTAAGAAATACGGAATATAATGTTCTACTGGACTATGTTCCAAAAACAATATTATAAAGGGTCTTTCTCATATAGAGGAGGAATACTGTGGAATTCAATACCAACTGACAAAAAACGTCCGAATCTAAAGCTATTTTTCAAAGAAAACTGGCTACTAGACAAGCAAACTGTTGACTAGTTTTTATTATCAGTACATCTTTTTAGTGTTACAGTATTTACTTCTGTTTCAATAGGCTTTCATATAAAGTTTCTTATGTAAACTTATGAAATTACCGTATTCAAATAAAAGTGAATCAATCAATGCATATGTATGTACCTTCTCCCCAGCCATCTGGAGCGTATTCATGGAAGCTGTTAGGAAAAACAACGACCTTGAGAGACGGCACAACAACCTGAACAGATGCGCAAAAGGAAGATCCCAGCTACCCCTGTACGTGCCGATACAGTTCCTACACAAAGAAGGGTCGTTGGTGTCACTGCAAATGACTAGTGTCAGACAGAAGGCTGCAAAGACACCAAAGGACATCTCATGAGAAAATGCAGAGAAACCTGTTTGACCTACGGAAGCAATATGGAGAAGGCCAAAAGAACACCAAGCAGCTGTTGGAGGCCTGTTCTCATTTAGTTAACCCTTTGTAAAATTAACCAACAAATAAAACCAACGGCTCTTTTAGGAGCCACCAACGCTACAAAAGTCAATGACCAACAGCTCTATACTTCTGCACAGAAAAGTCGAATCTGGTGTAAAAAAGAAAATTTTCTAGATCATAATATGCTTAGTAATCAGGCGAATTCTTGACCATGTGCTATTACCAAGCTGGTGATGAGTACATTTTCGCGGCTTGTTTTGGACTTTCCTTTATAGCAGAATGCTTCACAATAGGTCTATTTTGAGCTTTGCTTAAAATACTTCATTCAACGCACACTTCATGTATAGCGTTTTGTAGACAGATCGTATTCCATTTACTCATTAATATATGTATGTATACATATAGTGTTGCCAGTATAGAACTCAACATTTGATTAGCCAATCACGATTGCCGTTAGCATAGTCTTTCGTTCTTTAGTTTTTATCAGTGTAAAATGTCTCAATCAAAGTACAATCTATGTCCACGTAAACACCTGGATTAAGCGCTAATACATGAGGGCAAGAGCTTACAGTACCCGGAGTATGGCTTTTCGCCTTTGAACAGGCTGTCCAGTTCAGTGGTGACCGCCCATTCTCCTCTAGGAGCAGCGTCGGGCCAGTATAGTAAGTTGAAAGAGTTTTTGGATCAAGCGAAAGAAGAAAATGCGGTTCTTGAACAGTCCCATCAGTTAGAGCAATGTGGCTGGAATTAGAGGCTCTTCGTGCACGCAATGCCGAACTAGAAGAGAAACGTGTGCCACCCCCAGCCGTCAAAGGGAACGAAAAGAAGCCTCTTCACACACTTCAGGACTTGAGGTCCAAAAAGTCTCTCACTGAACGGGTCCACAAGTTTCTTGCCACCTTTGAGGACAGTTCCACTGATGAGGACAGTGATGAGAAGGACAACACATGTACTTCTCGAGGTAGGTGTCACACCTTAAAATCAGGCAAGGATGGTACATTAACTAGCCAAGTGCTTGCGCCTCAGTTATGGCCTCACAGCCACTTTAGCTCAATGTATGTTTCTAAGGACAAGAAATACGATGATTTATCCCTGTCTGAATTCCCAGCTGGCTACACCGCAATTTTACAGCACCACACCCTTTCTTCATCAGAACTTCGCACACCCATTGATCATTTGTCTGTTTTAATGTATTTGGCCACCCAGTACTCTTGGCCATCGGTACGTGATTTACACACTGCGGTCCTTTATGAAATCAAATGTGGCAGGACAAGTTGGGGTGATTCTTTCGGTTACTTGGAGTCAGGAATCTTACAAGCTCCGTTGCGGTCTTCTCGCCAGGGACCTACCCGCTCAGGTAGTTCCTCAGGTGTTTTCTTCTGCAGAGATTATCAGCATGGCGTGTGTAAACTTAAAAAGGATCAGTACGGCACTTTGCGTGGCGAGCAAAAATGGTTGCAGCACATTTATGCCGATGCTGGGTGGGTTCCTGAATCTCGGTGCATCACACCGAGTTCTTGATGGAGTGCCCTTTGGCCTCCAATAGCACCAAACTGAAGGCAGTTTCTTCCGCAGACAGTTCAGTTTGACTCTCTAACAGATTTACATCGTCTCTCTGTGATTTGTCTCAAGACTCTGGACTTAATTTGCCAGACTCTCGACAAACCTTATTGGGGGTGAATAAATTTTCTCAAGACTCAAGACTTAACTCAGTGTTGGATAAATTTTCTCAAGACTCTAGACTTTACTTAGTGTCGGATAAATTTCCCCAAGACTTTAGACTTTACTGCGTGTTGGAGTTAGAAATAGGTTTTCGCCACACTCTAGCTCTTGCATGCAGAATAAGTTTATTGTAGAATCTTATCTGACTGGGAGTCCAGACTTGTCGGTTTTTGCGGTTGGCAAGTCTGACACACCCGTCATATCGCACACCCCTAAGGTAGATAGCTTGGTTGATTACGCTTCATCTTCTTCTCCTGCCTTCTTCGCATTTCGCACACTCAACTGTTTTCTGTTCTCCCGAGTTCCTGGGTAGTATAGTTGACCCTAGTTTTCAGTCATTTTCACCTTCTGCTTTTATCGCTCTGCAGACCTTTGTGTCACTTCATCATCATGTGCATGCGGTGGGGCTTCCCAATTTTCGGGGTGCTTGATTGGCAGTTCCGACCTGCTTAATCTCTCCTTGTGGCGCTCCTTGTTATCGGAGTATTCGGATGCCTGTGTTTGTGATTTCTTAGAATTTGGATGGCTGAATTTCGTAATCACAAAGGTGCTCTCGACTTTCCATCTGCAGTTGACAGCTACTTGTCATCGGAGCTCGTTTTAGGTTCTATTTGCGGTCCCTTCACGGGAAATCCTTTTTCAGTTCCAGTTGCGGTTTCTCCTCTGAACTCTGTTCCCAAACAAGGTTCCAACGAATGTTCATTTATTCTTGATCTCAGCTGGCCAAATGGCTCGTCCGTTAACGATGGCATTTCGAAAGATTTCTACCTCGGTGAGCCGGTATCATGTCATTCAGTTTGGGCGGGGTTGCTTGTTGTTTAAATGGGATCTTAAACGTGTATATCGCCAGTTGCCGGGTTGATCCGTATGATTATCCTATGCTGGGATACTTGTAGCACGATCAGTTCTTTTTTGATGTTCGATTACCTATGGGTCTTCGCTCGGCCGCAATGGCTTGCCAGCGGGTTACGAAATCTTTGTTTTATCCTTTCACAGGCTGGTTGTCTCGTGTTGTTATTTAGATGATTTTATGGGTATTTCTGCTCCGGACACAGCAGACCAGCACTACGTGCTCAGTGGCTCCTTATTACACACTTTAGGGTTACAGGAGTCTCCACAGAAAGCTTGTTCGCCGTCTACTCAAGTGACCTGTCTTGGAGTCCTTTTTCGATACAATCAATTTCACTATGTCCGTCACCCCGGCTCATTTATGGGAATTACAAGACAACTAGTTGCCTCGGTGGCTTACGAAGAAATCCGCCACGAAGACAGAATTACAGTCTCTGATTGGAAAACTAGCCTTTGTTTGTAAGTGCATTCGTCCCGGTCATTTGTTTTTGTCTCGTATTTTAGAGACATTGCATTCCTTACATCGAAACCATCACCGTATCAAGTTATCAGCCGAGTTTAGGAAAGACATTCGCTGGTGGCTTCGCTTTCTGGGCGTATACAATGGCGTTTTGCTCATCCCTTCTCAGTTATGGTCCGCTCCTGATAGTGTTTTTTCCACAGATGCGTGTTAAACAGGTTGCGGCGGAATGTCAGCCAGTGAATATTTTCATGTCGGTGCACACACAGTTCCCGGCCATTCATTTGCTCGAGGCCTTGGCTATCATTGGAGAACTTAGGCAATGGGGTCGTCACTGGCATGGTCTTAGAATTGTGATTTACTGTGATAATCTTTCTGTAGTCAGCTCTCTTAATTCGGGCCACGTGCAGGATCCGTTGCTGGGTTCTTCTCTGCGAGAAATTTGGTTTCTCACCGCAATACACAAGTTCAAGCTTCGCACTTGTCATCTTACTAGCTCTGATAATCATGGTGCGGATTTACTCAGTCGGTTGCATTTGTTGCACACGTTTCAGGACAAGTTCCCTTTAAGTTTTGGCGCCCTTGGCTTGCGGCAAGTTTCAGTTCCCGAAGATTTCTTTCAGTTGTCGGATACCTTCTAAGTTTTGTTTTTGCTTTCCTTTCATAGATACCTCGTTTGCACAGTTGCACAAAGATCTCAAGAAGGCAAGATGGGCAGCTTACGCGGACCACACACACAAGAATCATGGGACTCAGTGGAAGGCCTATTTGTATTTGTTTTTATTTCCGTCTGCCACACCTTCCTGCATCATTAGACACTGTGTATTTGTAGTCAATTTCTCAGTCGTTCCATGACTCCTCCGTCCGTACGAAATTATCTTAGCGGTGTCAAGCTGCTTCATGTTTTCACGGGGTTCGACTTTCCGTTTTATGAGACTCCAGAACTCAAATTGACTTTGCGTGGTCTTGAACGCATCAATAAACATCTACCATCGCACGCCCCGCTAGTCACCCCTAATGCTCCACGCTTTCGTGCAGTGCAAGGGTTTGCCGTTTGATTTTGTTTTAGACCGTGCGTTCCTTTTCGCCTTTTTTCTTTTTGCGCGCATTTCAAATCTGGTACTGGCATCAACCCATTCTTTTGATCCTAACAAACACTTATGCAGGGGGATATCGTAGTTACTAGTTTCCAATTGTTAGTCTTAGTTGAGTCGGATAGAATAGTTTGCAAGGTTATAGTTGAGAGCCATTTAGTTGTTCTGACGCTCTTGTGGAATGCCAGAATCGATTGTTCAAACGGGTTGACATACCTAAACTAACACTGAGTCTTCCAGGACACAATCTTCATCGATTGGCTAAACATAAAAACACTGCATCTTTCTTTATTTTTCATGTTGCTCACAGTTAGCAAATTTGTTGCTTTGTTTATGTTAGGATCGTTAGGAACTTCCAGCAATTGTGTCCAGCTTTTTCTTGGTGGCAGGAGTGGGTAATTTGAATTTCCTCTGACCAGTTAACATTCTGGAAATAATTACCATACCCACTTAAAAATCACAAAGGGTAAAAGTTTAAAAAGAATGTCCATTAAACACACACACAAAAAAAAACAGAGATCAACTTGTTAATCAGGATAATCCATATATTCTATGAAACACCAATCTATCAAGACCTACTTTCTTATCCGAAACATTCTAAATGTTAATCTATTCACACTTGGAACGTTAACTAAACATTGTGATTGTTAACCTAATAAGACTTTGACGTCAACTAATTAAACATTGCAATTTTTAACATAAGACATAACCCTTACTTGATTGACAACTTTGACTAGGTTTACGTCATACTTCTTATGCATAAAACCTTATTTGATTGACAACTTGACAAACTTAAGATAACACCTTACCTCACTTGAAAACATATGATGTAGCTGTAACTTACGTCTTTAATTTTAGGACATAACATTCAGCATTATGTTGTATAAATAAGATTGCATTGCAAAAGTTAAATATTGTATCACTGTAATTTTGTCATAACCACTGTAACATTATGCCGTTATTTGAATCCCACTGTAATCTTTGTGTCATAATGTGTACAGCATGATCTTTACACCATGATAAAGGAAGATGTCTGGATGACGTTCAATCTGCTTTGAACGAGAGTCAATTTGTCCTCCTACAAGAAAAGTTGAGTTAGTTTACATCACTGCATCGAACGTACAAGGATTACACTGTGAATTTTGTATTACTTTCTGGCACTGAAATATGACCTCCTGAACGTTCGAAAGGTGTTTGTGCATCCCAAAAGTCCTCAAAGTGTTTTGAGAAGTAATGAAGCCATTTAGAAATTCTCTGTCCAATTATACTTTGCAGTTCCTTCAATTACATATGCAAAGTGACCCTTAAGCCCCGATCAAATGGTCATGATAGTTGATAATAGTTTCAACTACCCTGCACGTTTAAGCACGAACTATCATGCACTATCATCAACTTTCAACCATTACCGTCTATTGGTAGCATGGCTTATTTGGCACTTTGGTGCTAAAACAGATCTTTTTTTGAATTTACAGTGTTGAAAAATTGAATTTCACACTGTCAGAGAAAGTGAACTGCATTCTCTATGGTTCTCCAATATAGCTAGATGAAGTCTAAATTTAGTTTGCTGCAGCTTTTTCTAATAGAACTAAACTGCCCACCATATGACGACAATTTTTGTATTCTTTAAGACTGAAGACTCCCCTTCTATTTCATTGAATAAGAAGGACTGTAAGACCTAGTGCATTCTGATCAATGTCTAAGAGTTTGCGTTCATATGCATGACGTACAGATTTGCCCCGTACAAATTAAAGACCGTGAGCTGGGGACATACTCTACCTGTGGAAAATGTATTTTTGTAAGTAGCTTTCAAGTTTTTTATAGCCACAAGCTCTTTCGCATACCTAAGTTGTGTATCTCTTGGATAAACCGCACACCCACGTCACTGACTGTAACAATAACTTCAACGTCATGGGTCCACTTACAAATTGAAATAAGTTAAAAGTCTGGTGGAATCTCACTTCCTTGATCTTGAATGGCTAAGGTTTTGATTTCCAAAGTGCAACACGGTAATTTCAGGCCGATAAAGGGATGTTTTCTTTCAATGTTCCCTCTGCACTGCTACTGTACAACTACAAAGTTTCAGAGAAGTATGTAAGAAATGATTGCCTCATTTGCAGCAGTGTATACTGGAGCTGTGCATTATCTGTTAGCATATCACAATAGTTTCTGGAAAAGGTGCCTTCGCGCTTGTTAAATAATTGCACTCTTTGATATGGTATTTATTCAAGGGCTGCATTTTTGCAGGGGTGGTGCTCATTATTAAGGACTTTGAAGTTTTTTATAGCCACAAGCTCTTTTGTGTACCTAAGTTGTGTATCTCTTGGATAAGCTGCACACCCACGTCACTGACTGTAACAGTAACGTCATCGTCATGTGTCCACTTACAAATTAAAATAACAAGTTAAAAATCTGGTGGAATTTCACTTCATAGATCTTGAATGGCTACGATTTTGATTTCCAAAGTGCAACACGGTAATTTCAGGCTGATGAAGGAATGTTTTGTTTCAATGTTCCCTTTGCACTAGTACCGTACAACTACAAAGTTTCAGAGAAGGACGTAAGAAATGATTGCATCATTTGCAGCAGTGTATACTGGAGCTGTGCATTACCTGTTAGCGTGGCACAGTTATTTCTGGAAAAGGTGCCTTGGCGCTTATTATATAATTGCACTCTTTGTTACAGCATTCATTCAAGGGCTGCATTTTTGCAGGGGTGGTGCTCATTTGAAACTACTAAAAAGCAACGTTTTTCTTTCTGGAAAACAAAACTACTTTTTTATTCTGCATGCTGGATAACAAAAACGATGACAGCAACAATCAGTTTTAGAAATGCCATTTCCATTGGAATCAACTAAAGTAATAGAGGGGTAAGGCCTTGATCACATCATAAGCGGTGCTTCTATGTGTGGTGCTTATTCAGGGGCTGCATGTTTAATCTGGTTATTGCTGTTCCTTGCAAATGATGTTGCAGAACGTGTCACTGACATTGACGTCTTCTTCTTCATCTTTTTCAGGTATCACTCAAAGGGAAACCACAAATGCTAGCAACCCTGAAAGACACCTCTTTGCAGGCCATCTTGGGTATAATAAGGAGTGATGCCATCCATTTTGACACTGAATTCTACATGTTGAAAACACTGAAAGGACCTCAACAGCAGGAGGATGATCACATCCTTGGGTCCAATTTCTACTTGTGCTGCAGCATGTCAGATGAAGTCTGTGCTTATAACAAGTAAAGAAAAGGAGATGGAAGCAATTAATACCAAGGGTAATTTCAATGCAATTCCACTGTATAGTTTGCATCTTACCATCCTTTTCTCATTTTAGTTTAATTGGAAGTCGTAAGCATGGCAAGTTTACCCTAACAGATCACAGTCGGTTGTTTACCTCTGGGAGATTTAGCCGAAAGCTTAATACTGCTATACACACATTACATCATACTTCAAACGAAACGATTTCTCAATTTTGCCTCCCGTTTTCTTTCAATAATCAAGCAATTTCTAGATGACAAAGACGACAGTCAGTGTCCATCAGACACAAGTAGTTATTCTGCATCTCCTAATTCAATGGGGATTTCCACCAAAATGAGCTCCAGTTTGGCAGGGATTTCTAGCACACCGACATCAACAACGACAATGAATATAACAACCCAACCCTCTGCTTCCTTTACGTGACTTCATTGCTCCAGCGCAATTGCTATGTCCGTGAGTTCATGGAACGTGGTCCTAAAGTTGTTACGGGCAACAATGAATGCTGCTGTGCCAGCTAGACCACCTGTGGATCCATCCAGGCTACTGGCTCTGGGAAGTTCATTAGCCTTGCCACTTCCATCGAAACAAGGTATCATAATCCTTAGGAATGGAAGACCATGACGCTTTAAGGAGATGTGTTACAATACTAAGCAGATATTGCGGGTTATACCCCTTGTGGTCAGATTCAAAGTCAAGCAAATTTTCAGATAGTAAAAATGAGCTAATGTCAGCGTGGTTATCATATTTTTTCTGCTGCTTGTGGTATCTCCAGTAGTTGAGTTGTCCGTAAAACTTGAAAACCATTTATCCAAGAAAGCTATTTAAGTTAATTACTCAATAACAATAATAATAATAACTTTATTAATGTGTCAAGAAACTTTAGTATGCATGCTAATTGGCGACACAAAGTAATTAAAGTAATTAAAGTAACTAAAGTAATTAAATACAAAACATAAGTGTGTATCCAATAATACTATGATGTAAGAAAATTGTTAATAATAATATTCTAATAATGTTCTATTGAAATTGCTAGTAATATTCTGTTAAAATACCATGTCTATGATCTTCAGAGAAAACAGTCAGATCCACATTCGTTACTAAGGTTGAGAGATCCTTCTACCTTATCAGCCTCTTAAAATGATTCACGTACGATGTAAACCACTTAAATCATGTAGGTGTGAAGTGGACAAAAATCCCATCATGCCTTGTGAGCTCACTTGTAGCGTTCTCAGTTTTGGAATAACCTTGCTTTGATCACGAGTTTCATCACAGTTTGTCACATAACCAGGACGTACAGAACTCATGATGTCTTCTGCTTTAAGTCTCTATTGGAGCCAATGGAAAGGCGAGGAGTCCTAAACGTGAGTGGAGTTTTTGTTTAAACATCATCTCATCCCAGTCTGAATTTCGCCACTTTGTGTTCGATTTTCGACCTGTGTAATCATTTCAAATATTTCCATGTACTGAGAATCATCTAAAAATTCCACTTGCAGAAAAACCTCCGAGACTGTATGGCAAAATTTCAGTTACAAACCAGAAACTTTGGGCAGTCGACACATTTTACAGGGGGATGGATATTGTTCTAATCATGAGCGAACTTGGCATTAGAACACCAACTGTTGAAGTTTATTTAATTCATGCAATGTGTGCAGCAAAGGCAGTCAACCGTGTAAGGCTGGCGGACTTACTTGCGGTTAATGAGGATCATTCTGTGCTGATGCAAAAGGAGCTGCTTCTAAAAACTCACCTTAGTGAAGTGAAGCAATCTTGCCCAGGCTTCACTTACAATCAAAGTCACTTTGTTTTGCTTTGTTTTGGCATGTCTTAACCGCACACTGCAAGTCTGATTTGCGACTGTCTTGTACTTGTTAGAATCTGTTTTCGTGGCTGCTGTCAGAACATTTTTTCTCTTTATTGTGAAAGAAACAACTGTAAAGAAACTTTATTTCAATCCTATTTCTGTGCATTGCTTGATACTTAGTTAGGCGGGAAAATCTGGTTGGTCACTCACAGTCGTACCACTATCTGTAGCGGGAAAATGCAGTTATCCTCGACACTGTGAGCCCCTTAACAATGAAAAACGTAAACAAGTGCAAATCTTTGAATACGTTCTTAAGTGCAAAGCATATTTTATGGAAAATGTCAGCAACAAGTTGTTTTATGTGTGGGCTTAAAGGTAATGAGCTGAGCACTATCGCTGGAATGGGAATATGCTCACCTTGTGTCATTGGAAACAAGAAGATAAAAACTTTGTCAAAGGCTGTACAATGCCAGCTTCCAACATGAAACTGAAGAATATACCAGAAGGGTTGGTGCAGGCAACAGAAACTGTAAGGTGACGAATGTTCACACAATTTGGAAAGGCCCCTGAATTAAAGCAGTGCTGCAAGTCTTGTTTTACCAAGCTCCACACAGCAACTGCAGAATTTGCAACTAATTCTGGACACGCAAAAACTGTGCATGAAGTGAAAAACAAGAAAGGGAGGCCCACTCTAAATTACGAAAAAGGTTCAATGAAAACTAAAAAGAGAATTGAAAAGAAGGCAATTGAATTACTAAACGAAACCATCAATAATCACAAAGACACTTATAATGAAATCTCTGAAGGTTGTGGTGAGTAACTCCTAAACCTCACCTTTCAAGCTGCCAACCCTCCAGTTGTAAAAACTGTTATTGAGGTAGAAGATATGTAATGCAATATTATCTGATATGAAGCTGCATCTTAAATGCTCCATTTTTGTCAGGGTCTCAAATTAAGAGTGGCTCTGAACCATCAACCAACCATCATCTCCGAGAAAAAAATTGAAAAAAAAAAACAATCCATTTCAGGGCCCCATACTGAATAAATTAAACAAATACAGAAATGACGTTCAGATCAATCATTTTGGGTTCAATAGCTAGAACAGTTAGGGATCCAGGGACCATTGGACTGCTTCTTAACATGCATTTTTCCTATGTACAAAACTGTAGTGTTTTTAACTCCAATTTTTTTGGCTATTCAACAACAACAACTTTATCAGTGCAGTGGCCTGAGAAATTGGATAATTTTCATTACTGAACAGCAAAGGTCTCACAGATGTCTAAAATATATGTTAGAACATTCCCTTTTAAAAATAAATGATAAAAAACAAAGGTGACCAAAAATCACCTTTAATAGCTGGAACAAAGTTCCAGGAATTAGATTATTCAGATTATGCCTGTTTCAAGGACATGTGAGTTTGAGGTAATGTACCTGAAACTCGGCACCATTAATTTACTTTGACAACGGATACAAAGTATTGTATGCTGTAATCTTGCCATGGCAACAGCTTTTCGTTCAGATCTCTTTCATGTGGGAATGACATTCCCCTTTTGGACTACATCCACTCCCTAATGGTTAATAGCGAAAATAAATACGATATGGTCATTATAAAGTCATGAATGGAAACATTTACTTCAAAACTGAGAGACTGGAGCCGAGAGTTGCCATGGGAATGTCATGACAGGGACACGCTTCGTCTTTCTTAACGAAAATTCTGGTGCCAAGTTTGAAGGAAGTCAACCCATTCTTTCCACAAATTTTGTGATTTGCCTACTTACTTTAATGAATTGTCAATGACATCGTCAATTGTCTTATTTGTGTTATGCAAAAACTAGATTGTCTCTGGAACGAGACGGGATAATACAAAAAAAACATCCACCCTTTCTCATTTTATTAGACCTTTAAAATAAGCTTTACTGGTTTTACACCTCACAGCCACTTGAAAGAGATTCTTGCATACATGTATTGTGCGGTTCCAGAAAATATCCATACCCCCACCACGAAGGGAATTGGAAATTCCAGGGGGGTTGGGGGGTCAAAGGTCCAGGAAATTCTGGAGGGGAGGGGGGTTAGAGTCGAAATTCACGTCTAGATGGTAGGAAATCGATCGACTCACTTCATACGTTAGAAGGCGCCACTTACCAGGACGTTCTGAAGTTTTAAGTAGTTAAATTACGATACTTCTAACAGTGCTGCTGCCAAAGAAGGTTTTCCTTTTTCCTAATAGTGCTTTGGAAGCAAACTAGCACCAAATAAAGCCGGGAAATAAAGACAATTTCGAAAGGAGCCACCATTACTCATTACCAGTCTCCAGAGAGTACAACAGACAGGAGTGGTTACCTGGGGGTTTGCCACTTTCGCAAAATTTACAAATTTAACTGATGCTGTTTTTATTTCAGGTAGTTTGAGAATCAACCAAGTGATGAACACGAACACTTTCACTTCTTTGTTCGATTTGTTTTTAATAATTCTACAGTTGCCGTCGCTAACTTGTTAGCATGCCTTTTAGTATTATATAAACACTGCTCAATTCATTCGTCTGATTCGTTGCAGACTTAACCTACTTTAGCCCACTAGCAAAATAAAAGTCGGCCGTTACTTTAGCCTGCGAGAAAATAAAAGTCAGCTGCACACAGGCTAAACTCACAAAGATCGTTTAAAACAAAGTCACCAGCATTTGTTCATAGTTCAGTAAAATTACTTATCTGAGTAGACAAGGATTCAGTTTGTATCTCAACAAATGGGAGAAGCATAAAATGCGAGGCATCTTTCTCATGCCAGCTGCAGAAGCCGAGCGCAAAAATTATAGAAATATTTTATAGATTGAAAAAAAAAAGGTTTTAATTAAAACAAATAAGTCCAATAACTACTACTGTGAGCATTACTCCTGAAAACAGTGTTTTGGTTTGGATTAGATAACATAGCCAATTTTCTTTACGTTGTTTTACCGAAGAAAATACCGTTTTCACAATACCCTGGTCATGGAGTGTTTTATTTTTTTATATAAAAACAACACACACACAAGGCTTAAAGGCGCTTAGTTTACTTTCTAATGAGAGAAGAAAAGAGGACGAAACTACATACGAGCCAGTGAAAAATGATATGTTAGAGTATGGGGAAAATGTTTGGCACGTAGAGAAGAACTTTAAGGGATGCTACAGCGAGCACTATCGCACATTAACATCGCCAAAAACAGCGTATATTGATAAGTACAGTGTATCCATTTTCCGAGAAAATGAGGATTGGAGATCAGGGAAACCTTTGGAGAGATCTGATCGTCAGCCCCTCCCCGCCTACAAGAGAGTAAAAGAGAGCGGGGAGCTCCACTACCTCGGTTATGAGGCAAGACGTGACTTTCCAAGGGGACCTTGGGATAAAAGTCCTGGCTTGTTTCCTCCAGAAAAAATACTGGAATCTGCTTTCCGTGTCTTACCTTCTCCTCTGGAAGAAGAATTGAGGGCAATAGCCCATCTAGCTTGGATCACTGTCCACGGAGCATCACAGTTTTATGCCAATGCGCAAAAACAATTAAGACAGCAAAAAGAAGAAGATTTAAAATGCATGGCTCGGAAGTTGCATCCTCTCTACAAAGAAAACAAGGCAACTCTCATTGAGAAGGCAGGAGGCTGTTTGAACGCGAACTTAAAGAAGTACGAACTGGTGCAGCAGATTGTGGAAAGCAGTGGTGAGGCTGAAAAGTTTGTTAGCATGCTCTCTGAAGATCTCTATGATGGAAATATTTCTTCCATACCAAGTAGTACGACAGGACTGATGAAGCTTTCTGTGGCACATTTAAGAGCCATTCTTAGAATTAATTGCTAGAGTTGGACTTCTTAAGGCAGGCCACCAAGATGCGGATTTTTCACGTGAACGTTTATCCATCCTCCATCAAATTGCAACAGCTAGGGAACTTCTACGAAATCAGCTCTCATGCTCTTGAATCATTCGTAAAAGGACATTTGCTCATGGCAAAACGGAAACACTGACCACCCGAAACAGTTGTCTCCAAGATTTGTTGAAAAACAGCCCACCAACAATCAATGCAACTCCTTCAAAGCAGGATCCAGAAATCATCGTTGCAACATTAGAAAACAAATTGTTAGAGCTAGGGGAAAAATCAAGAATTAAATGTCATCGAACAAAACCCAACGAAACTACCAAAAAAGGATAAATTGGGGGTCAAATGTTCAAAAGGAGTGCAAAAGAAGATCAGCGAAGACATTCGAAGATCTGAGAAAAAAAGAAAACAGCCAGCAAAATTAAAAGATTGAAGCGATGGTCCAAAGTTTCTCACGCATGTCGGGACGGTTGTAGATGTTTTTTGGACTGAGAAAGATCTTGAAAGGACAAACTGGGACCCTGGATGGTACCGCGGAGAGGTACAATGATACAACTAAAATGATGACAGAATTTTTTGTGTTTTATTTCAAAGATAGTGCTGTATATAGTTTAAACGTAACCGGTGCTGCTTGAATAGCTCGCTGAAAAAAAAAACAGTATAGTATATGTTAGATGAGAGCCTCTTGTTGTTTTTCAACAAGTTTGCGATTTATTACCTGGTATTAATGCCAGCCACCTCTTGACTTGGTTTGCCCTAAGCTAGAAATTCCCTCTTTACAATGATCATCTATATTAACAGGAGACTCGATAATTTATTGACAAGTAGTTGCAAACAGTTGAAACAGCAAACAGTTGACACCAACATCAGGTTGCAACTATTTACGCTGTTGTTTAAAAATTGAAGTGAATAGTTCTTTAACTGCCTTGGAAACAGCATCTAGGTTCAATATAAACGCAAGCATTCAAGTTCAATACTAAGAAAAAGACATCCTCGGAGACCCAGGGGCAGTTATTGGTGGCGAAACAAAGTATAAAACATGACAAAACTTGGAACTAACGTTTTCAAGAACTGAAAATTTTCGCCGCTCTGAGTTTTCTTGTGTTTACTTTGTTTAGCCCCGACTAACTGCCCCTGGTTCTCCGAGGATGAGAAATTGAGTGAAAAGAGATAAATAACACTGTAGAATCCAGGGATTTGCACATAGTTGTCCCTGGTGGACTGGTATCTTGCTAGTTTTTGCTGGATACTCGTCGAGAATCACTGCTTTTGTGAAGTATCTTTTATTCATTAGAGGCTGTCATTTGGCCAGATGAGTATGCCACAAAAAAGAGCCATTTCATATTTGATGGCCATTACTACGACCAGATTGATGGTGTAGCAATGGGCTCCCCCTTTAGGTCCTGTTTTAGCCAACATCTTTAAATGGGCACTCAACAACAACACTCGCTCTTCTATTTGGTTTCGATATGTTGACGAAACTTTCACCTCGTTCGACAATATCAACGCAGCAAATCAGTTTCTGCACTGCCTCAATAGTTGTCATGTGAATGTCAAATTCACTGTTGAATTTGAGGAGAACAACACGATCTCTTTCTTAGACGTACTCATCAAACGCAACAACCACGCTTTTTCCACGTCAATTTACCGAAAGAAGATCTTTACTGGCCTTTACACTAAATGGGAATCTTTCACACCTTGTAAATACAAGATAAACCTTATCCACACGCTCACTTTTCACTGTTTCCGCATTTGCTTGTCACCCTATCCTTTGAGTTCTTCTTTAGGTGAACTGGCAATACTGGCAATACTGTATTTTACGTTTTAGACCAGCTTCTGTATAAAAAAGAAAGTTAAGGTTATGTATTTAAGCTAATTCGCGACTTTTAACTTGTGCATGTACGCAACGTTCACAACATCGTCTCAAATATGCGCCTGACGATAGATGCATGGCCTCTTGTTTGTTGATTCCTTTGAAGAATATAATATCCAGGTGGTATGGTCAACATTTTTAGGAATCTCCAGGGGGTGGGGGGTTACCGCATCCTCGCTAAAATGGAAAATCCAAAGGGGTGGGGAGGTCCTATATGAAATTCCCTCCGTGGTGGGGGTATGGATATTTCCTGGAATTACACATTGGAAGTTTAAGTGCCAAATTTCAACCTGAATGTTTTAAATCCACTGGGACCTTCACCTGCTGATTCAAGGTCCATTTGAATTCTACTGTGTTAAATATTACAGCACAAACAAATCAAAATTGAGCCACAACCTGTGCTGACAATATATTGCTTTCAAGGAGCATAGCAGACAATGACATTGTTCAAGGACTCTCCACAGCATATGCTGGTACAAGGTCCGCAAAAGAAAGAATTCAAATTCCGAGTTCGCTGGCACCACATCTTGAGAAGAAGACCCTCAAGGAAAATTTTAATTAATATAACATTATAATCCACAGAATCACTGACCTCAATGACCTATGAGGTGAAAGCCACGTTGTTGTTTCGCTAAACCTGTTTGCAATAAAGGCACCTAAACTCAGCTTGTCAGAGCCCCGAGCTCATAACAATCCACACTGCTTTAGCAGTCTGCGGTCGTTCTGCTGTAAATCTGTTTTATTTTTTGTTTCTTTCACAAACCAGGAGTCACCTTCTCGTCGGCAGGGTGGAAAAACCGCTGATTGGCTGTTTATTTCGCGGGTATTAGCACTATCCACTGACCAAAGTAAAGCGGCTCAAGTTAACTAAAAAAATTGGAGAGATTTAGCCTAAATTAACTACATTCACACGACAACAATAGTACAACGAAGTCGCTTTCCTAAAAGTTCAACTCCTTGAAAAGTCATGTATTAATTTTCATAACCTTTGGATCAGTTTTTGTACTTCATTTATTCCGTGAAACATGCGACTTTACGCAGCTAAATTCAAGCCATCGTGCGAGGGTGTACGATCGACACTCGGCACAAAATTTGAAAAAATAAGAAAGTTTTCGGATATTTAAGGACAAAAATCCGACGATCTGAAAGATTAAAAGCAGAGAAACAAAATATCAAATACGCAAAAAAATCGTAAGATACGAACATCAAAATATTTTCAAGTCTTTATGTTCCACTTGCAAAAACTATTATTCGAAGTCATTCGCAAATGCAAGCTTTTGCGATTGCAGGGGCTTATAAACTGATCCTACACACGTATTCAACTAAAAGCTCGGCAACAACAACCCACAGATAAGCAATTTTATTACCTTTTGCGTTACAGGCTCCAAACACCTCACGAAATTCTTTAAGACACTGTGCTCTCCTGATTACACACCGTTCAATTCGCCGCTTGGCGCTTGCCACCGGCTACTCTCTTGCGCGGGAAATTATAAATGACTTGGCGCCACCTTTCAAATTTACCGGCCGCTGTTTTCAGTTTTCGTTACGTAATAAAGGGCCCTTCAAAGTCCCCTTTAAAGAGTTATTTTTCTTTTTGCGCTTGCGACTTTCGTGGAGACCACATAAGATGGAAATCTCTGCGAATGCAGCTCTCACTTGCGAAGAAGGTCGGGAAAGTGTTGGGAATTGTGGCTCTTTTTTCGGGCGAAGACGCAATTTTACGCGAATTTTCAAGGCCAGTTTGGTTGTGGCGAAATCACGCTACTAAGGTCAAGTTAAAAATACGGAGCAAAGCAAACTGTTGCTTTCCCTTATAGTTAACTATGTTTCCCTCTAAAGACAAGTGGTCAAACAACTCCAACTTGGTGCCCTGTCCCCAGAGGGTTCTGAGGATACTAATGGCACTGAGTGAGCTTAAGATAACTGAATAAGTAAAAAGATATCTTTGGGAATGTGATGAAACCTTCACTTAAATTCACTTTATGAAAAAGCAGCAATAATCCCAGTTGAGAACAAACAAAGGGACAAGTCATAGTATTTTTCTCAGGGCCAAGTCCCCTGAGTGTTCACAGAAGAGGACAGGTTGCAGGGACTTGGAACAAGTCTGTCATCTGAAGACAAGTCCCTTGAGTGTTTAGACATCTGCTGCTAATAACACTTAATAATGTAGACTGCACAAAACAATGTTGTTGATGAAATGTGGATAACCTAGGATAAAGAAAGTGAAAATAATAATTACAAACAATATTAAATTTCCTTTTAAACTTAAAATGCCTACACACAATGTTGCCATTCAATACATTCTTGCAAATATCACATATTCCTTTCACCCACACAACAGGTTTGGATAGGCAAGTTATGAAGGTTCAGTGCAACCATAGTTACTCGAGGGACTGGTTATGAAACCTTACAAGTTTCAAAGGCAATAACAAAGGTGCTGCAATTCATGTTGAAAGTTCTACGAAAGTGCACAATCTTTTGTTTTACGATCTCACACTATGGCTGAATAACTTAACATTTTTATTGGTTCGTTGCTCATGCAAAATTCAAAACCTATTGTTGTTTGTGCACCTTCAAGGCTAAAAAAGGTAACAAAAACATAAAACAAAGGACTTAGCTGAGCTTCATAACCAGATTCTTTTATTAACTATGGTGCAACTTCACTTAAAAACAGTGGGACCAAGCCATTAAATAGTTAGATCACCTTTAATTTCACCCAAGCAAAAGCTCATGCAGTTGTTTTCATATTTGAAGACCCCTTAATATAAGGTTATTGGTTAGGCCTGTTGGTAGTTGTATTAACATGGCTCCATTGTAAAATCTGTAGAATGATAAAGTATACAAATAAATTGCCAGACAAGTAAATTTTGACAAAGAATTTGACATCTACACATAACTAAAAAATAACTCCAAAATAGCACATCATGAAGCCAAAACAAAAGCCAATGATACACAAGTCAATACTGTCCAACACTGTAAACAAATGTCATCATATACATTGGTCAACAAATGCCACACGGTGTGTCATGTGCTGTTGAAAACTGTTTGATGCAAATTAACATGTTCAACACAGTTGAAAAAGAAGCTTTGTGTAATCATGTTAACATCAGTTCAACAACATGTTGATTTGCAGTAGGACTTGACACACAACACATAGCAACTTTTTTTTTAGCAACAGTGCTGAGTTCTGCATCACTGGTTTACGGGAAAGTTTCTTTAAAATATGGGCAATGGACATCAGAAGCCCTTCCCTCAGTAGCAATCAACACTCTTTTCCAACTGATCAAATCTTAGCTTGTGACAGAGAAACAAGTGAGTTAACCATGTTAATGCAGCCTTCAAGCATGCAAGCATCTGTCCCAGGTGTGCCCAGACAATGGATTGACAAAGGGTAATGCTACTATCGAAACATGGAAGCAGGAAAATAGAGCCTGACAATACAATCCTTTCTTCACAAAAAGGAATGAAAAAACAACCTATAACATTCCATTGGCTGGAATTGTAGCATTTTTGTTGTTTTCATGTATAATTGTAAATCAAACACACTATTGCAGTACAACTTAAACTAAAAATATTACTATTTCACACGTTGATCATTTGGAAGAAAGAAAATTACTGACCTGCACCTTAGTGATAGCATGTCTTGTTCGCCAAAAAATGTAGATATGTGACAACAGCTGATGACGAAAAAATCGCCGAAGACGTTTTAAAAGATCACGAACTCGACGAGGAAACCAGAGACATTTGACAAGCCTGCAGTTGTTGCCAACAGTAAAAACAAAACAATGAAACGAATTCTTAGCTCCATCAATCAAAGACCTGCCATGTGCTGAGATGCGAGATCGAGAAGGCGAATTGTTAGGAGGACAAGTGCTGGAATAAATATGTACAAGCTGGCAGTCATGATTCGAATAACATTTCTCCAGTGTACGAGGGCTAAAATAGTCCCTTTGTACACCAGTGAAGTCAATTATCGACCCACTCAACCTTCCCTATAATGAAAAGATCTAAGGAAACGTGGATCATCAGTAAAGTCAAATATTATTGGGCTTTCTGCAGCAAAACAACTCAAGGACTGTCCGCCATTTTGAAAAATATTTATCCCGCGCATGAGCACCAACGATTTCATGACGCGTTTGACGTCATATCTCTCAGCCAATCAGCGGTTTTTCCGCCCTGCCCTTCTCGTCATGTTCCATTCCCAAAAAAAATTGCAATGCATTATGGGATTTTTGTCCAGGGGCTACCGAAACCCCCCAGCAGATTTCGTCTTAAATTGTCTCGGTTGATTTGCAAATCGTGTTGTGATTTAATTGCGGGATGGGTCATGCACAGCATTGAATTGTTCAACGTTTCTGTTGACAACGATTCATCATCTGTGCGCCTCTCAGAAGCCAAATCGCTGATTCAATAGGAGGCTACCCTGGATACCCTTTTCAGGCAGGGGCACTTCAGTTGGCTAACAGGGCCAAATATAAAAATAGCTGCCCTGTGCTGCAAGAAGGTCCAATGTGCCTCTTTAAACACCACAGGTTAGAGGAATATGGTTTACAAGAGCAAGATATTGTAGAAAGCTTAATAGATGATGAAATCTTTAATATTAATATGGCATTCGAAAGAGAACTGCCAAGGTATGGAATCTGCAATGTAAATGCCTGATTTTATTTCCATTTTGAGAGCATCAGTTTGTACCTGTCATGGCTACAAATTACCTTACCCATTTATTTTATCTTATTAGCCAAAATAAATGCAAGGTTTGTGCTTTAGAGCTTACAGTATGTTTTGATTAAATGTAGAGAATAATTTACGTTTTGATTCACAATCCAAAGAGATTGGCCAAAAAAATTAACAAAATATAATGCCCAAACTTACATAGAACAAAAACTCGCGTAGTCCTTCCATATATGTGTTTCTGCACTCTGCTGCCTATACTTGTTTTGAAAGACTTCCCACTGGTGCGTTGCATTTTTTGCTGTTGTTGCTATCGGCGTTTTTTTTTTCACTAAGCTGCACTCCCTGTGCACTCTCGCGTGGTTTCAATGTACACCAAACTCACTTTCGTCCTAGGAAACGCACTGCACCACCATTTTAACCAAGAGTGCGAACGCATTCCAGACTAAAGCAGGAAGATAAGGTACATCAGAATCTCCATAACACAATCCATAGTTAATTTCTCTTCCTTTGATATCAATAATGATAACCATCATTACCATAAGCTCCTCTTAATTCCACAAGGAAGTGGAAAAATGCGTACAAATCTTCTCATTCCTCTTGGATCGTCATGATGGTGCCAATTACTCAGTGTTGAATACTTCTTTGTTGGTCCATTAGGCGTTTGAACAAATAAAATCTCGCACATAAAGGAAGGCTCCAAGAGCACTGCAAATTCCAATTCATTTTTATTTTATTTATTCATTCATCTAGCAGCCACACAGCTGCTTACAAGGCGAAATCTAAACGAACAAACCCCACCAGCTGAAGCCAGCTGCCCTGAAAGATCATGAAGGATCAACCCCACCAGCTGGAGATGTGACCAGTTGTCTAGCCAAGCACAAGAACAAGAGACCTAAAAGGATGAAGGGCTACGTCTATGTAGAAGTTTCTGAATGCGAGAAAACGATGAGTCAGAGAATTGTACACCACTGTCCAAGGACACTGCCCATAGGAAAAGAAGCAAAGTACAGAAAAAACTGTTTGACATTAAAATGATTTAATGCATGATCACACATGTTGCATTCAAGGCATTACATCATCTTAGCTTTCTGTGGAAATGTTAAGTATAGCACTAGTGTACACAGCAAATGTATACACCTGTGCACGTACCATCCGAGCTATGATCATGTGCATTTTGAACAAACAAGTGCATTTTTAACAAACAAGTCATTTATTATTACCGACAAATTGAAAACAAAAGTCAGAAAAAAAGGTTACAGAAGTTACATTACAATACAGAAGCCGTATAAATTTACATTCAATATATAGTATTGATTTAAATACAGGCGTGATTACATAATTAAAAGACAAAGGAAGAAAGAAGAAACGAAACCATCAACAAGAGAAACCTATATAACCTTGGAATTAACATGCAGCTCTCAGCAATCTTTTTTAAGAGTTGAGGATGAGCACTGGTTTAGTGACTAGCTTACAACCCTACAATTATTGTAGATAAATTTGGTGGTATCTGGTCACTTCGTCCCATGTTCACTTTGCTCCAAGTCAGATCGCTCCACATAATAGTCAGATTGCTCCACAGAATAGTCACATCACTCCTTAAAATAGTTAGATTGCTCCATGTTATAGCTTAATGTTACAAGTCCATGCTTACCTGTTAAACTGTTCCGTTGCGCATGATCGAATACAGACTGCATAATAGTCCACATATTTCCTTCAAATGTAATAATAACTTGTGACGTCCTTGAAGGGATAAAAGTTTGATTCTACAAGGGGAGACTCAAGAATCCATGCTTTTTTTCCTTTGAAAACACACAAGGACACACAAGGCTATGCGTTTATCATACCTAAACGTTGTTTGGTCGTGCCACAAACATTAATATTTTTATTGAACAAGTTGTGCCAGTGATGCTGTTCTATCCAAAAATGCAATGCACACGATCGTGTTAATCACGTTTGAGGGGTGATAAATAAACTGGATACGACATCATTGCAGCGTTCGCGTATTAATCAGCCAAGTATACCAATTCAGTGCACCCTCAGGTTTTTTAATTCAAGAGTTTTACTTTAAAACACAGTTGCCCACTCACGCACATTTTTTAATGCAGCTTGAAAATGACAAAGTGAGACTTTTCAGCAGTCACTAAACAGTGATTATTAGAGTTGGAGTTTTTTAAAGCACGCACAAGAATCGTTGTTGTGCCCAACAATGTATGCGATCTTGTTAATTACATTCTAAATTGTGTTTGAATCGTGACAAACCAGTAGCAGATTCTAAACTCTTAGAGGTTACTTTTTAAAAGATCTAGTTTACAACACAGTTGCCTGCCCATGCACAAAGTGTGAATTTTAGTTAATTTGAATACGACAAGGTGAGTCAATCACTAAACAAGCCGTTTTTTTTGTTTACACTCTTTGTAATAATAGACAGCTTTAGCAATCGCGACATCGCCACAGGGCGACGGCGCGTGCACATTGAAATAACCGACTAGGACCGGGTCGACAACGCCATCGTGTTGTGAGCGAAAAGTGATTTAGCAAAGCTGAGGAAAAAAACGTCGACTGTATTCTCTTACTCAATTAATCCCAAACAATTTACTACATTTCTGTTCAACCTGGTGACAGATAAATGGAAAAAAATAATACGAAACAAGGATCAGTAATTTCACATTGGAAAGAAAGGAAACAGTCTCGCAAACTATGGATATATATCGAAATGATGCTGGGATCGATATTTTAAGTGAGAATTGCAGTGCTCATAATTCTACTTTTGGTAAGTTAAAGGTACACTGTAACATTGCTGTATGCTAAAGGAGTCTGTTGTAAGCTTACTTTTAAATTTCATTTGAATTAAACATAACAAAGCTCTAGATTTTGTGTCATCGTCATGTCTTTGCTTTCACCATCGAGATGATGCATGAAAATTTCACATAAGCTGAAGCTTGTTGTGAGGTAAATTCATGCAAGATGTCAAGTCTTGCTACTGTTCTCGAGGCTTTATTGCTTGCTCATTACCACAAAATTATAGATGACGTAGAATTTGCTGTGTTATACGATGCAAATTTATCCAAGTTGGTTTTTCCTTATTCAAAGTTTGATCGCTTTTCACTTGACAAATGGGAAGATTCAGAATGCTGGACCCAGTTGAGGTTTGGGAAAGAAGATCTTGATTTGTTGTTACACAACTTGCAAATTCCCAATGAAATCGTTTGCTCACAGAGATCTCTATGTGATGGCAGGGAAGGCATGTGCATTGTTCTTAAAAGACTGGCATATCCATGTCGGTACATGATGTGGTACCCAGATTTGGGCCAAACCCAACTGAGCTATGCTTAATCTTCAATTCAGTCCTTGATTTCCTTTATTGGACCCATCAGCACTGACTGCAAAACTGGAACATGAATCCTTTCCTTCAGCCGAGAGGCTGCACAGATATGCAGAAACCATTCACCAGCACGGTGCTCCACTCCAGAACTGCTTAGGCTTCGTAGATGGAACTGTGCGAAGTATAGCTATAGTACAATGGACACAAAAGGGTCCATGGGATCAAATTCCAAAGTGTTGTGACACCAAATGGCTTGATAGCCAATCTTTGTGGACCATTCGAAGGAAAGAGGCATGACAGCATAATGCTAAAACAGTCTGATCTTGTTGATGAGTTGAGGCGGGTAACCATTAATAATGGCCAACCACTCTGTTTGTATGGGGATCCTGCATACCCACTGGGAATCCATCTTCAGGCACCGTATAAGGGCAACAACTTAACTCCGCAAATGGAATTGTACAACAAGTCAATGAGTGAGGTTAGAGTGGCAGTTGAGTTGCTATTTGGAGACATCTGCAATTATTTTAAGTTCATTGACTTTAAGAGGCAGATGAAAGTTAATTCAAGTCCAGTTGGAAAAATATACTTTGTGTGTGCCTTGTTAGAGAATGCCTGTACCTGTTTGTATGGCAACCAGGTTTCTGAAATGTTTGAAATTGCTCCTCCGTCTTTAAATGAGTACTTCTCATGGAAATTTTATTCTGCATGAATTACATTTTTTTATACTGCAGAACAGGATTACTACCTAGGGTCAGTTGTTCAGAACATGATTAAGTTAATCTGGAAATAAATTAATCTTGGAATTCTGTTTTGAAACTGAAACAATGGAAATGTGTAATTAACTTTTAATCCTGGATTAGAATCAATCACATTTTGAACAGCTGAACCCAGTCTGATAATGATGTGAAAAGTTACCATAAGGTTAATACCAAATTTTGTGAAATTGCCTATTCAAATTCCAGTGGGATTCGAGAGCAACATAGCCAAATAATGAACCAGTTTAACAACTTGTAAATGGTAACCGTTATGAAAATTGAATTCTAAGCCGGTTAGAACTTGAAAAGCTTATATCATATTTAAAATGAATTGTAAAGGTAAATGAAGCTGCATGTGACACTCCTATAGTGGCCCCTCTTGTGCAGTAGAACTAACATTTATTTTTCAAACACTCCTCTTTACTACTCTCTACATTCCAAGAGCATTCAATGCCATTTAAATGATTCAGTATGAGGTGGCAAAGTTGCATATATTTTTTCCTTTTCTGGCTTTGAATCCATCACAATCCCCCCCCCCCCTTAAAAGCTTTTCTTTGGTTGACATTCACCAAAACCTGACTTTTGGATGCCTAGTATAAAGTGCATGAGGCATGTCATCATCATCATTATTATTATCCTGTAATTATTATCCTGTCTTGTCGCTTGTGGTTTCTTTTTTTGTGACACAATGAACATGGCAAAGTCACATCAAAGTTTCCTGGTTTTTTGAACACACATGCCTGTTTGTGAAGAACCAATGCAGACTGAAAATACCCTGTAAGGAGAGGATGCTTGGAGCAAAGAATTCTTAGCTTTCAACAACAGCCATGAAATAGTATCCCCAAACAAACTTGGCTAAGATGCCTGTACAAACTGTACAAACATGGCTAAGATACATTTCGATTTTAAAAACAATAAATATTTAATAGCACTGTTAAATCCATGGTAAGTGTTTACAAATCAAAACGCTTAATTTAAGAGCATATAAGTATTATTTTGAAAATTTCATTACATGGTATTGTTGCTAATTTACAAATAGTAAAGTTAAAGTTTTACAGGAAAAGCAGTTGTATTTATTTGACAATATCACATACTTTGTTCAAAACGTGATAAAAACATTAAAACCATTGAAATCACTATAAATAAATGTCACCAAATAATAATGAGGATGAATATTTTCTGAATTAAATTGTTCAATATCAACAATAGCAACCTTAAGGAAAGTGTAATTATCAAAATGCAACTTGCATTAACCCTTTCACTCCCACTGAGTCAAATCATTTTGAGTTTGTGGATGAAATCCTTTGGGTGACCATGAATTAAATCTCTTCAGTTGTACTTTTGCATGGTACCACTTGTTTTTCAGTATTTTACGAAATGAAATTTGAGATTTTTTGGAAATTTGGCTCTGGGCACTCTTGAGAGTGAAAGGGTTGATAGATTATTAAAATTTGTTACTCTTTTTTAAGTAACATGTTGAATAGAGCTTGTGATTGTTGTTCCTGTTGTTGAATGAATGCCATCATGTTGTTGCAGCAATGCAAATTGTTGTTGTTGTTGTTGTTGCTGTTACTGCTGTTGTATGAGCTGCAACATTTGCTGTTGCACCATGGCCACCTGTTCCCCCTCCTCTTGTCGCATGGTTTCCAGTTCTTGTATGTACTGGTCCTGTTGAGCCTTCAGAGTCTCTCGTTCTTTTTTCTTATCTTCCAGTTCCTTCTCCCTCACCTCTGAATCAATTACTGCTCTTTCCCTTAGCCCCTCCAGGGCATCACCTCCTGATCTTCTTCTTTTTTTCTCTGGTTTGATTGGCTCTCCCTCCTTCTCCTCATTTCTCTTCCTTGACTCGCCCAGGTTTCAAATTGCCCTTGCTCTCATCTCTAAAGCCTGCTGTTTTTCCCTTTCAGCTGCCTCCTTTTTTGCCTCGCCCTGCCCATCTGACTTCTTCTCTGACTCTTCATTCAATTCAATTAGTTGTTCCAACAGCATTATTTCCAACTCACTTTGCTCTTCAATCTCTCCTTCTCCAATTTCAGTTGCCTCTTTTGCTAACTTTGCTTTAATTTTTTACTAATGTTATTGAAACGATCCCTCACAGCTCGTGCATTGACAGTAAACTGTGGCAAACTGTTTAATTTGTTTGCCCCCACTTGCCAGGAGCCACCTCTCTCTCTGCTGTCAGGGTTACTGTTGAACACCCCTTCACCCGCCACCTCCTTCAACATCACAAAATCCTTCTCATCTGACCATACCATAACCGACCTAGTGAGACAGAAAATTACCAAAAATTTATATTCAAAAGAGAGAAAAAAATGGAAAACTGTTTTCTCCATGATCCGCATGTTATTTTTCAATATTTTAAAAGTTGTTTGTTGCCCCTTAATTCACACTCTTTCAAAAAAAGAAAAGACAAAAGGCTGAGTTACTGTCCTCAAATCTTTCTGCCTTTTCGTTGCCATAAGTCCCCCAAACAACATGAATCCACATTTAGCTTTTCCACCAACAAGCTCAGTTAAACCGAATTTAAAAACAACATTTAATTAAATTTCAATTAAAGCACATTTAACACCCGAGGGAAACAAACCGGCAAATGGCTAAAATTATCTTCTGTTTTAAAGCATTGACGCCTAAAATGTGTACTTGTGAGGGATTTTGGGCATTTTCATTACAACAGCTGGACATATACAGCTATTTCAATTAACGTTGTCGGATCAAAGCTAAAAGCTTAAAGACAAGACCGAAAGGTAACACGGGTAGTCGGTTTAAAATTCATCGTGAGGCGTGACAACATGGAAGACATGGAAGAAAACACGGTAAACGTTTGCCTACGTGTGTTGAAGGCAGAAAAGAAAACCTCGCACGATTTGTATCGCATTCGAAACGTTCCTGTGAGTAACAGTGTAGCTAGACTAAAAGCATACTTATTGGAGAGATGCAAGGAGGAAATCAAGCCAGCAAATGATTGTAATTTTAGCTTCGGCTACATCGGAGAAGGAAATAAGAAGTACTCAATAACTTCGGAGGTTCAACTTGCAGAGGCGCTGTCGTTGGAGAAGAGGGGTATGGTTACCTTGCGGGTGGATCCCCATGTATCGAAAACAGAAAACTCACCGGCTCAAACACTGGGGAAGAAGAGAAAAGGTAAATTAATATTGGGATGAACACCATCTGTTTGATCTCGGCTTAATTACTCGAAAAGAGGGTTGGAAATCAGGCACATCCGTTTGCCGATATTTAGGAAGCTGTTTTTACAATTTCTTGTTTTGTCTAGCTAACCCCGGGCCTAGTTCTCAGAATATGACGGATGATGAGGAAGACGATCGGTCTAGCTATGAAGCACGCCTGTCAAGATTGCGACAGAATCATAAATTTCCAGAGTTTAAGCTGCGATGTTGGGCCAGGATGTTGGTAAGGAACTTTAAATTTCCTGTCTGTTAAACATTCTCAGTGGGAAGAATAAGATGTTCGGCTAGTTTTAAAAGTATTTCATTATTTGTCTCAATTTTTTATTCGAAACTTTGTGAAAATCGTGTTCTTCACCATTTTTCTTTTCAAACTACGCGCCATGTGAATTAGCATTTAACTCACGGACTCCAAGTGCACACATCTTTAATTGTGTTGCTATTCAAGATTTTACCCGGTTGAAAATTAAAAATAACCTATGTCAAAAAATCGTACAGCAGTGAAATAAAATAATTAACTCAGTATCTGAATACAACTCACTGTTTTTTTTTGTTGTTGTTGTTGCACAGGTCAATGGGACTCATGACAGTGAAGAAGAACCACCAGACTTGCCATTTTTTTCAGGGAGGTCGAAAAAGTGTGGAGACAAACTATCAAATACAAGCCGCGATCGTGAGCCTGAGCAATCCACAAGTAGCGCTGAGAGTAAGGTACGTAAATAACATAAAAAATAGCCCATGTTAGTAATGTTGTGCATGTAAACATGTTTTATTGAAATTCACGTTCTTGTGCCCTTTTGTTTTTGTAGACCCGAATTCAAAGTTCAATATTAAAGCAGTTAAAAGACTTGAAGGAGTTACAAGATGACGGCGTACTCTCCCAAGACGAATTGCTGAGCCAAAAAGAAAAGCTATTAACAGAGCTGAACGAACTCTGATTTATTGTAACTGGAAAATGTCAAATGAATGTGTTTCATTAAAAATATTCCGCGTGCTGAATATAGTTTCTGACTTCTTCGTCTGTAACTTGAAGGAATGCCTCTTCGACCATCAATTCAGGATCACAGCAAAATTGCCACGCTGCATCATTTTCTCTGATCCAATTTTTAGCTTGCGCGAAAAGCCCTTCTAATGGCATAAAATCGGGGCTATATGGTGGCAAGAAGATAATCATAGCTCCAGTCGCGTGAACAGCGTCCATAGCTGCCTGCGAGAGGTGAATCGCCGCATTATCTATAAGAATCACAAAAACAAAAATTCATGAACGCAAACGGAAACATATTAGAGTCAGAGAACTAATACGCCTCTTCGTTTTGGATTTTAATTTAAACAACACTTTGAAACGTTCCTTACCTAATATTACCACCGATCGCGGATTCAATCCATTAAATGGAAGCAAATTAGGACAAAGGTTATTCGTCACAAAATCCAGAAACATCGCGGCATTAACATTTCCCTCGTAAATACCAAGGTCTATGATCCCCTCAGTACAAAGGACGGGAATGGCAGTAATACGTGGACCCCAGTTCTGAACGAACTTTTTTCCATTACTCTTTTTCCAATGAGGCTGCGTCCAGAGGCTCGGGAAATTCTTTTATCCTATAATCATGACACAACAATCAATTTTGGATTTGGAATTCTAGAACAAATTTTAACTGAACAAACCAAATAAGAAATGAACACTCACAAATCCGCTTTCATCTATAAACACAAACATTTCAGAATTCAACATGCAAATATTTGCTCGGAAGACAACTCTTGCTTCTTCAGACCTTTGAAGTGCAATTTTGTTGAGCTATGAAGAGAACAGAATAAATTTCAGGTTATATGAATGTTTCGTAAGTTGTGAAAACCAATTCAAAAGCACTTAAATACAAACAAACCTTTTTTCGACTAAAACGATTTCGTCTCAGATAGTAGAAAATGCTTGCCAATGCCAACTCCGATCCCGTTTGGGAATAAACATCATGAGTCACTTCTGAAAGCGTCTTTTCAGGGTGTTCTAGCACTGCTTCAAAAATCAAAAATTCCACGTGCGGGTGCATGGCCACACTGTTTATGGGTCTTCCAATTGTGTTCGCCTTGACTGTACCGTAATTTAACACTTTCGACACATAACGCTCGCTAGTTCTTGGGCACATTTGCAAAACCGCTGCCACTTCATCCACTTCATATCCCAAGATTTCCTTCATCCAAATGGCTCGCCATCGTAGGTCCTCACTGAACGGGCGAGGCATGGCTGGTTTTGATGGGTTTATTTATAAAAAATCCCACATAACCTTGCGGTCCTGGCTTTTAGCTTTGAGCTTTGATCCGCCAACGTTAATTGAAATAGCTGTAAACAAGTACTGAAAAGGTGCATTGTCGCCCGCAGCTTTGTTTATATTCGTGATATTAAAACTAACATCTTGCTTCTCAGATCGCCTTTCACTTTACATGACCTTTATTAATACAGAATATTTTTAAAAAGTTTACGACTTCTACTTACTTTTTCTTCCCTTCGCTTCTTTCTGATTCCATTATCATACGAAAGATCCAGGAAACAAAAAGAGAAATAACTTTTTATAAACCTTTTGCATCGACCAGGCACCCTTGTTTTGGTAAAAGCAAAACAATCGACTGCAATTTTCTGTTATTTTGAACACATAAAATGGCGAATTAATTTATTTATTTAATAATGCACTTGTTACTGCACAGAAGACTAACAAAAATTAAGGAGAAAGCACGTTACTAAAATAAAAAAAGTATCGGTGATAGATCTTGAAGTTAAGGAAAACGACTGAAAACTCAAGGAAACCCACTGAAGTTCATCAAAACAAATTTGGCTTTTAGTACGTTTCGGTTATATGAAAAAACAATTCCCATCTTTGAGGACAAAGAAAAAATGTCTAGACTGAATATTTTGTCGTAAAAGATATTCCCTTACCTTCTCTGCTCAAAAAAGGGCGAAAGTCCTTGCGAGTTGTTGATGTTCTCGTCAGGACGTGAAAACATCCAAAATGCTGTCCTGAACGCGACGCGACCTTGACCTGACAACGTCAACATAAGCACCAGCAGTCGGGTCCAGACTATTCCGCGCGCTGTCGTGTCCTCATTTCACGTCGCGTTGTCTTTGCTAAATCTGTCTAATACGTTTATGTTTGTTTCTTCTTTGTTAATAATACGTTTATGTTTGTTTATTTCCTACTTCAAACCGTTGAAACTAAAACAAATTATGTTACATGTAATGAAGTTAAGTTGTTAGTTTTTTCATGTGGCTAAATATCATTTAGGCAAAGTTAAACATTTTGTTCCGGGGGTAGTCATATCAGCTTATTCAGCTACCGCAACATTATCAAGATCTCTTGCTTCAGTTCCGAGTAAATCTGTTCACTTGTCATCAACATGTCTTCAAACTGTATTGTTTGTCAAGAGCCAGTCAGACCATGCCAGAAATGTTTACAGTGTGACGATTCCCTCCGTTGGCAACATCGTGTATGTGGTACAGGGATATCCCAGACTGACTACCATTACGCAGTTAGAACCAGTGCTTCAATCGACTGGCACTGTTCGACTTGCGAAACCACGACCACCGTTGGGACCCCACTGGCTGAGAGTACCCCAGTGAATTTTAACGAAACCGCAGCAGCCGAGCCTGACAGTACCACAGTGATTTTCAACAAAACCACAGCATCCCAGTCCACTGTCTCAAGCCACCTGAACCCATCCAAGATCCTGCCTTAGAAGAGTCATCAATCGCTGACCCACCAGCTGAAGAAAATGATTCCTCCTTTGCTGTCACCTTTCAGATCGTCAAGGACAGCACCACTAAGGGCAGACCAAAGCCGATAGACAGCAGAGGTTACAGCTACCACGTCAAACGTCACCGAGCCAATGCTACTGACTGGCGGTGCACCACAAGACCCAAGGTAAATAACTATATGTCTTAACCATATTCTCTATTTTACCTCTTTATTGCAAATACTGAATTGCGATAACTAATTTCCCTGTTTTTTTCTTATTATCAGGTCAACCCATGCAGAGCCAGTGTAATAGAGTGTGCCAACGGTACTTTCCCAGATTGGCTCCAATCCCCACAACCACCGTGCAGATGTTGGAGCAGCAACTGTAACTGCCAAGGTGAAGGCCAAGGTGGTTGCGGACGTATTCAGACCAGCGTCCAAAATTGTGGAAGAAGTTCTGTTAGAGGAGATGACCAATGCCCCCTGTGCCAGCTTACCTAAACCAGAGTACATCGCTAGGGCTGCAAACAGACTCCGTCAGTGGAGCCACCACATAAAATAAAAGCAATGACCAATAAAAACAACAACAACAACAACTGCAAAATAGTTTTGATTAGCCTTCGAATGGGGAATGAGGCCTTGAACAATCGAGTGGGGTCTGAGTTCTCTAACAACTCAAAATGGTCGACGATTAAATCACATACATAGCCTTGGATTTCGGTAAGTATCACGATTCACAGCACGATAGAGCGGGTTTTCTGTAGGAAAACAGAAAATATCTTCGGAAAGAGAAAATATCTATCCATAGCGTGATGAAGTAAGTCTAAATAAGTTCAAACTTCACTCATACAAATATCAGTATATCACGAGCGTACAGTTTTCTTCACACTTTAAAACAGAAAAAAATTTATAACTTGAATCAATTCTACCATTTTCAACTAGAAACTGATGTGGAGCGATTTAACTATTTAGTGGAGCGATCTGACTATGATGTGGAGCGATCTGACTATTGTGTGGAGCAACATGACTTGGAGCAAAGTGACCATGGAACGAAGTGATTGTTATTCAATTTGGTTAGATTATAGATCCGACATCAACCACTAAAGCAACAGAGAAGATCTCGTCTACAGAAGAAAGTTTCGACTCTGAAGATAACACCCCCTTGTCTTCTCTCTTATTGTTGTGCAAGATGCGAGAACCAACTCCAGATATATCATTAAGACACTTCTCAGATGACGAACTCCCACAAACGTTGGGAGTCTACTTTCCAAAGCCATGAGCACTATTGACCACACAGCAATTGTAAGTTTGTTTTATGTTTTTCCTTTCAAATTAAATGTTTTTATGTTATTTTATTTACCGTGTGTATATTCTTTAAATGCTACTTTTGTTTCTTTTTTTTCTTTTCCCTTGAAATTAAGTATGGTGATAGATTTGTGCTGTGTACGTAACTTCAATCATAATTCACATATCTACCTTGTAATAACTTGTAAAACGCTTCTGTTATATGTACTTTGTATAGTTAAATGTTACTTTGTCATGTAATTACTAATACTAATAAAGCCATAATAAAAAAATCATCCTCCAGTGCTTTTTGACCCACTGGAACTCACAACTTGTCAATGGAGTATCTCGGCTCTTTTCCAGGGTTCTGGCTGGCTTGTTTAAAACAGTCCACTTGCCACAAAAAGCTGTCTATCAACCGGTATGTTGATAATTGTTTCTCCTAGACAAAAAAATGGAAAGCTTGATGACCTGCTTGCGTGTCTAAACAGTTACCATCCTAACATCGTTTTAATTGTTGAAGAAAACGCCCCCCATTTCCTCAGCAGTGCATTTACTTATGATAACAAGTTCAACTGCATAGTCTACATAGCGAACGAACAGCCTCTGTGCAACATTTCCAAAGATTGCCTTGGCAACTCTTCTCAAGACCATCTTCTTTTTCACGCAAGATGTCCCGCAACAAAGAATTGCCCAAGCTTTGTCCATAAATAAGAGCCTGGTGTCAAGGATTTGCAGATGATTGCAGGATGTCTACTTCACAAACCTGCAGATCAGACCAATTATACCTTGGGGGACCCGGTGCTGTAGTCAAATGCGACAAAAGTAAATTCAACCACAAGGTGAAGGTAAACACTGAGAGTTATTTTGAAAATAATTCTGCAGTCTAATAGAGCTAAGTTACGATTTTATTAGGTTGTTGCACGCTGGTTCGTATTGTAATCATTTATTGAAAAAAGTCCTGAATTTCGTTTTGCAGTACAACAGGGGAAGGAGAGCGGCACAGATGCGTGGGTTACTTCGAATAGTGTTGGCTGAGTACAGAAAGCTAGAGGGTACTTCCACAGGCATAATTTAGTCGATCCGCGTACTGGACTACGTACCCAGGAGGCTGAGTCCAGCTGGAGCTAAAGCTGGGGCAAAAACAATGAAAAGGCTTACAGGAAGAAGATCTACAGAGCTATTCAGGTGAGAGAATGTGGCAACAGTAGAGAGGGGGTGACTTTTTATGAAAAATTGCCTTGCCATTTTGCCTTTGCAATTCCCCCACCAATATTCCAGTTATGTGACTGTACTATATTTAAAGTGCACTCTCACCAAAATTATGATAACATCGTGATAACATCTACAAAAATTACCGTCATTTATCATATTTTCTTGAATAAACACCAAGCTCAAATAAGCACCGGTCAACACAGTTTATTTGACGTTCATTCCAGGTACCGACATTTATTTGAAACTGAACCTTTATGTTTCTGATTTTCATTGAGCACTTCTGCTCAATCTAACATGATCATTTTAACTAAAGGAAGTTGTTGTAATGTACTCTATGAAACCTAGTCTTAAATAAACACTCCCTGCTTTTAATTGAGAAATTATGGTAAATGAGAAACACTTTTTTGAAGCCAGGGCTTTGTAGAGATTTTCACGTTTGTTGGATTACCGCTTACCCAGTGGATAAAATTATCTGCTCTTTTAACAAGTGGGCCCAGGTTTTTGTGCCCCACTGATTATGGTCATCTTACATGTCAACCTATACTTGTATCTTTTTGTTTAGGTCTGCAGGCAGGCATTCATTTCAATCTATGGCATCACTGAACATCACATAAAAACGATCAGATCCCAAGCCTGTCCTACAGACAAGTGCAGTCACCATGGAAACCGCCGGAATAAACTATCCGAGGAATCCAAAAATAAGGTAAAATGTTACTACATACGTCAATAGTTAAAAGGCATTAAGAATTCAGTTGTAAACCATTGGAAAGAGCATCTTAAAATTAACCAATCAGCGGATTTGAACATTATATCTTGCCAAAATACCTGTGCAAATTTGATAGTTTTACTGCGGTTACGCGGACACCTAAATGTATTTCCAAAGATCAGTTTGAAGTTATCGTCAAAGATATTTAGATACCTTTTTGGAACAGCTTCTCGGAAACGAGGAAATTAAATTAACATTTCCTGAGTGGATTTATCCTTTATTCTTATTACAGTTCTTACATTCCGTCATGATGTAATGTAGTATATCATGGATAAGGCGTTATTTACAAACTCAAACAATCGCATGTTGTGAAACAGGGAGCTATCAAACAGTCAAGTTGAACAATAAAGGTGCACTATTATACATATATACTTTTCTCTTGTAGGTCAGGGCCCATGCTAAGTCTTTTCTGAAACAAACATCCCACCACTCGAGGCATGATGATCCACACAAGCAATACCTTTCAGAGGACCTGTCAATGGAACGAATATACAACCTGTACCTCGAGAAACACGAGCCACCTATTCTGCAAAGAAATTGTGATATTCTCAGGTATGTAGTATATTTCGACTTTCAAACCTTATTAAAGGACAAACTAATTTTGGTTGGAGTTGGTGGCAATTCACTGTATGTGCAATCAATACATAACTTATTTCTTAAAGCCTTACCGAGGCGTAGCTTCGCAGACGTCCTTTTACCTCATCACATACGAGCAGCTCATACAACGTCTGAGTATAGGCTGCCAGCTGAAACGCATAGGGTATTTGTTAACTATCCAATTTCGAGAAAAAGTTTTTGTCTCAAAAGTGAAGTGACTGTATTTCTGCAATGTCACTACACTACTGCTGAGATAGCATCCTCATCCGGCTCTTCTTTCTCGTATTATGCTGATTAATCGAAATAAAGAAATTTATAGATTTGTAAACAACTGAAACTTAAAAGTGAAAGAAATTATTACAAAACTACTGTTCAGACTTTCCCATGGGTGTACGTAAATTGCATGAAGGTACATACTGGTGAAAACTTCATTTCTTTTCTCATCCAGTGTAAACAAGAAAACAGACCAGCTTCTCCAGCCCTTATCCCGGAGATATCATTTCATGTACCACGATATCTTCAATGGCAATTCAACTTGAGCTTCGGACTTCTGTGGACCAATACTTGTTGCACATGTGATGTCTTAAATCTCGCTTTAAAATCGTCTGGGGTGACGATAAGGAGCCTTGAGGAACAGAAAGTCCAACAGGAGTTTCCTGCAGCTGCCTATCAAAGCAACCGCAACGTCAAGAAAGCTGCAAAACAAAGCTGATCGGGGAAGGTTTGCTCCACTGGGTCAACCACCATACTGAAGAGGAGCAAGGACGCGGTCGACATGATAACAAACGACTTTCAACAAAATCTGATGACTTCTCAGTTACACCATAATGTCAGGTACTATCAGTGCAAGCTGCCCATCTACAACATGGGTATCCATGATTGCAACACAAACCAAGGTTACATGCTCATGTGGGATGCAACAACAGCAAAATGTGGATCATCTGAAGTTACTTCCTGCTTACAGCGATTCTTCACTGAATTCAATACAGAAGTGAAGTGAGGTGTTTACTCCATAGATTTCTTACGCTTTTTATGCCTGGGAAGAACGTGCATACACCTTTTTCTAATAAAAACGTCATTTTTTAACTGAGCATGAGCTGGGACTGAGCGTTGTTATTTTGAGGGCAATTTTTTGTTCTTACATAAACGGCATATTGTTAAATTGACTTGAATACATTTGAAACTGAGGAAGGAGAGTTTTTTAACTTCCATTAATTTGCTAGTTGTACATGTTTCCCGCTATGAATTGAAAAAAGAATGAGACTTGTACACATTGTAATAAAAAACCATGTTGTCCATTTTTTCCTTTTCAGGTCGTTTGTAAGCTGCTTCGATGGCTGTGGTGGCCAGAACAAAAACATCACAATCATCGGCCTTTATTCTGAACGCTACCTCAGTGGCGTTTACAAAGTCCTTGACCATAAGTTCTTAGTACGGGAGCATACCTTCTTGGAGAACAATACTGACTTCAGCCAGTTTGACATGGAAAAGACAAGCGCCACTGTTTACATCCCAGAACACTGGTTCACAGTTGCCTGGGAAGCAAACCAACGTAAGCTGTTCATCGTTACTGAGATGAAACAGGAGATCTTTAAAGACTGGAATTCCTACATCGATGCCCGGCACCAACCTATGAACAAAGACACGGACGGCAATCGCGTGAGGCTGCGTGACGTGCATTGGCTTGACTCTGGCTGGGGTGAGGACACAGACAATAATAATAATAATAATAACATTTATTACTTAATATTCAGATCCAGTCACTGGCATTAAGAAGATGTGTCATCACCCTGATGAAGTCTGGTTACGGTATGGTTTCTCCAGAGACGAACCCTTGAAGAAGATAAAGATCATTCACGACAACCCCAGGCTACCAACCAGTACACCTGACCAATCCTACCAGAGCCCTCTGAAACTGGATTCCAAGAAAGTCAAAGACCTCATAGATGTGGCGTCAAAGTTCATCCCAGAGCCATGGCATCAATTCTACCTACAAATGAATGGAGTTGACTCTTCAGAAGATGAAGGCGGCTTGTCAGACGATGAAGACGCCTAGTCTTGGAGATGACGCAAGCTTGGGTACCCAATCCCTTCGGCGCTGTCATTTTCAGAAACTGATTTGAAGGAGCACAAGCTTGGGTAATGAACCCCTTGAGAGTGTTAATTTGAAAAGGTTTCTGGAACTCCTTGACATCAAATTGCAGCATCAGAAAACCTTTTAAACTAAACTTAACTAAAATATTACTATTGAGTGCAACTCCGATCTAACGTGAATAGAGTTTTTTCGTGATTTAAGACATAAGTTATTCCATTTTTCCATCTTGTTTGCCGAAGCTTAGTTGATGACAGAAACAGTCTGGTTGTAAGTTAAGTCTGGGTTCAACTGCAATATATTTTTCTAGGAAAAAACATTAAGAGCCAAGTTTAAGGAAGCTTTTTCGTCAGTAATAAGCTTGCTTACCATTTTGGAATAGTTTAGGTTTTTTTAAGTATTTTCTTTTCGAATATTCACAGATTTTCCTTTAGTGTCCATCCATTAGTTGTTTATCATCCATTAGTTGTTTATCATCCATTAGTTGTTTATCATCCATTAGTTGTTTATCATCCATTAGTTGTTTACCATCCATTAGTTGTTTATCCATTGTTTTTCAAATCAACATTTTCATGCGAGAGTTTTCTAAGCAGCTTATTCCTCTGAAATATTTTCCTCATGCGGTAAACTAAATTAAGATTAAGCTAGTTTTCGAATATAATATATATAAAATTTAAGTCGTGAAATAGCTTTTGGTACTATTTTTTCATAAAGGAAACATATTAAATAGAATTTAATTCAGTTCAGCTGCAATCTAACGCAGTTGAATCTAATTTTTTCGTAGTCGAATGGAGAAGTTTTTCCCTCCCATAGGTACCTTAGACGATGACACAAATAGTAATCAGACATGAGAGTAGATTCTGAAAACTCAATGTTAGTTAAGTCTGGGTTGCACTGCAAATTTTTCTAAGAGAAAAAGAAGAAAACTTAAAAGATAAGTTTCAAGAAGCTCTTTCATCAGTAACAAGCCTGCTTACCGTTTTGAAATAGCTTCTTCTGAGCATTCGCAGGTTTTTCCCTTAATGACGCTCATTTTAACCTTTCTTTCTCAAAGTAGCCCGCTTTTTTTCTTTCAGAGTATGTTCGTAAGAATATTCACAATTTTTTCCTAAATATCGTTTGTTTTAACTTTTTTCAAAAGTAGCCTGTTGTTTTCAAAACGGCTCTAGAAGGCAAATAAGAATTAAGATGGATTCCGCTCAACGTTCGAGCAATAAGTGCAAAAAATATTTACCAAAAAACTACTCATAGCACGGTAACATTTTAAATGCTATTTGAAACATCTCACTCTAGTTCACTTGCCCAAGTGACCCCGCGATGAAATTCTCAAGCATTCTCAAGAAAATTAATTTCAAATCTCGTAACAGTATGCTAAAAACGGGCGCCATTTTGTTTTGAACTGACATGAAGCGTCTTTTTAATTGAAATATTGATAACTTCAAATCCAATTTTCTCTCGCGGGGTCAGCTTGGGAGCAAAAGTAACGATAAGTTCTTCTTATCTGTTCTCAAAATGTGACAGTGCTGCAAGTATTTTTTTGGTAACTTAATTTTTGCACTTATTGCTCGAACTTTGAGCGGAAATCGTCTTAACTTTCATTTTTATTTAGTTTTTATAAGATTATATCCTAAGATTTTTTAAATTGCAAGGCAACTGATAAGTAATGTACTACTATACTTCAATCCTGGTCTGACAAAAATCACGAGATTCATCACACTATACAAGGCCCACTCCCTTTGTTTGATTGATGTAGTTGTATTTACCCTCAGATGAAAGTCAACTCTAGTCGGAAGTCCACCATGCGATTCCCCTAGTCTTGGAGATGACGCATGCTTGGGTACCCAATCCCTTGGGCGCTGTCGTTTTCCGAAACTGATTTGAAGGAGCATGAGCTTGGGTAATCAGCCCCTTCGGAGTGTAAATTTGAAAAGGTTACTGGAACTCCTTGACAATGACACCCCTGAACATTTTTCACAATGCCTAATAATGTTTGGCAAGCTCACGTAATTTTTATAATTAGATATTATTCTGGAGACAAATATTTAGAATAAATCATTTTCAGACAGAAAATATGTTGGTCATTTATTTTAAGGAGTCACTCGCCAGAATAGCTCTTTTGTCCCTGTCTTGGTGGTGCAAATCGCTCTAATTTAATTCTATTAAGGTGAAAGTTTTCTTACCCCATTTGTAGCATTAGAAAGACTGACAAAAAGAAAAGGAACGTTCCGCCTGAAATTTCCAACTACCATATTAGTCCAGTCAATCTATGAGTTTTGGAGGGTCCAGATCAAACCAATTGCAACAGAATTTTTTCCATTGCCATACATTCCAGGGTGGTCTGCTTAGCAACATACTAAAAATCCCCCAAAATCCGTTAAGGGCAACATGCCCAAATTTCACTTTTTAAGTTTGGATCTTTTACCACAGGATGCCCAATTCAAGAAAACTCTCAAATTTTAATAGAATTTTTTTTTATTGTGTATTTCTTTGTCTAGGTAGCTTGGATAACATCAAATATACTAAATTGTGTATTTTGGCAGTTACAAAATGATAGTTTTCCCTTTCAAAATCATGGGCTCCTGTATAAATACTGCCTCACTGTTACCACAGGAATCCCAGCATAAATCATACTTGGAAGAAAAATATGATTTTGCGATTCTGTCGGCTCGGGAGGAGTTCGGTGTGCTTTTCCAGAGCAAAAGAACTGAAAAGACTTTTCGTTGATACTACACGAAGTTTAAACGGAAACGGAAACTGCTGACCGTGTTAATGCTGGCGGCCTTTTCAATGAAGTTCTACAGTCTCTGGAAGTATTTGCACTGTTTTTGAGCAAGTTTTTGTGAAAAGGTGAGTATATTTACTTTTTAAGTATTCTTTATTGTTTTTTGACTTATAATTAAACTTTTTTAATAACAATGGCTTAGTTTTCACGACTTTTGAGCAATAAATCTCATAAAATTCTTGATGTGTACGAAAACTAAAATCCACTGAATGAAAACATCAAATTGAAGGTGTCAAATGGCCAAGAAACCAACAGGCAGATATTTCTTGTATCTTCTACTGTTGGATCACGTAGTTTCTTCTCATGCAAAGAATGGGGAATAATTAACTGTTAATAATTAATTAACTTGTTATGATAATTAACTGTTTCTGAATTGTTAACTATACTTTAAAGCACCTGGTTTTGTTGCTTAAGCTGAATGAAAACTTCACCTTTTAAGCGAGTACGATACGAACCTGTTCTCATAGCATTTTTGTTTATTAGCGACTGAGCAACTGAAAACCTCCCCCTTTGAAACATTTTCATTGTTATTAATGTTAGAGGGGTCTGTCAGTCTATGGATCATACAAAAAAGTCGTTAATGAATCAATTCATTGAATTTTCTTAAGGAGAGGCTGGAGAAAGTGAATGGAGAATTGTTGCATCTGTGGTGAAACTTTAAGCGATGGGCGGCCTACTGCTGTGTTGACCCAAAAGGGTAGCGATAGTATTAATCGAGTAAGTGGCACGTGCGATGACAATAAAATTCAATCACGGGCTGGTCAAAGTGTTCATCTGAAGTGCCGGCGAGATTTGTGCAGGCCACCGAAAAAGTCAACGTCAAAAGTTATTGAGGAAGAATCAGCTATCGGTCGACGTTCTGTCAACCCTCGATTCAGCGCGAAAGAACATTGTTTCTTTTGCGGCCAGCCTGCAAAGAATAATGGCAGGAAAAGGGGATATGACGTCATTCCGGTTAGAACCAAAGACTTTCAAGATTCAATAGCTGAAATCTGCAGACAAAGGGAAGACGAATGGTCAGAAATAGTGTTAGGTAGATTGGAATATGCGCAGGATCTTCATGCCGCAGATGCTGTATACCATCAAGCATGCAGCGTTAACTTTCGCACTGGGAAAAAAATCCCAAGACAACACTGCAGTGATGACAGCACTGAGGGCTCAAAGCGGCCACGGAAGGGAAGACCAGTCGACTCTGCTAAAGCCATGGCATTTCTAAAAGTTGCACAATTTTTAGAGCAGAATGACGAGGAGCAAATTACAATAAGTGATCTTGTCAACAAAATGGAGGACTATCTTGAAGGTTCCGGTGAGCAGGCGTATAGTGCAGTGTATATGAAAGCAAAGCTACAGGAGCATTTTGGTGATAAAATTGTAGTCACTAATTTACAAAAGAAAGCCAACGTTGTTACATTTCAGCGAACAGTGAAGTCAATAATCAATGAATTCTATCTTCAGCCAAAGAGAGAATGTGATGAATATTTAGTCTGCAACACAGCACTTATTGCTAGCAGGGTGTATTATGTGTCATTAATATCCAGTTGCCTTGGTTTTCTTCTTTTGTTCTTTTCAGGATAATAATTATCTTAAAAAAAACCCCGATTTATTTTTAATATGTAAAAAGATGAAGGGACGGCTTCGATTTTAACAGCTAAATATGATGATCTCAGTTAGCTAGCTAACTGAGATCAGCATGGTTACCACAATAAATCGACAAAGAGAGGTAGAGAAAAACTGACCTTGGCATATTTCCTGTTAACCCTTTAACCCACTAAGGGCCAATATCAAAGTGCATATTCTCATTATTGTTCTCCATATATTTTTTATTTAACTAGTAAGGAAAATTTGATATGTCCAGGCCGTAGTCAGTATGGAGGCAACGGAGCCAGTTGCATAGGTTGAACTTTTTCCTTTTGGTAAAAAAAAAATCGTAACAGAAAAAAAAAATAATATACCAAGTTTATTGTAGTGAACCACGTCAACAAAACCTTTAAATGTGATAACAATTAGAAATACTTTACTTAAGTGCTGTTCTCGAGCCCACCAATTTGTCGAGCGGGTTAAATTATACAGCCTCCAGCCTTGTAACAAATCGAAGACGTGATCCACATAAACAATGGTTAGAAACCGCCTAAGTAGTCTTGATATCACTCCAGATGCATTGCAAATATTACAAAAATGATGTGACACTGGTCATAGGATAATTGCTTTAGCTTTCTCCAAATACAAGCCATAACTTGTGTAGAGAGTACACTTCAGCACTAATACACTCAAAATGGCACATCTCAACAAGATTGATATTTCTTGTCACGAATGCTGAAAGAACATGTTACAGCTTAAAAATGTCA
Organism: Siderastrea radians; assembly: GCA_964017195.1. Lineage (NCBI taxonomy): Eukaryota > Metazoa > Cnidaria > Anthozoa > Scleractinia > Rhizangiidae > Siderastrea > Siderastrea radians. The sequence continues at coordinate 28,950,729 of OZ024888.1, read as the reverse complement.
TTTAATAATGAAATTGTTGGAATTGAAGGGCCATGTAGAAGAAAGGCAAAATTCATCTTGACAATTATAAACTCTAAATTGGTGCTATTTAGCGGATCATTGGTACACATGCTTCAAGGCTGTGCTCTAAGAAGAATCGCAGGGTGCCCAAAGGCCTCCAACCATGAATTCTGGCGTGCCCAACCCTTAAGCATGATGCAATAAATTATTTTTTCTCGTTGCCGGAACACAAAAGTTAGGAGCCTTAGGCCCCCGGGCACTGTTAGAGCACAGCCCTTGGCTCCTTTTTTGGGTAAGGAACATTGCTGTGCACGTATGTCTTGACCTATAGCTTTTATTTGAAGAATTAGCGTATTACTTAAAACTGACACAAAGAAAACAACAGGACTGGGTATTCTAGGTTAAAGTTCCTTTGCTTAAGTTCGTGCCGATAACAAAAGAAATCATTCACTCTTCACTTGAGCGAGTTCAGTTGAACAGAACTTGTTATAGTACAGTAATATCCCGGGGGGGGGGGTACTTCCTTATATGGCCTATACGGGGATGTGCCGCTGGACAGGGTATGGTTTTTGGCCTCTCTGTCCTAAACAGGGTATGTGATTTCGTGCAAGTCTGTCCTAAACAGGGTATACAATTTCGTGCGAGTCTGTCCTAATTATAAACAGGGTATTGCATGTCCTAAACAGGGTAATAAAATTGAGGTTGTTGTCCTAAACGGGGTATGTATTTTAGGATTTTTTTGTCCTAAACAGGGTCAGGGTTTCAAACCCTCAGCGGCTCACCTATACCCAAATATGGGTCGAGTACCCCCCCCCCTGGGAGTAATATACGATAATTCTTCGACTTTTAGTTCCCAGGCCAAGAAATTTATACACAACAGTGTTGCTTACATGAAAAGCAGCCTGTGCGTCAATGTTTGGCTAAATAGCACCAATTTCAAATTTAACACAAATCCTCACTTACTAAGCATCAGTGTATTCAAAACATGTATGTCGCATTGAGTTCTAGCCATGCACATTCCGTGGGGGGTTCAGCACTTCATAACTCAAAAAACAGAGAAAACAGAAGGGTCAAAGACCGAACTTCATGAGAACATTGTAAACAAACAACAATTGATCCAGAGCATTGACCCACTGATATAATAGTAGCTCTGAAGCCTAGTTTTCACTAGAGTATGTAAATTTGAGTAATCTGTGCTCACTATCTGATTACCCAAGAATGGCAAGATAACATATTGCGTTGTTTTAAAATCAAATTGTTCCAACCAAAATCATAATAAATTTATGGAGATACTGAGGAGAGCATTACTATATTACAAAAGCGAGAAGCTCAATGTACAAAAAACATTACGAAAACCTGGTTTTCTGTAACGAAAACTCTCAACTACTTTTGAGAATGAGTAACGAGCCTTTTCCTTTGTTTTTAAGCCCTCGTAAGCGAGCATTCGGTCAACATTTTATAGAAGCGCCCAGTTCTTGTTCAAATATAACAATGAATAACACAACGGTGCTTTGTTGTCGACGTGTTGGTAGGCAATAAAAACTGTTCCAGCGAAACCACTACTAACCATTAACATAGGCCAAGCTTTACCCTAAAAGCTCTTTTAATTGGCTTTATGCGAGCGCATTCTCGAAAGCGATTTCGAGGTAGCTTCCACTGTAATTTCAAATTTGGTTCTAGAAAATGGTGTCGCGGAAAAGCAACCAAAACCTAGCTACAATGATAATAACCCAATTTCACTGGTCCATTCATTTCATTCCATTGGAGCCCGAAAATAAAAATTGGATTTAGTAACAATGCATTTAGTACAAAAAATAAAAAAAAGGAAAAAAAACTGAAGTTTTCATACATCCCGCAAACCTGTGTCGACGCTCGTACAATAGCTAAGCTTATAATGTAAAATTATTTACAAAGGAATTTTATACATTTTTCGCAAAAGTTTCAGCATGGAGTCTTGCGTGTTTGATACCAAGAAACTATGTCTACTATTATATATCTTTACGAGAAGGTGACATCAGACTACCGCAAATTATTTCGTCAAAGGACAAGCTTGCTTTCATTGATGTGAACCGATCTCGCAAAATTAGCCAAACTTGAAAGGCAGGCCATCGAATACGCTTTGTTTTCTAACAGTTAACAACAAAACGAAAGACGCTAGGGATATATGCACTAACGCTGTATACGTTTAATTAATTTCTGGTGTTTTTACGCAAAATTTTTAACAATTACAAAGGATCATGGGCAGCTCTTGTGTGTCACCTTAAATCATTATTAAGATTTCGTGGTGTAATAAATCTTATGCACGGTGCTCAACAACATCCCACGTAAGTTTCCCAAAACGAAGGAGTAAATTATCTCTAAGCTTATACGATACTGAGTACTAAATTGCCGATATAACACATTAATTTTCATGAACACAGATATTCATGTTTACCTCACAGTTGTTGACGAAATTCAGTCTCACGTGAAACGCATCATGAAGAACTTCTCATCGTCTCGCATCATGATGAAACTACAAAACACAGGAACACAATGAAAATAACTAAATTAATTAAATCGTAATGAAATCGGAAAAGTTACGTAGTAGTTCCACAGTTCAAGGGGGAGAAATTTTGTCTAGGTATAAGCCAAGTAATTATTCGTTCCTTTCTGTCGACGCCCAGCTGTGATGGCGCGGGTTGTATATATACAAGAGTCAGATTCTCATGGCCTAAAAATTTCGCTAACATCTGTTCTAAAACAAAAGGCAATGCTGGCCCACTTTCGCGTGACCTATCAATGAGCGGTTTCGGCGATGTTTGCAACATATTTTATCCCTATAAAGCGACACAAGACTAAAGCAGGAACGGTTCATTGCAAATTCTGTAATGTGTGTTTACGAGTGATGTCCTATTTCGGGTGCAAATCATATACAAGTAAAGGCCTTACTTACCAATTGAAATTGAGTGTTTCTCATTCAAAGACAGGCTCTTAAACGGCAATACAACAGCTATAAAGTTGTGAAAGTTCTAGAGAAATATTAGCAGCTATGGTAGATCTGATCTTGTGCGCTAAAACTTACTCGGCAATCGATCGACGCTGCGGGATACAAACTTATCTCACGTGACCGGCGTTTCGTGTTAATGATCAAAAGAAAAAGGCGTTGAAAGCCTTTTGTTGTTTCATTGTTGTTGCCTAAATTTCGGACTTTCTCGTGGAACAGGTGAACGACAATTTGCTGCGAAAAGAAGTTAAAGTTTCGAATTGGCAGGCAACCAAAAAAAAACAAATGGCAATTGCCATTGTACCCATTAATAAATGTCCCAGTTCCTGAGATCCGAATGCAGGGCGGGGACTTGAAAATAAATTTGTTGAAAAGCGTCTTTTTCAACAGAAATTGCAAACGTACAGAGTTTGCGAGGGAAATAAGGAATAGGAATTTGCGATAACAAGAACGGGAACTGTAATTTTAGCACAGCACGAAACTGCTAAACAACTAAGTATCATATCTCACCTCTTAAGTGATGCCTTGGGTTGATAGCTTGAAAACGCAATGGAATTTGCTTGCAGTCATTGAATATCATTGTATAGCTCCAACGTCCAGGCGAAAGGTGGGAAGTCCCATTCTACCAGTCAACACTGCTATTTACTCCGAAAAAAGAAAGGTTTCCTTCAACTACATATCATCCCCAACATATCAGTGCTTGAATTCCTTCCTCGGCTTTCTTTATCTCAATAATCCATCTCCAACTTCGCGAGAAAAAGGCAGCTGTTTCAACATGTCTGATTGACAGCTTAATTACTCGTAAACCTCGAATTTTTTTGCAAAGAACCAAGACACATAAATAGCAGAAGTATATTAGTTGCTCAAGCAAAAGAGAACGGTCACAAAATACGCCAATTTTGTCCTAGGCCCATCTCCCCTCCCAAATTTTTAAGGGCTTCTCAGCTGTCCTAAAACACACCATTTGAGATCAGTTACAACTTGTGTAATCCGCATTTAATCTCGCAATATTCAGCTGTCAGCGTGTATTTAACGGCGTACTGATAACTGAACAAATAAAACTATGTCCTTCAGTCTTAACGAAAATGCACCCCAGGGTCGGGCGTGTCACTATGATAAGGACCTGTGCGCAAGTATAAGTTGGTGGAACTCGTCAACTTCTGATTAGAAAGTGATTTCGGCTACAAGAGGTCGAAAATTTGGAGTTTCATAGCTATTTTTACCACGAATTTACCTACCGAGGTGTCAAAATATTCGCTTAATCAGGATTTTTCTTGACAGAACAAGGTCGTTTCCCAATGACGTAATTACCTGTGCGTGCGTGCAGTAGAAAAGGTTAAATTCCCAAACTGTTGCAGTTTTAGAACAGACTTCGGAGGAGCGGGAAGGTGAAGGTAACCTGATAAAATTCTAAAGCAGCTTTAGCAGGTTGCCATTGTAAACACCACTAGTTGTGGGCCATAGAAAACCGCCTTCCCTTTTTCAATCTATCGGTATAACAGCATAGCAAAACTGAAGGAAATCAAACTGACTCGAACTGAACAGCCGTGGGAAAATTTCTACATTTCGTTTTGTCCAGCAACGAAGAGTCGCGGGTTACCCTTGATTTATACGAAGTATGAAGAGCTACAAGTTCTCAGTTCATGCACTACCGATGAAATGTGTTGAAACAATACTTTATTCATTCAATTGTAAGTTGTGGACACGAAGTGAACAAATTTACTTGAAACATTTCAGCAAACTGGAAGGGCATTTCTGTTTGTAATGTGCTTTGTAATGAATATTATTTTTTCTTACAGATGTTGTTTTTCGTGGTCTTTTGCTTAATAAAAGTGCTCTTCTCCCCTCCGTTGTCCTTCCCTATCCAAGAAACTGTAGGGGAGGGGCAAGAAGTCCCAGATGGTGATAGAGCGAGGTGAGAATTGCATTTCTAACTAAATAAAGCGCAACTGGTTAGTTAAAACACCGAATGTTACATCGGGTAACATAGAAGGTTTGGCTGGGACAGAATGCTTGATGTTTATGATGACGCTGATGACGATAATTATAGGGCGAGGATTATCTGAAATCACAAGCAAGTGTACCCCTGAATTTTAACACTCAAAGTTCATTAGTTCAATTTGGAATTAAAGGCTTTTAGAACACAATTAGCGTTTCGAGAATGTATTGCCCGTCGGGGACTTAGTCTTAATGTACAGTTTTGGGAGCAGTGGAGAAATATGAAATTAGTGAAATACATCTTCGCAGTGCAGAGCAATACGAGCAACTGCTTAGAGCTGTAAAGGGACCAACAATAATTGAACTGATGGTTAGTGGGGGTGCGTGGGTAGGTGCCTATGTGCCATCAAATGTACATGAACAAGGTCCAAAACATATTTCCACAGCCTTTTAAAAGATTTTAGTGTGTGAAATTGGGCAAAAGTGATTCGGTTGTGTTTTTTAAAAAGACTTTAAAAAAACTTATTTTGTACACTGCAGAGTACCGGTAGAACATGACGAATTGTAGTAAAGGCGGTGAAGACTGGAGGAAGAAAAAGGGGTGAAAGAGGAGTGAAGAAGGAGAAAGAAAGAGAAGAAGAAGAATATAAAGATGATGTTAAAAAATAAAAATTGTAAACTTTATGTAGCAAATTGTAAACTCATAAAATAATTTAAAATAAAATTGTAATTTACTTAGAAAGAAGCAATGGTATTGCGGTTATCTACAAATTTTTTTAGCTTTGTGCGCAAAAACATGAGATGACTGGTTGTTTGCAATGCCTAAAAAAATCCCTGTTTTTTTTTTTTGCAAACGATTTATGGCAATGATAATGTTTACATTGACGTCCTTTTCAATAGTGCGAAAGGAATAGTGAATAAGTGAGGTACAATAATTCCGCTTCCACCCCAACCAGTAGTCCACAGCTTCCTCGGTTTCGACAGCGTTGCAGCTACGGTCACTGCGATGACAACTTCAGACACGTTTAATTCTGGACCAGTTCAAGTGTCTCTCTTTTTTGTTTTTCTATTTCACTGTGTTTAGGATATGTTTAGCTCCGTTAACTTGTTATCTTCATGCTAAGTTTTTAGGTGGCTTGTTGTTTTCGCTTTTAGCTGGTATTTCCGTTAACTCATGTTTGCGTGTATTCAGTCGGCGTATTTCCCTCGGGACCTAGGTTAACTCTTGTTTTATTTGGAGGATGTTCGTGTTTTCTTTGCAATGCTAATAATTGGAGTGGTGACCTTTTCAATAGTGGAACAGAACCAACTTCGTAATCATTCTGTTTCGACTTCCGAAAAGTTGCAGTGTTACTCTGGTATAGGGAAAGGCTACAGATCGTACATATGTTGACTAGATTGATTAAGGAGATTGAAATGCCTGGCGAACAGTTTGGATGCGTCCTTGTCCGTTTTTTCACCGTCGCGTAGGTGTTCACGGAAACGGTCCCCAATCTCTTCCCTGTTTCGCTAATGTATATTTTTTTTGTATTCAGTCGTTTTCATCTATCGCTTGAGTCCTGTTATTTTGCCCGCATTATGAACAAAAAGGACAAGTGTTGCACCATTTGCACGCCCATTTAAAAGTACCTGGGTGATCGTCAGATTTAAGTACACTTCTAACAAGAAGTTCCTTATGATGTTGTCCCGTTAGAATGAAACCATTGGGGATTGTGAAAAGATTCTTCCTGTTTCTTTGTCAGTTTGGAGTAACTTAAAAATGCTGTTTTTGGCTGCGAAGTTATGTCGATGATAATTAAGTGCAAATGGAATTCTCTCATTCTTTTCCTTCTGTGATGTTTGCAGTGCTGACTGTGGATCAATTTGTTGCGCACTGTGTTGAGAATGACACATTTCCCGAATGAATGACACATTTCACATTCCCGTTTGTTGGAGCGGCTATGATGAGGTATGGTTAGTCTAGCCAGGCAACAGTTTTTGGCGGTGGACAAAAACGAGGAATTCGGCATCATAAATTTTGTTGCTATATATTATGAGGAAATGTGTCATTTAGCACTGTGTTCAGAATGACACATTTCCTCTGATTTATTCGAAAAAATGGGAGTCATCACCAAATAAACGCCTAAGGGAAGGAACGACGAGAGGATGAAGGCAACAAATAACTGTGGGAATCTGTCGGTTTGTAGAAAACACTGGTTGATAGGTCGTTGCCATTGACTGTCACTTCGATTTCGAGAAAAGCCAGCGAAATTTGGGAAATTTCCCAGGTATATTTCAGTGCAGGGTGAAAGGAGTTGACAGAAGTTATAAATTGATTCAGTTCTTCTCTTCTAGATGATGAAGCGTCAATACAGTCGTCAATGTAGCTTAGTCCATGAATCCAAAATTTCGTGTTTCACGTCCCCACCGACGCAGCACCACAGTTTCTTTAGAAACTATCCCTCTTGCTAATAATGGGTACAGGCGACATACTACTTGGGGCAACCCTGCGATCAACTATCATCCCGTTAAAGGGCGGAGTAGCAGAACTCTCCCTTGTATCCAGGGTCCACAATAGGTTTGGTGGGATGCGGGATTTGGCTAATTTTTGTGTCGATTTTCGGGATGGGAGCTGAAAACGGGAGCGGGAAGCGGGAATTTCAATTGCGAACGGGAGTGGGATTTTGGGTCATCAAGGGGTCGGGATGCGAGAATCGCAAGAGGAAAGTAGCGAGGAACGGTAATTTAATTTTTACGAGACTGCATGATCTGACCAGTTCAGGATGATAGAAATGGATAGCTTGTGAATGAGGTGTGTCGGCTTTCAAGTAATGAATTGATCAAGGAAGAGTAGCCTGCAGGTCAAGCTATTATGAGTCCTTTTGTGATGCTTTGTGTTTATTTCGGAAAGAGGTATCAAGTCACCTACCGTGTTGCATTTCTTGGCCTCGTCTGCGTTCTTAACTTTTCCGACCCTTTCCGATTGAGCGTTTGTTGGAGCGGCTCTGATCAGGTATGGTTAGTCTAGCCAGGCAACAGTTTTTGGCGGTCGACAAAAACGAGGAATTCGGCATCATAAATTTTGTTGCTATATATTATGAGAAGAGTGCGGGCACGAATGCCTCTCTTTGAAAAAAAAAATTCGAGAAGACATTTACTGAAAGCGAGTAATATAAAGATGCTGAAAGCTTCAAAATAAACTGTAAGTTAGTTGAGTCCACTTTTATAAATCTTTTGTTACATTTCATTTTGGAAAAAACTTTTGTCTCTAAGGAAACGGCGACCTTCAGATAAAATCCAAGGAGCGCTTATCACCCCACAACTCGAACAACCACCATTTCAATTACATACTCAGAAGGTTGTCCTCCAAAAAAAGGAAGGACCGAGAATGGGCAGAATATCGTAGCAAACAATCTTTGTCAATTTTTACCTTTCGCTCATACCTGGACAAGAAAACAGTAAAACCGGTCTATAACAGAATAACACAAACGAAACACTTTTTACGTTCATTTATAGTGGCGATATTTAATTTTAGATCGACCATAAAAACGTGTTTACTCGTCTGCTATCCATTGTATAAAGGCATGTGATGTTTTCATCCTGAACATAGAAAACTAGGTAATAAATTTACGAGGGATCAGGATTTAGACATAAAGAAGGGCGGGACAGCAGGATTAACGGGAAAAAAAAGAGGCGGGATGGCGGGATCTGAGAACCGTATTGTGGACCCTCTGTGACCCTCTGTATCATGTTACGGTAGCCGGTATATGCTACGGCCGTGTGGGCCTCCTTAGCCCGAATGCGACTTTATTGTCCTTATCTGTAAAGGGGCCGATTACACGAGGCAGGTTGGTTCGGTAGAAGGGCTGGCTCCATCTGTCGAGATGACTGTTCAGCCCGGTATTACAGGAGGCAGGCCAGCCCGCCTGCAGATACATTTAGAAGCTGTGGCGTAAATAAAAAGGCTACATCGAAGAGCATGAATCAAGTGTTTTTATTCTCGCTAATCCATTGTTTTGGCGTATCATTTGCTGTTTTACGTAGCTTCACGGGGGATAAACCTTTCTGTGTTATATAGAAACACAAAAATCGACTCTTCTGGTGAGCCATTTTGCTATGTAGCGAAATTTAGTAACGAGAAAGTGTTGGCCCGGCTAGTAGGGCTGGCCCGGCAATCGCGATTACATGGTAAATTTTTAGCCCGGCTAAGTTGATAGAGGTCATTAAAGAGTATGCACGGTTTCAAAATACCTATTCTTTGAATTAGAACTGATTAATTTGACGTGAGAATTGTAAACGCTTTTGTTTTTCATGCCATTTGAGTGCGTTTGTATCCCGAAGTCAACACTCGAGCATTCGGGCATTGTGTAATTATTTAGTCGGGCAACAAGGTCACCGTCCCCCAAGGCTGAAGGTGCCCTTACGCCTAAAAGTAAAATTCATGCCCCGGTTCCTGGAAAGCCAATGAAACTATCCCCCGATATCCAATCGAAGATTGCAAGATGGCGGCGACAACACGGCCCCGGCGTGCTCCGGCATTTATCTCACGCAAACTTGTTATGCTGCTTCTGGTTGTAACAGCCATCAGAGGTCCAATAACTAGAATATCCCTAGATTATGATTATGCTAACAGATTTTACCTTGGCCAAAACCTAGCGGCTCCAAAAGTTCCTAAAGATCCAACTGGCTTACAAATACGTAGCCATCGTGAGAGTTCTTCTTCGACGAGAGTGAAGGCACTCAACATCCTCAGAGCTATCCACTACTGCTCTATTGCATCTCTCATGGTTCTATTATCTGGTGATGTATGTCCCAACCCATGCTGGTGCCATGCAAACCTTAATAGACCTGGCTTGAAAATCGGACAACTAAACATTCGTAGTCTACCAAGGCACATCGATGAATTAAAGATTCTCCTACTGGACAATCCTTTCCACATAATGTGCCTAAATGAAACCTGGCTTAATTCCTCTTGGGCTGACTCAGAACTTCACATTGAGGGATACAATCTCATTCGAAATGATAGACCCGACAGCCAACGAGGAGGTGGGACTGCTATCTATTTCAGCAAAGAGTTGATGGGACGCCATAGACCTGACCTCAATTCTAGTGAACTAGAGGCAGTTTGGCTCGAAGTACTGTCCCCAAATAAAAGCAGAACTTTGATTTGCTCTATATACCGGGGGTGAGGAAATGTCTCGTTTTGCTTGCCAGGGGGTGGGGAATACAGAACAAAAATTGCAAATTCCCGGGGGTATGCCCGGGGGGGATGGTTACAGGTAGAATTGAACCATGCATTAATGACAGGATGTGGAAACATTGCAAACACCAAGCAAGAAGGCTCGTGAGTAAAATGTGTTTAGTATGATGCCCGAAAAATAAAATCAAGGTGTGCTCGGCCTCTAGAATGACCTTTCCAGCTTGGTTTTACAAAACAGGTCCTCAAAATATTGGAATACAATTCAGAACACTTACAGGCTTTTTGAGAAACACTTTTCGAAAGCGAACGAGCCAAAAAAAGCCCCGAAATATATTTCAGACAGAAAAGTTTCAGGACTATTTTTGACAAACGAACACCAGTTTATTCCTTCCTTTGCGGCTCCGCTTTTAGGCTTGGCTAAATCTATACATTATAGGGAGTGGTGGAGATACGCTATTGGTGGGAACATGGGAACGTGGAAAACAGAAATAAATTAATTAAATGAAAAGTGTACGTTGACAGCGTGGGAAACGTTAAGTGTGCCGATTGAAAAAATGAATTTTTGTTATAGATTTTTACGGCTTTCCGTGTTATCCTGCTATAAGGAAAGGCCACAGATCGTCATATGTTGACTAGAATGATTAGAGAGATTGAAATGTCGGGCGATTGGTTTGGATGCGTCCCTATCCGACGCAGCATTACAGTTTCTTTAGAAACTTATCCCCCTTGCTTATAATGGGTACAGGCGACATACTGCTTGGGGCAACCCTGCGATCAACTAGCATCCCATTAAGGGCAGAGTAGCAGAAACCGGAGCTTAAACCGGCCGGAGCGGTCTTCATTTAAACAAAGGTGGAACCTCGCACCTGGCTCGTAATTTTATTAATCATTTACGTGTAGATTAGGATATTGCCGTCTGGGAATCCGACTCGGCTGATGTCCACAAGGGTAATGACCGCGGTAAGTCCAACTGTCCCACAATCTTTGGTCGAGGTTTAGTCATTGCGTCCCTCAACATTAACAGTCTGTTGTCTCATATCAACGAACTTAGAGTTTTTATGTCCTCTTCAAAAGTTGATATTTTACAAATCAACGAGTCTAAATTAGACTCTACAGTACATGATGATGAAGTTTACATACGTGGCTTTGAAATAGTCAGAAAAGATCGTAAAGTTAACGGAAGGAATGGAGGTGGTGTATGTATATATTTACGCACTAATTTGAATTATCGAATACGTAATGACTTAAATAATGATCACCTGGAGTGTTTATTTGTCGAAATCAGTAAGCCACGGAGTACACCATTTCTGGTCGGTACTTGGTATCGACCCCCAAGTTCTCCACCAAATTTATTTAGCGAATTTGAAAAAGTTATAGCCAAAATTGACGCGGAAAATAAGGAATTATATTTACTTGGTGATATCAACTGCAACTTGTTGCCTGAAGCAAATACGTATGATTCTTCCCATTTGACAAATATTTTTGATATATTTGGACTTAGTCAGTTAATCACTGAACCAACACGTGTTACCCCGGTCTCAAAAACTTTAATCGATTTATGTATAACAAACTCCCTAGAGAAGGTTACAAATTCAGGTGTTATTCACCTTGGCATAAGTGATCATTCTCTTGTCTTCTTGACACGTAAGACTCATTACCATCGTAACGGCCCTCGCGTTATTGAAACGCGACAATTTAAACACTTTAACAGAGGAAAATTCTTAAGTGATCTCAATCAATTGCCATGGGCCAATGTTGATATGGCCAATTTGTATTCTGATCCAAATGATATGTGGCGTGAATGGAAAGAAATGTTTCTTGGTTGCGTTGATAAACACGCACCACTCAAATTGAAAAGAATTCGTAAAAAGCGATCTCCAGGGATTACCAGAGAATTATTGTGTAAAATCAGAAAACGAGATTTCCTTAAAAAGAAGGCACTCTCCTCCAATAACTCGGCTACATGGGATCAATTTAAGCGTGCTAGAAACCAGGCAAATAACGCAATTAAGCTCGCAAAGAAACGCTATGTTTCTGACAACCTGAAAGCCAACAAAGGTAACTCGCGCAAAACATGGAAAGTTATTAACGAGCTAACTTCACGTAACAGTGGTAAGTCGGCTAACATTTTGGAGATCAAAGCAGATAATAGAATAGTAAGTAGCCCGATGGACATAGCGGAAGCTATTAACGAACATTTCTCAAACGTTGCGCAAGTATTAGCCCAAGATATCCCTGTTGTCGATGTAAATCCCGAGTCTTACCTGGAGCCCACTGATAGTTTGTTTTCTCTGCAAATTCCGAGTGTAAATACTGTTTTTAGCTTTCTGTCGAATATTGATGAAAAGAAAGCCACTGGTCTTGATAGGATTCCGAGTAACTTGTTAAAAATGGCTGCTAGTATCGTTGCACCTTCTCTTACCTCCATTTTCTCAAAGTCTATTCTCACGGGGATATATCCAAACGACTGGAAAGCGGCCAAAGTAACTCCACTTTTCAAAAAGGGCTTAAAATCGGATCCTAACAATTATAGGCCAATATCTGTAATCCCAGTAGTTTCGAAAGTCTTGGAAAAAATTGTTTACAATCAACTTTACCATTATCTAGATGACAATAAATTGTTATTAGGTTGCCAATCCGGGTTCCGTTCCCTACATAGTACGCTAACGGCTTTGCTTGAGGCAACAGATGCTTGGTCAGTAAACATCGACAATGGCCTTCTAAATGCCGTTGTCTTTATTGACCTTACTAAGGCATTCGACACCATTGATCATGAGATTATCTTGCGTAAGATGTCATACTTGGGTGTCGATCAGGCAGCTATAAAGTGGTTCTCATCGTACTTAAGTGGCCGAACCCAAAGATGTAGTGTCAACGGCAACTATCAACTGCTTGTACCCTCAGTTGCGGTGTGCCTCAGGGCAGCATATTGGGTCCTTTGCTATTTTTAATTTACATTAACGATCTCCCGAACTCCCTGCAGAACGCTGTACCAAGAATGTTTGCCGATGATACCAATCTTACGTTATCTGTTAAGACGTTAACAGAGCTTAAGCTGGCTTTAGCCCCCGAATTAAATAACCTTAGTTGTTGGCTGAAAGCTAACAAGCTCAGTTTAAATGTTGCCAAAACAGAGTTAATGATTATTGGATCAAGGCAAAGACTATCTGCTCAATGTGACGACGTAGAAATCAGAATTGATGACCAAATCATCGAGAGAGTTGATCATACTAAATCCTTGGGTCTTTTCATTGATGCTCATCTCTCTTGGTGTAAACACGTTGAAGAGATTTGCAAGAAAGTCTCTTCGGCTATAGGTGCCCTTAAACGAGTGCGGCCCTTTATATCGAAAGAAACTGCGATTCAAATTTATAACGCTTTAATTATACCACATTTTGATTACTGCAGCCCTGTCTGGGACTGTTTGAGTGGTTACTCGAGTGAAAAGCTCCAAAAATTACAGAATCGTGCAGCCAGAGTTATTACTAAATCACCCTTTGATACAAGCTCAAACCACCTTCTGTCCACCCTCGACTGGGAGAGGCTATTTCTTCGACGAAAGAAACAGAAAGCTTTGATGATGTTTAAAACTATGAATGGACTTGCCCCAGATTATCTTCAAAGTCTTTTCTCTCAGCGTCACTCTGTTTATAATTTGAGAGACTCTGAGGGAAAGCTGACGCTACCCAAACCAAACACCAACTATTTGAAACGGAGCTTCTCTTACAGTGGGGCTATGTTATGGAATAACTTACCCAAATAGTCCATGAGCCAAGTCCCAAAAAATGGATTTTCGTAGCACCCCCCTTAATACCTAGTGAAACAGGTATCAAATTAAAGCTAAAGGACTGAATTTTCTAAAACTACTTATTACCAGGATGGGAACTGGTGCATAAGGGAGATAGGGCAAGGTTTTTTCGAGGGGGTGGTAGGGATGCTTTTTACCTTGTAAATACAAGTGATGAAAAAACGTTGATACAACTCACAAAATACTAGCCCAAAAATGATTAAATCTTTTACAAATATGCTTTAAATAAGTATTTTGTCATATCTCACACTTTTCATGATTTTAAAACCAGCCTTTTGTAGCCGTTGCCATGGAAACCATGTATATTTCTTATTGTTCTGTATCTCGTTAATTACAAATGCTGTTTATCATGATTACAACCCAGTTATCACGAAAAAATATTCTTTTGTTTTCTCCTTGTAATTTCATTTGTTTATTTGTACAACAACGAATGTCAAAAATCTTTGTTTCATCATGTACTAAGTAAGCAAAAACAATAGAATGCATGTAATAACAAATAAGGCTACACTCAAGCTAGAGAAATCAAAATACGTTAAGCTGAGTCTCTAGATAACTGCGTGTTGCTCTGTTATTTAGCAATACATTTTCTCGATAACAATTCAGCACGACATCACTTAATGTTGAAGAAATAAAGAATATTACAACAAACAGATTGCAAATGTCAGTATTTTACAACAACAAGAAAACGACAACACCGATATTCGTCTGGAAACGGATTTAACTTCATGCAAAAGTCTGTTTTAGCCATAGCCCGAGTCCAGTGCTTAACTAATCATTTTCATCCTCGTCGTTGTCAACAACATCGTCATCTCCATCTTTAAGGTCTGTTGCACTGTTTGTGCAGTCTTCAGAGCACGTACAAGCTTCTGTGCAAGGCAAGCCATTACCGACACATGAGCACCGCCTCGTTTGGCAATTGCCGCGGCACCCACAGCAAACTAATTCCATCACAGCCTGTGGAGCTGGGGCCAGGTCTGTCCAAACGATCTCAAGGCGTCCTTCGTTCAGTTGCCATCCATGGTTTACCGGTTCTTGTTCAATTCTTGGCTGTAATGCTTTCTTCCACAGAAAAGCTTGGTAGTTAGCTCGCTTTAGGTGGTAGTGGAGAGCAGCGCTTGTTGGCGGGAGTTGATGAGATTGCACATTTTTTCCTTTGCAGAACATTTTGTAGCGTAGGTCATTGACCTGCTTGCATAGATTATCATTGTATAACCTGCAAACCACCTCTTCTAACCTGGTTATGCTGTGCGCGCTCAGGGGAAAGCTCTCTCCAAGGACTCCAACACTGTCTCTTATGACTTGGTTATCTCTTACCATTTCAAACGCCTTTTTCTTGCCCCTGCCGGCAAATGAACTCACAGCGTCACAACCTGTTAACGCATGCAAACTAGGGAGGACTCGGCATACCCCAGGACCCAGCTTCTCACACAGTCGGGGAACGTTTATTAAGCGTGATCTGTTTCTTGTTCCACTTATCAAAGTCAGTTCGGCAGGAATGGCTGATTGGTGGTGGCATGCCAACACTTCAACATCTGTATCCGAGGAGACTATGGCGACCCTTTGATGTCCATGTGAAGATGCGTGGGACGCATGGAGGAACATTCGTGTATCTGCTTCCTCTTGGTCCGTGTACAGTTCGGTTTCGTCAGTTGCTGTCATACGTCCATGTTTGACTACAAGCTTTTTGCAATGGTTGCCATGGGTAACATACATAACACGGCTGTCGATCCTTTCTACATATTCTTGCTTCGACCACTCCTGAGACAGGAACTCTAGAAGACGCACTTTGTTGCTACCACATGACAAGTACTTCTTCCACTGGCGTGGACAGAACTGCTGGGAGCTAGTAATGGAGACGGCTAGTTGACCGGTATTGCTCCTTCTTTCCCTCTCTGTGTTCTTGATGGAGATGACTGGGTACTGATCTCCCACAAAGTCAACTCTTCTTGCTTGCCCTGCCTGCATCAGCATTCTCTTGAAAATCATAACTGCCAAGTCGGAGAATCTCTCTGGTATCTTCTTCATCGTTTGAAGCATTGCCATTGCATCGATGATGACTGCAGTTGTTTGAGCTGGCATGCGATGAAGACACTCTACGCCATCCTCTAGAAGTTTAGGTAGAGCTGCTTTGTCGGTTTTCACCAGCGCGCCATCAAACAGCACCAGCGACCATGGAAGTGGGCCCAGCTCGTGGACTAGCAACTGTCGTAGATCCATTTGCCTGCTTTGGCCAATAACGAGTAATCGTGCAAAAAGATTTCTGTCTGTTCTTAGAATGACAGTCTTTCCTTCCTTTGACACAGTTGTCTTCTTTTGAAGGTCACGGAACGTTCCAAGCTTTAACTTGGAGAGTGGGTCAAAGAAACCCACAGAATCACTCAGCAGTCTGTCCTCAACAAACGCGGTGAGAGCTACTGTTCCTTTGTCTTTGGCGGCCAGCAAATCTAACTTGATGGTTTCTGTCACTACACAACCAGAACTAAGACTGGCAAGTTCCTCTGATGGTTCAAATGGATCCGTCCAATTGCTGACAACCTCCATTATTTTACTTACATCTTCTTCATCGCGTTTCATTCGAGACTTCCCAGCTTCCTTGTGAGGTCGATTATCTTCTTTCTTGCTTGTCATCATACGACACTTGTCAACAAAACGGGCACGAGAATGCGCAGTCAGGAGCCATCGCTGTACCGCATTCTTTTTGAGACTGAAGCCAACGATGCCACCGTTTGTTTTTGTACTTCTGTTTAACGTCTGCTCTATGGTCTGGTCAACGGGCAGTTGAGAAAATCCATGTTCACTGTTCCTCTGTACGCCAAAATCTCCATTTTCTAACATCATTTGAGCTTCAGGGTGGCTTTCTGGGAGCTGAATCATGTGCATCAGGTAAACAGGAAGGTAACGAGCATAATTCACATGGTCGTAGGCGAAATACCATGGCAGCATTTCCCTGATGCACTCAAGATGGAGGGGCCAATTGCCTTCTCTGGTTGCTCTAATAAATGTCAGCAGCAACGAGACCATTTCAAAGTACGATCTCCAGAACATTTTAAGGGGACCATTGTCTTCCTCGTCATATAACTTGAAAAGATCTAGAATCTTGATGAAGTCTGCCATCGCAAGAAGCCTATTAAATTTCTCAGCGGAAAAGTCCTTTCTGATATCTACTATAGCATTTGTGAGTTCTAAGTAGATGGTTGGGTGACCGTTGTCCTGAAGCCACGACTTGAATCCTTTCCACTGTAGCCGCTGCAGTGCTTCAAATACAATCTAAAATGATAAACAGACAATATCAAATTTACTTGAGTGCCCTATTACATGCTGCAAAATATTTTTAAAATGTCTCACAAACACCAGGATACAGCGAACAAAATTTGCTCTCTTATTTTTTCGTCTGATGTTCCGCAGCTACCGAACGCCATACAACTCGTGAGTTGATTAGTCATTAACTATTTGTTACAATGAAGCCCCGATATTAAGAAATATTTATGGTCGATGTTTTGTGACAAACGTGAAATTGTCGGTAAAACGTAAAAATATATATATAAAAGCTGCAATGTTGCGAGTGGCCGTTTTTTAGTGGCGGAACAACAAGCTTTTGTCGGTTATGGGGCCATATCTCTTTCGAGTCTTGTGCTAGAAAAAGTGAAATAAGATTTGCTAAGTAGCGCACGTCACCTTTTGAATAATATTGAACTTCTTAACAACTTACCTTATGCGTACGTATTGCGCGATTGTGGTGGCGGCCCACTAGCACCGCCGAGACAGATCCTGATCCAACAATTCCACTTTCCGTCAGGATGTCTCCAAGACCTGCATCTCCAAATCGCTTGCCGATCGCCGCCAAGAAAGAGCAAATTGTGTGAAAAGAGCCCATCCTAACAACGATGCGCTGAAATGTTTCTTGGTTTTGCCAGATGACTTCAAGAGCTTTAGCGTAAATAGCCTGATCAAGGACAATGATAACATTTTGCTGGCCAAGCTGATCAGCAATTTGCAATGATCTCTGAAGAAGATTGTACACTGTTGGCATCTCAGTAGGGCTTGCATCAATAACTTGGCAGTAGCCTATAGAACTTTCACGAGGAACATCTTTCTGCTTGAGTTTAATGTTGAAAGCTGTCCATGCTGGGATCACTTGGCTTCGATCATTTGCCAATGTGAAGATACTATTATCAATGGGTTGTCGGCACAGCATCCATCCAAAGTCGATTGATCTTGCATATGCACGAGTATCGGGATTAGTCATGATCACATCTTGCACACCAATGTGAAATTGACTGGGGCCTTGTCGGGGACCGGAGTGGAAGGGCAGTACGTCTGTAGGGATGTATGTCAAGGTGCGGTTCCGTTTAGGACGAGACTCTTTGGCAGCCATTTCAGTGGGTGGCGCGCAAGTAAGGGACTTTCTCTGGATCACTATTCCATTCGTGCAATGGGTAGTCCCCTTCCCTAAAGAAAGAGTCCATGATTTAATAACAAACAAAGACACAGATAGTATAGTTATGTGTACTGTAGAAAGGTATCTGTAAGATAGAGGTATGCTAGCAAAATAAGTTAACTGTACGTTGAGAGAAACAATTTCCTCTGAAAATAAAACAAGTGCAGAACGTTAAAGCGTACCCGACAATGTCTCTTCTAGCAGGTCATTGTTATCCCAACAAAACACCGCTGGCACTCCCATACTGCACGAACCAGGTACTACGATCCCATCCTGTTCCTTTTCTATCTCCTTTTCAGCCAGTGCAGTCTCAAGTTCCTCGATTTGAGAGTAGGAAAGGGCATGGCCAAACCTGTTCAGTATTGTTACAAGTTCAGCATTACCCGTTAGGCTTTTGACAGTTAAAGGTAAAGTAACATGCTTAGGCGTCTTGATACGACCGCGACTTACACAATAAATCAGATCTTGTGCAAGCGAAAGGACTATTCGGTGAACGTCGGGTGAGACTCCACACACTCTCTTGTTACAATATTCAACATCGGAAGAGGAAATCCAGGCTAACATATTGTACAACATGTCTGGTACTATACTATCACTGCAGTCTAGATCATCTTCAGTGGGTGGCCATGACATAACTGGTTTCATTTCCGTCAGCAAACTCCGAATCATCTTAGCTGCATGATAGACGTGAAAATACTTTTCATTTGCTTTGGCTTCTGGAGGAACTTCCTCTGTCCCGTCCTCATCTTTCCATTGCTCGCCACTAGTACTTGCAATGGTTTCTACGACTTCTCCGGTTGTCACGCGGGAACTGTAAATTATCTCTGATTGGGATCGATCCTGAGGCTGGTGGTACGAGAGTCTGTTCCCGAAAGACTTGATTAAACGATTTTTCAACTTTGAGGACCTGTAACTGGGTGCAGACACTCCTTCTTCGGATAACTTACTAACGAAACGTTCTAGCAACTCTGAAATCTTCACAGCCTTTTCCCCCTTGAGGACTGCATCTTTAACAAATTCTCTAATGCTGCTGAACGCTCTGTTATAGCTTTCGCTAGCTATGTCCTCGTCTTCGCAATTTTTCTCTTCCAATTTTGCAAGGGCTCCTGGTCGCACATATTGAACGTAACAGGATTTGTGATACTTTATTCCAATTGCTATTGTGTCTTTGCCTTGTAATTGTAATAAAAGGCGTCTGTCATCCCGAATCTCAGCGGCCTTAAGTAGTGATGCACTGCCAGTGGCTGTCTTGTTTAAACTTAACGGCTCTCTTGATCTTGCTCCTTTGTTCTTTGTAAGCTTTGTTTTGTGTTGTTGACAAATAGCACATTTGTTTATGTCAAACGCATCAACCTGGGACCTTAACATGCGTTTTGCTGGCGGAGGCTCGGTAATAGAATCATCATTATCTTCCACAGGGTCTTGGATGAGAATATTGCGTTGCTTCTCAACGGCCCTTGCGACTTTGACCTTATCAGTGTATACTTGATAACATCGTCTGTGGTATTTGCCCTTTGGCCCTTCCTCCCAGAAACCGTTCATTTTGGACCATATATCATCTCTCCGTCTCTTTGCGCACGTTTGAAATGTAAGCCAACTTTTTCCAGAAAAGTTAGTTAACGTTCCTGACTCATCTTCTACGTGACACAAACATTTATCCCAGTTTGGAGATTGGATGCGATGGTTGAACTGAGGAAGAAGGTTGTTTCTCTGCCATTGCCTGACCGTTACATCATCCATGGGAATAAAAAAACCTAAATGTATAAATCACACGAGGTAATTTTCTACTTTTGAAACAATTGCATTTAAATCTCTTAAACAAATACAAGTTCCATGCTCCTGTAACATTATTCGATTTTTCTATTTCAAATCTCATTATTAATTCAGATGGTACTGGTTCATGATAAGTTCTTAAAATGTTGTTAAAATAACATGTTTATGTCAAATGGTCTATAAAATTCTTTAATCTACACTAAAAAACCGATTAAAAGATAATAGGAGACTTCTTTTGCGAAAAAAAAAACAATTTCCTACCTTCTGCTGATTCAGCAAATTTCCAAGATGGCGGACCCAGCCATGTGGTTCCTAAGTGCATGATGGGACAAGGGCTCGAAATGCATTGTGGTAGCAACAAGCTAACGCGGTTTCAATGGGACTACCCATAACAATGGATTTTTTCATGACAATTGGGTTATTAATGTAAGAATACGACATTTGTCATTAAAGAAATATCCGAAATGGTGTTTATTTACTGTTTCCATGGCAACGGGAAAAAGGCTCATCCGAAAATCACGAAAAGTTTGAAATGTGACAAAATACTAATTTTAAGAATATTTCTAAAAAAAATTAGCAACTTAGGGCGTGTATTTCGCTCTTTTTAATATAGATTTGTCATGACTTGTTTTTACAAAGCAAAACCTCTCTCCATACTCCCCCCTTAAAAACATGCCATTTCTCTCTTATGCACCACTTATCGTCCTGGTAACAAGTGGATTGAGATAATTTAGACCTTTAGCTTTAATTTGATACCAATTTCACTAGGTATCAAGGGGGGTGCTACGAAAACCTATTTTTAGGCCCCTTTTGAAATTTGGCTCATGGACTAAAATGCCTAAAAAATGCTGTATCTGTTAATAATTTTAAGCAAATTATTAAGAAGATAGCTGGTATATCGGATTCCCACACGGCAATCATGTAAAGCAGTTGTAATTAGTTTTAGTTATTTACTTAATTAAGCTTAGTTAACTGATGATTTTCCGTGTTTAAATAAATTTTTACTACTACTACTACTACTACTACTACTACTACTACTATCATGTTATGGTGGCCGGTGTGGGCCTCCTTAGCCCGAGTGCGACTTTATTCTCCTTATCTATTAAGGGGCCGATTACATGAGGCGGGCTGGTTCGGTACAAGGGCTGGCTCTGTCAGCTGAGATGACTGTTCAGCCCGGTATTACAGGAGGCGGGCCAGCCCGCCTGAAGCTAAATTTAGAAGCTGTCCTGTGCGAAGATGCCTACATCGAAGAGCATGAATCAAGTGTTTTTATTCTCGCTAATCCATTATTTCGCAGTATCATTTTTAGTTTTACCTAGCTTCATGGTCTGATAATAAAACCTTTATGTGTTATATAGAAAGAGAAAAATCTATCTTCTGGTGAGCCATTTTGCTCTGTAGCGAAATTTAGTAACGAGAAAGTGTTGGCCCGGCTAGCCGGGCTGGCCCAGCAATCTCGATTACATGGTAACATTTCAGCATCGCAATGCCGGGATCCTAGCTAGCCGCGAAGATAAGGGGAAACCGAGCCAGCCCCGCTAAGTGGGCCAGTCCGTCTCATGTAATCGGCCCCTAAGTGTCAATTTTACTGTCGGAATATGTAACGTTAAAATGCGTAATGCTAAAATTTTACGCTAACTTATGTCATCTCGGAACAGCTTTTTAAAAACTCTCAATTTGTAATAACACACACATCAGTGCATTAACTTTACTTCCGTACATACTTTAGAACCATTTTTATCTTTTGGGGTTATTGTAACTGGTAACTAGGCACAACTGACCGTGAGGCGTGACGCAAGTAAATTAACGGAAATTTTTACTCACAAAATAAAAATGGCGACAAACGGGAGTGTGTGTATTTTCCTAAAGAAAGAAAATAACGCAAGTAAACCAACCTGGAAAAATGTAACATGACAACAGCGGGAACCAGTTGCTCTCATTTATAATAAGTAAACTGATAAAATAGACGATTACTCATCAGTCCCAAAACATTTTATTTTCATTCAGATACATTAATTTACAACTTTCATATGAAATTCGACTAGAAGCCTTGCTTGTAGCCTTGACGTAAGTAGATCGTCAGAATCTGAAAAAAAAAAATAATAATAATAAAGTTGATGAATAAGAAACGTACCGTCGTAGCAGCGTACCGGACTTTTGCAGTGACAAAACAGTACCAACGTACCCTCGTAGCGCCGTACCCCCACAAGGAAAGAGTGACTTATGCAGACACGTAAAATTTAACAGCAGCGTACCGTGGTAGCCCCATAACCCGGCAAGGTACAAAGCAACTACGACAATAAATTGGGAAGATTATTCTTACTTGTGATTGCATAAATAAAATCTTTCTTTGAAGGTACAGAGAAACTAAGACAGCAAATATTGAAGATTAGTCTCACTTGTGATTGCACGACATCTTTCTTTTATTAATTATTTCTTTTTAATATCGCGTTTTTTTGCTGTCTGCGTTACTGTTACTTTCACTTTGTCAAAGCTAAAGAAGGCATGCAATTTGAAAATTAGTTCAGGTAAATCTCTCTGTTCACTGAACACGTTTATAAGGAATTAGTTCTAATTTGTACCAGGAATCATTTGCTATTCTACTTGTAGAAAGACGTATTGTGAGCGTGCTTGTAGGTTTGTAAAGTGTTGCTTTTGTAAAGTGTTGCTTTTTTCTTCCCTGCGTTTTCAAAAAAAGTCTATTGGATTCAAAAAGTACTCTGATTAACGACTATGTTACCATGGTAACTGAATAAGATTTAGAGGTTATTTTGTGGCTCGGCCATAAGTATGTATATACAAGGAAATAGTAGCAGTGTACCCCCGCTACGTTTAATGCTACGGTTTCAAGTACATCCGATTTCGCGACACATTTGAAAGATCAAACACCAGGAGGATCTGGAATATCAAGAAAACCAAGTCCGTGTTGGGTCCAGATGTATGCGCCAATATTCTCTTTGTACACGCAGTTCTTGGATGCGACACCACCTCAAGGGTCCATGGAATTGGCAAAGGAGTGGCACTGGCAAAGGTCCGAACAGACATGCAGTTCCGTGACCAAGCTACTGTCTTTAACCGTCCTGATGCTACAAAGGATGAAGTCATTGCGGTGGGAGAGAAGTCCCTTCTATGTTTGTACAAGTCCAGATCTGATGAATGCCTCGATTCCCTGCGGTATTCCAAATTTTGTCAGAAAGTGGCCACAGGAACGACCTTTGTGCAGCCGGAAAGCCTTCCACCTACGTCTGCAGCAGCTGCATATCACAGTCAAAGGGTGTACTTCCAGGTACAGCAATGGAAAGGAGCACTGCTGGAGCCAGAAGACTGGGGCTGGAGGCTAACGGATGGAAAACTACTTCCGATACCAACAGACCTGCCGCCAGCTCATGAATCCCTTTTGGAGTTCGTTAGATATAATTGTAGTGCCGGTTGCAGCACACAAAGATGTACATGCAGGAAGCATGGGCTGGACTGCTCAACTGCTTGTGGCGTGTGTAAAGGCCAAAGTTGTACAAATTCGGCCGCGCCAGACTTTGGCACTGACACTGTAAACGAAGACTAATGTTTGACTTTAAAACAAAACAATCAGCTTGAGCGTCTTAATAATCAGCTTGAGCGTCTTTAATGTTTAAAATAATGCTTTCTCAGGTCCGCGGAGTAGTACTCGAGGCTTACTGGAAGTTAACAACGACAATAGCCTTCTAATTGTACAGAAAAGTGTATTTCCTCTTACCTGGGGTCCCTGTGGTCGGTATGAGATAGTATTTATACTATTTTGAAAGGGAAAATTATCATTTTGTAACTGCCAAAATACACAATATAGGATATTTTATGTTATCCAAGCTCCCTAGACAAAGAAATACATAATAAAAAAAATTCTATTAAAATTTGAGAGTTTTCTTAAATTGGGTGGCCTGTGGTAAAAGATCCAAACTTAAAAAGTTAAATTTGGGCATGTTGCCCTTAACGGATTTTGGGGGATTTTTTGTATGTTGCTAAGCAGACCACCCTGGAATGTATGGCAGTGAGAAAAATTCTGTTGCAATTTGTTTGATCACAAACCATAGATTGACTGGACTATATGTGCTTGTTGCCGTCATGACCGGCCATCATCAGTATTCAGCTTTGTGTGCAAATCCACCGATCCACTTTATCTCACTACCCCTGGTAATAGCAGAATCCATATTCTGCTGCACAGACCTATCTGGCTTACATATGGGAGTTCCCCCCCCCCCCCGGGGAGTTGGCGGCGACAAAACGCCTTCTTGCTTCTGTACAGAACTCTACTTTTCGTTCAGGCCGAGGTAGTGAAATGATCTATCTTCTTTCTTTTGAGTTGGCGACAATACACTTTGGCCCGCACAAAATATGAGTCAGACATGTTTTTGACAATGGCCTGTGCAACGGTGTATTTCAGTCCCAGTGCGAGTGCCTGTTTATTGCCGACACTAGCTTAAAAGTGATCTCTTGATCAATGCGATTATTACTTTCTTAACAAGTTACACTCTCTTTTGTTGAAAGGTTTCCTTTTGATAATAAGAGCCACTAAGCTTTTTACAGTTATGCAAGCATGGGAGCAAAGCAAACACACACGAGAGTCAGCGCAAAGTGCGAAACTGACCATGGAGAGAGAGGGAATTGTTTTTCAAGTCTAGAAAAATATCTCCATTTGTTACTGCCAGACACTAAGTTGATGTGACAGCTTGACCTGATGTTGACTACCAAAATACTCCGATATCACGCTCTGCCATCTTGGATTGTGTGCCGCACCAAAACGAGGTTGGACGGGCATGTTGTTCCACACTCTGCTTTGTCAATATGGCGGAAGGAGCTGCGTGGTCGAAATCTCTCAAGGGTATTCCGTATTTTGACTCAGCCTTCATCGAGAAATGTCTTGAGAAGAACAGAAAAGTTCCAAAGAAAGTGATAACTCGCGGTTATAGTAATTTCTGCGAAGGTTATATCTTTGATGTCGAAGGTAAGTTTCATTCCTGCTGTTGAGTTGTTTTTGCTCTGGGTGAGAAATTGTACGCGAACCTTGGTGCGATTCACAATATTTATGCTTTTTTCGGGCATCGTATATTGTTTTTCCTTCATTTATGCCTTGATTCGGTGATTGAAATCCCCTGTGATGTAATCCGTAGTGTAGTAAACTTCCATATTTGCACTTTAATTTCAGTAAAAATTCAAGACCCAGGAGTCCTCGTAAGAGCTAAAAGCTATAAATCCCAACGGAAAAATGAAGAGCCATGGAGGTTACAGGTATTTACAGTACCTTATTATTTCGTATGAGCTGAAACCGATCCAGCAAAAATATGTTTAAGTTTGCTTTGTGGTTTGTTTTCATTTTTTTTTTAAATTTGCTTCAGTTTATTGAACTGCTGAGCAACTAATGAAAATGTGACTGAGTAAAAAATAAAAAAGGCACACACACATTGCACATCAGATATCAATGAATTTTCATTGTTTCTTTAGGTTGAAATATCAAAGGCTGCAGAAGTTGAAATAACCAGTACCTCATGCAACTGTGAAGCAGGAACAGGGCTCTGCAATCATGCAATAGGGCTGGTGTACCTTCTTGAACACTACAGAAAACTTGGTTTAAGAAGTGTACCTCCTGCCATGTCTAAAACAAGTCTTCCACAGACATGGCATGTTCCACAAAGGACAGCAGGAATCAATCCCCGTGAGGTACAAGAGGTGCTAATGCAGCAGGTAAAACCTCCAAGCAGTGATGCTCCCGCAAAAAAAGAAAGTACGCAGGATAGATGGGGTACGGACCACTCTGTACAACCCCATTCCAGAACAATTTGGGGAACCCAAAATTATTGATTCTGTGAAAGACATATTCAAAGAATATGAAGACATGCAAATAAATAGCATTGTTCCTGAAACTAACAGATTAGCCTTTGTGGATAGCAAACTGGGAAAAGTAGCTTGTGGCTCACTCATCTCGTACCAGCAGCGCCAAAACACAACAAATGACCCCAAAATTCACAGGAACATTGACGGGCCAGAAAATCCACCAGCTTTTGATGTGCCATCACTAGAAAACCATTATTCAGCTGTTCCGACTTTGGCAGAAATAAACTTTATTGAAGGACTCAGTGTCTCACTAGCACAATCTTGTTTATATCAGGAGACAAGGGAGCAGTCTGACACACAGAAGTGGCATGACTTGAGGGCACAGAGATTATCTTCCAGCAAATTTAAAGATGTCTGTGTACGAAAGGCTGACTTTGAATCGCTGGCAGTCAGACAACTAAAGAAGACTGTTCAAACTGCGGCAATGAAGCATGGCATAAATACAGAAGAAGAGGCAGCTTCTGCGTACGCTGACAGTGGAGATTGCAATGTTTTCCCTGCTGGGATTGTTATCAACCCATCTTGCCCACACCTGGCTGCCTCTCCAGACCGAAGGGTCTATGATCCCTCCGAAAACAATCCCTGGGGCTGCTGGAAATTAAGTGCCCTATTACGGATTCAATCTCTCAGCTGAAATATCTGAGATGTGTAAATAGAGTTTATAAACTGAAAAAACATAGCTATTACTATCAGATCATGGGACAGATGTTGTTGACAGGTTGTGAATGGGTTGATTTTTATGTTTATTGTAAAAATGACTTTCATTTAGAAAGGGTGAGGGTTTGATGCAGAATTTTGTTCCAATATGAAGATGAAGTTAGATAAGTTTTACTTTGAATACCTCCTCCCTGAACTGTTAAAAAAAGCAGGGGCATAATCTGCCTTTTGAAGCACTGATAAAAAAATAAGTACAACCTGCACCCCAAATTTCCATTTCTCTAGAAGTAAAGTTGTAAATATGAAAATATTTTCTGGAATCATTTCTGGAATTGTAAGCAACTTTCATTTGTGAACTTTGGTTTATTTGGCACTTGTTTGTAAGTTCCGCGTTATCTGTTACAACTGACCTTGTGTGGTTCCAAGAAATATCCATACCTCCTCCAAGGATGCTTTTTGGGTTTGAACCCTCCCCCACCCCCCTGGAATTTCCAGTTTACCTTCATACTTTCTTTTAAAATTTTTGCCTATAGAGACCCCTCCACCTCAGATTTTCCATCCACCATCCTTTGGGTGGGTGTGGATATTTTCTGGAACTGCACATTACTGAACCAAGCTTTGCTGAGGAATGTGTAGTCCCCCCCCAACAAAGAGGGTTGTAAATGCCTGGAAGTGAAGGGGAGGCAGGGGGAGGGTCATTGTTTGTGATGGCAGAGAGTGGGAGATGCAAGGGGGTCTCAGAAGAAACTCCTTCTTGATAGAGGTATGGATATTTTATAGATCTACGCAATACTAACAGGCAAGTTATAGTTCAATATAGTGGACCTCTAAAGTTTGTAAGAAGACAGCAAAGGGTCCAAATTTGGTTTACTGAACCAGCCAACGAAAGCAGCAAGACTTTGTCACAAATTTGATATTCTTTGATTCTTCTGATTGCTCGCTCAACGTGAATACGAAGGCAGGCAATCTGTTGTGTTTCTGTTACTTCTTTGGAGGTGAACTGCAAGACCTTGTTTTAGACAAGAAAGGAGGGATTGTCAATGTAGCTTTTTTCGGTTGTAATAAATCCTGAATCAGAAAACCCTTATCTGCCATTACCTCGTCTCCTTCTTTGATAAGTGACAGAATTCCACTGCGTCTTGTTATCTCTTTGTCTGATACACACTTCCCTGATATAGGGAAGTTACAAATGTTACAGCACCATGAGGAGCAATACCAACAAGGCATTTTAAGGTGGTATGTGACTTGTATGCAGAGTAAAATTCTGAGTTCAGAACCTTTGATCTAGGCCTTTGGACCTTGATTTCAGTGCAGTCTAGGATGACCCTTGTTTTAGGGTATATGGTTTTGAAGCACTCAGGCATACTATTTTTTATCTGAGCAGTTGTGGGCCAGATTGGCACTTGGCCAAGCACTGTATACAGAAAATTCGCCCAAGTTAAAATAATTCTGCTAACAGTACTTGTGCTAATATTAAATCTTACTCCCAAGTCTGTCTCCGGTAATCCTAATCTTAGTCTGATCATAAATAAAAACAATTGGTCATAGAGTGACAATGCAAAATTGTCGAGCAATGGCGGCGTGAGGACGTTGTTCGCGGCTATCCGCCCATTTCTGAATGCCTTAGTGGCAAATGGCTGAATTTCTCGACCAATTTTTGAACAAGAGAAGACCTAGGCCATCGGCCTCTTCTGACGAAACTGTTAGCTCACCAGAAACCAAAAAATCCAAGCAATCCACCTCTCCAATTCAATCAGGACCGCTGCACGAGGATGAAGTGATGACAGCTTTGAATATGACACAAGACCTCGCCGCAACGTTAAAATCAATTCTGGAAAAGTTGGAAAAACTGGACATGATAGAATCCTCCCTGAAGAAAATCGAATCCAAGCTAGAGAACTTGGAAAGGCGAACAGAAAAATTAGAAGGTTTCCAAGCGACAGCAAAGAAAGACATAGATGATCTGAAATCCAGCCTAAACTTCTCTGGGGAGGATCTCAAGGAGAAAGTAGATGCGTTCCAGAAAGCGGACACTTTGATAACGGATCTCTCAACAAAAGCAAAGACGAACGAAGATATGATAAATGAAATCTACACGAAAAACTTATATTTAGAAGCATACTCCCGGCGAGAAAACATTAAATTTATGAACATACCCGAAGAACCCACGACAGCATCGAACGCCGGAAGCGAAGACACGGAGAAAATTGTCAGAGAGTTCTTGGAACGTGAGCTTGGTTTCGCGGACGCCCACAATGTTGAAATCCAAAGAGTCCACCGTGTTGGAAAAAGTAAAGAGGGAAAACCTCGTCCAATCTTGGCGCGCTTTCTTAGATACAAAGACGTTCAACAAATATTTTCGCTGGGACGCAGACTAAAAGACACTGACTTCCAAATCTTTCAAGACCTCCCAACCGAGATCATCAACAGACGAAAGCGACAAATGGAAACCTTTAAAGAGGCTAAAAAGAGAGGAATTCCCGCTTATTTCAGTAAATCTCAACCAGATAAGTTGTTTGTTAGAGGGAAACTTTGGCCTATAGGAAAACCACTTGGTATCTCTTGATTTTCTTTATATGTTTATGTAAATTTTGCCCTAAGCCACTATTCGGCTACAAGTTCTCTTAAATCATGCTTATATCCCTACTTGAACGCGGCGGATGAGTCGCCGCCAAGATGCAACAGCAGCACTTTTATTACTTTTGCTAGCCCAAATCAAAAGGTCGCATTTAGGATTATTTCTAGCGGCCTCTTTAATCAAATTCGATGTGTGTTTGTGTGTATATGTTAATTTGTCTAGGTGTGCTATTTCTGTGTAACGTCAGAAGTGTTAAGCCTTTGTTGTGTGTAGTAGTTTTAATATTTATTTATCACGATTTCATCACCTTAAATCTATTACCCTTTGTGATGCACTTTACTGGGGGAGAAAATTTGGTCCAAATTATCATTAACTCTACATTTCGAGAACAATAGTCTAAATTTTAAAATGTTGTCCTTAAACGTTCGAGGTATTCGCTCTATGGAAAAAAGGAAGGCTTTATTAATTTGGCTTCAAAAGCAAAATGCAGATGTTATCTTTTTACAAGAAACGTACAGTTCAAAAAAAATTGAAAATAACTGGAGGTGTCAGTGGAAAGGTCCAATGTTTTTCGCACAGGGCTCTAATCATAGCTGTGGTGTATTAGTATTGATAAAAGACGGCTTAGAATTTGACATGAAATCCAAACTGGCAGATGATAATGGACGGTATATTTTGCTGGATGTAACCGTACAAGGTTCTAACTATATTATGGGCAACATATATGCACCTAATAAGACAAAAGAGCAATGCTCCTTTTTCGAAGACTTACAACAAAAATTAGATGATTTCGTTACTTGTCAAAATCAAAGAATTATAATTGGGGGAGATTTTAATGTTGTCAATGATCCAGATCTGGATTGCTCCGGAGGAGTCCCTAAGGTGAAAGAGTCATCGAAAATTTTGGATGACATCTGCTTAAATTATGACTTAATTGATATATGGAGAATCCGAAACCCGGAAATCAAGCTTTTCACCTGGAGACAAAAGAAGCCCCTTATCCAGAGGAGATTGGATTTTTGGCTTGTTAGCGATTTTTGTCAAGATGAGGTAGAGGAGACTAGTATTAAAACAGCTATGAGGACTGATCATTCGGCAATAGTTATCTCCTTCAATAGTCTGGACGAACAGATACGTGGTCCGTCATATTGGAAATTTAACTGCAGTCTAACTGAGGATGAAAACTATGTTTCCACAATTAATGCAAAAATACCAGAATGGCTTCAGAAATTTAATGAAGTGACCGATAAAAGAGTTTTATGGGATCTGATTAAATATCGAGTGCGGCAATTTACTATAAAATATAGCAAAGGAAAAGCTCAAAAGAAAAGGCAAGACTTGGTGGAAATCGAGACATCACTAAAGCAAGCTGAGGAAGCACTCTCAATTGACTCATCTACGTCCAACTTTGAGAATTTAGAATGCTTAAAAATGAAATATGACTCGCATTTTGATTACATTGCCAAAGGAGCAATAATTCGTTCGAGAGCAAATTGGTATGAACAAGGTGAGAAAAGCAATAAATATTTTTTAGGGCTTGAATCTTACAGGGGGAACAAGAGTTGTATGCGAAAGATGCTTACTAATGAAGGCATCCTCACCACAAATCCAAAGAAAATTATGAAGGAAATTGAAAATTTTTACTCGGATTTGTACGCGGCAAACGAAGAGGTGGTAGATGAAAATCATCCATTCTTGCAAAGACCAGAAATTCCTAAACTTACTGATGAAATGGAAAGTGTTTGAAGGAAAGCTGTCGGTTAGAGAGTGCTTTGATTGCCTTCAGTCGTTCGAAAATAACAAATCGCCCGGTAACGATGGCCTCACCGTTGAATTTTATAGAACGTTTTGGAATCCCTTAGGAAATTTACTTGTTGATTGTCTTAATTATTCATATGACTTTGGTGAACTTTCAAATACTCAAAAACAGGCCGTCATTAAGTTAATAGAAAAGAAAGGGAAAGACAAACGACACATAAGTAATTGGAGACCTATTTCGTTGATTAACGTTGACACTAAAATTGGCTCAAAGGCAATCGCCACAAGACTTCAGAAGGTATTGCCTAAAATAATACATTTCAATCAAAACGTTTATGTTAAGGGCAGAACGATCCTTGATGCCGTGAGAACAATAGATGACATCTTAGAATATACAGAAAGGAATAAAATCCAAGGATTATTAGTAGCTATAGATTTCCAAAAAGCTTTCGATTCTGTTAATCGTCTCTTCATGGTCAAGGCGCTTTCTATTTTCAACTTTGGCCCGTCTTTGATTCGCTGGATACAAACTTTTTATAAAAACATTCTCAGTACAGTAATGAACAATGGTTTCACAACTGCCCCATTCAAAGTTCTTAAAGGTGTCAGACAAGGTGATCCATTATCTCCGTATTTATTCATCATCTGTTTAGAAATCTTAGCTATTAACATTCGTCTTAACAAAGAGATTCAAGGCATACTAGTGGATAACGAGGAGATTAAATTAGAGATTTTTGCTGATGACTTGACAGTTTTTCTGAGAAATTATACCTCTCTCAATGCCCTGTTAGAAACTGTGGATAGTTTCACCTTATGCTCTGGGCTAAAAATCAATCACCAAAAAACAGAGGTAATGTTATTGGGAAACATCAAACAAACGTCGCCGACGCTAACAGTCTCCGCCGACAGAAATATCACTATTAAACGGGCTATCAGGATTTTAGGTGTTCATTTTACGTACAATCAAGCCCTTTGGAAAACGCTGAATTTTGATGAAATTTTGAAATCTATCAGAGAAAAGCTGCAGTTTTGGAATTGTAGAAACCTAACAGTGCTTGGTCGAATACAAATCATAAAAACATTTGTTGTTCCGATCTTCATGTATAGGGCTGGCTTGGTGTACGTACACAAAGACATCATCAAGGAAGCAAACAAAATTTTATTTAATTTTATTTGGAAAGGAAAAGATAAAGTTAAACGCTCAGCCTTGATATGTGATGTGGAAAACGGTGGCTTAAGGGCACCACATTTGGAATCAATCATTAAGACACAGCGAATCATGTGCTGCAAAAAATTTGTTGAGGC
Organism: Siderastrea radians; assembly: GCA_964017195.1. NCBI lineage: Eukaryota > Metazoa > Cnidaria > Anthozoa > Scleractinia > Rhizangiidae > Siderastrea > Siderastrea radians. The sequence continues at coordinate 28,918,444 of OZ024888.1, read as the reverse complement.
GCAGCAAAGTAGCTGGAAATTAATCCTCTCGCATTATTTAAAACAAGTTGGTGGTAAATTAGTCCTAGGTTGTGGATTTGACATTAAGAAACTTCCTATCAAACTGCCTAGATTTTATGAACAGTGTTTGCAAATCTTCGCTGAACACTCCGCGGCAACGGAAGCAAACATTCAAAACATTGCAAGAGCGAGTACAATAATATGGAACAACAAACACATTTTAATTGATGGAAAATCAGTGTTTCATTACAGCTTATTTAAGAAAGGAATAGTCACGCTTGAAGATCTTGTAAATGACAAGAATGAAGTAATTGTCAAGCAAAACCTAAGTGAATCAAATTTCACACCTATGGAAGTGTTTCATTTGATGCAAATTTATGACGCCCTACCGACGCATTGGCGAAATTCTTTGATATTTTTTGGGCCCAAAAGCGAGAAAGCTTTTGTTTTAAATGATCATATCAAACTACGTTTAAAGAACGAGCATGTGCGAATCGATAAAGCTATTTCTAAAAATATTTACAAGGAAATACGATCAAAGTATGAGACCGCTCCAACTGCACAAGCGAAGTATAAGGATCAATTCTCAAGTACATGCTTGGAATGGCATGAAATATATGAATTGCCATTTAAGGTTCTTATGGATACAAAATCTCGGGAATTCCAGTATAAAATCTTAAACAAATACTTATCCACGAACTCATTTCTTAACAAAATAGGTTTGACAACTTCACCATTATGCACATTCTGTGAACAAGAGAGCGAATCCCTTGAACATTTATTTATTACATGTCCCTATGCAAAGAGTTTCTGGCTGGACTTCATTAGTTGGTGTAAAAAAATAAATATAGATCTGGAGGAACTTTCAAGCACTAATATACTTTTTGGAATATGGCAAGGGAAGGAAGACTTTCTACTAATCAATCATCTTATAATCTTAGCAAAGCAACACATCTATGAATGTCGCATGAAACATGTCCATCCATCTTACAGAATCTTTACAAATAAGGTTGAATACGTTTATCGATTAGAGTCACAAATAGGGAAATTAAATAACAAGGAGTCCAGTCACAAACGTAAATGGAAAAAGTATACAGATTAAATGTTTTAAATAGGACTTAGCTTTCCCTCAGTAGCAAGTTGTAATCATGTAAATAGATATTTGTAGGTGATGTAAATAACCAGTTTGGCTTGTAAGCGTCACATCAATGTATGTTAGTATTGTTGTAAATAACTTACGTAGTAAGCTTGTAATAGTATTGTAAGTAATGTGTCTGTGTTGTAATAAAGGTTGCATTGAAAAAAAAAAAATGCAAAATTACCACTGCTACGCCTTCGCTTGTAGTTTTCTTTGCCTCGTCCACGCTGAATCTGTGATCATTTTATCATAGTTTTATGGTTATACAAGCTATCAAATCGTTCTTTTGATACAAAGCCAGTGTAAAATGTTAGCAATTCAGGATCCTTGGAAATATTTTCAGCTCCAAACCTGGATTCTTTGAAATGTTCCACATTTTGGCTTTAAGGATTCTAATTTGTTCCTCTGTACTCAGTTCGGCAGGCTGAATGTGTTCGTTTTCCAGTTCATCCGTAGCCATTTCTTCCATTGGCTCAGAACTAGCACTGGCTTCCTGCACTGCTGATTCAGTCACTTGGTCTAATTCGACATCCTGCCGGAATGAATCGACAAAAGATTGTCGTCGCTCCTCCTGTGCTCGCTGTTCGTTCATATTTTTAAAATTTTGTAGTTTATTTTGTGGACGTTCTTGACTGGCCTTAGTCCACGCAAACTGTGATGGCACAGCTCCTGCTTTCAGACATGTAAGCCCTGTTATAGTTTTATACATATCGCTTGGCTTGAAGTGAGCAGAACGCACTAGAGTAGAGCCTTTCTTGATCTAGGAAACAAGTTTCAAACTCCAAATTACAATGCTGATAACAAGGGCGAAACACATAGAATATTAATAACCATATCCAAGTCAATGAAAACAAACAAACCGGTTCCACGTGCGTTTGACAGCTTCGGCCAAAAGCGCTCGAATCTAATAATTTAGGTTTGATTATTTGACTGCATTTTCTCTGGATATGTATCGAGAAATTATTTCATGAATAAGAAGCGGGCTAACTAAGTCTTAAATCGAAAAACTCTCAATATCGGCCAAATGAAGAACTCATGCGATTGACAGCTCGCTGGTCATGGCTTGTCACACTAACCTGAAAAAGTGGCCCTTCATCTCGCTTTATTGGGGCAATCCACTGCAATCTCTCTGTTTTGTTTGAGGGAAAGTTGAAAAAAGACAAATCCTCTCCACTTTCGTTTCGTTTGTCGTTAGTACAGCAATTTACACAGCAGTGATCGTTAGCCATATTTGCGCGGTTTCTCCACTCAAAACCCTTGTAACACAACCCATGACAACATGCCCATCCAACCTCGTTTTGGTGCGACGCGCAATCCAAGATGGCGGAGCGTGATATCGGTGTATAATCGTGAGAACACTCAGCAAAACGTTTTGCCAAAATACAATCCTATACAAGTTAACTGTCAAATAAGTTGTGGATTCAGATTTGAGCAAATTACTTTTAGGACCAATGGATTCGGGTATTTTAAATTTAAAATTTGTATACCCCTATTTACCCCCCTCCCTCTCCCCTCTTTGAAGTATTCTGACAACTGAACATTCGCCGCCTGTTACAGGCACTTTTTAACTTCTTATTCACACCTTTAACAAAGAATCCCCGACTGGTAAACTATGTGACAGGAAATACAGCACCTTCATTTTACTTTAAGAAGAGAATTTCATTGTGTTTGGAATCCCAGCATAGAGGACAAAGTAAGTAATATTTTGCTCTCTTAAATACAAAACGAAGTCGCAATAGTTGCAGTTTCCAACCTGCTTGTACTTGGGCTTACACTTGCTTGCCTTGGATGGCGCATGGCCTACCAAAAAATCGCCCAGCTATTCAAAGGTGATTGATTCAAATTTAAACACTAAGAACTAAGATGTTTTTAAACAAAGCGAATTAGCAATTTACATAAATATATGTAAATTTACTGTTTGATGTTGTCTTACTTTTCCTGCGTCGTTTCCTGTCAGGCAACTTGACTTATCTTGCAGAGCGTTAAACAGCATCAAGCAACCACAACAAGGTAAATTAATGTAGCCTGGTGGTTTATTCATGATCATATTTGGCCCTGGGCCCGGTTGCATAAAGAAACTTTAGATTATGTGGGAATTTCTACAACTGTTGCCTTTTCGTGCCGTCATTGTGTTTCCTATACTATTTAATCAGTCTTTGGCCAATTTGTCCACAATAGCGTGTGAAAAAATCCTCCGGAACACAGGGAATGGTTGCAGGAATTCCCACTCAATCAACGTTGCATGCATCACAGTAAAGTTTGCCGTCAGCAGTCGGATGTTCACCTTTGGTCTCTTCAACTCTCTACCAGGCGTTCACCTTTGAATCTTTCTTTCCAATTGTGGCTAGTTGTTTTTTTGTTTGTTTTTAGTATTTTCTCTACTTTTCGGTCCCTGGCCATGTGGGCTTTCTTTGGAGCACTTAGATTAACCCCTGCTCTTGTTGCCTTTTCCACTTAACCTTGATCCCCGCTGTCTGTGCTTTCACAGTCAAAGTTATCTCCAAAGTTACACATGCATGTGTGAAACCGCTAACCTCAATTTTTGTCCAAGTGACTTTGATCAGAGAAATGGCGTTAAATTAGCCTCCTATTTTGATTAAATGTTGTAGTATTTAAACATATAGTTATTAAAAGTACACAAGTTGCAGGAAAAGCTGCAAAAGATGAATACCAATACCTTGTTGAGTTGTGGGTGCTAAACAACTTTTTTTGAAATACATTTCTTGAAAAAGCACCTGAGTAAGCAAAAATGCACGCCAGGTCTGCCCATTCTTGAGGTTTTCCAAATAGCAGTTGATAAGGGAATTCACACAGGAATGGAACTCCTTGAACTTGCTAATTCTCGGGAAAAAAAAGAAGGCAAAACCGATCGGCGAGTTCTTTGCAAATCGAGGCTATGAAGCTGTCAACAAGGCCATAAGAATAGGATGGGACATTGAAAGAGCATCCGCAACACTTGAAAGAAGTCAAAAGAAACGTACAGAAGTACTGAATGCCGCATTACACGGAGAATGCCCTCCTGGATGCAAGAAAAGATGGCTTCCCATGGCAGAAGATATTCTTAGTAGAAATTCTATTCTCCTGGCTGTATTTTCTCAGGCGGTGGAATCCTTGTTAAGGGAGGGTCGGGGAAGTACAGAAACTTCTTGTGTGGCCACATCACTGCAGCAAGACTTTTCTGTTGAACCCCCTAAACACTATATGCCATACCTTCACTAACCTGGCAACAAGCAGCTTTGCATGGGCAGGGGCAGAAAACTGCGAATTCATTTTTTTGAACAACTTCACTTAGAAAAAAACCGTGGCACGATTTATTACTGCTACTGGAGGACAAACCATTCACTTACCCACCCTGAAACCCATTATGCACAGGACATCGAGGTCATGAAAGACACTCCAATTTTTTCCACTTGGAAGGATGAAACAGTGTATTTTGAGGAGGGATTGTGGACTCTCACAGGAAAAAATTCTGAAATTCCAAGTTGGACTTTTATTGGAAAATAACAAAATTAACATTCCAATATTGGAATAATATTGGAAAAACATTGGAATACTACATAATTTTTCCTGTACGATTAAGTTAGTTGGTAGATTATTGGTATATCATTCATTTAAAAATCCAACTTGGTTTTTTAATGGTAATTTATTGGGACATCATAAAATACAACATTGGAATACCACTGCAGTATTTGGTAGATTATTGGTTTATCAGGCATTTAACAATCCAAGTTGTTTATCTGTGGTGATTTATTGGAATGTTATGTCCAGCAGGTGAAAAGTCCAAAAATATATATATATTATATGAAACCATGCCAGACTGAATGCTGTACTGACTATTTAAAATAAACCTCATCCCCCCAAAGTTATAAAAATTGTTGTAGCCTAATTGCAAAATTTGGAAAAAAAAATTACATGTACATGTATCCTTGTTTTAAGTTCCTCCATTTAAAATAACAATTACTTTTGTGGCAAAAGAGTATAAACAATCTTTCAAAATTGTGAAGGCAGTTTGGTTTGTATGTGGGGCTAGACGCAGTTTCAATTTCTACAAATGTGCATGGCTACTTTTGTAGTTACAGTGTATCATTTACAAACTATTTACTGGAAGCTGCTGCTAAGCACTTTATACGTGTATGTAGATCAACAAGGTTAGACAAAAAGGCCTCTAAATGCCACCCACATGATTGCTAATCGTCTTCATCGATCCAAGAAGAATGTTCCACCTGCCAGTGACCCTTTGAAATTCCAAGTACACTGTTGAAGTGAATGACCTGAACTGGGCTTCTCTCAGGTACCCATATGCCAATTTGTGTGACATCCTCTATAAAGAACTTGGCATTAAATGTCAAACGGGTAAGGTTGAAGGACAGCACACGAGCTTTCCAAACTTGTCCATCATCTCCTTTGATTTTTATCATGTCATTGACAACAGGATAGTAGGGGACCACAACTGTCCCTTCAGTGACTGGAAAGACCCTTCGCATGTAGGGGACCACAACTGTCCCTTCAGTGACTGGAAAGACCCTTCGCATGTGTCCACTAGGATAAAGCATTGACGTTCATCATCATCATCATCTTTACTTCTTGCACATAGCATCACCTTTCTGCTGAGAACTGAAGCTTTAAACAGGACTGTGGTATCTGTTGGGCTTACCACCTTGAGGCCAAGCTCTGTTACTCCATCATATTCAAAACGCTTTCCTTTACAGAAGAGAACTGGTACATCATCAATTTTAACAGAAAATAAACTCTCAAGTGTAGCAACAGTGTCTCCTTCGTCTGGATCAGCAAAGATCACATGTTCACCAACTCTGTACAGAAGGCCCTCAAAAGAGTGTTTTGGTTTCCACAAACTTCTTGAACACCAGCCAATACCTGCAACACTGTCATCTGGAACAGAACATGCAATGCTGATAGTCTGGCGGTCCCTATCTGACAGTTCCAAAGTTTTGAGACCACCAACAAGAATGCCCACTGATAATCGCTCATAATAATCTGTTTCCTTGGAAGTCTCCAAGAGCTTCTTTGCAAATTGCAATGAACGTGCCGAAGCCTAAACAATAAAATAGAGGGTTAATAGTAACTGAAATCCAAAATGCCTTAAACAATACATGTACATGTACTGTTGACATTTTATTTAGCCACATTTGTCAACAAATAAAATGTAAGTTTTAACCAAGTATGTACAGTTACAACAAACATGCATGTAGCACAAGGTTTCAATGAAAATTACTGTTAAGACAGAAACAGATGTACTGGGTGGAATGTGAACAATTCACATTCTAAAGTATGCAGCTGTTGAGTGGAGACCTGTAACAAATAAAAGAATCGAACTGATCACAACAAGGCCTGCACCCCATACTGAATCACCTGATTCATCTGATTATCATTTAATTTAAGTGTCAGTGATAGAAAAGGTCAGATAGATTATGTGTTTTTTTGAGTACTTAATTAATTACCTTATAAATGTCAGCTTGGCGGACTGTAGGAGGATTCAGAAAATCTTCATGTTGATTTAGTTGCCGCAGTTTAAGAAATTCCCGCCTTCCCTCACTTAAAGCAAAAGTAATTTCAATGTTTTTGTGGTTGTTAGAGGCAACAATGTAGCGCCTAACAGCCCGTTCCTCTGTCCAGCATGAGTAATTATCTAATGAGCTGAAACGAGCAATGTCATCCTTGAAATGCAGGAGATTGTGTAATGTAATTACACAGTTTTCAACACCCGAGGACTCTTCTACTAGTACAGCATATCTCACACACATTTCATGAAATGTAAAAGCATCAGCTTGACTCCAGCCATTTCTTGCATGATTACCAAGAAACTCAACAATGCAGGCAAGGCAACAAAGAATTTCACGAGTTTCAGGGTTGTTTTGCAGCATGTCACCTAAGCAGGATTCCATGGCAGGAAATGCAAAGTGGTTGAAATCTTCTGCTTTCCAATAACCAAATCGCTTTGTGATACCTGAAGGCAACCTTCCTGTCCTGTGCTCATGAGTCCATGGGAACGTTTGGAGTCGCTCATCAACTACCTGCCAGTTAAGGTCTTCATCATCACTTTCTAGTAAGCATTGAATCTGTCGTTTGACAACGTTCAAGGGAATCCCATGCATTTCGTCATACACAAAGTCTTTATCATAAAGAAATTGATAAAGGGGATACAATCTATGAAATATTGACAGTCCTGTATACCCAGTGTTTTTGGATTTTTCCTGCTTAACAGTGATCCGCTCTTCTTCCTCTATGTCCTTTAAGATTTCAATACTGTCAAGTATGGACTTGTCTTCCATTGGAAATCTGCCTTGCAATCTAAAACCAGGGTAATAGTAGTGATTGGAAGCTGGCACAAACACCCCTTGTAATTTACACCGTCTACATCCCTTTTTACCACACTTAATAAACTTTCCAGCTTCACATTGTCCATTGTGATCGCCTTTCCAACAAAGCAGTAGATGACATATATGAGTTGGACCTGGAGGAATGCCAGCAACAGTAGCTGCATAGTTAACAGGAATTCCATTGATAAACCCTTCCTCTAAATCCTTGATCAGTGGTTCAAGAAACGGGTCCAAAGCCTGGCTCCTCTTCTTTGGAATAAGGTAACTTGGGACAAAACCAACCACGTATATCTCGTCAGTGTGACAGCGGTGTACTTTTGACATTGTGGCTAATGAGACCTCTATGGCTCCACATCCACGAATGGTACTAGAGAATGGCTGCCAACCATCCCAGTGGCCTAAAAACACATTGACAGGTTAAATTATAACATAAATGCTAAGCTTTCTAGGTTACATGTAAATTGGAAAATTATATATGTTGTGGTTAATTTTTATCCTTGGTTTAAATTGTATTTTTATTTGTTTCAAACTCATTTCCATCACTATATATCCAAAAACAAAGGAAAATCAAGTTCAAACCAAGGACAAATTGAACCAGAAATGTCAATCAGTGGAAGATTGCATAATCATTCAGATCACTTTTAGCATAGTTTACTACAGAAGCAGAGACACTACTTGTATGAGTATAATTTATTATTTGATAATCTATGGACCTTAAAAATGTATAGCACTTCTAAAAAGACTATCATATGTAAATGTTTATACATGAAACTTTGAAAAAAGTTTGAATCATGATAGAAGAAAATGAAAGGTAAATTTCTTATCATTTGCCAGATGTTATAGGAAACCATGATGTTTAGCAGAGCCTGGACATTCTGGCAGACTGTCTAGCTGCCAAAACACTATATATTGCAAAAACACGACAGAAATAGCTAATGTTATAGTATTGTTATATTATATACTCATACCTGCCAACCCCCAGAGTACCAAAATCTGGAGATGTCTAGAAATCTTTGCATTTTAAGGGTATCATTTAAGACAATGTATGAAAAGTTTACGAAAATCAGGCCGGGAGATTGTGTGGTTCCAGAAAATATCCATACCCCCCCCACGGAAGGTCACTGGAAATTCCGAGGGGGAGGGGGGTTTAAAGGCAGAAATTTCCGAGGGGAGTGGGGGGTTCATAGGAAGCTCATTTTCCAGAGGGTGAAGAAACACGAAAAAATTGAAAGCAACGCACGATTGATGCCAAGCACGAAGTAATACTTATGTGGGCTGTTTTGACCTTCAAAACTACGCAAACATGTTGACCGAAATGCCAAATTTTGCGACTGATTTGTATAAAATTTTGGTAGACCTGATTTGCATATTCGCGTTTACGGAAAATTGCGTGTCTCCTTGGCCTTCAGTGAATATTGCACCGTTTTCAATCCTTTCAATGGGAACATTTTTCGTTAAACACCAAAGTTGTCTAAACAAATACAAAAATATTTTTATCGCGCAATCCAGCAAAGGGTTTTCAGCCGCTTTTCACCGGATATCGTTGCGTTACATAAACATTGACGCTCATAATTTGAAAAGGTCAGATTTCACGTGTTATGCAAATTTGATGCGTTTTTGTACTGAAACTAAAAGTTCAGCCTATATTAGCTATTTCTTACAAATTCTTTTACAGTTGTCATTATCTTTGAGTTTCCATTTGACCTTCATTTACTATTTCAATTTTAAACAAAGGATAAAGTGCGGGAAGACAGGTTCGATTTGTTATCTCTCTGTGCAATTTATTTTTAGACTCACGGTATGCAAATTCACTTGTGCGTAATCCCAGGAAAAAAACTGCTATTTTACTCTAATTCTCTTTCGAACATCATAACCGTCGATTTTTAGTGTAATTTACATTCAACAGTTTCGCTTTTGACGGCAGGTTTGAGTGTGGCAAACACAAAATCGATTCTCAAAGTTTGGCTTCGTTGTTAATGTTTACGTCGCATTCGGCACGCAAATAATTCGCGGCAACCCTCTGCACCAACGTTAATAGAACGTTAAAACACTCGGTTTAAACAAATTTTCGTGAAAAACATAGAACATTTCAAACCGGATAGCAAACATGGAAATAGTATAGAACAATAACAAAGCGTTATATGTTGAAAATGGATGTTATAATAGTAAATGTTACAACAAAAACCATGTTCGCATAACGTGGAAATTCCTGGGGGGAGGGGGGGTCATCAAAGACCCCCTTGGAACGGAAATTCCGAAGGGGTGGGGGGATGCAAACCAAAAACCTTCCGTGGGAGGGGTATGGATATTTTCTGGAACCACACATTTGATGAAAAACTTGGAGACTCCCGGGAAAATTTGGAGAATTGGCAGGTATGTATACTGTACATTTAACAGCAAAACTACAAACAAACTACATGCACATTTCAGGTAATTGGTACTCACCACAATAAGCAATATTACGAGGATCTCCCCGTGTTTCTTTTGGAGAATGGTGAAAAACTGTACCACAAGATGAACACTTAATCCTTTTCAGTCCAACACCACCTTCGGGTGAATTGATAATTTCAGTTGCAGAAATGACATTATTGCAACCAGGATATTCGCACCTTACAGGGAGTGTCCACACTGCATTTGGATCCCAAAAATATGCAAGATTAGCAAACCTTGTTCCATCCCAAATTTCATGCTTTATTGGCCACCCCCAGCCATCTTTCATCCCATCAGGAAGCCAATGATCATGTTGTGACCAATGAGCAGTCATTTTCTGACACATTTTAGGGCAAGAACACCACTTTTTTACTTTATCAGGCAAACCTAAGTAGTAATAGGGGATTGTCCCTGAACGACCGCAATGGGGACAAAGTTCACCTTTTGTTTCCATGAGCCCATAATGACAAGGATGGTCTTTGCTAAAACAAATCCAAAAATGTTTAGGCTCAGAAAAGCCCAGTTCCTTAAGCAAAATCCAGTTCTTCGTATTCTACAAGAGGTTCTAAAGTTGAGCACTTTGGTTCTTCGAATGTTTTTCGTAGTTTCTTTACTGGTGAAGGCCGCGTTAACGACCCTTCATCTCGTGAATTCTGCAAGTGTCTCCATGCGGTCATACGCCAAGTTGCTCTTCCATTGCATTTGTCGCATGGGCAGTGAACATGAGGTTTTCCAAGTTTGCTGATCTCTCTTGCTTCTGGAGTTATTTGACAATAACAGCTAGTTAGAATCTCTTCTTCTGACGGCTGCATAGCTTATTAAATCAAGTCGATCCATCGAGGTTGACCATCCATCGATCGCGTTCGCCATTTACATTCTGATGCTTCTTCGATACATGCACTGGCCAAACAGATCGTGGGCACCGGGTACGAGCCGCTGACTGCGCATGACAGATTACTGCGCGGGCCATTTTCCGCGCCAAAATACTAACTGTTCGGTTCGAGATGTCAACCAGGAATGAAAGGAGCGGAATAAGAAAGTTCAGAAAATTATTTCCAAATGGCAAGTTGTTCGCCCGAAAGAGGAGACCTTTCTAGCCCAGGTAATTTTATTAATACGAGTTTCTAGTTGGTCATATAGATAAAATCGCGACGTGATGAGCTCTTTACCAATTTAATACCAAGGCACTGGTTTTTTATTTCTCGAAACTGATTAAGCTTAATTTCAGTACAAACTACTTGATGTAAAACGACTAACTTATGCCAGAATGGCGACAACAATCCTTAATTTTGATCAGCAAAATCACTTATTACCTAAAAAGTTGAGTTTACATTTATACATAACGAAACACTTTGATTTCACAGAAGTTCTTTGACCTCGAAATCCAGCTAAATCCCTGAAATTCTCACAAAAGTCTGATCTGCTTTTCATGCTAACTTCGGCCAATTTGTCTGCAATATGCATATGGCCATAGTGGAATTTTATCACAGAGTGATTTTATTAGATTTAATTTCGTATTTGTTCGCTGCAGTCTGTGAGGTGACTCTTCTAGCTAGCTATTGTAAATAGACTGTCCTGGTGCTGGGCTTAACACTCTAAAATGACCATTAACTTAAAATGTTTTAAGCCCTTCGTTTCTTGTTATAATTCAGAGTTACAGTTAAGCTTAAATACAAATGAAGTGGAAAAATGGAGCCCCAGTGACTTGGCCATGTGGCTAGAGAGTGTTCAGCCTGAAATGAAAGAGGAAGCACAACTTTTGCAGAGTGAGTTGAGTTTGTGGTGGGCTCTTCATTTTACTTTTGTTTGTTCCTGTAATTTGATGAGAAATATATTTTATATTATTATTTAGTATATATATAAGCTTACATGTATATAGCATTACATTTTTACACATTGTTTTGTTTGTGTAGAATCTGAGATATCTGGAGGAACATTAACCATGGTTGACAGGGCATGCCTCAGGGACATCAACATAACCTCAGTCGGTAAACAACTGACCATTTTGAGATGCCTACAGGAACTGTTAAGTAAAGGTGACCTATAATTCATTTGTAATAACTCCTTGCAAAACATTTATCTATTTAAACATTACAGTAACTATCCACTCTACTTTCCTAAAATGTTTGTTATCTCTTTATTTAACTTTACATCAGTATAATACGTTTTACAATGAAGACAGGAAGTAAGGTTATCTCAACACTGAACATCTCAAGCAATTACAAACTTGCTCATACAGTGTAACCCTGGGAAGTGGAGAGGTATTCACCAACCTTGTCAGACAATCCGGGGTGGGGTTTTCTTTTTTAAGTGACTCTAGTTGGGAATTTTACACTGATTGTAACTTTTCTGTTCTTGTTCTCCCCTCCCCCCTCCCCCTCGATATTGGTTAAATGAGATTGTGATGGCCCACACATAACCAGAGCAACACAAGTGAGCTCACAAGGAGTCACATTGAACATTTCTAGCACCTATGCCTTTACTTGGACTTCACAAATCAACCAAGTTCTCAAGACTTGCAATACAGGAGAAAATTGCTTTAACTTACATATAGCATATAGATACTAAATATAAATTAACAGTCATTTGTGCCATGTTTCAGACAAAAAAGAAAGCCAACAAAATGAAAGTTTGCCAAATGTGTCTGACACAACCATGAAAGTGAAAATAACAAAAAAGGATAAGAAAAGCTGGACTCCAGAACAAAGAGCTTTGTATCAACGCAAGTAAGTAATGATGGTTTTTTAATTGGTGAGACATGCATCCAACTACCAGTAGTTCTAATAAATTTTCTATTCACTTGTTCTCTTTAGGATTAAGATTATTCGGAAGGAATGCCAGAACAAATGGCAAGGAAATACCAAGATTTATTTTAGGTCCAACAATAATAACAGTTTGATATTGTCAGAGTTAGTATCTTCACTCCAGGCCTCTTGTGAACTTCCAGAAATAGGATTTGACCAAGGTTAGGACAACTATACGTAAATAGCTGTTACTTGATAGTTTAGCTGAAATTGTCTTTTAGTTTAACAAGACCTGTGCATGGGACATCACCATTCTAGTAAACATTTAGATAAAATAATCCTCATTCTATTATTAGATGTTAAAGAGTAACCTCTTAACCAACATGTAGCTTTGATAAAAGCTGCTACCATGGCAGTATTTTGTTATAAATAATTTTGCAGCTTGACAGTGCCTTTTACTATAATATACTGGGCTTTTTGTTGACAAGAATAAATGTTATTATGGATTCTAGTTTTACGAGACTTGCTTATAGCAATTTAACCAGTATGGTAATGGCTCATATCATTATCAAGGCTGGAATTTAAGCATTTCTCCAGAGCTAATTTATGCAAATGTAGCAATCTACAAGAGCAGTTCAATGACCCAATGACCAGTTTTCCATTTTTCTGATTTTTTTTCAGCGGCTATACGAAGCCATATCTTACAATGGGTAAATGAAAAGAATCGAAAGTTAACTGACGGGTTTGATTTTGAGGTATGTAAAAAGTATATTTCTTTGTTGCAAGTATTTACACATTTCTATAACATACATACTGGCTTTATAACTACCACGATACTTCTGTTTGAACTTAAAGTGTTACATAATTGACAACTTTGTTGGGTTTTTTTGCTTCAATAGAAATCAAGAAGACCGACCAAAAGGGCCATTTTAAGTGAACCAGAAATGAGCGAAGCCCTCGGTAAGTTAATGATGACAAATGAACTCGTTCAACTCTTGCTGTTAATACAGACGAGTGCAAAATGATAATTTTGGTAACTCCCACAGACATTGTTGCAAATTAAATTTTCTGGTTACATATAACAAAATAAAATTAAGTACTTGCAAGAAAACAATATTAGGCCATCCTGGACTTCAGTTTACCTTGCTGTAATCAAACTATATGAAATATTGGCTTAAATATGCTGTGGATTAAAGAAAACACAACTTGGAACTGTTAATTAAATAAAGTAGCTTGAAATCATGACATTCCAATCATTTGCACTGTAAACCTATTAACAACACAAATTGCAATTTTGAGACTAAGCCAATATTAAGCATACCAAGTAATCCCCCAGGGGTGGGGGGGCACTCCCATATGTGGGCAATGTAGGTTTGTGCCGTGGGAGGTTCTCGGCCCTTAAATAGGGTCTCATATTTGCTTCTTTTGGCATTGTGTTCCCGGTGTGATCCTTAGGTAGGGTACCTACATTCTATCAGCTAAAATAAACGCCCAGTCAAAAGGAATCTTTTAACTGAACTAACGGTTCAAGTATTAGTAAAGCGATTTTATAAAGATTTGTGTTTTTCTCCTTCCCTTGAATAGGGTGTCATTTTTCGATTTTGGGCCTTAAAAAGGGTATCAATTTTCGCTTTCTTTATCCTTAAATAGGGTCAGGGTTTACGAACCTTAGCGGCACACCCCTATCTGAAATTTATGGGAGTACCCCACCCCGCGGGAGTAATCCCCCTAGTTCTGTTATTTCTATGAAATCACAAATAAGTAGCAGTCATTACATGTACACATGTATAAATTTTATTAAAGCTTGAATTACATCTAGATTCAGTGTCTGAATTTTAGCACATTGCATTTATCTTCTTCACATTAGTAACCTAATTCTTACTTTTTTTTGCTTGCAGCCGAAACGGATACAGAGAAACTGAAAGAGACTGAAAATTCTGAAAACGTGGATGAAATATCTGATTACAGCGCACAGCTGTTGTGTGCTGTAATATTTCATGTACCTGCATTCAGAAATCTAAGCCTTAAAAAACACCTTATTGAAGGAGCCAAACTACTCAAGATAAAGTCACGAGGCTGTGGAAAGTATGAATTGGCAAAAAAAATAGCAATTTCTCTTGTCAACGAGGTGTTTGTTCGTATTCAGGCACCAATAAACTTCCGAGATTTAACAAGGGAACAAATAATCATTATCAAAGAGCTTCAGCTGCCATCTCCACGCTCTTCATCTAACAGCAGTCCTGATCTCAGTTGTTCCTCTTCATATTCTACTGAGTCTGTGAATGAAACAGATGACTCTTTCGCGTCAGAGCCATCTGATGAGTAACACTGCTGAAACGATAGTGGACATATATTGAAACCTGAATACTGTGTTATTGGATACTGTTGATTATCACATTAGTTTATAACTGTGTGACATGCAAGTAACTATAAAGAGACAGTTGTTGTTCCCATTTTTTAATATTTCAAAGTTTTGCAAGTGATATAACATTGGACACTGATCATTGTCACATTTGTGTGGCAGCATAAGAAAGGAGTCAGTTAATGTTCATGTTGGATTTTTTTTACCACTTTTAAGTGATAATAATTGAATTATTACATTGAAAATGTGTTTTTATAGCATTTCTGGTCATGTCTACAGTGGCAATATTATTACAAGTAACAGAATAGTTCCTTTTCCTTTTAAGTAAATATTAAAAGTGACCTTTATTATCATAGCTTGGACATTTTCTTAAGCAACTTTCACTGCTGGACACTGTAAAGCAATAACCAACCTTGGTTATGCTCATTACAGTGCAGGACAATTTTAAGAATAACCAACATTGGTAACAATCCTTCCCAAGCTGGAACCTCAAGAAAAAATCCAACCTTGGTAATGCACTTTCCAATGTTGGGCAATTATTTTTAAGAATAACCAACCTTGGTAATGCTCTCTACAATGTTGGACAATTTTAAGATTAACCAACATTGGTAATGCTTTATCCCAAGTTGGAACATCTAGTAAAAGTCCAACCTTGGTATTGCTCTTTCCAATGTTGGAAACTCTTTTAAAAATTACCAACATTGGAAATTCAAAATAGATTCCCAACCTTGGATTCCTATATATGACTTACCAATGTTGGAAAGTGTATCTCTTTTCCCAAAATTGGTATACTTACTAATTTTCCATTAAATTCCCAATGTTTTACCAAAAAATAACCAATGTTTACCCAAATTTGGAATTTCAGAATTTTTTCCTGTGCCGTGCTCGATGGCGCAATTCTCAGTTTCAGGTACCAATACCCTACGACCAGCAGGTGAATATTTTACCCTGTCCTCGTTGTTTTAGCGAATTCATCAGTGCTCCCTCACAAAGCACCTAAACACATCTTCAGGCTCCGACTCTCAATCTAGATCCAGACAATTTGTATGTATATTCAGATTAATATTTTTATCACTGGATAAAGGCGCCATGATGGTTCCAGAAGCTCGCAGATAATCTCAAGCTAATTCCATTCAGTCTAGATTAGCTTCTTTACAATATCCGAAACTACTACCTTATTTGTACAACGACTTCAATCAGCTGTTAAGCTGAATTTCTGTGGCATTGGCGAAAGCAAGCGTTGTGACTCTGGTGGAATTACTCAGTGTCATTCAGACAGCTAACAACCCTACCTCTATTACATGCACTGCAGAGAACATTTACGACATAAAAGGTTGGTTATGTCCTTTTACTGCATCCTTATCAAACCATACTTATCCCCATGCCTTTCGTTTCAAGCTAAACGAAACAGGAGACGTACAGATGACCTAGAGGCCCTGGCCAGAGTCAGCTAGAAAGAAGTGGCTCCCTAAGGAGGGGCCCATGATTCTAATGAGGAGCATCCTCCCAGAAAACCAGCTGTCTTGAGGCCTGATCTTAAAACTGTCTGTCCATCTAAACCATAAAGGGATCTAGTGAAACTCAGAATTCGAATGACAGCATCAGAATAGAGGTGATGGCAGGAAACAGCAACAGAAACAGAAAATAAATGCAAACAAAATGGACGAAAACGTTGAAGGACAGCAAAAGTTGATTTCGCTCAGTGACCATAAATCTTGTGAAAGGCAAATGCATGATCTGGTTTGTTCAAATATTTCAGAAGTTTGAGACGCTTTTATAATGTAGAACCACCACATAGGCTGTTCCACCGTATCCCATTGGAGAGGTTAATTAGCCATTTTCCTGTTAAATGACCCTATGTTGTTGTATGAGTAGTGTTGTCATTGTGGTCAGGTGCATTAACATTTTTTATTACTGGTTGAAGGCGCCATGACGACTCCAAAAAGTCGCAGTTAATCTGAAGCTAATTCCATTCAGTCTAGGTTAGCTTCTTTTCAATATTCGAAACTATATAACTATTAACTGTTTAGCTGAATTTCTGTGGCGTTGGCAAAAACAAGTGCAGTGACTCTGGTGGAATTACTTAGTGTCAACCAGACAGCTTAGAGCCCTACCCCTATTACATGTACTGCAGAGAACATTTACACCAGAAAATCTTGGCTATGTCCTTTCACTGCATCCTTATCAGGCCATACTCGTTCCCATCCTTTTTGTTTCAAACTAAATGAGATTGGAGACGTAGAGAAGACCTACAGGCCCTTGGCAAACTCAGCAAGAAAGGAGTGGCTTCCTAGAGAGGGGCCCATAATTCTAATGAGGAACATCCCCCACCCAGAGGACCAGCTGTCTTGATGCCTGATCTTAAGAATTGTTGGTCCATCAAAACCATAAAAGGAACTGTCAAAAAGCTAAGAATTCAAATGACAGCATCAGAATACAGGTGGTGGAAGGAGCTGATAATCAAGAAGGAGAAGGGTATACAGCAATGAGTCTGGAGTCTTTCAACCTCACAGACGTTAGTTACACAGAATCAGCAGAGAAGGAAGAACACAGTGACGATGCAGAATATCAAGAAAGAGCACAAAAACTGCTCCATTTGATAGATCAAAAACAAAACTGTTCCCCGGTAGGTGTAAATATTGCACTTTAACTACCCATCTGTCCCAAAGCATTATAGGGTGATGAAAATGAGTATTTGTGCAATGGTCCATGCAGAAAAGAAACCCGCTTAGTCTTACTATTGAAAAGTGTGTAAATGAATAGTGTCACTGTGGTCAGGTGCACTGTGCCTATTTTAAGTCTTCCTATAACAATAATACATTTTTAAGTGAGGCAATTTTCCGTGTTTTTAGGTAACACTGAAGAAAGAAGCAAAGGTTTCTGATGCTGAAGTAAAGGAGAAAGATGATGGCAAAAAAACAAAAAAAAAGGAAAACAGCAACAGAAAACAGAAAAAATGCAAACATAATGGAACAAAATTTTGAAGGACACCAATAGCTGATTTCGCTCAGTGACCATCAGTCTTGGGAAAGACAAATGCATGATTTAGTTAAATTAGTTCGAATATTTTAGACGTTTGAGACGCTTTTATGATGTAGAACCACCACGAAGGCTGTTCTACTGTACCCCGTTGGAGAGGTTGTTTAGTCATTTGCTTGTTAAATGAATCTACGTCATTCAAATGCAGCTGGTTTGCAATAATAGGGTGTTAACGTTTATCTACTTGGAATTAAGGTACAAATTCCAACAAAAACCTAAAAGGACATTGCAATGAAACTACTACCATTCCAAAGCATTTTGCCAACAAACCAAGGGAAAAAAGAAATTAAATCCTGTACTGAAAGACAATTCTGCCAAGTTCTGAGAAAGAACTTCAAAGCAGCTGTTAGTTCTTTTATAAATTTGCTTTAGATGAAGCTAAGACAGGGGTAAAGTGAAGGTTCAACAGGAAAATGATATAAATTAACATTTTTGCAAATGACACAAGACTTCTATTTCAATATTGAGGATGGCGTTGATTTTTTTCCTCAGGTAACTTAGGGCATGGTTAAAATTTTTTGATAGCTACTTGTTCAACTCGTGCTTTCTGTTTTGTCAGAGGCTACAAACACTGATGAAACACACACTCTTTGTTCATACATTTTTGGAAGAACAGAAGGAACACGTCATGTAATGTGGTAGGTATATCATCATTTCATCGACAGCGATATGCATCGACATGTCACCAATTTTTGTGTGAAAGGAAAATGGAAAGTACAGAGTTGACTTGATAACAGTGTAAAATACGTTGTCATGTTCTACCACAAATGATCTGGCACGATTAGCACAGAAATAAACGTTATTAGCTCAACGGCGAGATATTCTGCTCACTGTAAATATCAGTCTCACTGTTTAATTAGGGAAGCCATTAACCTGTATTCCGAGGATTATCTCAACTTCCCCAAGGGATCCACGTGATGATGGGGCCAACTCCCTCCATGCAGTGGCTTGCTTCTGTTTGAGGTTGGCATTGGATTAAGGGTTTCAGCTTAAATTTGTTAACAATCTCTCTAACCCTAAAAACTTAAAATCGTATCAAACATTGTGAAATAGCATTGTTTTACTAGTAAGGCAGCAATACTACAAAGAAAGACTAGCCTTTCTATTTAATTTTATTTGCAACAAAAAGTCTGGGGAGGGGACAAATGTTATGCCCAGTTAGGAGCAATTTTCAAACAATGCATGTGGCAAGTGCTTTTCCCTACAAAATTAATACAGAACTGCACCAGTTTTGTGCATGTGTTGGTACTGCTCTGACACTTGAAGTTCAAAGATGTTTTCAAACTTCCACTGAGAAGTTTGAAAACATGAAAGTAACACATAACTGTACATTGTGTTACTTTCAAATAAAACCAATTTTTTTCACTCTTGGTCAACCCAAACAGAAACTTTTTGAATTTAATAAGTCAACATCTGAAGCACATTTTTGTAAATGACTAAAAAGAAAAAATGCACCCAATACTGTGATATTTGAAACAATATGAAACATTTGGGGGAAAATGTCCCTACTTCTAACAGCCTCTTTTGGAGCAGTGTAGGGGGAAGAAAGCTTCATTTCTTTGAATGGTTAATGGGGTTCATAACAAATGTATTTCTCACGTTTAGGAATGCACGCTTGTTTGCGTGCTTCTACGGGATGTGTCAGTATTTACTGTGGAGTATAGCCATTGTTTGGAAGCGTGCGTGACTATTTGTTATCAGGCATATAAGGTATTTTCGCAGTTTTCAAGATCACTCGACGGCATCTCTCGCTATGTTTCTGTAAATTATGGATGAAACGGGCAGTGAACTTTTCTCGGTACCAAACATTAATCCTGAACAACCTATTCAAGAGAGTGGCCTTTCCAGCGAAGAAATGCTGAGTTTAATTTCCTGTCTCCTCGATTCGAAACTCGACAAGAAGTTTTCTGAGTTCAAGCGGGGACTTGAACAAAAGAAACTTGCGACTAACACGCAAATTAGGAAATTGAAGAGTGAAGAGAAGGCTTCCAAGTAGCTTTCAATTTAAAGGAAACAAGTTACAATTCGAGTTTAATTCGAGTTTGTTAGACTCTATTAACTCAGTTTTCACTCATCTTTTTCAGGGAGATTTGTCCGGAGTTAATACGGAACTGGCGAACGCAACAAAGTCATACGGTTTGCAGACAAGAGTCTGGCAGGCTGGACGGCGGTTGAAGAGTACCAATCAGACGAGTTAGCTGACGATTCGGATGATGAAAAGAAACTTCGATCTGCTGAAAGAGGGGCGCTTACCCCTTCGTGCACGCAAGCAGAATCGCAGTTCTGCTCAGAACCGTAAATTTTCTCAAGACAGTTTTTAAGATCACTCGACGGCATCTCTCGCTACGTTTCAATAAATTTTCTTTAATTTTGTTATTGTTTGTAGTCATATACATTATACTTACACATGAAGGCTTATGTTGTCTGTAAGCGAGTATATCCAGTTTATTTAGTTAAGTTTAAGTTGCTTTGGGTAAGCTCTGCTGAAACAGTCTTACTTTTGTTGTGAATTTTCTATTTGTGTGAAATGTAATTCATTCTAGCTCATTGAATAGCTTTTTATAGTTGGCAATTGTCCTCGTTATCCGTTGTACAATTATATGTATTTAAAAACATTGCCCGTTGCCATTGCCTATTCCTGATTCTTGTCTGCACTGTGTGATATTTAGTGTGAAAATGATTTGTTCTCGTTTCACTGCAAAGTGATTAGAGAACAAAGCACTTTTCTAGGTATTACCTGATTTGAACAAGTGCATTAATTGTAAAGAAAAATGGATTTCCAGTCACACTTTTGCTCCTGGATAGAGAAACAAATACTCTTCGACAAAAGGATGAAGCTGGGATAAAGCAAGTGCATTCCTTAACTTAGGAGGATAGCCTCCTGGAAGCATCAGCCTACTTTGGAATTAAAGGTCACGTCCTTGCTTTTGTGAAGAAGACTTCAACTTAATTTTACATATCAAAGACAACAACATTGACTTCCCCTCCTGTAATCATTTAGATCTTATTATATGACAACAATCATGGGTTGCACATGCATGATACTCCAATTGAAACTTGAAAACATCAGCTTGATTTTTTCACGTTTACGTCGACAAATAGACAGAGGAGGGAAAGTTTGTGATCAAGAAAGCGTATTACAAAGCTTATTAGACAGCGTGGAAGGAACCACAAATGTACATATCTGGAAAACCGGATCTTTCAGGGTGGCTCCAGGCTAAATTCAATGCAGGTTATCACGCTTCTAGAGACAGTCAAAGGTATGCTATGTTTACATGACTTGCTGGTTAATGTACTTTTGAACAATGCATTTTACCGTTCTCATTAAACATTTCTATGTTCTCTTGAAGGACGCTGGAGGATATTTCTTCAAGCACGTCAAGCGGCCAAATCAAGCAAAAGAAACATGTCAAACGGATGGAAGAAGGTGAAGGTGTGACTTTTTGAGAATTCCACATCAACCGTCGTCAGGCCACAGACCTCCACACTTTCAATTCTTCAATGCTTCAAATTCACTCAACAGAACGTGTTGTTGATTCTTTTATCGTTGAGAATTGGACTGTGAGTCCTGTGCAGAGTCAGGGTAACTAACCTCCTTCCATATCGATTGAAAGCAGTAAAGTTAATTATACCCTGGAAAAGTAAGCTTTGATGTTATTTTGAGGTTATTATGGAATGAGGGAGATTTGACTGTGGTTGAAAAAGACTGGTGCCAAAGATCTTCAAAAGGCGATCGATTTTATGTTGTCATGTTCACACCATCCATATTGGTTGATATTGTATAAAGACACAAAGAAGGCTGTGACAGTCGATTGTACGGAGAGCCTGTCAAATAAAGGTAAGTTGGTTCTGATTTTTTGTTTTGCTCTGTGATGCAAATTCGTCCATTCAGCTGGCAAAGATTAAACCTGTCTCACCTTTCTGGGGCTTTCGGTTTTAGATAAGTTGTACTCGACTCTTCCTTTCCTACAAATACTCCCATAGCATCTGACAAGAGTAATCAGAATGTAATCTTTATTAACTCTCTGGGATCTGAAGACGTGGAAATGTGGGTGACTCATTCTGATGCTGTGAGGAAGCGATAAAAGCTCGTGCGTGTAAGGCAGCAGCTACAAGAAAGCAGAGGTCAGCCCAACAGAATTCCAGTGACAAGGTAGCCACCGCTGGGAATGATGCATGATGTCTTTGCAGTGGTCCGGAGGTTGGTGTTATGATTGCATAGCTCTGACTGCCCTATAGAGCGGTTTCCACTTGGAATGCATGGGACTTGTGGATGCACCGAGGGGGAAGTGGCTTTGTACTGAATGTTCGAACCAATCACTGTTTAGAAGTGCTCTATTACATTGTGAAATTCACATTCTTACGAAATTTAAAAACCTGCAGCAAGTGCCATTAAGATCAATCTATTAAGACAGGTTATGCTACGTTAAAAACCTGAAAACAGGATAATTTTCTTTGCTTGCCATTTAGACTAAATGCATGTGAAAGGTACCTTTTGTTGAACGTTAAATTTCAAAAGAAAAGAAAACTATTGTCTTGTTAAAGCAATATTTTGTACGTGGTCAAGTAGTGTGAATGATTTTTTTATATCCCTAGCCAATTTGTCCCCAGGGATGGGGGGATTTGATCTCCAAATTTTCCCCAGGGGCTGGGGGTTTTGGTATAATTTGATCAATGCCTTTGTCAAATCCCCCCATCTGTCCTGGGTCCGAGGGTTGGGGGTCTACAATTGACTAGTGCACAAAACAAACGGCCTCGGGACCAGCCCTAGGTGTCCGCCTTATAGAGAGTTGAGTCAAGGTGAATTTCCACTGTCACGTAAATCTTGCCTACGGACAGATGTGAATTTAACTCGCATTATGTTCGTAAATAATGTTCGTGATGTATGAACGGCTTACGTAAAAGTGAAAGGTTGGGCGCCATTCAACTTTTCATGTTAGGGAAAGGAGAAATTTGCACATAGCCCACAATGCACTGTGTACAAAGAATATCATAAAAATCATTGTATCACGTGACCTGACCATTTAAAAATGGATGACGTGGTGAATACACTGTGCAATATTGAAATCTTTCATTAAATTAGTGTTGTAGTGGTCCACTGTCTTGACCTGGACACTAAATTTGAACTAACTATATGCAGTGTCTCAGTCTAAAAGCTGAAGTGCTTCTACAGGCACATTTGTTTTCCCGTAGACTTGTGTGAGCAAAGACTTGTTGTCTTTCCAATAGTGTCATTATACATGCCAAGTTTGCTGGTGTAAAATCGCCATGCTGTATTGAAGTGAAATCAAGTGCAGTATTTGAGTTGATACACTTTGTTTGCCCAGGAAATATTTGCTAAGGGAAAATTAGCACTTTTGCATGATTTCTTTCCTTCAAATTCTTACATAGCCAAAGGAAAAAGAAACAAAAAAGTCCAAAATATAAATCATCCCCTGTGATTGCCCCAGAAGAAATGGACAATGACAAGGAAACCAAAACTGCAGTTATCTGGGACTTTGAGCTGGCGGCTGGAATCACAGCAGCTGTCTTCACTGTGAAGCCTGTAGAAAAAGGTGCGGATGGTCTTGTAATCATGCAAAGATTAAACTTTCAAAGTGTCTCGTGCAACTGCACAGTTTCCTTGCATAGGCGATGTTCTCATTACAGCAGAAACGGGAACAGACGCTGACCAGCTGAGCATTTAGAGTTGGGAGACGAGTAGTTTGAGGAAGGATTAGATGAAGCAGAAGAGGAGAAAGAAGATAAAAACTGCGAAGACGAAAAGGATGAGGATGTAGAGGAAAGAACACGAAAAAGGAATCGTTCACAGAAGTGAAGGGACAGAAACTTATTTTTCGTATTTTTCCTTTCCCATTTTACAGACAGAGCTGGAAAGAAGCCAAAACCGGGTAATAAGGGTGAGCAGCAACTCACTGGACGAGGAATATGGTGTTGTACGGATGGTTCTCGGGGGAACTTTCTGGTACTTTGGATTCTGTTCTCTAGACAGCACCTGCAAAGTCTTTCCCATTGACATTTGCTGCCATTAACTTAAGTATTGGTTACACTTCCAAGAAAAAAGTTCGCCGACTGATGAGCGATGAGTCATTTAAGTTGTTGATCTATATACCAAATCTACAATGAGAAATGGAAAACCAAACTTTATACAGCTACTTAACCTTTTTATTTTAGACAGTATGGAAGAGGCAGATGCTGTTGTTAAGTACAAGGAAAGTAGGTCGAGAACTTGAGCTTGTGACAAGCTTGTAAGTGCTTTTTATTCGTAGACTTATTGAGTTTACATTGAACAATAATTGTGGCCAGGTCTACTGGGATTACTACTTCTCATTTCACGGAACTCAATTCCACCTGGTGTTTGGCCGTGTGATGTGATCACCTGTCAGCGCTGTGATCGCCAAATTAGTGATGGAAAAAATTGAGGAAAAGGCCTTAGCCTCTGCATCAGTAAAACCATGCTGGTGGTGCCGCTATGTTGATTATTCTAATGTGTACCTAAAGAGTGAAAGCATCAAAGATTTCCACAACCATCTAAATTCTATTAACCCTCATATCCAATTGATGGTAGAAATGCCAACTATAAGCACAGAAGGTCAAACCATAGCTTTCCTTGATACAAATAACACAGTATCTGTGAATGGTCAAGTGGAAGTGGGCATGTACAGAAAACCCTTGCACACAAACAAATATCTAGCTTTCGAGTCGCACATGTCCTGCCCAAAGTGAGAGAGTCAGGACAAGACACCGATGGATCACGCCAAATATCTTCCCTCGACCTCTGAGCAGAAACAAAGCAGGAAACAACAAGACATTAGCGACCTAAAAGTCAACGGATACCCTCAAAGTTTCATTGAACATTGCCTTGATTCAGCCCAAGTAAACAAACAGCCAGAAAATCAAGAGAATCTGAGGGTTGTGCTTCAATCCCTTATGTAAAGGGTGTTTCCAGGAGTGTTTGACATGTACTCAGCAAGGAAAATACAAGGACCACATTCAAAACCGTTGAAACACTAGGCAGCATTTTTAAGAAGCTGAAAGACCAGCCCACTGTTAATCACATCAAAGGAATCGTTTACAAAGTCAAGTGTAAGACATGTGATTTCATCTATGTTGGAAAAATAAAGAGATCTTGGATTTCACGAGGTGCCGAACACAAGCTGGGTAGGAGATCAAACAATGAGAGTGCAACTGGGCACCACCCCGAAACAACAGATTATGACATTCACCCAGACTATGTTGAAATTCTGGAAAGGAGCCTGAACAATAGGCAAGAACACCTTTTCCTGGAAGTTTTGCATTCCATCCAAGACTGCAATTCCGACAATGAACATTGGACAAAAGAGATTTAGTTTGTAACGCTTCATGCAAGGACACAATGATGTAATCGTTTCCGTTTTTAATAGCCAATCAGACGTTCTGTTTATGATTGACAGATTTCGCGAAGTTGAGCCGAGCACGCGGTGCGAAGGAAGAGGGATTTGTTTTTCGTTCGAGTAGTGAACTGAAATGTAAAAGTTCATAATTAAATCGTTTTGGAATCGTCCTTTTGGAGTGGTTTTCTCTGCCCTGCATTTTTTGGCGACCACGACGGGACGACACTGGCTGTTTTAATACCGAATGTAGTAGTTATTCAGGGAAACTGTTGGAGTGTTTACCGTTGCAAGTTAACCGTGAGAAATTATAATTTGGCCGCTTTCGCTCAAGATGACCGATCAAGAAAACTCAACCGCCGATCAAGCACTGGGGACCGATACCGAAGAAACCGAGAAAGATAACGACGACGAAACGAAACTGGAAAGAGAGAAGGTGCTCTTGAAGCTAAAACGAGAAAAGCGACAGAGGAAAACCGATATGACGAAGATTCGTCACCACATGGAGAAACTGTGCATCACGTCGAAGGATGCGATCGCTATTGAAAAGGACATAGAGCAGTTATGGTCGCTGTTAGATACAACATTGGAAATTTTAGACGAATTGAGCGTCGTGTATTTGGAAAATGGGGATGTAAAGAGTCAAAACGCCGACATAGAAGAAAGCCAATCGCTTGAATTGGAAATTCAAGCCGCGATTGAGAAAGCCCACGAGGCCGTGAAAACATGTGTTCAAAATTCCGCCGTGACCGTGAGTGCTTTGCAAGGGACGTCGGCTTCCAATTTAACTACGCCAATCGTTTCAGAGGGACAGCTTAGTTCGGGCTCGCCGCCGACAAACCTCCAAGGAAATTACAGTGGTCACAACGACACAGGAGCTTCTGGGGTTTCGCCAGGAGGAGTCTCCGCGAACAATCGTTTGAAACCGTTGAAAGTACCGACTTACGGAGGAGACAAGACGAAATTTGAGGAGTTTTAGGGGCTGTTCGAGAGCCTAGTGGATAAATCTAAGGAGCCAGCCAACCTGAAAATGGCAAGATTGCGTCAATGTTTGCTCGGAAACGCTCTTGAATCCATCAGAGGCCTTGGAATTTCCGAGCCTGAGTACGAAGAAGCTAAAGAGATTTTACAGTCCAAATTCGGGGGTCAGCGGCGTCAACTGAGGGCCTACATGGATCAGCTGGAGAAGATGGCATCACTGCGGAGACATGATGTGCAAGGTTTTGAGAAGTTTGCGGATCTGGTTAGGATAACTGTAGTGAAACTGCAAGCCGAAGGACGCGAAGGGGAGCTGGGGGAAGGAACCTTGCACAGCCTGCTGGTCAAAAAGCTTACAGAAGACCAAGTTCAAAAGTTTAGCCGTTGGTTGCAAGAGCAGAGCCACGAGCGATCAGTGCTATGCTTAAAAGACTGGCTCAAAGAAGAGGTGCGAATTCAAGTGGAAGCAATGGAGATGTCTTATGGTCTAGTAGGAAAAGAGAAGTCAGAAAATGTTCAGGTGCCAAGCAAGACTAATTACCGTCCAAAGTTCCGCAATTTCCATGTAGGGTCAGACTTGTCAGGAAGGAGCAAGAGCCCACCTGGGTGGCAAAACCAGTTAAACCGCAAGCCCCCCTGTGCATGTTGTGGTTCCCCTTATCATGGAGTATGGTCGTGTCCGGACTTTCAACAAAAGAACTATGATGATCGCTGGCAGTTTGCAAAGGATAAACGGTTGTGTTTTCGGTGTTTGGCTGGAGATCACCAGGGTAGAGCCTGCACCAAGTCACACATGTGCCAAATTGATGGTTGCCGGGGAAACCACCACCGCCTCTTACACGAAAGTCTGCCTGCTATCAGCCAACCCGTGGATACCGCACAGTCAGTGGTTGAAGGTAATGCTTACCCCTCACTTAGTGCACGGGAGGGGGCAGCCAGTCCACCGGCATCACCCGAAGGAGAAGGCGGTCCTGCATTGCGAGCTATGACGACATGCAACTCAATACGCCTACATGAAGCCTATTCGCTGCGAACCATTCTGGTATGGGTAAAGGCACAAGGAAAGAAGGTCAAAGTGAATGCAATCCTGGACGATGCCTCAAACGAGTCCTTTCTGAATGAAGAAGTAGCCGGAGCTCTTGGGTTAAGGGAGTCTTACCAAACAGTCAAAGTTCATGTACTGAACAACTCGGTCGAGACATTTCAAACCATGCCATTGACAATCGAGATTGAAAGTGTGAATGGACAGTTTAAGAAGGAAATTGAGGTGAAGACTTGTCCCTGCAACGTGACCGGGAGCTATCAGGTTGAGAATTGGAGGGCAAGTCAAGACAAGTGGCCTCACCTTGTTGAGTGCGATTTCCCATCGCCAGCAAAGAACGGACTGGTGGACTTGTTAATTGGGGTCGACAATGCTGATTTACATTATTCTTTTGTGGATGTCCGTGGAAGAGTGGGTGAGCCAGTTGCGCGTTTGGGTCCACTTGGTTGGACTTGTATTGGGCGTCCGGATGGAAGAGTGGAGTCGGGAACTAGGACGCACACAATTAGAACACTGCTAACTCGAGAAGCTAAACCGGACTCTAAAGCGTTTTTGGGAAATCGAGAACTATGGAACTGAACCGAATGTGTCAATTGTTTGTACTGAAGAAGAGAAATTGGCTCTGGAGAAAGTCAGCAGTTCTGTTCATTACAATAATGGGAGATACAGTGTCGCAGTGCCATGGAAAGAACAGAGGCCACAATTGCCAAACAATCGACAAGTGGCAGAATCCCGACTTTGTAGCACCGAGAGAAACTTGAAGAAGAAGGAATTTGTCGAAGCGGAGTATCAGAAAACCATTGAGACGTACATAGAGAAAGGATACCTTCGCAGGGTTCCTGAAAATGAACCGCCACCCCCTGAAGTCTGGTACTTGCCGCACTTCCCTATTGTTAAAATGAGCAAATCTACAACCAAAGTAAGAATTGTCTTTGATTGTTCTGCAAAGTGCAATGGCATATCCCTAAATGATGTCATTCATGCTGGACCAAAACTGCAAAGAGAGCTGTTTGATGTTCTGATTCGTTTCCGCCGCAACCCGGTCGCCCTTGTCTGCGACATCCAGGAGATGTACCTCCAAATAGAAATCAAAGAAGAAGATCGTCCATTGTTCCGAATTCTGTGGCGAGACGGAGAAACAGACCGCGAGCCAGATGTGTACGAGTTCTGCAGAGTTGTGTTCGGGAAAAACTCAGCCCCCATGGAAGCCCAGTTCATTGCTCAGGAAAATGCCAGGCGTCACCGAACAGAGTATCCGTCAGCTGCCGAAACTGTACTTCAATCCACTTACATGGATGACTCACTTGACAGTGTTGAAGAGGATGAGAAAGGGATTGAGCTTTATCATGAACTCAGTGCTCTGTGGGCAAAAGCAGGTATGCATGCCCGGAAGTGGGTATCAAACTCAGACAAGGTCATGGCAGTCATACCGGAAGAAGACCGAGCCACAGAAGTGAACATTAGAGACAACAAAGATACAGTCACAAGCACACTTGGCTTACAGTGGAACAGTACCGAAGATGTATTTGTAGTACCTGCAATCCCAGCACCGTTTGACTATCCGATTACGAAGAGGAGTGTTTTAAAGAAGGTTGCAACAGTCTTTGATCCACTTGGTCTGATCAGTCCTTTCATTGTACAAGCAAAGATTATGCTTCAAGAACTGTGGCATCGAGGATATGACTGGGATGAGGAAGTTGAAGATGAAGTGGCTAATCGCATCCAGAATTGGTTCTCACAGTTGCCATGTTTAGCAAATGTCAAAGCTCCCCGTGGCTTACGAAATCAGCAACCCGTGAAGAGCAGGGAAGTGGTGACCTTTGTTGATGCCTCACAGCAAGCCTATGGAGCTGTATCATACTTACGATGCGAGTATGCAGATGGTTCAGTAACCAGCCGATTGATGGCCTCGAAGAGTAAAGTTGCTCCACTTACACCTATGACGATACCTAGATTGGAATTAATGGGAGCTATTGTGGGGTTGAGGTTAACCCAGTCCGTATCACGAGCACTAGAAGTACCGGTAAAAGCTGCAACCTTTTACTCTGACAGCACAGACGTGTTATGGTGGATTCGTGGAAGGGGAAGAGATTTCCGGCCGTTTGTTGCAAATCGCATAGGTGAAATACAAATCAGCACAGAACCAGTACAATGGCAGCATGTCCCCACCGAACAAAATCCTGCAGACCTGTGCTCCAGAGGAAGTAGTCCATCTGAACTTGCCGAATCCCCTTTGTGGTGGGATGGCCCCGAATGGTTGCATAAAGAGAAGGATGCATGGCCTAAGATGCAGCAGGCAGACCGTCCAAAGGTCATGCAGGAGATGAAAGCTGTGAGAGAACAGGAAAGGGAAATCACCGCACACGTGACCGTACAGACCAACCCAATTCAGAATGTCGCCAAGCCGTGTCAGGAAACCAACAGTGCAAGCTGGAGGTTGGATCCAAAACGCTTTTCGAGTTGGAGTCGATTAGTTGGTGTTCACGCAAGAGTGAGAAGAGCTCTCCACAATATGTCGAAGAAGGGTGAGAAGCAGACCAGTAAAGTGTTGTTACCGCATGAGATCAGAGAGGCTGAGGAAGAGGTGGTGCAGTCGTGTCAACGAGAAGCTTTTCATAATGAGTACAAGGCATTGGCATCCGGGAAGTCCCTACCGCCGAAGAGCCCACTTATCAAGCTGAACCCCATGCTTGATGAAGATGGTTGCATCCATTCAAATGGAAGATTGCAGTTTGCCGAATACCTGCCATATGATGTGCGATTCCCCGTGGTATTGCCTCGAGGACACTGGGTTACCAAACTTATTGTCAAGCATTATCATGAGCAGGCCAACCATTCAGCAGGCACTAACTTTGTGTTGTCCCAAGTTAGTGAAAGATACTGGATAATAGCAGCACGTGAAGAGATTCGAGAATGGGAAGGAGAATGTAATACTTGCAAGAGAAGGAAGAACAAGACTTCTAAGCAGCTCATGGCTCCGCTTCCGAAGATCCGCCTCAGGTTTACCTTTCGTCCGTTTGACCAAACAGCTGTGGATTATGCCGGGCCGTTCACCACTGTGCAAGGACGAGGTGTGCGCCGACAGAAAAGGTGGCTGTGCTTGTTCACCTGCTTATCAACCCGCGCAGTTCATTTAGAAGTAGCATTTGGCTTGGACACTGACAGCTTCCTTAATGCCGTCACAAGATTCACCAGTCGACGAGGTGTGCCGACGGAGATGGTCAGCGACTGCGGAACAAACTTCGTGGGAGCCGTCAGCGAACTGAAGGAACTCGTCAGTCAGTTGGATCAGGACGGGATTCAGCAGATCACCGCTTATAGAGGCGTGAAATGGAATTTCAATCCGCCAGGGGCACCGCACTTTGGTGGCATCCATGAGGCCATGATCAAGTCAGCTAAGAAGGCCATCTATGGGATACTTGGGACAAGTGATGTCACTGATGAGGAGCTAATTACTGTTGTTGTTGGAGCGGAAAGCCTGCTCAACTCCCGACCTCTTACCTACCAGTCTGCTGATCCCAGAGATGTTGTACCGCTTACTCCAAATCATTTTCTGCATGGACAGTTGGGCGGCCAATTTGCACCTGAAACCGTTGACACCACAGATTTTAGCCCACGCAAGCGCTGGCGTAAGGTTCAAGAAATTCTCTCTCAAGTTTGGAGGAGGTGGCTACAAGAGTACCTGCCGTTGCTGAGTCCAAGGCCGAAGTGGACAGAAGTGGTTAAAGATTTAAAGAAAGATGACGTAGTGCTCGTATTAGATCCCAAGCTACCCAGAGGACAGTGGCCTCTTGGACGAATCACTGAAACCTACCCAGGAAGAGACGGGCACACCAGAGTTGCAAAGATCCAGTGTGGGACAAAGACTGTAGTAAGGCCCATCCACAAACTGGTGCCCTTACAGGAACACTAGAACATTGTGTACACGTGAACATTCATTTGGTCTTGCATTTTTATTGTTAGTTTCTTGAAACATCTTTTTTGGAACAATCACACTGTTAGTTACCTCCCAGTGTGGGGAGGGGGAAATGGACAAAAGAGATTTAGTTTGTAACGCGTCACGCAAGGACACAATGATGTAATCGTTTCCGTTTTTAATAGCCAATCAGACGTTCTGTTTATGATTGACAGATTTCGCGAAGTTGAGCCGAGCACGCGGTGCGAAGGAAGAGGGATTTGTTTTTCGTTCAAGTAGTGAACTGAAATGTAAAAGTTCATAATTAAATCGTTTTGGAATCGTCCTTTTGGAGTGGTTTTCTCTGCCCTACAAACATGTTCAATTCCCACAAGTTTATTTACCTTTGGTAGCATCCCTGGAGACCAGCAATGCATAAAAACTGATTACGCATGCAGTGACACTGTTTTAAACAAACTCTGACAAAGGCAACAGAGAGTTGTCGAAAATTTATTTTCTTATAAGTTTTTAAAACATTTTAACTTTCTATTTTTTTTAAGATCAGTTTTAAATACTACTTTCACAGTAATAATAGCGACTATTTTGTAAAAATTGTTTTGATCATTTCATCTTTCTCTAATTAAAGTGTAATTTAATATATAGATTTAGCCAAGCCTAAAAGCGGAGCTCCACATTCTTTTTTTTGCTAGCACTTATTAACCTCTGAAAACACTCTCACTGAAGTCGTTAAATATGGCGAGAAAGGAAAGAAAGGTCGTCCTGTCATAAAACGTATTTTCCTACTCGTGAACTGTTCTCAGTTTTATCCTGGTCCTGCCAACGATCTTAAATTTGAAGATATTGGAGTGCATTTGTGGTTTGTAAAGACAAAATTGAAACCTGTCTTTCACACCGACACCAAAAGACTGTTGACCTCTTGAGATTTCTGTAAATTAGCTTACGTAATATTTGTAAGCGAGAAAAGCTTTGGCTCGAAAACTTTCCTTCACTAAGCGTGCCCAACATCGAGACCCTTTTGTTTCCATGCATCTAAGTCTTCAAGGACTACTATGCTGCTGCCAGGGTCAGTAATCGATGTTTTAAGAACATACTTACAATAGGAAGGGCAGTTGAAAGACAGGAGTTGTCAACATTGACATCGGCAAAACGGTGTACACAATACACATTTCTTCCGGTTCTTTATGGACATAGTGATTAGGAGCAATTCGACATGCTGTGTAAAATGGAGTCTAAGAAACTTGCAGTGACAGAAGTAAGAAAATCAAAAGACAAGGTCAGGGAAACTAGTAAACTATAATTTAATTCAAAGCAAGACTGTAGATGAATTCCTTGTATTGCAGTCATTTTATACTCTATACAAGCTGCAAGCCATTCTCAGCCGTCAACAAAGAACAGTGCGTGTTTACAGTAATTTAACAGGTTAAACGTTTGTACCCTCACATTATCAATTAAAAGTCATGTGTGATGTCGAATACGAAGGGTATGGGTGGCAATTGCGACTAGCAAATGCCAAAAGAAACTGGCCAAAGAAACGTTTAATTATTGACTGATTTCTCAACCATCGAGGTTCAAACTGAAAGAGATAAAGCAACTGCTGAAATATCATGGCTAACAGCAAAACTAGCCAAGGTGAGTGCTATTTCCCTCCAAATTCAGTATTGAAATGTATTTTCAACAAAAAGTTTGACCTTATCTCACCAAACTATCTTTCTTTTCGTTTGAAGGTTACAAACGAACAAGATTTGCTTAAATCCCAAAAGTCCCAGTTACAGTTAAGGTTAACTGAGGTATGTTTAAGGCTAATCAGCTGAGGCATCTTATTGCTGAATCCATTTATCAACAAGTGATATACCTGGCTATTCAGGAGGATCAACACCAAAATGCGCACTGTCTCACTTACTGAGAAGTTCCTGGCAGTGAATGTGGCAAAGATGATAATGTTAAATGCCTTCACGTTGCTTTAGCTTATAGAATAAGTGAGCTTGTCGGGGAGCTTGTTATTGCGCTTACATTTTGTTTGCCAAAAGGTAAAGTGCATATGATATTCCCTTACATTTATCAATTAAAGGACCAAAAACCTGAGGTGAACCTACAACAAGTAGTTAGTTCTTACAAGCTGAGACAGCGGCAGCTAATGTAATTTATAACATCAAGTTTTTACTTTGATACGAAGAGAGAAACAGCTAGCCAGAAAGTCTTTTTCAATTGCTCTATTGCTGATTATTATCACATATGCTTTTACTCATTTTGGCATTAGAAAAAATTTAACACTGGTTCACAGCAATTCTAGCGTCAATAGCAGAAAGACTAAGCACGGTCATGCTTACTCTACTTGTCTACAGTTTTCTGGAAAAGCGAAGTTATACTGATGGTGTGCTCATTCTGACAGATCATTGCCAGTCCTGCTTTCAGTCCGGTTTTGGTCACAATAGATTATGCCTGACTATCGAAAGTCATGGTCTGAAGATGTCTGAGGAAATACGCGTTGGAGATCAGCCGCATCCTTTGTAACGAGAAGGCAGTGGCTCAATTGTGAGGCGTAACAGATCAGGTAATCATAATCATACTTTTAGCAAATTCTTGCTAAAATACTCCTTAACTCCAATCTCGTTGCCATTTAATTGTAACCACTACTCCATCATCTTATGTGTGGAAATACAAGGCAATGCCATAAGAAACCACAATCAAATCAAATGTATTCATGTCTTAGGTAAAGAATGCACACTACGTCAACACATTATGGGGCCTGCTCACAAGGTTTAGAAGTCACGTGATGCTTCTGAGCTGAACACACGCTTGTTTCCCCGCGCTGCAAAATCATTCTCTTGTACAGAGTAAACTGAGGATAGACAATCATTTTAAAGCTTCTGTACTCACTAAGCAATGTCTAACGCTGACAAAAGCAAAATGGAGAAAAAAAGGCTTCGAATAAGCTGCAAAACCGTTTTTCAACAGTTGCCTGTTGTTGCTTTCAGGCGCTCCCCTAACCTTCGCGATTTACTAGTGAAGGCCAAACTCCCTTCTAATTTGACTAATCCGCATCCACAACTTCCATCCGGTTCTTTTCGTTGTGGAAAGAACTGCGCTACTTGTCCTTATATTACTGACGGACTAACTACCTATACCTTCCTTTCTACTGGTGAAACGCGCCACATTCAATCTAACCTGACCTGTGACACTCAAAACCTCATCTACATGATTCAATGTAACCGCTGTAATTTACAATACATAGGAGAAACTAAACGACGTTTAAAAGACCAATTTAATGAACACCGCCGTACCATAGATAACCCTAACAGTAAATCTAAACCCACTACAGCCGCACATTTCATTTCCTCGCCTAACCACACTGCTAATGACATACAATTAATCCCCATCGAAAAAGTCTTCTCCAACCGAGACTCAATCCGTAAGGCCAGGGAAGCTTTTTTAATTTTAAAAGGCAGAACACTTGTTCCTGATGGCCTTAACATATGCGAAGAAACCTATTAGTTTTTCTACTTTTACTATTTTATTGTCATTTTTAAGCTTAGCATATTTTAAATTTTTTATTTTACACTGTTTACATATTTCCTGTATTTAGTTTTACGTATTTCCGGTATTTCGTAAGATTCCATTATCACCATATAAATTTAAACATAGCCAATGTAAACTCCATTGTACCTGAAGAAGGCTGGTTTGGCCAGCCGAAATATAGTACAAAACTAATTCTCTTATTCTATGTTGTATCGGTCTCTGCTTTTCAATTTCAGTTTTCTATGTGTCAAACCGATTAGATCACTCAGTTGATCGTAGACGGTTTGCTTGCTTGAACTTCTAATATTCGAATAAGCAGCTCCACGTCAGCCAAAGATGACGAGGAAGGCGCCACCACTGCTCATCTGCTTGAAAGAATCACGAAAATTGAGCAACAGGCAGTTAAACGAGAGACCCATATCGCCCAGCTGGAAACCCAATTAACTGAGGCTAATTCGGAGATAAAGCAACTTAATTCCAGCATTAACGACCTTCAACGCTTGCTCGAATTCACCCAGAAAAATCAGGCAGATGCCTTCGACTGCTTAGCAGAGTGTGAGCAAGAGGAAGCCCTCCACGATGACGAGCTCATCAGAGCTCGTGAGCTCATGAGCTCATCAGAGCTCATGAGCTCATCATAGATGAAACATGATTTTTTATAAAATTCCCAAACTCCCTGACGAAGACTGCACTACTGTTATCCGAAGCGTGCTTACAAACGACCTCAAAATCGATCATGAGAATGTCGAGCAATTCAAATTTTGCAGTGTACACTGACTCGGAAAGCAAAGTCGAGGTTGACCAAGACCTATAATAGTCAGTTCACATGTCAAAGCGACTGCGACAAAGTATGGAAATTGCGCCGCAACCTAAAAGATTCCCAAGTCAACATTGGTGAAGATCTACCTAAGAGGGTGCAAGACATCAGGAATAAGATCCTTGTCCCACCAATGAAGAAGGCCAGAGCCATAAATCCAAGAAACAAAGCGTCAGTCATTGGTGACAAGCTTATTGTAAATGGCAAACATTATTTACACTACAACATTCCCAAACGATGGCTTAGCACTGATTCATCAAACAATTCTAGCAAGGAACCGCCAGAAGATGCTGCAGAAATGCCAAACAGTGCACCTGATGATCATGTCAGTGAGTAATTAGCAAATTTACGTCTTAACACAAAAATCTTTGCTACACAGAGATTGATCCTTACCCTATAAACTACTTTACAAGTATTTTCTCAAATGCGGAACACCAGAACCTTAAGATTACGTTAATGTGACCAACACGCATACCCACTTGCTATCTTGCGTTCAGGCCACAAGAGTTTATTTTATTGCATTTTTCGTTATTTCTGTAAACATCGTTAAAGTGCTACTACGATGAAAATTTCTTGTTTTGCTTTCAACATTTTTAAACTTCAAACTGTTCAATAGATGCCATAATATATGAATCACGATAAATTAGATCGATACATGCTTACACAGCCCAGGAATATATATGTCCAAAAACCGCGTTAAAGCCGTCCGCCATTACTCAGTTCACAAAAGAGAAGTACGCGAATTTCATGAAAACAGTCTTTTCTCTAACCACGTGAATTTTGCTCGTGATGTAGAAGTCTCATCAGTCCCATCGCCACAACAAAGGCCGGAGAAGAGTTTAATGAAGAGTCGAAAATAGAGAGCCAAACATTGCAATATATGGATGTGCTTTCCGTCGAATTTGTCGTCCAGTTCTTTTGAGAGCAATTTAGAACAAAGTCTTTTTGGCGAAGTCGGCGAACTCGCAGAAGTCGCGCCATACCATGACAGTTTTTTAGCCTCTCACTACCGAAGAGGAAGCCGTCACACAATGCAAGAATGGATCAAGAAGCCAAACAAATATCCTAATTATCCCAAATCACAAACACTGAAATCCTCCTGATAATACAACAAATTTAACTGTTTCACATGTCTATCTCGTTGGGGTCCATCAGCTGTTTCTTACTCTTGCTTTTTTTTTCTTGTTGATACGGGTTGAACTTGTTGTTGTTGTTATGTTCACAGATTTGTTGCAGTATCCTGAATTGTAGTTAGAAAGATCAGGGAGCATGCGTGGTGTCAAGATGGACAGACGTTCTATCTGAGCTGTAGAACTCCACCACCCTGAACATTCAAATTTTAGTAATTTTCTTTCTCTAATGGTGCACCGGTAGGCTGTGAATACCTTTGCGGCTTATGGGGAAAAAGAAAAGAGCAGATAGAAGTGCTTCGGAAGCCAGCACAACTAGTACAAGCACACCAAACGCAAAGAAAGCAAATATGGCGGCTGATGAAAGCGGCGAAGAATCCCTAAACTTTGCCGACGCTTCTGATGTTTTGGAGGAACCTAATCTGCTGGAGCTAAAACAAATGCTAATTGATGTCCAGATCTCAGTGTCAAGCGTTTTAAGAGAACAGAAAAACATAACCGAAATTGCATCGCTGAAAGAGTCCATTCAATCTAATGAGGAGGAGGTAAAGCAGCTAAATGTTAAGCTAACGAATGCTGTTTCTTCTATCACCACGTTAACAGAAGAATTAACCGCCACCAAAACTGAATTAGCAGCCCTGAAAGAGGACTACAAGAAGAAACAAGAAGATATTGAAACCTTAGGTGAGTCCCTTGATAACCTAGAGCAGTATTCTCACAAAAATAGCCTCAAAATTCATGGCATCCCAGAAGGCGCTTATCAGTCAACAGAAGAAGCTGTTCTTAAAGTCACCAAGGCTCTACATGTTGATGTCACCGCCAACGACATAGAAATTTCCCATAAATTGAGACGTAAATCTGGTAACAAGCCCATCATTGTTAAATTTTGCAGTCATAAAGTAAAGTCTAAGTTGTACAAAGAACGAACTAAGTTAAAGAATATTCGAGTTTCCAACCTCTTTCCTGGCTATGCGACGGCTGCAGCGGCACAGGGCCGAATTTATGTTAATCAAAATCTCACAGAATACAGGAGAGGCTTACTGGAAAAAGCAAACCAGAAAAGGAAGGATGGATTAGTTAAAAGTGTTTGGACTTTAGACGGCAAGATATTTTTGAAAGCATCGCCTGAAGGCGCCCCAATCAGAATTTATTCCAATGAAGACTTAGATAATCTGTAGCTTTAAAATATAACTAAATGTTAAAAGAAGCAGGGTGGAAAGGAGACCTAGTTAAGATTGTAGGAAGGTTTTTGCTCTATACTGACTGTTTTAACCCCTAGCTTTTCCATTATTAGTTTTTTTTTTCTTTCCCTTTATTTGTTTTCCTCTTCTTGGTTCCCCCCCCCACCTTTAATTTATGACACGTATTAAGGTGTTATCTTTAAATGTGAGAGGCTTACATAATCAAATCAAACGGAGAGCGATATTCTAGTATCTCAAGAGACAGAAAGCGGATTTTTTTTGTTTGCAGGAATCCTACTCTAAGGAAGGTGACGAAAGAATTTGGCAGGCAGAATGGGGAGGCGCAATTTTCTTTTCTCATTGAACGGAACATGCTAGAGTTGTCTGTATATTACAAAAGCCCAACTCCTTTTTCGGATTTAAATGTTTATCAGCAGATCCCAGAGGGAGATTTGTTGTTTCTAAGATTAAAACTAGAGATGAAGAATTATTTTTGATGTCAATTTACGCTCTTAACGGACTCCAACAACAACTGATGTTCATTAAAAATCTTGGCAGAATTGTGAATTCGGAAACTGACATCTCAAGATTAGTTATTATGGGAGATTGGAACATGACATTACATAGAATAGATAAATCTGGTGGTCATCCCTGGAAACCCACAAAGTATAGAGACGCTATCCTTGATCTTATGGACGAAATAAATCTCACCGATATCTTTAGAACTTTGAATCCAACAAAAAAGCTTTCACTTATGAATCCAATGTTCTGAATTTGAAATCCAGGATTGACTATTTTCTTTTATCTTAACAACTCTGCTCAAATGCTAAAAGAGATGAATCTCGATCTTCTATTGCCCCTGATCATAAATCAATCTTTCTTGATCTTGAATTCCATGATTCCCTTCAACGTGGGCCTGGCAATTGGAAGTTTAACAATCAACTTCTGCAAGATGAAAAATACATTGAACTAATTGAATCGCGCTTCCCAAAAATTCTAGAAAAATATGAAGATGTACATAGCCATAAACTTCTTTGGGAGCTTATAAAAATGGAAATACGCAATGAAACTATTTGATTCTCTAAAAGGAAAAGGCAACTCTTAAGATCTAAAGAAATCACTCTTCAGCAGAAAATTGATAAGCTTGATCAGAAATTTGTAATAGTGGCGCTTTAAATCCAAGTCTATTGGACAGCTACGAAGAGGCAAAGAATGAGCTAAAAGAAATATATGATTGTAAAGGAAAAGAGGCCATCTTCAAGTTCAAAATGCGCTGGATTGAAAAGGGTGAGAAACCAACTAAATATTTTTACAATTTAGAGAAACTAAACTACGAAAAGAAAGTTATAGCAATTGAATGGTGAAAACGGGAAAATAATCTCAGATTTGAACTTGATCAACAAAGAACTTGAGGACTTCTATTATGACCTCCTTACTTCAAAACTTTCGCAAAGTCAGCAGACAGAGTTTCATGATAATTTTAACACTTTCACTTGTAATCTAGAAAAACCTAAATTAACTATTGAAGAACAACCCTCTCAGGAATATGACCTATCTCTTGAAGAATTGTTAACAACTATAAAATCTTTTGAGAACAATAAGTCCCCAGGGGATGATGGTTTCACAAAAGAATTCTACGAGTCCTTCTTTGATCTTGTCGGCAAGCACCTTTTGAACTCATATAACAAAGCTTTCCACAATGGTCAACTCTCCATCTCTCAAAGAAGAGGTGTGATTACCTTAATCCCTAAAGAAGACTCTTCCCCTTTTGGACCTTTCGAACTGGCGTCCAATAACTCTTCTTAACGTTGATTATAAGATACTTGCTAAGGTCATTGCCAAAAGGATCGAGTCGTCATTGCCAAAACTAATTAACTCTGACCAGACTGGCTTCATTAAAGGAAGATATATTGGTCAAAATGTGCGCTTGCTGAATGATTTAATGGAATACACCGAAGCTAATCATATTCCTGGCATTTTTCTATTTATTGATTTTAAAAAAGCTTTTGACACCCTAGAATGGGCATTTATTAATAAAGCACTGGAATTTTTCAATTTCGGCCCTGTGATTAGGAGGTGGATTTCACTACTGTATTGTAATGTTGAAAGTGGAGTGATAAATGCAGGCTTTATGACCAATTATTTCAGGGCCTCAAGAGGAGTACGTCAAGGCTGCCCTTTAAGCCAGGTGCTCTTTGTTCTAGCAGTTGAAATCTTAGCCTCCAAAGTGAGACATGACGAATTTTGTCGAGGCATTAATCTTTCTGTCAATAAAGAATCTAAAATATCTCAGTTCGCAGACGACACCACCTTAATAGTCAACGACATTGATTCCCTATCGGCAGCTATTTCAATTATCAACTCCTTTAGTAAAATCTCGGGACTTGCTTTAAATCAAAAGAAAACTAAAGCGCTATGGATTGGTTCTAATAAACAAAATAAAAATAGACCTTTGGGATTTGTATGTCCAAGTGAACCACTGAGATTTCTGGGCACATATCTCTCCCATAAAGAAGAAGAAAATATTAAGAAAAACTTTTCAATTAAAATTCAAAAAATGGAGACCAAACTGAACTTGTGGTTAACGCGAGACCTAACTCTTTTCGGGACAATGTTGGCGAAATCTTTGGGAATTTCTCAGCTTATTTACTCTGCTTCAATGCTTTCTGTTCCGGAGCCAGTGATTAATCAAACACAGGGAAAACTCTTTGCCTTTCTGTGGAGAAATAAAAAGGACAGAATTAAAAGGCAAGCGCTCTATCAACCTTTGGCTAAGGGAGGATTGAGCTTTCCCTGTTTTAGAACGGCTGTAAAAGCCTTACGCCTTTCCTGGATTGGAAGAATATTGTCCGACTCTAACGATAATTGGAAGGCAATTCCTCATCATTACCTTGAGAATCACGGTGGTCTTTGTCTTTCTTTCCTCCTTAAGTGTAATTATGACATTAAATACTTGGATAACCGACTTCCTAGCTTTTACTGTGAACTTCTCTGGTTTTTTCATGAACTACTACGTAGTCAGTATGAGTCCCCTCTTAAAAGAGATTTTATCTTATGGAACAAACTACATGGCCTGTCATGGCGATTTCTCACACTCATTTTCTCGCACGCGAAAAGCCGTTTTTTGATTCTGCTCATCGACCCCTATGCGTTGCAGTCTCGGCATGACATCGGTAGGTGTACGTTTCATCGCGTGACATTCCACAGGAAGTCTTAACATTCTCGGAAATACAGGAAGTCTATGATATCATACCACAGGAAATGAGTCATCAATTTTACAAGGTCATCTAGTGTCGTACGATCTCTATCAACCAATCAAAAGCGTACCCATAAATTATTTTTTCTGATAAATTTATCAGAAGTTTCTGCACTTTGATAAAATATCAGAGTCTATTGCCTCTTAGTTGTGACCATGCCTCCTAGCATTGATGAAGCAACCAAACGTTATGAGAGCTACTCTCAAAACATTGAAGATGCCATATTAACAATGGAATCACATATGGGGAGAATGACAGCATTTTCATTTGATTTGCCGCAAGTAATTGGAAACCTCGATAAAGTAGACACAAAGACTGAGGAACGAAACATTTCATCATACATTAACGCGCTTGAGGAATACAGGAAAATAATAATTCTTGAAAGGAAGAGGAAAGCCATACGTGAACTGATTGATGATAAAATTAAAGTGGATCGCTTGAAGACAGATTTGAAGCTTCGGAGCCGCACTCGACGTCTTGCTATTGATCCATATCAACGACCACGAACTGGCAAGGATGAACAAATAGATAAAAATGAAGGAATGGAACAATGAACAGTTTAATGAAAGAATGATGAGTTTTTAGTTTTGAATTGTATGATGTCTGTACGCGTGACTAGTTGGAGGTTTTGACTTTTAACATAAAAATATAATCTCGTGTAATAGTATAGAATGAGTTGTAATTTTGAAATTCACGATGAACTTTTAGATAGTGGAGAGATTTTCTGTCCTTTCTGTCACTTTCAATTAACATATGTTAAACAAAAACCACTAAGATATGAATTATGCTGTGATTTTCAGACAATAATAAATGACAATGGAATGAATGTTTGTCAGAGTTGTGGTGTTGTCCAAGGTTATGAAGCCTCATCTGAATATATAGATTTTCACCAGAGTAAACATAAATTAAAACATAAATCTGTTTACCACCGCGAATATCATGTTAATAACTCTTTACTGAGGATTCAAGAAAAATATAATATAAAAATATCATACCATCAAAAATATAAGATCGATAGAGTGTTTACAGAGATAGGTAATATTATTAATGAAGTAAATGTTAAAAGAAAGAGAATGATTAGCATTAATTTCATTTTACGTAAGGTGTTAAGTCTGATGAATTTATCATTTGATAATATTCCAATTAGTAAATCAAAAAAAACATTAGTTTTTTACAATCAGTATTGGGTTAGTATTATGTCCCTCATTGGTGATAGAATAAAGGATATTACCCAGTGAATTGACTGTTGTATTTGTTGAAATATTTGTCAATAGCAGGGCATTGATCGATTACTATATCATCCAGTATTTTCAAGTCTGAAAGTAACATGACTTCATCATACTCTAACCCTCTCAAGAAACTCTTTAATTGAACTAATATTTTTTATAACTTGTGTAAGCGAATTTACATCTTTCTACTCTGTTACTTAAATCAGATTTAGTTAAATAGCCTTCAATTAAAACACCTGGACCAGCAACACAAGCAATAACAACAAGGTTTAGAGTAACAGCACCCACGACTGACCCAGTAACAGTCATACCTATTGATGACATTTCAAGTGACAGTTTTAAACGCTTCAATTTTTTATACTTCCATTGATAGCACTTGAATAAGCGATGATAATTCTTATACAAGACCTTTAATTCAGAAATTTGATCTTCAGTTAAATCACTCGATATGTGGTTCCAATCGAAAATATTTTTACGACTATAAGTCATTCTATATATTAATGTTACATTTTTTTCATCTTTAAGGACTGCTTGATATTTGAGTATAATGTTCTGATGTTTTTGATCAATCTTTCTAAGCTTTCGAGAATTTCATTAATTAAAATAGCTGTTCTCGTATATATAAGTTAGATAATTCATTATCTTCTTCATTGGAATCCTCGACGCTTATTTCTTTTGGCATAACAATATATTCTAAAAAGCATTCCATCGACCAATTTGAAGGATGGTTATTAAAATAACAGCGATATTCTTTGAAATCTATTTTTCGAATAATACAGCTGGTCGAAACTGTTACTGACTAGATCTTATTTTCGCATGATGGTATCTGTCATTGCGACGGATATATACATTTTGTATGACTATGTCTTGTACTG
This sequence comes from Siderastrea radians, assembly GCA_964017195.1. Taxonomy (NCBI): domain Eukaryota; kingdom Metazoa; phylum Cnidaria; class Anthozoa; order Scleractinia; family Rhizangiidae; genus Siderastrea; species Siderastrea radians. Next base: position 28,875,082 of record OZ024888.1, on the reverse strand, counting down.
TAGTCACTCCATCGATTTCTGAAGCATCAAGTAATCTTATCCACTTATGATTTGTCTTCGGTATTGTGAGAGCCTCCCGACCGATTCGTCCACGAATTTGCTCGTATCTGAATTCTATTATAGCTTTATGTGATTCAACTTTGAATTTATTCAATGCTGTATGTATACTTGATTGTATCAGTGTGGTTATATTTTTCTTTATGGCACTCTATATTCAATCAACAGTAATATTTCCTCATTTGATACACCCGAAGCCAATTCCACAGCCATAAGACCAAACGCCAGTACTAAATTAATACTTATTGTCTGTAATTGAGTTGCTTCGGTTGAAGTGTAAGTGATTGATTGAGTTAAATGAAAACTGTGTTTTACTTTTAAAGAAATAGGCGTATATTGTCTTTTGAGGTTGAAATAGAGCGCTTTTATAGTTAATCTGTGGCTATAATTTGGAATGATTAATTTATCCCAACCATTTAATAAAAATTTACGCCCATTTTTGGTATTTAAACGACCATGTATATAATGAAGGGAACCACTCAAATGGTGTCTGTTTAAAGACAAATCTGTTTCCATTACCATTTTTCCATTTTCAATAACAAAAGCGGTGTCATAGACACTTGGATCAACGTTTGAAATTGTTTCTTTAACACCATAAACAATTAGATGTCCAATTGTTAAAAATGATGGATTACTAACTGTACCGTGCAGGTCGAGATATATGCATTGCGGGGGTGAGCTACCCCATCTGTGAAAATTGATGACTGTTTTGGTGTACTTTTCGAATGTTTTTGTTGCATAATTAGAAATTGAAATTGTCGAAGCTTGCACTGTCACACTTATCCCATTCATTTCTGGCAGAAACCATTCTACAACCATAGTATAGTAACCAACCGGAAGTTTATATAGGTTAAAACTGAGGTGTGACCGGTACTGGTTGGGCGAGCCTTTTTCAAACAAGAGTTTAAGTTGGTAAGCTTTTTTATTAATTTGATGTGGAGAATTGGGAAAATTGTTAATACCCAAAACCTCGATATTGTTTTCACTCGAAGATTCATCAGCGTCTTCCATCAAGTAAATGAAGGCGTCCCTTTTTTGTCCCGAGCTAATGATATGAGATTCATGAATTTTTTGAGTGACAAGATCTCTAATAGTTATGTCATTTTGCATAAAATCAACATTAACTGCGGATTTCGAATCTTTGTAATCGGTTTGTAAGTTAATAATTTTATTGTTATTTAAATTCAAGTTTCCAGTCATATTGTTAGTGCCATCAACTTTGAGAAACTTTTTGTGTGTCATGTCATCAATTCTGTTGTTAACAAACTCGACACATGTGGCATCTCTTTGGTTTGACGGAAGATCAAGATTGCTAATCGAATTATTTTTCATATCAATATAAGCTTGTTGCCATTTAATTGCAACCGATATTCGTGCTTCCTATTTGGCAAGACCTAAGAAAAACTTGGCACATGGTTTTGCATGGCCCTTCGTGACTGTTTACTTGAAAGAACTGTTATGGTGGCTAGCAGAGAAGAAGGTGACAGAGAAGTAGGTGACCTGCTTCCCTGCAATTACAAATTTTGCCGACGTGGGATTCCTGCTTCAACCAAACAAGAACAAACCTTGGAGCTGAACGCTTGGGTAAAAAGAATGGTAGCTCCAGTGGAAGTGCAGGAAAAACATGTACATGACATGACTTCCCATTGACCATTAAACAGAAAGTCACCCAAAATAGCCTCCAGAAGCTCGAAAAAGTGGTAAAACACAGCAAACATACAACAGGTAAGGTTTTTCAAACTTTACTTCGATTTTTGGGTATTTTCCACAGAAAACCGCCGATTATTTTCGATTGAATTTCAGCTCCATGCAAACTCATGTTACGCTTTGGAAACCTGTGCTTTGCCTGTCGCATATCCTATCCCTCAGCAATCTTTCGTGAATTTCCTATCCATATATGCTGGGTTTCGCTAGCTTAAACAATTCAATAGATTCTAGAACATCGTCTGAAAGTTTAGAAGGACAACTTTGTTCACCCTTGACCGAATGCCTCACATGTACCGCACATTTCATAATGTTGAATGATACCATAAACTGCGCCAGGAGTTACACGAACTGCTCTCGAGATTGCTATCAGTCCCTGTCCAGTCATTTAAAGATCAATTATTCATGTTCTCGTTTCCTTGTGGAGAGGCCTACCTGGCCTGTACTCCTGACCTAATGCATTAACATAAGCGGGTCTGAAAATTTTAACAAATCCGTGACAGATTTGAAATGTCCTTTCGATTTTCAAAATCCTCTCTGAATCTCAAGAGACACAAGGGGAACGCCCAAATATGGGGATGTGATTCATCACATTTTGAATTTTGGAGTTTCCATCCACGTGTCATAGGTCGACTGTAATAAAGAAATGGACAGTCAGAAAGGATAATGAGGCCCAGATAAGTGTGCTGACAAGTGTGTGTGTCGCAGAAGTTGATCCAGCTGGTGTGGCACAAAACAGAAAGCCCTTGCACCAAGGTACCTGTAATTATTGTATTTTTACAATACCTGAAAAATTGCGCCTTAGAGATTATCATTGGAAAACAAGTTGAATGCTATACCTTTCTCTTGGAATACTAAGACTCAATAAAAGGTGTAATTAGTACATGTAATCGCATGATGCCGAGTAGAATTAAGGATAAATTTTCACGAGTATTTTCAAAGTTTTCACAAAATTGCCAGAGTCGCGCCGCGACGAGGGCAATTTGTGAAAACTTTGAAAATACAAGTGAAATTTATCGTAATTCTACGGGGACTCATTGCGATTACTTGTTTATAACAGAGAGGGCAAATTTTCGGAAAACTTTCCAACACGTTAAAACACAATCAGCCGGCCCTCAGAATAAAAGTACCCACTCGTAAACAATTCATCATACAAGCAGTTTAACTGTTGCTCAGTGCACAGAACAAGAAAGCCTGCCAATTATGTACATCTTAAGAGATAAATACAATTCTAGTTCACTGACGAAACACACTTAAAACTCAAACTATAAAGTAAATTTTATTCCCCTGAGTTGCGAAGCTTCCTCTTGCTGGAAAAGTTATCGACCACGTCACTCCAAAGTTTTCAGTAGTCTTACAACAAATAACCATTTGTAGTTTCCCGTAACACATATAGGGTCGCCTTCTGGAATTTCTCTTGAAGCTGACACCCGATTTCCAAACCATTTTTACCAACCAACTCGGTTAAAACTCAAACTTTCAAGCGATCCTTGTGTTGAACAACTCAAAATCCGTTCTTCATTTCAAGTCGCCTACAAAATGCAAATGGCCATTCCCGCGGTCAGCCAATCAAATGCGAGTAATTTTTGCGCTTGGCCAATCAGGAATTAGTAATTTTGCCCTCGTCCAAAAGAAAATTAAGAAAAAATGCCCTCTGTCTCAACCAATCAGTATTCAGTAATTTTGCCCTCTATGTTATGAGATTTAATTGGTGTTTTATTGCTCTATCAATTGGGACTTTGTTACTTTTTTTTGGTGGGTGAGGGGGTGTATGGAACTACTGGCCGCCATTGTACTTTTTTAAAATCTGACAAGGGTTAAAAATAAAACTGCTAGAGTGCAGTAGTCTAGACTTAATAAGAGATTGAAGAAATTTAATCCTGATCACTGTTCGGGCTTACATGGTTAAACAATGGGGTATCTGGTAAAACAAAAAGACCCCTTCTTCAAGCAGACTAAGTATAGATAGATTTACTTGTCAATAGCTCAGCAGTGCAGTGATTCTTTAAATTGTTTTTCCAGACAGTGGCAGAACACCTTGGCAAGTGCAAGGTCCAGTGAACAAAGGTGTTCCTTGTTGCAACAATGCCTGAATTCAGAGGCAGATAAGGACTTAATCAGGCATGAGGTATCAGAAATTTTATTTGTAAACTTCAAGGTTTAAAAGAAAGGAACACTATATTTATTATTATCTTTCAATTTACTTTCAATTTAAGTGATAAATTGCTGCACGAGCAATCCAAGACACTGAAAAAAATCATTGACTTAGGTGGGAGCCGGGCCCATGACCTTTGGGTTACTAGAGGAATGCTCGACCATCTGAGCTGATCACGGTTTTTAATTCACTGATTGTCCTGATTTGGCTGATGCAAGCTACATGTAGAATACATTTACATTCCCAACATGTCTTGGTTTAGTGATTAAGTGATTGGCTATTAAAATTCTGCTTATTTCGATGAACAAGAATTATACATAGGTCTTGTGCACCTCTTCATTGTTACCTTTTAGGATACCACATGTAGATACCATTTTTTTCCTTCTTGAAGCAACCCTCCCCCCTTTTGAGGTTCCGCTCCATAAACGCCCACAATGTTGTATCAGCAAGTGTCCATTCAGTGTACAACTCATTACGTAGTCAAACACCAAGAAGAATAGAGTTTTGTGCTAAGAATAATATTGTTTCAAATGTAAGGAGGAATTTGATAAACCAATATACGTCCTTAAATCAAATTTTCTAGCACCACCATCTTCTCATTTCATGATCTCATTGTTCGAATCAATATATTATAAAATTTGATATATTTGAACTGTAGATTAAAGAGGAAATTACCAGAAATACACGTACCATCACAGTGCTGTCACTTAAGCAGTTGCAATGGTCTTTCATATAAATACAACAAGTTACTGTTTGTTTAAATTTGTATTCCCTAGAACAAGATGATTCATGAAACGCTTCAAATGGTATTAAAAGAGCAAACTCAAATAAATGGCCAGTAGAGGGATGACGTAGACTGGAGAGCTCAGGAATTGAAAGAAAGAGAAGGTGTAAGCTTGCCCAGTGCGTCAGATGAAAATGGAAAAGTTCCGTAGAAAGTGCATAAACACAGCATGCATGGTGACGCTGAAAAGTGCGGAAGCTCTTTTTTCTTGGGAACTGTGCTTGTTGCTCCTGTTGGAGAATAAAGATATAAGATTAAGGAGATGCACTTTGGTTTCACAATTGACTCAAACGAAGAATCCTGTGTGACTGTTAAGGAGCAAGTAGTGGAGCGCTATGATGAATTTATTCATGTGCCAAGTCAGCATTCCAATTACCCGGTGAAAGTGACAGCAAGCGATCCTGTATTTGTGAACCCAAACTCCTTTGATGCCCTGAAAGATGTCTTTCGTAGGATTGGTGCAAGTTGTAAGATCAGGCAGAATCATCCTGGTGAACCCAATGCCCATGAGTGGTTGAGTGTAACGATGGATGGTTTGCCCTACTTGGTCAACAGGCAGGTAATTGAGAACGTGTTGATTTGTACTGAGTGCAGTGGAGAGATTTCGAAGAAGGACATTGTAAAGCACTGTGTTGAGGTTCACCAGGGACAGAGATGCGAGTGTGTGCAAGAATTTGGTTGGGTTATGTTGAGAATTGGGACACTTCAGATGGAGATGAATAGCGCAAGACATTCATTGACACGAACTCAGATGCTGTTTTGTCTCAGCTGGGTCTGTGTCAGAGGCAGCTCAGAAGGTTGTGAGAGAAGGGACTGACCATCATAACACGATGTCAATATTGAAGGTGGCACATTTGGGTTTATGGCAGGAAATGCTGATTCCATTATTTCCGCGCGCGGCTCAGTTTTGCTTTGCCTTTATCAGTAAATGATCACCTATAGTCCTGGCTGCCTGAAAATGGTAAAAAAGGATGCAACATATTTCTATATGTTTACCTGATAGGGCCTCTGGTGTTTTGCATAAGAGCTAGACGAGGTAATACTGACTATGTGAAAGCAGGCCAGACAGTGTTTTCACCTTTATTCCACTGCAGCAGTGTTTTGAAGTATGCAATGATTGACTTTTATGACAGGTAAATGTAAATTGATTAGATACACTGTAATGCCTTCATATACTATAAAATACAAGACATGATTTATTGATTACTAGCTGGTACCCATGAACAATTCAACAAGTAAAACAAATGTCATGCCTGTCTTCACGCAAGGAAGGAATTCAAGTCTTTTGCTTCTTAAGGGCCCATTACAGTATCTCGTTGCTATGATACACGGTTGCCATGCATGTGCAATTTTACTTCTGGTCGACTGAAACATTTCAGCGCACTTTCTGGCCTCCAAACGCGTTAGGAAACTTTCTTGTCTGCTTTACATTTGGTTTACATGTGAATGGTGCCTTTATTTCTTAAACTTCATGTTTTTGTTGAAAATGAGCTTGAAGCTATCCACATGCACACATAAACAGAATGCCGCAGCGATGCCAGCTGCAAGTCGATAATAATAATAATAATGATAATAATGCTATTCTTTACACAGATGGCCTATATCACGCAAGGTGGTTTTCGCACTGTGAAAATATAACAAGATAAAATTTCACTAAAAATACTGAAATGCTAATATTTAAATATTACAAATGAATTACGAAGGAGTAAACACCTAAGTTCTACTTAAAAGTTCAAGAAATGGAAAGGTATTTTAAAATTTAAACCTATTATGTAACGATATTCGTAAAGCAATATAAGATAGGTTTCTCATCTCCATAGGCATGGGGAAATGCAGATTGCGAAAAGCCGACATTCAAAGATTTTCAGTGTCAGGTCGGGGAGAGAAATGTCAATGATGCTGAGGCAAACCGAAACAAGTATTGTGCCATCATCCCAAACCCATAAAGAATCCCTGTGTCCATGGCACTGACTTCAACTGCTTCCAAACTACCTGACTTTGCTTGCGAGAAAACTGTGATCGATGTGCGAACCTGTGAACTTTCTTTCTGAACCTGAGCAACTCCAGTGATTAGAAACCTCTTCAACAAACGAAGCTCTCGAGGCCACTGACTTGCAGCCACTATCGCAAGACAATGCGTACGTGGAGCAGCATACAGCAAGAAAGGAGGCTTGTAAATTGTCCTTGAAAGGAGCTCTATCGCGCAAATTTCTAAGCACACAATAGAAAACCTGACAAATAATGGTGAGCCAGACACATCTGATGAGTAACTTCTGCTTGAGAAATTAGCAAAAAGTAATTTAAGCGATCTGAAAGACTATGACTGTGGAACTCGAGGAGCAATGCAAATTTTGCTCAGTAAAACAAAACACAGGTGAAGCATTCGAGTTCAAGTGTAGTCGGTGTGGACAAAAAGTCAGCTTGAAGAGTGGTACCTCTGTCGTGAAAGCCACAACTTGTTTATGGTCTGCAAGTCATAATTTCGTTGCTCTTTCATTCCATTTCAAAGAATTAATATCATAAAATATTTCGGGACTCTCAGTCTGGACCACGTCAGTTCGACTCGGTGGATCCATGTTGTTGAATGGATTCAATAATTCAAAAACCATGATTAAGAACAAAGCGTTTGCAACAACATGCTAGTCTGTTTTAGATTTGATAACAAAAGTTGTTTTTTTCCCGTTTGGACATAGTTGGTTTCCCAGAAAAACTGGCACACTTTGTTCGAAAACCAGAATCCATAAGTACCTCGAGTAACCCTAGCAAGGGTAAGGACATGGATGCTTGTCTGGAGGAGGTTAATGAAGACTCTAAAGTCTGGCAACATGGAGCAATGACTGCAACGGATTGGCTCAAAATTTTCCGGAATTTGGGAAATCTAACCAAGGTTGAATAAATCTAAGGTTTTAGTATTTGATAATAATTATACAATGAAGACAATAAGACAGGAAGAAGTCACGTGGACAAATGATCATGTGATTTGCCTGTGATATCAGTTGGTTTGCAAGACACAACAACATTAACAATAAGTGAAGGAAAAGCCGAGAAGAGTGGCAGTTGATATTGTATTGCCAGCGAGCCAAAAAATCAAAGCTGCAGGAACATCAGCTAAACACTGCGAATAACAATGCATATATTTCTCACACAACTAACAGTACGGGCTCAGTCGTTAAAATTCGTGCAAAGACACCATGTCAATTTTAACAAGCCAGTCAAAAAGTATGCCCCTTTGTGTTCTGCCCATTTCGAGGAAACATGTTTCAAAAAGTGATCTTGCGTTAAAAATGGAGCTCAAGCAAAAGCGGGATCTGATCCCTGTCTTAGTCCCAACAAGAGACAGCATTCTTCAGTCAGGTCCAGAAGTCCCCACCAACCAGAAAAAGCGGTAAGTAAATGAACATTTCACTCACAAGGTTAGAAAGGTCATGCATTTGCAAATATGCCATGTTGTAATATCTCTTAAATTCTAACTCAGGCATGATGCCTTCCCTGAACTGGCAGCAGCAAATGTACAAGAAACAGTCCTGCATGTACCAGAGGAAGCCATGCCTCTGGAGTGCAGATGATGTAAATGTGAATCCAGTCCTGCATATATCAGAGAAAGCTACGACTCCTTTAACCTCTGCCACACATTATAATCAAGTCAAGCGGTGGCTCCTTCCAGCTCATCTACACCTGCTTTCACACTCCTAACATCAGGTCAACCCAAAGCTGCTGTTAATACACCAGTGAGCTGCAAAGCTGCATAATTAAAAACTAGTTCCCTCTGATTTTCAAAAATTGTCAAAATGCACAAAATTAATTTTTTCTACCAGCTTGCCATTCCATTTTTTCGAGTTTTTGTTAGAAGTGTGCCTTAAGTTACTAAACTTCCGAACACAGCAAAAGCGATGCGGACACTAAAGAGAAACTAGATGACCAAGCTAGCCCCAGTCAAAATGAAAAAGAACCTATACAGTCCACATAATACTACACCTGGTCTTCTGTTTCTGACACAGAAGCAGAAGATGGTGATGTCAGCCAAGAAGGTGATTGACGCCAGAAGAGGAAAGTACAGAAGACCAAACTACTAACAGTTCTGGAGATGAAAATGAGATCAAGTATGTAGACTTTGAAAATATTCATTCACTATCATAGTTAAACATGTAGATATGTAAGCAAAAAGTCGCGTGGATGCATGCATTTATGTGGATGCATGCATTAATGAGTACACACGGTAACCTGTTTACATACAGTATGTGCATATCATGCATGTCACCTGAACTTACCTACTGCACAATGACCTGCTTGATGTCCCCTCAGAAAAGGTACTCTACAATCCCGGCCAGAAACCTTGAAACAATTTGTGCACGTGAGCTCCTCCTTCCCTTTTCAATGTTGTTTCTGACACCAAAATGTTTTACTTTGGTCAACATTGAATTGGGGAGTGGGGGGTTTCAAGGAATTGTGGCCTCAGTCGTCTCAAGTGGCAGGAAATGTTTTACGCATGTCTAGTGAGAGTGAATTCAGACTTGGAAATTTGCGAGTGAATTGCAAGGTGATAGTGTGTGACAAGGTTGAGTTGATGGCTAAAAAATTGTGGTGTAAACATCATTGTGTCTTTATAAGTTGCCACTAATACCCGTTAGAAACATGTAATAAAGGAGTTCAGATAATTTTTCACAAAATTTACTAAATGGTTTTCTCTGAGATACAGAGCTCAACAATTACCATAAACCCCACAAGATTAGTTACAGAGCCTACACATCAATACAAAGTGAACGTCGAAATAAAGTCCAAAAGAACGTAAATGTCTTAATAGAGCCCAAAACAGATTGTTTTTTAGTGAGGTTTCAAAATATGGAGGTAATAGCAATCAAAATGAAGGGGAAATGCATATATTGATCAACATTTTGCAATACTTTGAGTTCAGTGTGCTTTTCTAGTATGGTTTTGACGATGTAGGTAGATACCGTGTATAAAATTGAAGTGCTAAAATGGGAAGTTCCATCAATGAGCATGATCAAGTCTTAAGGCAGATGAGTGAACTATCCAACGCAGACAGTATTTTAGAAGATTGTGAAGGAAGTAAGACAGTGAGCAAGCATAGTGGAAGAAACCCCTGAATCTCATGAGATGTCTACTCGGTCGGTTCGAAAGGTAGGCTTAATTACCTATAGCTAAGCGGACCTAGAAAGATTTCCTAGTAGAGAAGCGTTTGCAAACACTGTGCTGGCGGCTTTTAACACTACCAAGAGTGGAATGTCTGATGTTTGCATTGGGTATGCAGTCAGGAAACCCATTCTTCAGGTGGCAGACATTACCATATGTCGGTTAAACTTTCCCATCCACATCATTGGTTGCAAGATGAGAAGCATGGGATCCAAGTCAATTTCTCGGGAAATCACTCCAATTATTATAGTGCACGGAAATACACCATAAAAGAGGATAATGAGTTCCTCCAGTCTCCAAATCATCCAGACCTGGCAAATTCAAAACCTCCACAAACACTTCAAGCGAGTCAGAGTTTGATTGAAAATGGAAGGAAACTCGGAAAAAGCACCAGGAAATGCAAAGGGGCGCGCCTTAGCATCTACGACATATCTCAACTTGTTGTAGGCAAAGGAATTAACCCGAGTTGAATTACTTGCCTTAGCATGCCAGCAAAAGAAAGAGGGCAAAGAATATTTGGCGGAGTTTATTGAAAATAGAGGAAGCAAAGTCATTGAAAAGGTGATTCATGTGGGATGGGAGATAGAGGAGACCAAAAGTAAACTTAGGCGACAGCAAATGTCGTGCTTAGAAATTCCTTGTGAAGCCCTTCAAGGCCCTTGTGTTGAGAACTGCAAAGGACAGTGGCTTGAGCTGGCACTAGATATTGTCCCACAACAATTTACTGAGTTTTCCAATCTGCGGTGCGCGAGCTTCTCGAGAAAGGACGAGGAAAATACAGGAATATCAAAAGGAAGCGCAAACTGTGGAATAACCTTTCTATTAAATCCCTTAAATGTCATTTTCAACACTTTTAGCAATCCGGCGAGCAGAAATTTTGCATGGGTTGGCACCGAATTTGCAGGTGTTGCCGTGGCATGACATGGTGCTTCTTTTAGAAGGACAAACGCTTTATTTGCCCATGCTCAAGAGCCATTTTGCTAAAGACATTCTATTTAGTGGAGACGCCCTTACTTTTTGCACAAGTAAGCTTGAGTTGATATTTATAAGGTTGGGTGTATTGACGAGGAAACCGAGATGATGAGAGTTCGTTGGCCCATTTTCAGTTTCTTTTTGCAGATTCCTGAAAATGAATAGAAGACAATCCCCCGTGTGCAAGATGTTTTGCAAAATTCATTCTAAATGACAATAAACAGTAGTTAGTAGCAGAAAAATATTGCTTTGTCATTGTTTAAACTGATTGCACAATGATATCTGTTAATGTTTCAACACATGATAAACCATCACTGTTGAACGCATGGTAAACCACTGTTGTCCCTTTTCTTTTGAGTAATCCGGCCTGTTATGACAATAAAAGGAAGGTGTAAATGTAGCTCAAAATTCTTCTATCTATTTTTCAGTCACTTTTAAAATACAATGGTGTATTTTAACCTTTTTACAATGGTAAGCCAGCGTGTTATTAAATTGAGAGTCTCACTGTATCCATACAATCTTCATCGATATGGCTTCCAGTAGTGAAGAAAAAACCTATGCTTGCACTGTTCAGGGTAACGATTCCTCACTTCATAACACCTGGTGGAGACACCTGCAGGAAGAGGACGAGGAGGCAAAATGCCATAGCAAAGAAAAGATCCATGGAGGACCTAAAGGTAACTCTCAATTTTGCAAGGTGCTTTGGACAAAAAAGTGACCTCTATGTACATTGTATCTTATTTCAGGGTTCTGATAGCGATGAAGGGCTAAACATTTGCACTCTTGGTTTTGAAGAAACGAAAGAAAGCAGCAAGTTAAATCAACCCAAAAAATTGCTCGTTGTAGTAAAAAAGCTTGTGGAGAATCTATGCTAGTATTGCTTTAAAGGCTACTTGAAGCTATGGCTATCTAGACCATTCTAGCTGCTAATTTCTGTTTAACATGGTTTACAGAAATAGGAGGTATACTCGTCATCAGAGGAAGAGTGTTCCCCAGGAAAGCCTGTCCTTCCCATTGGTTTGTACAGCTACAAAAGAGTGAGTAGCAACTATAATCCCTATTTATAAAAGAATCCTTTTTATGGGATAGCACTAATCTTTTTTAGGGATAGTAGAGCAAGTGAAACACGCGAGTGCGGATGAAAATTGCTACCCGCGGGGAAGGTGGGACACAAAGGTCTAAAATAGAATACCTGGTAGTGATTTCCAGTGATGTGAACTACAACAGCACGAAATTGATACTTGCCGGCGCTTTCATATTGCAAATCCAGTAAACGTTCTAGGCCAGAAATGGCCACATATATTAGATTTGGTTTCTCGACAGACGTGAATTAGGAAAAATATTTTGGCGATGCAGAATAAAATGACGTCATAAATGGCGAAAGATCATGATTTCAGCGGCGAATCAACTTTCTATAATGTAACTGCACGACTGAATTGCTGTGCTTCCAACCTAAGAATCGCAACCAGGCATCGTTGAGCATGAAAATGCAACTGGTGGGACCATGTATCATTACGAGTGAGCTGACATGAATACAACGATCCTGTGTGCTGGATATAAGAAACCATTCCATTCAGGTTCAAACCATTCAGGTTCTGGAAAAGTATGAAGGACAGGGATTTGGGGCAGCATGGGTTGTACAATTAACGCAAGACCTCACTTGGTCTCAGGGAGGTTAAGCTACGTGAGCTCATGCCTCAGTGTGTCCTTGATGACACAGAAACATAACGCCAACCCACAAAAGGGCATAACCTCACTTCCCCTGATATTTGTAAGCTCAAAGTATTAAAGACGCCAGAATGAAAGCAGGTGTCAAGCCCATGAGTTGGAAATATGATCTCACTGCTTACAACTGATGCTTTTGTGTACTTGTTAATGTTAAGTACAGTCCTGAGTATCCTAAGAGAGGCTACAGAAATGGCATGCAAAAGAATGGACTAGGGTTCAAAAGGTAGCAACACAAATAAAGCTCAAGTATCATAGGAATCTGCGTGGAGGAAGAGCAGACATGAAACGGGTGAGAGAAAGGAAAAAGGTGCTCAGCCCAAGTACAGAAAATGATTACAGTGATTGGTATCGTCGAGATGCCATCGAAATGGAAGGGAAAATAAAGGCAAAAGACGGTCAGTTAAAACAAGTGGAGAGCCAAGATGGCCGACGGACGCGTTGTACGAGCTGCGTAAATTTTCGCTCCGGGGAAGCCCAGATAGGCTGCGACATTCGAAAAAAAAGCGTCGTCGAAAACTGAAATAACCAGAGCTTAATATGGAAAATACCGTGTGCATTATTCTAACTTATTGATGTCGAAACGGCAGGTTCGCTCGCCGAGTTGTCTGGAAAACCCGTCTCCGAAGAGAAATAGACTAAAGAGCCAAGAAAAATCAGAAATGAGTTCGGGCAAGGATTCCGAAGACCAAGTATCCTTGAGGATCATCATGGACAAACTAACCTCCATAGAATCAAGAATGGAAGACAATTTCTCACAAATACACTCTCTAATATCCGAACTAAGGTGCGAGTTCAAAGTACAAATTGATGGTGTCAAAGTCAATATCAAGGAGATCGAAAAATCCCTCGAGAACGCGTGGGCAGAGATCGAAGACGTCCAGCAGGAGGCGAAAACGAATAAAGATTCAAAAAGATCTCACCAGGACATGCTAGACAAGCATACATCGACCATCCAAGAACTCCAAGCGGAGATAGAGCAAATTCGTGCTGACAATAATCAAATGCGACCATCACTCAAAGAGACCCAAGAAAAACTTATCGCTTTAGAGAACTACACCAGAAAAGAAAATCTGAGAATCACGAACATTCCAGAAGCAAGAGAGGAAAATTGTTGGGACATAGTTTATGATATAATAGAGAATGAGCTAAAGTTAAGCACCGAAAATATCAAGTTTCATGCAGTACACCGTGTCGGTAAAACAGCGTCCCAAACTGATCAAGACAACTCTACGCCACCGCGCCCACGACCGATAATCGCTAGATTTGTTAGCCGAGAACACACAGAACAAGTTCTATCAGTCAAAAATCGGCTAAAAAGATCCGAAAGGTATGAAAACGCCTATATCACCAAAGATTATGCTCGGGCAATACAAGAGGAAAGAAGATCTTTAATTAAAGCTATGTTTGTCGCAAAGGAAAAGGGACGAGAAGCTAAAGTCATCAACCGAAGCCTGTTTATTGACAACCAAATGTATGACATTAACTCTATTCCGGCCGAATTTAAACCAGTAGTTGATTGAAATCCGTGCCAACCAAGGTATGTTTTGTTTTTCCCTTTTCCATCGCCGAACGGCGAAAGATTCCATACAGCCAAACGAAGTCGCTGGGTATTCCCTGGACTTCCAACCTCCTCGAAGATAATGTACGTAAATGTATTTGTGTTTATGTGTAGGTGTTTTAGGTTTGCATATTTTATGTTATTTAGCGATGTTTTTTGTACCAACTTATTTTCTGAATGTTTCTGTCTACCCACAATGTATTCCTCGGATCACTCAGCTCAGAGTAATAACAATGTATTTACGCCTTCCAAGTTGCACAGGATAATTGCTCTGTACTGACGTTAAACGTTAGAGGGCTTAGGAATCAGATAAAAAGAAGGAGTATCTTTAGTTATCTTAAAGACCAAAACTGTCAGTTTTATTTTCTGCAGGAAATTTATTCCGAGCCAAACGATGAAAAAATTTGGAAAAGCGAGTGGGGTGGTGACATTTTTTTTCACACGGTTCTACTCATAGCAAAGGGGTCTGTATTCTCATAAACCCTTCACTCAGCTTAGCGTCACCAATCGAAAAGTCCAGCAAAGATCAAGAGGGAAGGATTGTTTCAATCAATATTACCCTTGAAAAAGTTAATTTTTCGCTGTGCAATGTCTATGCTCCGAACGATTCACAACAACAACAAGTGTTTTTGCATAACCTGAATGAATATTTAATGTATAACACGGATGTAGAGAATCTCATTATAGGTGGGGACTGGAATGTCACACTACAATCACTAGACAAAAGAGGCGGCATCCCATGGAAAGCATCTACCTATAGGGACAGCCTAATTTCAATGATGGAAGAATTAGAACTAATCGATGTCTTTAGGAAACAATACCCGCGCAAACCGTGTTTTTCCTATGAATCAAAAGCGTTGAGAGTAAGTTCAAGAATAGACTTTTTCCTAGTCGCACGACCCTTGACCAATTGGGTTTCGAACATTGAAACCAAGGCTTCTAATGCGCCGGATCACAAAGCAATAAAACTCACTTTAAAACCTCTAGGAGTGAAGCGAGGACCCGGACTATGGAAATTCAATAATTCGCTTGTTGAAGATGAAGAATACGTAAAACTGATAAAAGAAAATTATCCTATTATAGGTGAAAAATACCGAGAACTGGAAGATAAAAGATTATGTTGGGAGCTCATTAAAATAGAAATAAGAGGCCTTACCATTGCTTACTCGAAGAACAAGGCTAAAAAGCAACGCAAAAGCGAATCAGACCTTCAAATCCGTCTAGAAGAGCTAGACAAACAGATTGCTGATAGCACCGATTCAGCGCTTACGAACAATGCACTAACTGAAAAGGAAATCTTAAAACAAAAACTTCAACTCTTCTATGAGAGAAAAGCGAACGGTTTAATACTGCGCTCAAAAGCAAGATGGACCGAAAAAGGTGAAAAACCAACCAAGTATTTCTTCAATTTGTATTAAAGATATTAACTCTCTTATCTTTAGGTTTATTTGGAAAAAAAAGCAAGATAAAATAAAACGTAAAGTAATGGCCCTTGACTATAAGAATGGAGGTCTGCGTGCACCCAGTATTGAGGTTATGGTCAAATCACTTAAACTAGCATGGATCTCAAGACTGTTAAAAAATGAGCAGTCATGCGACGAATCCTGGAAGGTGATCCCTAACCACTTCTTGAACAAATATGGCGGTCTTAACTTTTTGTTAAGATGCAATTACAATGAAAAATTTCTGAAAGGTACCACGTTACCTCTATTTTATAGGTCTATTTTGCAGTATTTTTTGGAACTTAAAACTGCCCACAAATGTGTAAACGGGCAAGAACTAGTATTATTCAACAACAAAGACATTTTAATTGAAAACCAAACCATATTTCACAAAGACTGGTTCCAAAAAGAAATTTTTCTCATACAAGATCTTTTAAAAGATGATGGCAAATTTTTTACTTATCCGGAATTTGTCCGAAGATACGAGCTTAAGTGCAATTTTTTAACTTATATGCAAGTTGTCTCGGCAATCCCAAAACATTTAGTCAAAAAGGCAAGGGAAAAACATCTAGACAAGAGCACCTTTCTAGCCGTAGATGCTTTCCAACTCTCGCCCAATACTGTAATAGACCTACTCAAAATGAAAAACAAGGATTACTACTGGCTCCTAATTAACAAAGACAATCAAGAGATAAAAGCTGAAGTGAAATGGTCTCGAGACTTGCATTCGGAAGAATTTAGACTAGATGATCTTTTCAGCCATGTTAAAAATGTTTGCAAAGAAAATAAAATGAGAGAATTTTATTTCAAACTTATTCATAGAATAGTGGTGACCAAAAAAGAGCTTTTTTTCTTCGGTATAGAAGACGACATGTTTTGTTTATTTTGTCAAGAACCTGACTCAATAAGTCACACTTTCTTAAATTGCCGCTGGCCAATTCAGTTCTATTCGGAGGTTATCAAGTGGTTTAACAAAGAAAATGACACCACCTTCTCGCCAAGCCCCGTAGAAATACTGTTCGGGAAAAAATCAAGCAATTGCTCTCAAGGCTAGTTTAAATTGTTAAGGAAATTTAATTATACACTCCTGTTTGCTAAATACTATCTATATACACAAAAACTACTCAAAAAAGAAATAAACACGAAAGAGTATATTAGGAAACTCACTTTTAAATATCAAATTGAAAAGCTATTTTGAGCAGTTATCAACGCTGTTCTCCAGCCCTCCCCACTACTCTTACTGTTAGTCATAAGAAGAATACTGTGTGATAAACACTCCCTTTTTGTCTTTCTTTAATTTTTATGTATGTATTCTTATTTTAGCGACGTATGTAATGTATTAAGTAATTCTACTGTAAATAATGTCACTGTATTGTATATTATTATTTTAAAAAAAAATAAATAAAAAAAGAGTGGCTATTCAAATGAAATCTATAGAGCGAAACCTTCTTGCGATAATCTTTTATATTCAAGAAAAGAACAATTAAAACTTTGTCGCTCTTACGAATTAAAGACAAAAACGAACTTCAAAAAAAAAAATCATAGGAATCTGCGTGGAGGAAGGGCAGACATGAAACGGGTGAGAGAAAGGAAAAAGGTGCTCAGCCCAAGTACAGAAAATGATTACAGTGATTGGTATCGTCGAGATGCCATCGAAATGGAAGGGAAAATAAAGGCAAAAGACGGTCAGTTAAAACAAGTGGAGAGCCATTTCTACGACGTGCTTTCTAAGTACAACAAAAAGTCTCCTTTATTCTTGCATCTACGCTATAAAACGTATGAAAAAAGGGAGGCAAGCAAGCTGTACGACAAGGACGTTTTAAAGCCAAGATTCAAGAGCAATACAGAGACACTTTGGAGACCACAAATTTGTGTGTTCTTCATTACCAAGTAAGTGCATTTGTTCTTATTCCTTGCACTTTTATTCGTAATTTGGAACAAATGATTTACCACTTATTTTGCATGATATTGCACCTATGTTTGATTTGCCCCTGAAATTGGCTTGTGTGTATGATTTATCACTTAATTCTTGTGTTTAACCTTTATGGTTTCTGTCTTCTACAGATTCTTTCCACTTGTTTCATCTGTTTGGAGGAAGGGTGGAACTTACGTACTACTGACTGCTGCCACCAACTAGTGCACAAGAAGGGCTTAAAATGATGGAAATGCACCTTAGTGGAGAGTGCAGGGTCTTGTCCACATTGTTGAACAGAAATTTTAATTCCAGATCCCGTGCTCTCCAGAAACGATGGAAGAGCTGATCAACTTTACGGAAGAAAGGAAACGTGAGTTAATGTTAATTTTTATTATTTCTATAATATTAAAACAAGATTATCGTATGAACTCAAGTAATGGTTTATATTTTTCACACTGTCATGAGAACTTTGTTACAAAGTACGTTGATTCCTGTTACATCGAAACTGGATTATCGTATGAATTCAATTAATAATTTCCATTTCACAATGTCATGGCTAACACAAAGTACATTGCTTCGTGTTATTCCTGTAATATCATGGGTGACAAATTACTCCTTAATTTTGGCGCGAAATTTCAGCGTTAATTTATAATTTCACATGTGAAATTACAAAATTGCCATGGCAACGGGTCTATAGCTCAGCACCAAGATGGCGTTGAGGTTAATGATGAAGATGTTTTGTGCAGAACTACAGCAATTCTGGAAATATTCATTGAGGACACAATTGGTAATCTGTAAATTTTGACTTTTAATTGACTGAACTTCTCAGAAATCACCTGCGAGTTAAAAAGAAGAGATTATTTTTGATAGTGTGACAGCGAAAATTTTTGAACGGCGAGCCAGTTGCAGCGATCGAGTGATTGACCGCGAACTCAGAGAAGTAATTCAGAGGATTTGGGCACTTCTTCGAATGGAATAAACGTCAGTTTTTAAATACAAATTTGCTTCCGAAGTTTACTTTCGTTAAAACAAGTTTGCTGTGCGTATTCTGAATGTATTTGTGAAGCCTTCTGAGCCTTGCTCGATGGAGCAACGTAGTGCACGATTCAGTGAATTTGTCGGATAAAACGCGGATAACCTTTGCCAAGCGATTTGCTTTGGCACTTTTCAAGTAAAAGTTCAGAGTCTGGTGTATTTTGCTGTCGGTTACAAAAAACACGAAATCGTCAAAGCGTAATAAAAAACTTGTGACAAGATTTTTTCATTATTTCACTCGGAAAAATGTGAACTTTAGCCATTAAACCGTTTCAATGCTCAAGGAGTTCTCGATGCGATAAACAAGTCAAAACCCCACGATTGTGAGTGTAATTTGTCACCCATGATATTAATAGGTAATCAAATGGTATACTCGTGAAATTAGGAAATAATTTCACTTGCGTTTTGTCAAAATTCTAATAATTTCCCTCGCCTAAAGGCTCGGGAAATTATTAGAATTTTGACTAAATGCGCGTGAAATTATTTCCTAATTTCACTCGTCACCATTTGATTACACATACTAATATCGAGACTGGATTCTTGTATGAAATGATTTACAAGGTTTTATGTCACACTACCATGAGTAATATATTTATATTTTTGGTTTTATTTCTGTTACAGTTTTGCCCACATGTTTACACAGATGGAGATATTCAGGATGCATGCTTTACCTGTGTGTACAATGTAAACTTAATAACGGGATACCAAAGAATTCAATTTGCTTCTATGTATTATCAACTGTGTTGCTGCCCCTGCAAAGAACATTGCTATCCGTGTGAAAAAACATCACAAAAATAAAAGATATTATATTATTGAAAATAAAAATGTAAATTGTTTCCCATAAATTTTTGATCAGTTTTTCGTATTTGTAAATATTGAAAGAATTAGTTTTTTCGTAGTGTTAGTTTTTTTTTCTATGATAATTAAATTGTCATAAAGTTTCTTTAGTGTTGAAGGTTGAGTTGTCTCTCGTAATTCATCTTCAGGGTCAGCATATTTTCTTCAAACATCACGGCATAAATGGATACTACTTCCAATCCTCTGTAAAGGTTTGTTGAGTAGTGACTTTCATCCAGTAGTCAGATTGAATCTTTGACTTCAACAGCCACTTCAACTGATACGAAAACTTGTTTTCGTTGAGCAAGTGAAATGTTGGCACTTTCAGTTCTACCAGTTTAAATTCCACTCCTTCAGGTTCACATTTAAATTCCACCACTTGTCAGGGTATGGTCTCATCAAAGACTTGCGTCCAAACTTCGTTGAGTAAAATCAGAAATGTTTAATTCGCAATGTCAATGTTTCCATATCCAGTGCAAAGAATATTGTTTAATCATTTCTTCCATCTTTCTGTCCTCTCACTCTGAAGCACCCGCTTCATATTAATAGTCAAACCAAACACCAGTTTCTTGCAGAAAAGAAAGCTGGTTAAAACAGTAATTGAATGGCTTGGTGCAAGACTGACGTAAGTGACTTTTTCGGGTGAAATTTTTTTCTTCAAAAGTGCCTGAATTTTTGCATGTGCTTTTCAATTTAGTAGTAAAACATTCCCCTTTATTTTTTTTGGCCGTTTTGCACTTTGTTTCTGAGAAAAACGAGGACAAATATCGAAGCGTGCACAATGAACGCAACGAGGCGGAACAAGAGAAAACCATATTCTTTAAATTTTCGGATTATTGTTAGTACGTGTTGACATGGTGCAAGTAATTAAAGCGCGTGTAGGGGGTGGGTAATTTTTTTTAGAGTGTCGGTTCAAATCCTGAATTTTTCCCCTGGTGTTTTTTTTTTTCTCTCTGTTTGCTCTTCTTTTTAATTTCTTTTTGTTAACAAGAAAAACCTATTGTCGATTTCAGCCGCCGAACAATGCTAGTCAGATCCACTGGTTCGACGCTGGCTTCGACATTTTTCCTTCACTTGACAACCCGTCTTGGACGGCTGTTTTTTTTTAATTGATTGAAACGATCTTCTGCAAATTGTTGCTCTGGTTCGTCATCAAGTTTTGGTTGAAACAATCATCGATTTTACGATCGCTTCGCTGAATGGCGTGAAAATGCACATGCATGCCACACAGACAAATTCTTATACATACACAGAATTTCACCGCAAGCGGTACATTAGCATTCGTAGCTCAATCGGTAAGACGTTGGGCTGTTGAGACAGCGGCTGGTTTAACGCTGGCTTAGACATTTTTCCTACACTTGAGAACCTGTATTGGACGGCTTTACTTTTTCCTTTTCAATTGCTGATTGTTTTTAGTTCGAAATCGGAGACTGATTCGCCCAGCCAAGAAAACCAACAACTGAAACGAACAAAACAAAACACAGTCGATGAACTCTGATTAGACGGAAAGCAAAGCCTGACGCTACTTTTCGGAAAATAATTCGTAGAGGACGGAAAACATAAACAGAAAACCTCACTGAAAAGTTAAAAACTGAAATCAAAATTCACGCTTATCCATAGTCCATAGCCGTATTATTTTCACGCTTTGACCAAGTAAAAAAATAAGAAAAGAAGCTAGTCATAAAAGGGGACAAGTGACAATTTTGGTTGCTTTTTTTTTTGCTCCAAATTAGCTGAATTTTTGCATGTGGCCTTCATTTCTCTTGAAAAACATTGCCCTGTAATTTTTTTCCCTGGGTTGCTCTTCATTATCGAGAAATAACGTGTGCAAAAAAGGCACTTTTCCTGATAACAAGTTCTAACAACGAGGCGATGGCGACCGTCCGCACATGAAATCGCTAAATATGGCAAAAAAAGAAACCAAAAGATACATCATCTATTGGACTATAATGTGTGTGATTTTCAAGTTGTTTCATTAAAAGCAAAATTTTTTACAATTTTTCAAAGTTGTATGTGTAAATTGAAAGTACGCCTTGCGGACCAATCATAACTATTCAGTACCTTAATTTTCGCGTACATTTTTCAGCCTGCGCTGGTTGTCTTCTGGTCTGGTCTTCTGTCTCCCGCTAATGGTGGAGACAATACTGGACAGTCATCTGCTTGAGAGCAGAATCTATTAGCCACCGGTGTCACGTCTCTGTGTCACCTCCTCCTCTTCCAGCAACTGCCATCTTTTTGTACATTGTTTTATTTGTTGTTGTTGTTGTTGTTGTTGTTGCTTTTGTTTTGATAAGTCAGTGGTAATCGAAGGCAGGGAGTTCGAGCCCTGCTCCGAACATCTATATTACGAATTTTTTTCTTTGTTTTTCCTTTTTAAGAGTTTCTATGCTTTGACCTAGTCAAAACCGAACTCTGACGAGATTGGGTTTGTATCGGCCTTAACTTGATTAGACTGCGAGCAGTCTCTCTTTTGCAATGTATAACACACACCAGACAAATTTGTAAAAATTCTGAAAACTCGCCAATGTCAATGCCATAAAATTTAAGAATTGGTTATATCAACTCCTCACGGCAATTTTAGGCAATACGAAAACATTCCGAAACAGATATACGTGGATAAAACATGTTGATTTGTTTGCTTTTCCTGAAAACAATAAGTGCAAAAAAGGTGGTGTTTTTGCTTGGACTTTGACGCTGCCGCGCCGGTACAAAAAAATTCAACAAACCACACTGAATCATAATCGTGATGGTACGTTATATAAGTCTCGTTCAACGCGTCAACTTTGGTTTAGACTGTGTACGTTATAAGGACTAAGGTCCTTGTAAATCGATGTTTTCTCACTGACTGTTGTTCACGGATAATCGAATACTCAACAACAACAATTTATTTCAGTATTCCCATATAAGTACATGGTATTACCTAAAATAAATGTAATTACAATAGTAATAGAAATATATGTGTACATATATTTACATATTTCATCAAATTACAAGAGACTGTCTTAAATCCATACATAAATGAACATAAGCAGCTGACAGTCGAGATACAAAAGGGTCAACATTATTAAAGAGAAAAATGATTTTTAAATTTTTGCCGAAGTCATTGAAATTGGGATATCTCTCGTTTATATCGGCAAAAAACTTGGAACGTAGATTATTGTAAAGTTGACAAGAAAGTTTAAAATGAAATTCATGTTCAAGGTATTTTAATTGGCAGAAAAAACAAATTTAAGTGAATACTGAAAGCTCCAGTTTCCGTTGTGGTTATTTTGCTTTTTCCGGCTACTCTTAAGATTTAATTAAACTCATTCAATGCAGGAAGGGAGTAAAATCGAGTCTATTAGCAACAAATCTTGAGTCTCTGTTCGATCGCACAACTCGCACAAGTTACATCATCTTTTGTCACCTCTAAACATTCCAACAAGAGAGCTTAGAAAGCAGCGAAAGTTTACAGACAGAGATTCCAGAACAGTTTTATGGGGAACTTTGAAGTTTTATCCGCCGTTGTGGTGGGCGTTGTTAGGGATGGACCATTATAAAAGTTGCGGGGGGGGGGGGGGAAGACAAAAAAATCCATACATGAAAAATTCACGTGAAAAATAAAAACATACGGCCGGAAAAGGCAGAAAAAAAATACATACCAGTTAAGAAAACAAAAAAACATGCACACATGCGAACACAAAAAAAATTACTAGCCAAGCAGGAACTCCCCCATCCCCCACCCCCACTTCACTTTTCTTATGGCCCGTCCCTTACGGGAATTGTCACCGTTTGTCTTGCGATGTGGACATTATCATGTTGATCGGAATCGTCGAACGGTTGTCGCAAAATGTTTAACACGGTGCTCCGATTCTAACCGTTTTTATTCTTATTTTTGTGTGAGTTTTCGCAACAGACACGACCATTGAAGAAAGGTAAAAATAATGGCCTTCTATGAAACGAGATTAACGTTTCCATCTTCTGTCTGGGTACCTGAAACCGGCAAAGGAAAAAAATGAAATTAGTCATCAGCACTCTTCTTCTTAGCCTATTTCAACATGACTTATTACCCCCAAAACTTTGGATATTTATAAGTTCAAAGGAATATAACATTAGTGTTCATTGTGATACGCCTCGACACATATAATTAAAGTGGTAGGGTATTATGCAACTACTCCAACGACGTTTTGTCCTGGAGTAATTAAGCTTACCAGTAACTGTTACATTTTCACGACAACCAAAATAATATGAGTAAACCCGGACACGCCGGTCGAGAAGAAGAAGAAGTCGAATGAACGAATATAAAATTTGTTGAGTCATTAGTTTCAAAGATTGTTTCATACGCCGCACTTGCACGTTTTGAAGAGTTCGAGATATCACTTGAAAGGAAGTCGGTGTGTTTAGATAGACACTCCCTTACAAGCTTTATTTCATGTCTGTTCAGTTTTCCACACGCGCTACGTCCCCTTGGACTTGCAACAGCTGTAAAATGTTCCCGGGACGTTTTTATTTCCTTGAAATATCGGATTCGGTACACTAAGAATATACACCTTCTGAAAAAGGCTCTGACAGTTAAATTTACTCAGCACCAAAAACAAGTTTAGAGTAAACATGTTTCAGTGACACATTAATCGTATTTAGTTGTTAGTTTCAAAACATTTTTTTGCCAAGTGCGACCAGAAGTAAGGTGTGAGAATGGCATGGTAACCTCATTCATTTCCTAGCTCTCGAAAGTTTGACACGACGTGTTCAGCAGCGAGAATGTTTTCAGCCTTGTTCGTAGCCTTACTGGGGCTAGGTTTTACCCCTAAACCAGCTGCATCATGCAACATCGTAATTAACGAGGTAAAGGAGCTATGTGGTTTTTACCAATACACGACTATGGACGCACTCGAACAGAAGCATGCAGCTCAGATCATCACTCACTTCGGATCACTCTTCAGTTCACAATGTTCTACTTTTTCAAGGATTTTGGTTTGTTCGCGATTTGTTCCATTTTGTTTTCCGCCTCACCACCATTTACAACCCTGCCGCCAATTGTGCCAAGAAGTCAAGTCCTCATGCATTCATCTTTTCAAGAAACTCGGAACTCCGTGGCCAGCCGCTATGAACTGCTCAACTCTGCTGTCATCGCCAGATCTCTGTCTTTCTCCTTCTTCGCAAACCGCGCCTGTGTCTCTGCTTCCGTCTCCTATGTCATCTATGTATCTGCCATCTGTTTTCAGTCCACCATCCCCACATCGTCATTCGTCCTTCTCGACAATTAATCCAACTGCCTCAATGCATTCAAGTTCCATGTCCGCTTCGTCAAGTTCCACGCCTGCTACTTCATCGCACTCAACAGTTCATCTGCAGTCCAGGCCTACTATCACGCCACAATCCACATCGCAAGGACTTATTCTTGGAATTTCTTTAATGTTTGCAGTTTTTATTTTACTTCTGCCTTTGGTTTTATATTCATTATCACGCTGCCTGCAATACATGTACCAGCCACCCACTCGTAACCAAGACACCATCACACATTCCGCTACAGCAATTTCCAGCCTCTGAACCCACGCCGTCTTTACCACCGCCTCTTCCAGCCAAGAACAAGGACATGCATATATACGAAAACACAAAAGGAATGACCCTTTATGCAGTGTCAGACCTGGTTTAGCGATACTGTTATTTTAGTTGCATTTTAAACTCTGAAATTTATCTACTTATTGATACCCCGTGATAGCAGACCAATGGAATTAGGCGTACTCCGTTTTAAGAATATGTTAAGAACGTACCAAACCTAAGACTAAAGGAAAGCATTTTTATTCATTTGCATCGAGCTAAAAACAGGTAGTAACAGCGTGAACTTGTATTGTAACTAGCAGAGTTGGTTGCCGCGGAATACTTTAAATCTACGCTACAAAAGCATCGTACTCTTTAAGGAGTGTACGCCTAATTTTCATTGTTCTGTTTTCACGGGATAATTTACTCGAATTCAATCCACCTCAACGGAAAGATTAAGTTCGAATGACTTCGTTGATCGAACATAATGGAACCCAAACAATTTAAGAATCGATTTGTTTGTTTTTATACTTGACTCCAATCACGCGATTGTGTTCTAGTTCAACAGTTAATCGAACGTTCGGTTTAGTTCGAGTAGTTACTTTTGTTGTTAAATTTGCATTTCGACCAAGTTCAAATATATATGAATGTAATACTTTTTTACTGATTGGCCTGTGAGAACATACGCCTTTTTGTTTGTGTGCGTAAGTCGAAAAAGCGAATTTTGGTCAACCCTTAATTTTCATTGTCAGTGATTGGTTTAACTGGTACGTCGTCAGAACACTCGCTAAATACAGAAACCAACACAATTATTGTGTATTTAAGCCTAAATAAACCTGTTTGCCTGTTTTTTCTTGTAAGTTCCCGCTTCGTGTCCGTAGAACACCTGTCTAAATCAGTTTTATGTGACGTCAGTGGCTCCTGATTGGTTTACCCCTTTTCCTTTCTTCTTTGGCCTATATATTTGTGATACCACCCAGATGGTTGGGTGGAACCATAGCACCACTACAAGACACACCTCTCTTAAAAACTCACTAAATATTAAACATTATACTCCAAACAATAACACATATTCAATGATTCTCCCTCCAAAATCCCACCCATTCACCTACACGACATGCATCTCATTATCTCATTATATTATTAAGGCTTGCATCTCATTATCTCTGAAGGCTATCTCATTAAATCAGGCCTACTGAATTCACGAATAAAATCCTCTACCCATCTGTCATATACTACTGGTACAACAGCTTTTAACTCTATGTCATCACAGACCATTCGACTGGGTCTTAGCATATTTCAGTGTGGTAGCAAAAAATCCATGCATGGATGGCCTTCTCGGGAGTTTGCTCCCTATGACCGTAAATCAGAAAGAATGAAAGACTGTTACTTAGTGAAGGAATCTGACAAGTGAATGTTGTCTTCTGCATCGTTTCTGTACACGATTTACTGAAGAATGTCCTCAACTACTCAAAGATGCCTCACACTTGTCAGAGTATTTTTAACAGTGAAATGTGACAGGTAACAGACACTCCCCTGTGTTAGGTTTTGCAGTGAACTTCGTGGAGGATGCGGATGAGACCTTAAAGACAATTGCCTGGCCTGGATACATATGCTTTACCCACGAGAAAGAGCACTTACTGTGAAATATGAAGATTTGCTCCCTGTTCAGAGGACGTCAAACTCCTTAACGATTGGAGGAATGATTTTACACGAGGGGTCAGACAACTGGTTTGTACAAAATTCTTTTACGAAGGACAAAGGTGGTACTCTTCTGTTCTACATGTACACATCAGCAAATCCAGACAACGAACAGTGACCGTGTCCAATGCAAAAACTATTTGCAGTATTCAATGCACAGAAAATGGACACACCAACACATCACCAGTCTGGCACTCAACTACCACAACGTGTGAAGGTGGTATAAAACTTCGCCAGAAGTGAGCCTGTTTTTTTAGTACGAGCAGGAATTTCCGTTTGTGGGATATCAAATTTCCCTAAATCCCTGGAAAACATTAAAAGCACATGAATTAACATTGTTGGGTTCTTGTTTTTGATAACATTCTTACACATTAATAAATAAAATCAGCTTTTAACATTTTTCTCCCACTTCTCGCCCTCTTATAACTCCCCCTTCCCGCCCATTCTTCTCCCGTCTCCCATTCCCCTTCCGCCCCTGTCTTCCTCCACTATATCGAAAATGCTTGGAAATTGTTGCTTGAAATTGGGCTAACTTTCAATTTGGCCGTGGGTTACTTGGGGTGAAGTTTAACTTAATCCAAGATGGTGGATCGTTGTGAAGCCACTGGAGGAGAAACAACATTTTCAATAAAGGAGGATCTTAAGCAGGTGAAATCGCCATTTGAACGTAGAATCTCAAATGAGTAAAAAATGAGGGATCTCAATATCACATTCCACCAGCTAGACCAGATAGCTGAATTAGCTGCGAAAGCAAACTTTGGAGGACTTCAAAAGCGACCTAAACACAGAGTTGGTGAACTACATCCTACGCTACAAAACTATATGATTCGGGTGAAACTGGCATTTATCACCTGCTGTCTCCAAGGATGAGTAAATTACACCCATGGATGGTCGTTTTTGAGCTTCATATGGCACAAGAGGTTTTTACCCTTTAACAAAAAGTGATTCTTGGCCGAAAATGATACAGTGTGGAAGTAGGGGAGAAACAAGGATCAGATAAAATAACTTTTTCAATCTGAGATTATGTCATCTATTTGACCAATTTGAAGGCTGTGGTGGATTTACAAAGCAGCTTGGCAAAGGAAAAGGACAAGCCAAGCTCATTGTCAGTGAAGAGAATAAAGGAGTTATGACCTACAATGCTCAAGTGAGATTTTGCCAGCAAAATTCCACTACGGATACTTGAATTTGTTTAGTATTAGCCGACACTGAATACAGGAAGTTGCTGATTTATATCGACACTTGAATTTCCTATTGTTGTCGGTATATGGCATGAATCTGTCCTACACAGCTGAGGTTCAACTTAACCCTTTAAGCCCCAATATCAACATACCAATTGTCCCAACTGGTCTCCACACATTTCATAATAAAAGTTGGAAGAATTCGTTTTAAACATCAAGGCAATTTATCAATTTCCTTTATTCTCATGACCTGTATGCTCCATCATGTATAGGCCTTTCCAGATTGTGCTCGGCACTTTTTTAGCGCAATTTGGCTTTGGGAGCACTATTTTGATCAGAGAGCACTTTTTTGGCCAAAGAGCATCTTCTGACAACTTTTTTGGTAAACAAGCCAATTTCTAGCTTATTTGAAGCAAATTACTGGATTTTTTGTTTTATATAGCAATTTCAAGTTCCCTTGACTACAAATAATATCTCAACTAGGCTAAAACTGGTGATTTCGACATTTGATTGGGTATCCATTCCTGTGGTACGTCGGTAACTACAAATATTGGGTAGCCTGTGGGCTGTTGAACTAGTTAATAACTAATCTAATGCCTTATATGGAATATCTGTCTGCCCAGATCAAAATGGCGGACGCTTGATCGAGTGGCGAAGAAATCGAAGAAAATCCCATAGAAACTGCCATAAGTAGAGGCGCTTCATTATCAGAACCGGCAAAAGCGTCCATTTCCCGAAAGCGAAAGATTATAGTCAATGATGGGAAATATAAAGCGAGTCGTGAGCACAAGAATCTCAACAGTAAAACGTCGGTTTGGGACAGGATTCGAGACCACCCTGGTCAACATTTAGAGTTCGTCAAAGGACAGTTGAAATGCAATGCTTGTCACGAGATACTCGCCCTGAAGAAGAGCTCGGTTGACAGACATATGAAGTCGAAGAAGCATCTGGCTGGAATTGCAAGAATCACTGCAGACAGAAAAGAGAGTCAGACCATTTTCCAGTGCTTGCAGAGGCAAGACAAGCAAGAAAATGCAAGTGGTACTACATTGCCGGCCAACCTGAGACTCTTTCGTTTTGAGGTAGTGGAAACTCTCCTTTTGGCAGGAATACCTATTTTGAAAGTTGACATTTTGCGCCCCCTCTTAGAAAAGTATGGACAAAGGTTAACTTCAAGTAGTCACATGAATGACCTTATACCTGCTGTCTTAGATAAGGAGAAAGAGAAGTTGAAAGCCGAGCTCAACGTTGTTACAGAAGCTTCCATCGTATTTGATGGTACAGCACGACTAGGGGAAACCCTTGCTATTGTGGTTCGGTATGTTCAGCAAGATTTCAGACCAACCCAGCGCCTTTTACGGCTAGAGGTTCTTGCTAAGCCTCTCAAGGGTAACGAGTTGGCCCAGAGACTGATGACATGTATGGCTGTTAATAACAGTTTCAAGCCAGATATGATTTTGGCTGCAATGAGAGATGGCACCTCAGTAAATGGCAATGCCATAAAGCAACTGTTATTCTTTTATCCAACGATTATGGATATCACTTGCTTCTCCCATACTATCAATAATGTGGGTTCCAACTTTGTGTTCAAGGTTCTGGATGTATTCTTCCACCACTGGGTGAATTTATTTGCCCACAGCTACAATGCGAAACTTCTCTGGAAACAGAAAACTGGGAAGTCGATGTCCTCCCACAGTAACACGTGCTGGTGGAGCAAGTGGGAAGTGCTGAAGCAAGTATCAGATTACTTTGGCGATGTGGCCCCCTTCTTACAAGAGAACGACAATCTCTCACCGCAGACTCGCCGGCATCTCCTGGACATTTTCGAAAGTCCACAGGAATTACAGCTACTTAAGTTAGAACTTGCAGTTCTAGTGGATGCTGGTGTCCATTTTGTAACTGCCACCTATTACCTCGAAGGAGATGGGCCACTGATTTTCACATGTTTTGAGCGATTATCAGCTGTCCAGCATGCAGTTGCGGTAGGCCACTTTCCCTGCCTTGAAGCCATTGCTAGAGAGATTGCTGGGGGTAATGCTGCCCTGCAGAATCGTTTGATCATTGAGGCTAAGGCATGTGTTCGACCTGGATTGAACTTCTTTCAAGAGAAGTTTAATATCCAGTTCATCTCAAATGTCCTTGCTTTTAAGGCAGCACGTTTCTGTTGTCCGGTCCAAGTTACTGCGCTAAGACCAGATGCTCGTTCTCTGGAAGAGTTGAAGAACTTGCCATTCGTAAATGATGCCATGGTTGCTGCATTAGCAACAGAGCTGCCACTATATATTGCTGCTGCGGATGGCTTTGTTTGTAATAATGAAGAGGAGAAGCTTACATGGTGGGCAGCACATCAGGACACTCTTCCACACTGGATCGCATTGGTCAGAAAGGTGTTACTTGTCCAGCCAAGCTCTGCAAGTGCTGAAAGGGTTTTTAGCCTTCTCGCTACACTGTCAGCACAACAAGAGGCAGCGCTAGAGGACTACATAGAGGCATCTGTGATGGTCAGATACAATAATAACCAGAGAAAGCTCTAAATGAGTTCTTATTAGCTACTAACATTTTTACTACTTTGTCAGCACTATATTGCTTGCACATTGGAAACCATGTTTTCCTGTTTTACATCTTTTGTAATCATTTTCTCTTTAGGAGATTGTTATAGTTGAGTTCTGTTATCAAGTTTGAGGTGGAGAGTGATCTGGTTAAGTTTTGTTGTCAAGTTTTGTTAGCTTTGATTAAATAAAAAACAAACATTCAATATTTATTTTTTTATTAATATTTATTTTATTTTATGTTTTCAAAATGAATTTATTCTATTTAACTAGCTAATTGATGGATTAGTTGATTCTTTATATAATCTGTCTTAGGCTTTACTCATTTTCTAGAATGAATTCTAGTAATGTTAGCCAGAAAAGCAGATATGGTATTATATAAATGAACATTGTTTTAGAGTGGTTTCCATAAACCCGTGAAATATTAGTGTTGAAGGTACAGAGTAGAAGGTAAGAAAACACAAAAGAGAACAAAAGCATTTATAACAGTAAGTTGTTATACGCTAAAGTGTGTTTCACAGGTTTATGGAAACTACTCTAACGCATTTATTTAATAAAAGTATTATTCGTTATTTGTGCAATTATTGACTTGTATTCAATGGAAACTTGCCTTTTAGTTGCAAATCTAAATTGGAAAGCATCTTTTCTTTCAAATAATTAAAAATATTCGGTAGCACTATTTTAATTTTTGGAGCAACTTTTGAGCACTATTTTGGTTTTGGAGCACTTTTTAAGCATCTTTTGGGCATTTTTGGGAGCACTTTTTTAGCTTTTTGGGAGCACAATCTGGAAAGGCCTAATCATGTAATGATAGTGCAAGGAGAAATTAGAGGCCGATCACCACTGAGGCTTAAAGGGCAAAGTCAAGACCAAAGTTAGAATGCTTCTCATAAATTCAATACAACTGCACTCACTGTTCTGAGGATTAACAAAATAACTGGCGTTTTCTATGCTTTATATCTCTCTTGAGCAACGAGTTGAGAAAAATATAACTATATTCACTGTACCTGGAACTGTAACCCAAGCTTTTTCTGGTTATATTTTCTCATAAACAAAGAGTTCAGTTTCAATTCTTTCAACCACGTGGAGACAAAATATCCAGAAATCAATACCAAAATTTAACGTACAAATGTCTTAATTGATATTGGTTTACTAATATAACATCTAAAACTCGAGTCAGCCTGACATATCCAACCAATTTTTTTTATCTTGTGTTTGTAGAGCTGACACAACAACAATTTCAGAATATTTTTTAAATTAAGATGTATAGGGAAATTTCAAGATGCATGTGCACTGTATTAAATGCTACGACTATTTTAGACTCCATACCTTTCTCTCTCAACTCATTAACATTAGGCACTCCTTGGTAGGCTTTCTACCTCAGCTATGAATGCATGACCCCAATAATAGCACTTTTCATTGCATTCAGCCTTAGAAAAACACAATAACAGTAATGTTGTTGATCCAATGTCACAGGATGAGGGATAAGGCTGTCCTTTGCCTGGTGATATGTCAAAAGGGAGGGGTGATGAATAGGAAACCAGAGTTTACTTATTTAGTCCTGTCAGAACACTTGGGACCAGCATTCCTTGAAAAGACTTTTTCACATAGCTACAACATCAGACAAAACTACTTGAGACAAATTGAAAACATGCCCGTATTTTTCTATTGTGTTCACTAAAATCTCTCACATTACAGCATAAGTATCTGTCCTCCCCACTCCCCTTTTTCAATGTTGTTTTGAAGACCATAGGATTTATTTGAGCAAGCATCGTGGCCGAAACAACATTGTATGGGGGTGGGGAGGGAGGCAATTTGTACGGCTTACAGTGTCCAGTTACGGCGTTGATGTTGGAAAACAGGTGGACCTGTCTCGAGTTTTGTCCAAGGTTGTCCATGACATGCGGTTGCTTGAATCGCTCTAGCTTCAAGATTAAAAAGTGCAAAAGAAATGATTAAAATAATTAGAATTAATGTATTATAAGGTCAAAATAACAATCATAAATTAAAGATTCATTCCGCAAATGAGAAAGCAATCATGATGTACACAGGTACAATTGATCCCCGCAAGACGGCTTATATTTTATTTTTGAGTTGTGAAAAGAATTAATATATAAGGGAAGTAGTGAAACAATGCCACGTGTCCTAGGCCACAGTGTATAGAATCCAAAAAGAGGTGTGCAATGACCACAAGAAAAAAGAAAGGACAAACGAAACACGCTTGAGGCAGACCGAAGAAATTCATCTCTTCTTCTTGCCTTTTACATGTAGTTTACCATTTATTTAGCGTTTTCTTTCATTTTTTTAAAAATATTATGTTACATTTTTATAGAGGGCCACAGGTTCGTCAGCTTTAAACTGTAATGTGTTCTTACCCTCCTGAAATAAAGTTGTTGTTATTATTATTATTATTATTATTATCATTATTATTATTATACGAACTTTAAAAAATTTCCGCAAAGAAGAAGGTAACTTTCCATCCATCAGGCTAATGTGGAGAGCTGGAGTAAGCGTGAAAGTTGTCAGTAATCGAACTGTACGCCAACAGCTACAGCACAAGAGGTACCATTTCTGCGAGCGCCTAAGAAAGGTTTGCTTTCAGATGATAATGTTAACGACCGACTTGCCTACGCAAATCGTATAAAAAAGAACTGTAGTCCTCAGGTGTGGACAGATTTGGCAGTGTTTTTTTTCGATGGTGTTAGTTTCTGTTACAAAACGAATCCCGTAGTTCAAGCTTAAGCACCTCATGGACGTATTTGGTGCAAGAACCCCAAAGGACTTATGCAACGGTGCACAGCAAAAGGAAGCAAAGTAGGCAGCAGTGGAAACGTGGTGAAACTAATTGTCGCCATTAGCCATGGTAAAGGGGTGATTATGTGCCACAAATAGGACAGGCTGGATGGCGCCTAATTTGCACAATTTCTAAATAGTAATTTTGATAATATGTTTCAGAGAGAAGTGCTGATATTAACTGTACTGAGATTTTTTTCTTCGTGTAGTTTCACCCATTACCGGCCGCATGTTTTTGGAGCGCTTCGCTAAATTAGCAGTTGGTAATAAACAACCCCATGTGCAGTACGAAACGACAATTTATAGGCTCGAAAAAACAACACTCACTTGATCTAGAATAGTTAAAATTTCTCACTTTCGAATAAAATACACCAGCTGTCAATTAAGAATTAGCCAAAAATACAATCTCAAAGTCAAAATTTTGAACATTTACGCAAGAGATTTCGCATCTTGTCTCGCGCGTGAAATCAAACCACAGCAGAGGATTTGTGTCTGTTTAGGTCAGATTACTATTTTTCGAAATTTAATGAACGAAGATTCACAGAAGAGGAGACAGTAAGCTTTTCTGAATAATGCATTTATTAATACACGCCTTTATTCGTTTCTGAAAACCAAACACGTTCAATTCTTTCTTCAAGGGAAGCTATGCACAAGCGATTTTGCTCGATGTGCAGGTTATTTTGAAGAGCATTTACTGATGCGAACTGTGCACGTTTTTCAAAACTTTTACGAAAACTTTAAGAAATACAAAGAATCCTTCAATTAAGAAGTTATCTCGGTAAAAACTTACAATCAAATGTGTAATTTACTCTACCGTAGACTCGTAGAAGTGCTTGAGCATTTCCCAGAAAGTCCGCAGCTCGAAAAATCTCTTGCGATGAAAGATTGTCCTTCGCTGTGACAAAACAGCAGTTCGTCCTCGAAAGATGTTTTCTTCGCTCTAAAAGCTCTAAATTCCATCTCTTAACTTGTCGAGTGTTCCTTAGAGCTTCTTCTTTCGATTTTTAAGTTTCAAAAGGTAATCCTTCCTTCCGAGAGTGAGATATTGCCATCTTGAAAATTCACGCGTGAAGAGCACAGCGGCCATTTTGAGTGAAATGTGATCTTCTTGGAGAGTGACAAGAAGTCTTCCCTTCTAGGACCCGCTCAAGCCTTCAAATATATGCACAGTAGGTGGATTCTGATTGGTTAAACATTCCCAAAGACAACTAGGACAAAAGGGGACCAAAAAAGCCTTTCGATGGGAGGCTGGGGCCAAAAGCGAACACGCGCAAAATCAAGGCCAGCTCAGGCCAGCACAAACGTTAATGGGTTAATATGACACGCAAAGCTTATGAAGAATTTTCCTTGCACGTAATTAAAACAATTAAGAACATTCTATCTCAAGTAGTTAACAAAATAATCGAATTGATACACAAAGGCATGCTTTTAATAAAAAAGCAACAGACAAAGAACAAAGTACTGACAAAGTACTGACAGTGAACGAGAAACCTAATGCAAAGCCAGAAATGAAAACAATGTCACGCAACTGCACTTGAGTGTGACAGTCTCACCATGCATCCTGTGACAATTACATCAGCGTTATCTAACATGGCTCTTAAAATACCTGTTGCAATAAAAGTTCTTTTCTAGTGCTTTGAAATACATAGTGTGTGTCTGTACCATAAGAAATGCCTTACAAAAGGACCAACCTGTGAAACAGACAGTTTACATGACCGTCTACATCTATTTCTACAGTTAACAGCAGTTAACACCGCTTGATAGAGACAATTGGTTATTGATCTTTTGTTTTACTCTGAACCCTAGTTAACCGTTGGAAAGTCGTGTTTACTGACTGTTTACCATTCTAATACCTTCTTTTTTTTAAGTTCACCATGTAAAATGAAATCTCAGTGTTCATGGCTCAAGAACAAGTTCAGCAAAGCATCTAGAACATGACGTGATTTGTCTTTGTTGTTCCATCAGACATCCATTATTTGCCATTCTCTTTCTTCAACAATTCCATTGTTTGTGTGTGAGTCGATGTTACGCTGTGCAAAAAATCGGCGTGTCATTAGTTAAGGAAATGTCCTTTACAAAATGCGTTTCAGGTGCTGGTAAATGCTCCACATTGCCTTCAAGCATTAGTAGCATGTCATGCTACGGGGTCACTTAGGGCTATCATCTTAAGTTATTCAGAAAAATACATTCCACGGCTTGCACTCCTACCCAGGCAAAGCTTCCAGTAGCGGTATTACAAAAATCTGTTATATACTGAAGACAACAGATTGAGTAAAAAACGTTTTGCCACAGTTCACATTGCCAGTAATCACAACATTTTCTATATTTGCCCCTTCTGCGAATCAGAAGGTCTTTCACAGTGTCATGAAACACGTTTAGTGGCACCCCATTGTTTGCGAGAATTTCTTCAGTGCAGATCTTGCATTGGCCATCGCAACCTTCAGTACATTCACTTTGTTTAGCTTGTTCCAATAACTCAATCTGGCTTTTCTTCAATCGCTCCAGTTTTTTGCGCATTTTCTATTTCCCATGCTGAATTAAATATATATGCCACAACGTGAGGTGTGCGATTGACAAGAAATTCAGCCAGATCCATTTTCCCTTCCTTTTTTGTGAACAAGCTCCACTAGCAATTCCAAATTTTTTAACAATTTTGAGACTTCAAAGGCCAACATACAGTGTTGCCATATTAATACTAATCTAGCTTCAGCGCTAGGTGATTATGCTCTCCAGACTTTCTGTTTCTCACAGGAACAGCACCACTGGAGAATTTTCGCTGTGCCCTTGCTGACCAACCTAATCACAGCTAATGCAAAATCTTCATGCGACAGGAACAGGTCAAGATTTGCCTGGCTGTACGTCACCATATAAACAGCTCTAACCTCTTTCGCACCAAGCGGTTCACGAGCATGTTCTGGGTCCTCCGACAATGTTTCATCCCTATCGTACCTTCTTAAGGGATCCATTTTAACTGCTGAAGGCTAGTTGTAGCGATAAATCAGCCAACATAAGTGTAATAGTCCCTAAAGCTGTTTACAAGCCGTACCCATAGTAAAGTTAGCAGCCAAAAAAACTGTTGACAACTAATGTAATGCAAGATCCCCAACTTCAAATATAGCTGTCATATTCCTTTTGTCACATTTCTTTTCATTAAGATGTGCAACAACTGTGAGAAATGGTAGGACACACCGACGCACTGAAGAAGAGTTTGTGGGTGAGGAAGTAAAAGATGAGAGTGAAAGAAATGAAAATGAAGAAGGTCAAGAGTATCTTTTCTTCGACATTGAATCATGCCAAGACGAGGGATATTACTGTATAAGAGCCTGTTTTTCACTAATTATCCTAGTTACATGAGATATATATTTACTCTTCACTCTACAACCTATAGTTTACACAGTAACCATATTTTGTCACTTCCTAAGCCGAAAACTACCACATATGGACTACAGTCTTTTTCATACTTTTCAGCAAACAGTGGAACTTGTTAAATTCGTCGTAAACACCCCACGGTGAACAGTTTCGCAATCTGTGTAACGAGATACATGTACTTGTTTTGTTTGTACAGTTATAAGTGATTGACACGTGAACCTTGTGATAAGTGGTATGTACTTTAGACTTTGATCTGTCCATTTTTCGAAGCGAGACGTGCGAGATCGAGATATACGAAGTTACGAGACTAAATTGTGTATATAGGGACGAATATAGGAATAAACGAATCAATTCAATTACGAAAAGTCGCAGTTTATGACAGAACTCTCTTCCAGACTCTTTCAGAACCTGCAATTTTTTTGGATTTTAAGAGGAAGATTCTCAGTTATACTTCTTTTAATCAATAAGGTATTTTAAGGACTTTGTATTTTTTCGTTTTTTTTTTCGTTAATATATTTTCTTTATTCACTCATTTGGTATTGTTATTCTTAATATTTTTTCTGTATCTGGAAGACATTAGCATCAGTGCTACTCTTAAATTCGAGAGTAAATAGAGTTAATGTATGTATGTACGGCATATTGGAAATTCACTGAATGTACAAGATGAAATGGGGTTTGAAACAGTGTTTAAGGGTGATGACTGTGTCAACCAGTTCATAACGTGGCTGCTAGGTGGCACACACCAAGGGCCCATCGTCCTTGCCCACAACCTATGTGGATATGGTGGATTTCTAATATGCGAACAATTTTACAAAAAATGTATTTTCCCAAAACTGATCCTAAATGGTGCCAAGGAGAAGCTGAAATCAAGTTCCACAATTCTTTAAATTTCTTGCCGATGCCTCTTAAAGCCTTACC
This sequence comes from Siderastrea radians, assembly GCA_964017195.1. Classification (NCBI taxonomy): domain Eukaryota; kingdom Metazoa; phylum Cnidaria; class Anthozoa; order Scleractinia; family Rhizangiidae; genus Siderastrea; species Siderastrea radians. The sequence goes on along the minus strand of OZ024888.1, from coordinate 28,837,713 downwards.
AGAAACCTTTGGACTGACACAACTGAGAAAAGGTTACTTCTTTCACTTTTTGGACAGGAAGTAAAATCAAAATTACATTGGCCCTACCCCCCCACTTGAAGACTACGATCCTGACAGCATGCAAACCAAAGAACGTGAAGAGCTTTAAAAATGGCACAAAGATTGAAAGAAAAATGAGTATGTGTTTGACTTTGAGAAGGAGATAGAAGAATATTGGAGAAGTGACGTAGATATTTTCAGACGGTGTTGACTTATCTTCAACCAGTTAATGGAAGAAACCTGTGACCTTGATCCTTTCAAACACTGTATTGCCATTACCTCTGTCTGCAATCAAGTGTTCCACTAACGGTTTCTGGAAGCAAAAAAGATTGGACTAAGACCACCTCAAGGCTATCAGCCTGCTTGCAAGTATTCCATTTTGGCTCTGCAGTGGCCTTCCTGGGTCCATCATCAGACAGTCCACCAACAGTCCATCGTCAACGATATTGTGTCTATACTTACGAGCGCTTTAAACTGAGAACGACGAGAACAGAAATGATTTGAAAGAGCAAAAGGATCTGTTAAATCTTTTAAATCTCAAAGCTAACCTATATTTGAAGTAGTGAAACAGTTTGCTTCTACTACACTACGCACTTATAGTTGATGTTTGGTTTTATGTTCGTTTATTTTCAAGTAAACTGTTAACAAAGTAATTTTGCCACACTCAAGGATTAGCGACTGACAACAAAAGAAAATTGAGTTTATTGCTTAAGATGGGGCTATTTGAAATTACAGTTAAGTGTTACCACACATTCTAGATACTAAATGACAGAAAAATAGATAACTGAAACTACAGAAGTGATGTTACTGGTGAATTAAACATGTGAAAAAAGGCCATTTTCTCGATCTTTGTGTCTCAGCTTGTGGGAGGCCTGAGACGAGATGCTCCCAGATCAAACAGCGAGGAAATCTGTCAAACATGGCGAGTGTCGGGCCGACGAGTGGTGTCATGAAAGTACTCGCTAGTTTTTATTAATGTAATGAGGATAATAGCGCATTTGAATGACACAGAAGCAGGTTACCTGTGGATCTCGCAAAGCATGGCAGTCTTACCACATTCAAGAGACATCTCATCGATTTTTTGGGCCTTAAGGAACTTTCAAAATAAGTTAGGAATGCCTCAGTATGATTTGAAACCGTATAGATCGTGCCGCAGAATAGGTGGAGCAGTGGAGAACTACAACATTCTTACAGACCCTGTCAGAGACTTCATGTTACGTGACAGTACAGTGACAGATGTTTAAATTAAGTCTAGACTTCATGAGACAATGAACACTTTAGCTAGAAGAATTGACTTTTTTCTGATTAACGCCTAGCAACAGCCAATGATATCTAATGTACTAGTATAAAATCAAGCGTCCTTTTCCATGTGTTTAGAGTAGCTCTTGCACAACTGTTGTAACGAGTGAATACAAAGTGAGCCAAGTGATTAAATACAAACGACTCTACTGTTTGTCTTAGTGTAGTTCGTTGACCTGAAAACCCTAGTGAACGGGGCAAAGTTCGCAACAAGTGGCACTTCCGACAACGGCACTGTAGAAGGATAAGGACAACTGTTGTAAGTATAATTTAGTCCTGGTTTTCTGTCAGTGCGAAGATGGAAGCGACTGAAGCAAATCTGGAGATCAAGGTCACAGCTGAAAATGAGCATTGGGAAAACGAACACCATCGCAGAAGCAGGGAAGCCAGAAGCGATCGAAAGACATCTTTCCACCTTACGGTCCCTCACCACGGAAATCAATCGAATGCGGCTAGAAGTGGAAGCGACAAAACTAGGAGCGAAGGAAGAGATTGCCAACATCGAGGGGTGGAATAGCGGGATCGACGCACGACTGGAACAGGCAGATTGCAAAGTGGATAAAATGCACACATGGATCGATGACCGCAAAAGAGAAGCAGAAACAGTTGTCAAACAAGAAGAACTTAAATTCCACAAAGCGAAGATAGAGATGCAGGCAGAAATCCAAGCTGCACCACACCCCCAACAAGCGACAACAACGCCAAGCGACATACAAGCCAAGCTGCCTAAACTGATGATTACGAAGTTCGATGGTACCTACATGGACTGGCCCCGATTTTGGGGGCAGTTTACTGAAGCAATCGATAAAACGAGCGTTCAACCGATCACGAAATTTTCCTACCTTCGAGAACTACTGCATTGCAAAGTAAAAAGAACACTAGAGGCATTGCCCTTCATGGCAGAGGGATACAATCAGGCGAAGAGTATCCTAAATGAGAGGTTCGGAAAGGAGTCAGAAACCGTCAAAGCCTACATCAAAGAGATTCTGGATCTCCCCTCAATTTCAAGCGCAAACCCGAGGAAAGTTAGTGAATTTAGCGAAAAGCTTACGTACTGCATGCAAGCTCTGCAGACACTAAACAAACGTGTAATACTTAATGCGGATACTAAAACGAATAGCGTACAACTGTTTAGACACTTGGATTGGATTCCATTTTATCATGAGGCAAATGTAAGTAGGTTATCAATGGTATACAAACGACTGTCTGGGAACTGTCCATCTTATTTGTCCCATATGTTGATACGAAATACTGATATCAATGAAAGATCAAGCAGACATGGACTACTAAACCTTGTCTGTGCCCGACTCAAACGGCAGTCAGAGGGAGGAAGGTCTTTCACTGTATCGACTACACGCCTCTGGAATATGATACCTAGCAACATTAGAAACAAGCCAAGTTTAGTAAGTTTTAAGAAGGCCATGTTTGATTATTTTAAGGACACCCACAAACATTTAGATCATTTTACCATTTAGTTTAATTCTTGTTATATCAATTTCGTCATTTTTAGAGTAATTTTCACCTAGTTTTTATATTATAGCGTATTTTTAACTAAATTTTGCAACTTTAGATTCTTAGATTTTTACCTTTATTTTCGTTCTTAATTGTATTATATATTAGAGGGCCACTGGTTTTTCAGTTTTTTACTGTTACGTGTTTACCCTCTTTAAATAAAGTTGATTATTATTATTATTACTAGAACAAGTCAATGGGGCGGTGTCCATGACGTTAGACAAATTGCCAGCGATCCGAGGAGATCTCGTCCGGACCGACCCAGACTGGGAAAGCTGGGATTTTGCAAAGTTTTCAGAAGCAGTTCGATTGTGGACCAGGAGAAACCCGGTGGATACAAACCAACGCAAACGTGAGCAAGAACAGCAATCAGCAAACCGGAACGTACGTCAGCAAACAAGAATTTACCACATGCGTCGTGGCGCCGATTCAAAACCACGTGGTTGGCCCTGCGTTTACTGCGGCGAAGATCACAAAGCCGTGGAATGTACAAACGTGACACGTCTCTGATCGCAGACAAATTCTCCTCAACAAACGTCTGTGTTTCAACTGCACCACCGGAAACCAACGCGTTGTCTTTTGCCCCAGCAAATCCGCCTGTCAACAATGCCACAAGCATCACCACACGTCCATTTGTGATACACCCATACAAGAAAGTAATCAGCCAACACCTACAAGAGGGGTCGCCTTGACTACAAACCAAGTTGGAGGTTTGTTTCCTGTCATCGTGATAGAAGTCAATGGCATTAATTGTCGAGCACTCATCGATTCAGGAGCCGGGAGCTCATGCGTATCAGCGAAACTGATCGAATTACTTCGACTGAAACCTGCTGATGTCCAAACAAAAACAATCGATATGCTTATGTCTTCAAAAGTTGCCCGACTAGAAGTCTATGATCTTGAATTACGATCTGTCAACCATCAATTTTTCCTGTTAGTCAAAGCGACAAAAGAAAACAAGATGGAACTGTAGTCCATTGACAACCCTAATTGTTACGCGCTAAATGAAAAGTACTCACATTTGAAAGGTGTACATGTCAACGATGATGACACGAAAGCGTCTCTTGTGGTCCACGTGGTGCTTGGCAGCGGGAGTACGCCAGAATCAAAACTAAAACAAAACCGAGTGACCCCATAGCGGAACTCACCAAGTTCGGATGGTTCCTAATGTCCCCTGGAAAAGAGTTTGACAAAACATCATGCTGCTTACCCAGACAAGTCAAAGCGACTCTGAAGAATTGTGCAAGCTAGACATCTTGGGATTGCGTGACCTGGCAGATCATGACTAGACAATGGTGTACGAAGAATTTAAAGAGCAATAAACATGTTCGCAAGATGGCTGGTACGAGACCACTTTGCCGTGGAAGGCCAGTCACTCACCACTGCCCTCAAACAAGGAAGGCAGCCTCAAGCGACTTAAGAACCTAACCAGAAAACTCCAACGTGAAGATCTTACTGTCGAATACGACAGCATTATTCAGGAGCAGCTGACTGAAGGAGTTATCGAAAAGGCACCCCCTGTTTCCCAGCCAGAGCAAGAGTTCTACATCCCTCACAAGTGCGTAATTCGCAAGTCCGCTGAAACCACCAAGACGAGAATTGTCTATGACGCCTCGGCCCAAGCGACGCCCGAGTCCCCGTCCCTGAACGACTGTTTGTACTCAGGACCGCCACTTCAGAACAAGCTATGGGGCTCGTCCAACAGAGAGCCTACCCAGTAGTCTTAGCGGGAGATATACAAAACGCTTTCCTACAGATTCGAATCCATGAGAGTGAACGAGATGCACTCTGAATTCATTGGCAGACCGACTGCACCTCTGAAGTGGAGACTTACAAGTTTACACGTGTGCTCTTTGGGCTTGCCCCTTTGCCCTCTCTGCTGGGCGGTGTGCTTGAATACCATTTGGATAGCTGGGCTCAGAGATACCCAGAAGATGCTGAATGGTTGCGCCGAAGTTTCTACATAGACAACTTGTTCGATGGCGGTCAAGACGTGCAGCATACGAAAGCGCAAAAAGAGGTAGCGCAAGCGATCACGAGTGATGCCACATTCAAGCTACACAAGTGGCACTCCAACTGTCCAGAGCTTGAAGAAGACGGCCACCAACAAGAAACAGAAGTGCAAAGTATCCAGTTAAAAAGCGTGAAAAGAGCACCAATTCTCCCGCAGAAACCGAAGAACAGTCATACGCCAAGCAACAGCTGCAAGTCAAGCCAAGTGAATCGAAACTATTAGGAGTCAAGTGGAACAAGTCTGAAGACACTATCTCTGTACAGTTCCCTGTCGCAAACACAAGTGGCGTAACATCAAAACGTGAAGTATTGGCCAAACTAGCAAAAGTGTATGACCCTCTCGGCCTGGCTTGCCCTGTGACATTGCAAGGCAAACAAATCTACCATGAAGTGTGCGACTGCAAAGCAGCGTGGGATGTACCTATCCCAGAGAATCTCAGAGTATGATGGCTAAAGTGGGAACAGTCACTCCCAGACAAAATAACCATACGAAGACCCATTGCACCATATCAGCAACCAGTTCTCTCATTTGAGCTACATGTCTTCGGAGATGCATCGACCCATGGAGTCAGAGCAGCAGTGTACTCAGTCGTATGCCAAGAAGACGGAGTGACACAAACCCTTGTCGCAGCGAAAGCAAGATTGGCTAAAAGAAAAGTTACAGTAATAAATTTTTCACACGCTATAGTAGCCACGTTAATTAACAAAACAAAATATTCCACGGAACAATCGGTTGAGTGTCTTAAGACCATGTCCTTATTTAGAAGTGGGTTTTTTCTAAATCATGTCTCCAGATGAATTTGATTATAAATTCATTTAAAGATAATTCTTTTAGAGATAGGTTTTGGGTATATAGGTAGTATTTAGCGGACAAAATTGTGAAGTTCAATTTTTTATTGATTTTAAATGTATTTTGCTTTTTGCTACCGGTTTTTATTCCAAAGGTTAATTCGCTTGGAGATAACGAGAAAGAGGTGACATTTTCAACATTGAACCATTTGATTACTTCAAGGAAGAACAATCGTGTCCAGTGACACTTCGAAAAGGTGTGAATTATTGAATCGTTTTGCCCACAGTATGAACTCAGCGTTTTTCAACCATTTCTAATGTAGGCCTGCAAACTGTTGTTGTTGACTAATGTTAGGTATACGTTTTCCTGTGCAGTGAAGATACCGGTAAATGTTATTGTGGGTTTCCGCCAGCGTGGAATTTATTTACAGAGGCGGAGAGTAAGAGGGTCAATCATCAGAGTAGACCCTATTAATCAAGCCAATAGCTAGGGTCTGAGAATTTTACACCATCCATACAGTGCACACCACTAAACTTCCTGTGGCACACTGACATGAACATGAAGGTTAGTCACCAGATGATGAGCATACATAGATGGGTTGTGCTGTTGCATTATGTACCTGTGCATTAAAAACAAAAGATGGTTCTGTCTAGTTTTCAAAGGGAAACAACCAAATGGGGGCATCCATCACGAGCGAGAGCAGACAATGAGACAATGGAGGGAGAAATGAGACAGTTGGAGAGTACATGGTTTGGTACAGAGGAGAGAGCCGTGGCAGCTTCTTCACCAGCCCAAGTGTCCAAAACACCAGAATTGAACGTTTATGGTAAGATGTGGTGGAAATTTACTTCACTGTTTTTGTTTATGGAAACTCAATACATACTGGACACGGTGTGTGAAAATGACATGTATGCCCTTCATTATGTTTTTTATCCTGAGTTCAGAGCCTTTTGGACAGATTTGTAAAGAGGTTTAATATGCACTCTGTATCTACTTAACATTATAGGACTCAACGACCACTTTGTTCCTCTAGATGCCTTGAAACTTTGATTCACCAAATCCTGGCATGCGTGTCGTTTTTACACCCAATGTGCCAACTTGGACATGTACGGAGATGACCCAGAAGCAAGAATTTCTACAGCGTGTCACTGAAGAGGACCAGTTACAGTCATGTTATTATTAATACGAAACTAAGCAAGTTCTTTTTTCTGTCATATTTCCTCTGTTTTGTTAGTGTTTTACTAGTATATGCATTGCATGGACAATGCTGTGGAGTATTGCATTATGTCTACTCAAAATTCAGATGGTATTGACAATGTTGAGCCAAGAGTAAGACTGCAACATTATTGGGAGTTAAGAAAATCCCGTGTAAGGCCCTTCTACTGAACCGTCTCATCAACTAAAGAACATCTGGCAGGAAGAGAACCTTGCCAGATTTTCCAAAATGTGAGGCCTCATGATGAGGCTGCACATTTAGATGATTTGGACATCATTTAGACATTTTCATGATGAGGTTACTAGTCCTATTAGTCATGGCCAGTTCCTGATCAATATCTCTGTTTTAAGTTTGCTTGCACGTCGACACTACATGAATGGCTTCTTTATTATGTCATTTCTTTGAAGCTACTTGAGGAAAGTAAGCCTACAAGTGTCCTTTACATTCTCTCCTTTAGTCAGATGTGGGTAAAACAAGGTGTGGGTGGAAAGCTTCAAAGACAATACATTCTCTTCTTTGATAATTGCTTGGAGACTGCTTTACTTTGATGACAGCACTAAAATGCTCTATTTTGATGAGGGTTTGAAGATGGCCCTCCACGTAGTACCCTGTCAGTTGTTCAAAACATGCTGGTGGCTTCAAGGCTTTTTCAGACAATGTTATTGAACAAGACGATCACTGGAACTTAAGTCCTTTCCTGACGCAAATCAACATCCCAATCCATGGTGAAAGTGGCATTGGTGCTGGTAGCTGCAGAGTCAGAGTAATTCTCCAAGTAAGAGATATTGTTGCATCTAGAAACTGCCTTTCCTCCTTCAACTGGACATTTGACAACATGGCCAATTTATGGAAAGAGCTTTATGGCCTTGGTCCATCCGAGGAGAAGTGAACAGGTATGTGTGCACACTGTCAAAATGGGAAGGTGGGATATAACAACTGCTCCCTACAGGACACGGTATGCTCCATTGAGGGCTCAAAGGGAAATGATTCAAGAAGGCAGCGCAAGTGATGTTAAATATCATAGGTGTTAAATAATTTTGGACTGTTATTTGCATATATATAATAGTCATCATCTTGATCCAAAAAGAAGAGGAACCTTCTATGAGAGTTTTAAATACCTAATTTCCATAATCAACAATAACTAATGGGTAAGGCAGGTCCATAGCAGGGGGAGGAGCAGGGGTGGGTTCGAGCCCCCCCAAATTTCTCGAAGTTAAGAAAAATTAATTAAAATAAAGTAGCGTGCAATCAGTCAGTCTTGAATTCTGATGCTAAAAGTGCCTTTTATAATTTCACAACCTTTAAAAAAAGTCTGCTTGTTCCTGTCAGTTTCCCCCGCTAACAGTTGCTTTTACAACAGCAACAATTATACCAACCAATCACAAGCCATACAATCCGTTGAAATAACTTTTTGTTTCCTTAAGTGTCTGCTCATTGACTGAGATCACAATGTAAAACAAAACTTTGTCCTTAGTTTATAACAATTTAGTGTTCACACGTTGTCAAAGCCAAACAAATATGTCTTTACACTGCCACAGAAAAAAATTTAAACTGGTCGTTTGCCGGCAGAAAATCATTTTATCTTGGGCTAAAAACAAGTACCAATGCAGCAGGAACTGAAAGCATTGCTGAAATGAGAGAGGAGAAACAAGAAAATACAGTGCATCTGAAGACACCAAGCACGTTTGCTGTCAGTCAGGATAAGACAAATTGTAAAACTTGTCCTCCGGATCAAGCCTATACCGCATCTCAGAGCCCGAATCAGCCAAAGAATTTTCAATTCTCAGCGAAGACCTTTGGCAGAAAGGACCCAAAAAAGATATCATTTCAACCAGTGTGGTTTGAGCAATAGAAGTGGCTACATTTCGATGAGACGAGAGATGTATTGTTTTGCTAAAAGCCCTTGAAAACAACATGCTGCCTTCTTTAAACGCAGACCCATCATTTACACGGAATGGCTTTGACACACAGACAGGACTTCACAAGTACGGATCACCTGATTTACATCAGGAAGCCATAGCAAGATATGTTACTGCACATACAACAGCACGTGGCGATATCGGTGAGTTAATATCTGAACAGCATTCACTGGAGAAGAGCAAGAATAGAAAGATCTTGCTGCCGATCCCATCAAACATCCAGTATTTAGCTAGACAGGCATTGCCATTAAGAGGAGACTGGGTCCCTGAGACAACAAGTGATGAAAACTCCAATTTTCTTCAGTTGCTGAAACTACGTTCTCAGGAAAATCCACTTATTTTAGAGTGTCTTCAGAAACAAGATAACAAATTCACATCCCCAGAGATTCAAAATGAGATGCTCAAGGAAATTGCCCTAGGAATTTTGCGATAGATACCAATGAAAATTCAGAATGCAACATTTTTTACCATCATAGCTGACGAAACTGCTGATGTGTCTATCAAGGAGCAATTAGTAATTTGCATTCACTGGATCGTTGAATCTTTCGTTGCACACGAAAATTTCATTAAAATGCACCTCTTAGAAAAGACAACTGCACAGCAGGTAGTGACAATACTGAAAAATACTTTACCGAGAATGAATTTAAACACCCAGCGAGCTCGTGGTCAGTGTTACATGTTGTAGGGATAATGGCGGGCAAAAAAATTGGAGTAGCTCTGCAAATTAAAACTATCAGTGGAAAATGCTGGACAGAAACCGATCTGAAACTAAGAATGAATCATGCGGTGTGCATGCATTTTGCACTACCAGATGGACTGTGCAGGGTGAAGCATCGGCAGCAGTGATCAATCATCACACTGAACTCATGGAACTGTGGGACTGGTAGCTAACCGTAGTAAAGGACACTGACAAGAAAGCAAGAATCCAGGGTGTTCAAAGCATGATGACCAGTTTCAATTTTTACTTTGGTTGTTCTTTGGGAGAGTGACTGCTTAAGCAAACCAACAATCTGAGTCGTGCATTTTAAGATTTATCCACTTCAGCTGCTCAAGGTAACCAGCTTGCTCATGACATGAAAACATTATTGAAAGATTGGAATGATGCCTCATTTGGACTTTTTTGGTCTCAAACGTGGCAGTGCAAAGAGAGATTGGCGCACTGGATACACACCACTTTGCTAAACCCCTAAAGACCACTAAAGAGAAGTCTATTATGCAGCGATAGATACTGTAATGCAGTGCATCACCTCGAAATTTGACCAGGAGGGCTTTAGAATCTACCAGAACATACAGGAGCTCACTTTAAAGTCAATTATTTTTCCTCTCAGCCATACGAAACTGAGTTAGCTGAAGTGGTGAAAACGTGTGGAAAACCTTCAAACTTTAACGTCAGTGACCTACTGACCTTTTATCAATCCCTGATAGCTCCCGCAAAATTATGTCGAGCGAAGTTTGCATCCTGGGAAAGCTGATACTGGTAATGCCAGTAGTAAATGTGGTTAGTAAGCGATCGTTTCAGCATTACAGCAAGTGATAACGTACTCGCGGGCAACAACCAGAGATTCCAGACTAAACCATCTGATGATACTCCTCTTCCATAAAAATAACACTGATGCTATAAATCTGGTAGATGTTGCCAACAACTTTGTCAGCAAAAAAGCAAATGGGAAGCAGCTTCTGGCAAATTTCAATGAACGATGTGTCCATAAAGGTGTCCTTTTCGACGAAATTGACACAAACTCTGGCATTGTGAACAGCGTTAGTATCTATCTGTATGTATGTATGTACGCATGTATGCTTTACGACCTATTTGTTAACATCTAGATTTTTAGCCTTGCTACAGGCCTGTAATGTAAAGGTTGTACACGTTCTTTAAAACAGAACTTAAAACTGCACATAATGTAAGATATGTGCAACATACCTACAAGTAGAATTCATCAAAGGTTTGTAGTCCATTAGGAGTGGGACTTACTACCATGTTACAGTCCACAGGAGTTCATTTTTTTTCGGAATTTCAAGGCGGATTTTTAGAGGGACAAATCATTTATGTGGCTGGGGGGGGGGCTTCCTTGTGTAAGCTATGTAGGCATGTTTTCCAGCAAAGGGTGTGGTTTTTGACCAATTTTAGTCTCGAATTTAAAAGATCTCAAGTATCTGAGTCTGTAATTGGTCCCCTTTTTCCCGTTGTCTCTTGAAAACAGTGAATCAGGTCTAGAAAAGTAGGGAGAATCACCAAATTAACTATGAAATATTATGCCACAAGACCTCATCAATTTTTTGGAAGAGCTCCCCTATCATGCAAGTGTAAAGTTTTTAGTCAAATTGTTTTTTAAATATATGCACTCTGCATTTTTTTCAGTTCGTTCCCACAAGTGCCAAGAGTATGGGCACAAACACACCCAGTGCCCTCAAGTAAGATGTCAACCAGAAAAGGAGGAGAAAGAAAGGCCGGCTCAAGTTGTCAATAATTTGTATTTCAATGCCTCTTTAGACACTGTAAAATTTCAGTAGTTGACAGAAGTTGTCAAGAGGTTACTGTCATATTTCCTTGAACACTCAAACCCATCACAAATTATGCATTCTTCTGCGCTAATAGGACCCAAAGGTGCTGTTTATATCTAGTGTTTACCATGTTTTGATGTATTATATTATGGTGGTATTGAGGTTTATGGAAATATGGCATAAGGCCTTTGTTTTGGGTAAGAAAAAAGAAAATTTTCATATTAAAAGTTCATATCAAAAACAACAACTGCTAATACTTATTTTATGGTTAACTGTTCTTGTTGTATAAAGTTCATGGAAATTATCGTTCTGTTCTAATTTTAAAGATCATGGAAAATGGATCTTTACTTTGGACTACGAGTATCAGACTGTAGAGATTGGGTACAAGTGCAAGTTTTCAAACCAAATTCGTGGCCTCATATAACTAATTATCACATCAATCTTATCCAGATGGTTAAGTTTTACCTGGAGAGCAGTGAAAGGAAAAACGGAGTGTTAGGTAGTTTTGTTACACATAATATAGTTATAGTTATTTTTTTGTTTTTTATTTTTGTAATTATAGTTTCCACCCGCCTCGAATAGCCCAAGCTAATTTGCAGCTGGAACCACAAATTTGTATTGTGACCAGTTGTTGTAACAAATTATTAGTTCAAGTGTATGTGACGACATTTCAAGTATGGAGGTTTTGCACCTTCCCTAGCTTTCTCTGCTTCTCCCCAGTTGATTTGAATATTTTGTGAAGATGAAAATGGTTCAAAGACATGTGGTCGGTGGGTGCAGTAATGAGAAAAACAATGAGGAAGGAATTTTGTTGTATGTTTTCCATACCTTGACGACTCCAGACCTGAAGCTGCCAGAAAAAAGACAAAAATGGGTCTCATTTGTGAACTTGACCGATAAGAAATGGACACCAAGCAAGTATTCAGGGGTATGTTCCATTCAGTTTGTTCAGGAAGACTTTGCCAAAATATTTTCCATCAAAAACCAGGATGGCCAGAAGTGGCCGAAGAAGGATGAAATTAGCATTGTTCCCTATCCACGGTTTCACTGTCCCAAAGTTCAAAAGACATGGAAGACAGATCACTGGATGGCAAGTTTTATCTCAGTTCTTAGTTGACATAAGCTTACTCCGGGGTATTGAAGCCAGTGTGAACAAATGTTTAAAATTCATACTTTATCCTCCAGTTGACAGGGACAAAAGATCTAAAAGATTGAGTTCACTTCTTTCCACAAGGATTTCACAAACCTTTCAAGAAACGAAAGGTATCTTTGAGAGGACTGTTAAACACTGTTGTGAATACTGCAACAACAAAAGAGCTCATTGAGATGTCAACAGTTGACAGTAATAATGATTTTGTGCCCAATGATGTTGATTATTTACATAAAAAATTTATTGATGAACTGAAAGTTGATTTCATCAAAGCAAACCAAATAGAACAGCGGACAAGGGCTCAACAAAATTGTCACAAGTGGACTCACTTTTTTCCTAGGGCACTCACCAGATGACAAAGTTGTGGACCTTTTCTGTAAAGATCAGTTTGCCCTTGCTGAGGGTAAATGTCCACGCTTGATGTTAGATGTCCAAGCTCAAAGATTAATGTCACACCAGAGGATGCTTCCAGTGATCCAAGCTTTTGCCTAAAGATTGAGAATGGTTTACCAATACCAAAATGAAACCACGACAATTATGACCAGATTCAAGACCAAAATGATGTTTGTTGCCGACAACAAACATAGAAAGCCAGGAACAAAGGAGGAGGAATGATGAAATAGGTTATGCAAAGCACCCCAGGGCTGGCGTGACAGATGATCTGGAGACTCTATACAGCTTGCTCCACCGCTACCTGGGACCAGTGTTTAAACTAAAGCAATTCAAGGAGGTTTGGCGTAAGATTGTGAGGTACCAGTAATATGGTATTTGCACTGTTTCTTGACAAAATTATTTTAATGATTGAAAAAGCAAATAGGATGCAAAAACTAACCTTGTAATAAATAAGCATTGTCTTGAGGTGGGTGGGGGGGACAAGGTGAGTAATCTTGGTTGCTTGTGGTTTATTACACTCACATCTTTGTGAGATGACCACCTGCAGCTTAGCAAAAACAACTGGCGATGCACTGTCACAGTGTTATGTCAGAGGGAATAACAAATCCAATATTTTTCCAAGACTGTGAAAGCCATTCATCTTCCTGCTCGAAACTTCAATGATACCCCTGAGATCTATTGTCAATTGATATTGTTTCTCTGTTGTGTAGTTCACTAAACGAATGGACAAGTACTTGCCATTTTATTACTGGCGATGCACTGTCACAGTGTTTTGTCAGAGGGAATAACAAATCCAATATTTTTCCAAGACTGTGAAAGCCATCCATCTTCCTGCTCGAAACTTCAACGATACCCCTGAGATCTATTCTCGATTGATATTGTTTCTCTGTTGCGTAGTTCACTAAACGAATGGACAAGTACTTGCCATTTTATTACTGGACCATTAATGAGAGATTCCAGGATGAAGGTCTGCCATCCTTTGACAAGTGCCCAGAAGTCAATGAGGATGAGACTGCGTTAAGAAACCACCCCTTAAGGTTGTATCGACTGTACATTAATCAGCAAGAAGTTGGCTCTGTTCTTGAGCCTGACAGAGCTATTTTACCAGCCAGTCATCGGGGTACCCTAACACAGAGTGTTCCGGAAAAGACAGCAGATTAAAGGCCTGGGAGCCAATGAACATTTTCCCGCATTTTTTATAGTCTCGTGACCTGCCATTTCGTGCTTGCCAGGCCATCACCCCAATATTGATTTTCATTCCTCAAAAGATCTCCTGTGGGCGCATCACTTGGTAAGTGCTAATGACATAGTCTATTTAATGTATGCTAGGTTGTTCAATATTATCTTTAAGTTCAAACAGATCATTTATGCTATCCGGACCCACAAGGGTTCCTTTGTAAATGTACAAGACGATTTTTATGCTTCAAATAAATAGGTAAATGCTTTACCTCAATTTGCATTGCTTTCACTCTTTCCGCTAGAATTAGTTAGTATTAATAATTACGGTATCTGCACCGGCAAAATTAGCTCATTTTTAAACGAACACTTGTTTACAAATGTCTCAGAATGCAGGGCTTGAAATAACGGCCGGTCAACGGACAATGTCCGGTCAAAAATAGGTTTTGTCCGGTCAAATCCTCGGATGACCGGATAATTTGTCCGATCGTTTACGCTTGTAAAGAAAAATTTAATGCAGACGTTCATGTTTTAAATTTTGAAAGGTTCAACATTATTAGCGTTCGTGAATGAAAAGTGGAAAAAAACAGAATGAGATACTACCAGACCAAGACCTTTTAATAAACGATTCATAACAGTGGTTGTAAAATTTCCGGCTGTTGCAAATTTTCGCTTTGTCATTCATCAAGCCGTCACCGCAAATTTGGGGGTCTTCCGGAGCAGCGTGTGTAGCGTTGTGAATTACTATATTCTTATAGATAGTCCGCTTGGATTTCGTGAACATGACATGAGAAGCATAACAATGCCTCTCAGTGTCAGTACAAAGGTCTGGGCACCCTTTGCCTTAAATAAAAATTCAAAAAGTCCCGGAAAAGTGTAAAAATAACAATAACAAGAAAGCAACTTCACACTTATTTGTCCACTTGACGACATTTCTGTCGGAATCACGTAAGGTATAAATTCCGGGATTAACTAAAAATTCTATTTTCAAGGGAAACGGACCATTTTAACAGAAAGTTCACATATTCCAACAAATAAACTTTATCTTATATACATAATTCATCTCGAACTATCGATCGCAGACTACGACCCTACACCAGCCATTCACTTATGGGCAACGAGCGCCACTCGCCGTCTAAACCAAAACCGTGTTTCTTGTTGTATATCCAGTTAGCTTGTATTATTAGGAGAATCAACTAGATCGCAAGCTTCAATTTAAGCAACTTCATAACTTTAGTAGGTATTAGAGTTTAACCGTATACATAGAACTGAAGCGATAGTTTTATGCACAAATGTAATATTGATTTTGCCGAACGTTGCGGCTCTACGGGGCGTTCCACTCTTCCTGCATTGAGTTTGAGGCTGCATGTACAATAAAGGCGTGAGAAATATACTTGTTTCATATGTAAATATCATGCGGGTGGGGAGATTTTATAGAGATATGAAGTAGTGGATATTAATGTCCGGCCTAAAATGGGTTGTGTCCGAGCAAAAATAGGTTTGACCGGACAACTTGACCGGCGCCAGCTGGAAAATTATTTCAAGCCCTGGAATGATGCAGATCCTTCATACAATGAGTAATAAATACATTTGAAACTGAAAAATGATGCTAAGAGAGGGTTTGAAGATGAACTGTTGCTTCTCCATGTGCAAGTCCACGCAGCTCACAGATTTGGTCGAGCAAATCAATGCAACATCAAAGTGTTTTAAATGATGGGTGTAATGGTGAGTGAACTTCCTTTTATTAGTAAGGAATATTTTTCTATCATTTTTTACCACAGAGGAAACATAAAATTTATCACACCCGTTTGCGAAAGTATATCCACCTTTTCTAATATCAAAATTGTTTACAGGAGAGTGCGATTTTCTTGATTCAAATGCGAAATTCCAATACTTTGTTGGACTGATCAGCATGGCTCGATTTTCCTTTTCTTTAAGCTTATCTATTTTTATGTGATATAGGGCTCTAGAATCATCAATATAAATCACAGCAGATCTTCATTTTAGGAGGAAGATGAATGAAAATAGTGAGAGTTCATTTCAGATCAAGTACACTGAACAGCCACTTTCAGATCAAAATGGCCTAAAAACCAATTGGTCAATTCACTCATTCTTGTGGGGAAAAACCGTATCTCTGTCTGAGATACATCCGCCAGTATCTGTAGCAGTGTTGCCCTTGCGCTATACAGTTTTTACTCCCCAGGGTATTATATCTCTTTTTATTTCATTGCCTTTTCCGTTCTAGTACAAGTTGGTTCGGAGGCTCTCCAAATGCAGTCTTGACATGCAACAACTGCATGCTGCAAACTGTGAACTTCCAGGGGTGAGCACTTGTGGCAGGCTCCAGAAGAACTGTTGTGGGCCTAGCACTAGGGGTGGCATTTTTTAACTCTGGTCATTGCTTTGCTCTGAGGCAGTGTCTTGGAATAAGCTGTGTGTCCAAAAACAGGTACTACGATATCACCAAGCTTGTCTGCCCACACATTACTGCCATACTTGATGACATGTGTGAAGAGGAGGAAAACCAAATGAAAGCACTGGATTCTACCACATTGGGGAGCTGGAAGAAAGCAGTGGTTACATCAGATGGTGTATGGCATACCAGAGGGCACTTCAGTAAGAATGGATCTTTTATCCTAAAGAACCACCTTACTGGGGGGCTTCTCTGGTATGGTCATAAATGCATGCAAGGAAATGACACTGTCACTGAGGAAGAACCATAATGATGGCACCACTAAGTCTATGTAAGGGGTCCTCGCTGGTCAATACTATAAGCAGGCCAAAGAAGAGGGTTGTTGTGTGCATACTGTTTGGCAACATGGAGACTCTACAGCAAGATGTACAGCTTTAAATGTATTTAGTAATGAACAATTTGTATTTCCACAGATCACACTACATGGCCTCAACCAACGCAGGGCTCTGCCAAGGTAACAGGACGTGGTGTTATGAAGTGAGAGGACCCCAGTACCACTGGGCTTTAGATCTGTATGAGAGGCTCAACCTTCCCATTTTGCCAGCAGTTGTAGAGGCTCTTAGTGAGGCCATACTAGAAAGGGCTGCTGAACTTGAGCAGCAGAAGACAAGCCACTCGAAAACTCTCAGAGATCAGATGAAGACAGCAAGAGCTGAAAACGAAGTGGCTAGAAATGTGGGTGAGACATCAAGTGGTTCAGCACTGTATGGAGAAGAGTCCTGAGGACAACGACAAACCAGGGTAAGCAGAAGAGGTAACCATCATAACTGGCAAAGCCTG
The DNA here is from genome assembly GCA_964017195.1 of Siderastrea radians. Classification (NCBI taxonomy): domain Eukaryota; kingdom Metazoa; phylum Cnidaria; class Anthozoa; order Scleractinia; family Rhizangiidae; genus Siderastrea; species Siderastrea radians. The sequence goes on along the minus strand of OZ024888.1, from coordinate 28,820,451 downwards.
TGACAGTGGCTCAACATCACACAAATGGACCACGCACAAATCGTGTCCTCTAAACACCAAAAAGTAATTAGATGACATTGTCACTAACTGACTTGTTCTTTTTTATTTCAAGTTCAAATTTGTCCAAGAGAAGATATATGAAAAATATGTTCAATCATGTTTAAAAAATTAGATTCCTCACATAAATGTGCTGATTTTAAACTTATTTGTCAACAAATTACTGGACAGTTTGTTTTCACACTTTACTGTGACTTGAGATCACGTATGAAGTGTATTTTTGTTATTGATTCTTGTAGCAAAGTCGCTTTTTTAACTTGACCAAAGGAAATTGTAATTGACTATTAATTCCCTGTACTGTTTCGTTTGAAGATTCTTTCTTTCAGCGCAGACCTTGCATACTTAGTCTACGTGGTATGCATTATGCCTGAGAAAATTTCAGTGGGACAACTTTCATTTCTCATAGAACGGTACAAAGCTGCATTGTTTTGCTTGATGGGTGTTTTCTTCATTGTGGACCTCAAACACAAAGTCTGCATTGATTGTTAGGATATTTAACAGGGTCCGAAATTGCGACCAGCTGGTCGCCAATGCGACTGAATATTGAGTGTTGGCGACCAGAATTTTTAAGGCTAGTCACCAGCAGGGGAGTATTTTTCAATGCCTTGTTAATGTTTTGAACCGGCACTCAAGGAATTTTGTTTTGAATGGAAAAATTTTGTGTTTGATTTCTAGCAGAAACTTACCCCTTGTCTTGTCGAAGTTTTTAATCTCCACAGAAAATAATTTAGATCAAAAACAAGGTAAGATTCCTGTTAAGTGACCTCCACAACAGTTGTAATCCATACACGGTAATAGACATTTAGCAGCCGCCATGTTTTCAGTGGTTTCACCTGACAGCCATACCGTGGGCACACTGCATACAGCTATTTCAATTAAGGTTGTCGGATCAACTCAAGCTTACGCGGCAAGACCGAAGGGAAGTGTGGGTAGTGGCAAATCATACTTAGTTTAACGGTTGTCAGAAGTTGGTCGGGAACTTTGAATTTCTTAGTACAAGTAATAAATTGGCACCATCCAATTATTGTCAGCAGCAATCCTGATTTGGCTTTCCATTTTCAGTTGTTAGTTCTTGTCATGAAGTGCAAAAATTCATGTTCCATATTTTTCATGATTCTGTTTTTCCTACTTCTAATTTACATACCATGCACGTGCTCCACATGTACCCACATATTTTAAATTTGCATCCCATTTTAGCCTGGTAAACAAAAAGATGAGTGGGATTAAAAATTATGTTTTAAATGAAAACTGTATCTGAAAATAATCCTTTCAGGTTTTTTGTTTAATTTTTATGCTTTAAAAACTCTTCCATATACTTTGCTATAGTACGGGAAGCAAGGTACTATTGATTTTGGTGAGCTTGTTCATTAAAATCCCATATTACACTGCGGTCTCGTCACGTAGGCTTAAACTTTGATCTGACAACATTAATAGAAATAGCTGTAAACACGTGCTTTCCTTTTGCCATTGAATATTCAACAAAACGTCATGCTTCTTGGCACTCTACAAATTTTCAAGAATCTTTTAAAGTGGGAAGAACCAGAAAGCGGAAAGAAGTTCATTCAAGGTTTAGACATAGCATGGGCTTGTCAATCAGTGGAAGTTGATCTGTCCAAGTTATCTAAAGACAACCTCGGTACAAGTTTAATACCAGACAACATTTGCAGTAAACCTGAAGCCGGCACACCCCTACTCCAAGTAAGCAGAAATGGAAATTGTCTCTATAATTCTGCCACACTGGTCCTTTGTGGAGAAAAGCAGTGCAGCCATTACTTGCGTATTCTCATTGCTGAGGAACTTCATTTCAATGCTCAGTTTTATGCAATCCACGAAATTTTCAAAATAACAGAGAAACATTCTGGGATCCCAGATTCTGTGTGTGACAGAATACACACAGCTGGTGGTAGTCAGGCTGATGCAGTAAATTGGAAGCAATAGCTGGGTGCAAAGATAAAAATTGGTTGTATGCTTGATCTTATGGCTCTTGCCTTGGTATTAAGATGACCCATTTATTCTTTATATCCCAATGTCCAGTTTCGATTCCACGCTTTGTTGCATACTGTCATTATAAAACCACAGTTATCCTCCTTGGATGATGAAATGGCCAATCTTGTATGCATACAGGGATGGAAACCTGAACAGCAGACTGTAGGCGTGGTACGTCCCTATCCATTTTGATCCAGTATATATGGCTTTCTCCTCAGGCAACTGTGAAAGTTTCACTTTCTGCGACAAGTAGAGAAGCTAACCACTCAGGTTCAAAATAAGGAAGCATTCTGTCTTTCTTTAAATCCTCCCCAGGTGCTCCTAAGCTTAAAGTGCCTATGAATTAAAAAAAAAATTGCGCAAATTTCTACCTTATAATGCCCTTTTTGCTGGAAAAAATTTAAAAACCTTTTTTTGGCACCAAAAGTCACTCGAAAAGGCCAAAATTGTGTCCCCGGCTCTGGAGAGAGTGCATATGACTCCACGTAGTTAGACTGCTTTTCCGAGCTCTTTTCATTTTCTCAATTTTATATGAATTAACTGCAAACTTTTCAGCTTGGCGTATATCAAAGCTTAGTTATGAGCAAACAAACAAGATCTAAAACCAAAAAAAAGAGATGTCGATCGACTCCGGAGCTGATTCATCAACTAAACTCGATGACATCCTCGCCAAGATGGATGTCCTGATACAGGCGAAGGACGAAATGTTATGCAAGCTAAGGTCGAAGAAACACAAAGCATTTTAGTAAAGGAGGTGGACGAATTAAAACAGAGTATTGCAGCGACAAACCTTAAAATTCTGGAGTCGGAGGCTAAATTGGGAACAAAAGCGGATCAAACAGAGGTGGACACTCTCAAGTATTCTAAGAAAGATAAACCATTTCGCAGACTTCAAACTTAGAAAACATTTAGAGGAGTCTCTCGTTCTTTCCCAATTGTATTATTGCAATACAGTACTTAATCCTTTACCTAATTTTCTTCTGCAGTGCATTCAGCGCGTTCAATTTTCTGCAGCCAGTTTTGTCACTGGAAGATATGTAAATGACTGTAGTGTTATCCAAAAATTAGGCTGGCTACCTATAAAGCAGCAGAGAGATTTTAACCACTTAAAACTTGTACATAAGGCAATTTATAATTATGACTGGCCTTCCTACCTCCGTTTAAATATTGTACAAAATGTAAGATGTCTTAGATCAAGTAATGCGATCAGACTTGTTACTCCTATTAAAACGGGAACATTTCAAGACACCTCCGCCAAGTTATTCAATGAATTGCCCATTAGCATTAGACAATGCCAAGATTTTTCTACATTTATTAAATTGCTTAAAGGACACTTTGCCACTTCAAAGGTCACTCAGAACTAGATGAACGTTCATAAGTAGTATGTACACATAATATATTTATATAATTTTTTTCCTTAGTCATGTTTTTAAATACTTTTATATCAGTTTGTTTTGTGTAAATAGTGTGTAGTTTTAACGAAGGAAGAGCCACCCTGTGGATTTCCTTAATAAGCCATTATTATTATTATTATTATTATTATTATTAGAAAGCTGGAAGACCTGGAAAATCACTCCAAATGGAACAATGTTGTTGTATGGGGTGTCAAAGAAGGATCTGAGAAAGATTTCACTTCAATGAAAGAATTTACTGAAAGGAGTTAATTGTCAGTCACATGCAATTGGAAAAGGGAATTGAGGTGATGAGGGCACATAGAACCTGACTGAAACATAATCCGTCGACATCTGATACACCGAAGCTGAGACCAATTCATGTCTGTCTCCTGCGGTACACAGACAAAGTTTACATTCTCAAGAATGCTGTGGCCAAACTGAAGAACAAGTACAAGGAATCTTCTATTTTTATATCTGATGATGTCTCGAAAAGTGTTCGGATGGGGCGCGCAGAACTGAGAAAAAAACATTTACCAAATAGAAAAGAGAGAGAAAACGTGCTTTATGCGTTTATTCCGTGGAGTGTTCCAGCTCAAATATTATACAAAGAAGATGGCACTGAAAAACTAAAATCATTTTAACTATAGAACGTGTAATTTCTTGTTAAGTTGACTAATGACATTGGAGTGAAGACTGGTTTTCCTATGAATATAAAATTATTCATACAATTAAAATACTAAGCTCGAATACTAATCTTAATCGAGAAATTGGAGGGCTTGGCGGAAGTGTACTGGGAAAACCTGATGGTGGCAAGTACGCTTTCGTTTGTATGTTTGTGTGTGGTTTGTTGTGTGTTTGTGTTTACATGTTTTGCAGAATTCCACATTTTTCACAGATTAAATATTTATAAATGTTACAAGCACGTTAATGCAATGAGAATGTTTTCAATAACATCTACTCTCTCGGAAACAACTAGCCCACAGGCCATTAATGGATAACTCTAAGTTTAAGCCAGACAGCCTGAAACTGATTTAGCTGAATGTCAGAGGCCTCGGCAACTTTCGAAAACGTAGAGCAATTTTTACTTGGTGTCGGAAACAAAAAGCATATGTAATTTTTCTTCAAAAGACACATTCAACAAAAAACTGCGAGGCTCAATGGAAGAAAGAATGGGGCTCCCTAATTATCTTCTCACATGGGACTTCTAATGCGAGGGGTGTCACTGTGTTAATCAAAAATAAATTGGATGTTGTTATTCAGCAAGAATTATCAGATTCCAAAGGCAGGTTGTAAACAGCAGGAGGAAGAACTTAATTTTAATATTAAAGTGCGCTAAAACGTCTTCAGGGAAACCCAAACGATGAAACAAGACTAGAAGCAGAAAATCTAAAAATAAGCTCGAAGCTCTGTATGATAAAAAAGTTGAGGGGATTACAATCCGATCCCGAGTAAGAGGGCATGAGCATGGGGGAAAAATAGTAAATATTTTCTTAATTTGGAAAAACGAAATAACATTAAGAAGCATATAAGAAAACTGTATGTCAGTGGTACGATTTCCACAAATCCTTTTGAGATAATGGACGCTCAAAAGCATTTTTACAGCAAGTTGTACACTAAACAAACCATTGATTTGGATGGTGAAGACACCAAGATATTTTTTGAAAACTCCAACATTTTAAGACTCTCAGACAAATTGAGCGTGTCTTGCGAAGGGAAAATAACTTTACAGGAGTGCAAAAATATTTTAAGTTCTTTTCAAACAGGTAAAACGCCCAGGAATGATGGACTCCCCATAGAATTTTATAAAACAATTTGGCCTTTAATAGGTAAATTGATGACTGGCTCGTTTAATGAAGCCTTTGATAAAAAAGAAATGTCTTCTTCACAAAAGCAAGCTATCATCACACTTACTGAAAAGAAAGGAAAGGACAGAAACTATTAAGAAAATTGGAGACCTATATCGTTAATAAATGCGGACGACACGATTGCTTCCAAGGTAATCGCGGCGAGAATTATTAAGGTCCTTCCTGAAATTATTCATGCCAATCAGTGGGGATATGTGAAAGGAAGATTCATAGGTGAAGCTGCGAGATCAATTTTAGATGTTATGGATTTCACAAAAAAAGAAAACATACCTGGTATATTACTCTCTATTGATTTTGAAAAGGCCTTCAACAGTGTTGACTGGAATTTTATGTTAAAATGTGTGGATGTGTTCGGCTTCGGACCAAATCTTATTGGATGGGTAGAAACATTCTATAGAAACATATCCAGTTGTGTGTTGAACAACAGCACCTGTACACTGTATTTTGAATTACAAAGAGGAGTTAGACAAGGGGATCTGTTGTCGCCATATTTATTTATTATCGCAGGTGAGATTCTAGCTATTGTCATCCGGAGCAAACCTAATATTCAAGGCCTTTAAATACGACAAGATGAATTTAAGTTAGTGCAGTATGCCGATGACCTCACTATGTTTGTGCCCAATCTTGAGTGTACCCAACGGGTTTTTTTGTTTACTTGATCAATTTGAATCCTGCTCTGGCTTGAAGGTCAACTACTCCAAAACTGAAGCCATGTGGATTGGTTCGTCTAGACAAAACACAGAAACACCTCTTGGTTTAAAATGGTGCGACAGTGTTAAGGCCCTCGGGATTGTCTTTACGTATAATGAGGTGGATTTGCTGCAGAAAAATTTTTATGATAAATTGAAAGATATCCGAATGCAGACAAGATTATGGAGTTGCCAGGGTCTCTCACTGTATGGCAAAGTCACGATCATCAAATCCCCTCTGATTCCAAAAATGTTGTATGTGTTTTCAATTCTGCCATCCTCTGAGGATTTCATTAAACAACTCAATTCCTTCATTTATAATTTTCTATGGGAAGGGCCAGATAAAATAGCTCGACTAGCTACAATAAACGATTTGAAACAGGGTAGTCTTGATTTAATAGATATCGAAACCTCGAAAGGCTCGTTGCCTTGAAAGGCTTATATTAACCACTTACTTGAAGATTTTGAGGGTAAATTTTTATTCAGATGCAATTATGATGTTAAAGATTACAAGACCTATTCTAAATTTTACAATGAGCTTCTTCAGTGGTGGGCTGATTGTAGTGCGATTCCTGCTGACCTAAAGGCTTTGTATTCGATAGAAAAAAAATCAGGAGTGTTAGAATTTTTCAGTGGAGAAAAAATCTTTAACCCACTAACAAGCAAAAGTAAGCAGTTTTATCACTTGCTAGTGTCCGAAAAAGCAAAACCTTCGAGGGGCTTCAAAAAACTGAAAGAGGACTTTGACCTTGATGATTCAAGTGTTGCAAATGCCTTTCTTAATATAAAGTCACTTTCATCTGAAACTTTTATTAGAAGTTTTCAATGTAAAATTTTAGACGACATTACCTTTACAAATCATCGTTTAGCTTAGATACGTCATGTTCCGAATGATCTTTGTACTTTTTTTGAGGCTGGGTCAGAAACGGTCCATCACCTATTTTATGAATGCTCTTTTTCAAACCTCTTTTGGAAAAAATTTTGAAAATTTCTGATGTACACTCTCTGGTCAACGTGAGGATTTCACTTTAAAGACGTTTTGGTCGGCAGATTAGATGAGGAGTGTGATTTACTAAATTATCTTTTTATTCTTGCAAAACTTCATATTTGGACATGCCGTAAACGTAATGTGGCCCCAAATTTCAGAGTCTTTATAGAATTGGTTGATGTGAAATACAGAACAGAGATGTACATAGCTGCAAAGAACAGGAGAGGAAAATTTCAGGCTAAATGGCAACTGTATACCAATGCTAGAGAGTTTGTTGGGTAAATGCACCTATCACAAATAATATAAGTTGCATATGAAGGTGTCACTGGCAACAAATCAGATATTTATTATTATTATCATTAATTGTACTGTACTGTAAATAGATCTGGAACTAAAATGTGGAAAAAAAAATAGTTTGGCTCTGATGACGTAGTTGGTAGTTCCATAGCTTTCTTTACACTCAGCATTCTGTTGCTATTCGGTGTTAAGCATATCAATTTATGCGAGATTTCTGGCTACCATTTGGTCAATAATTCGTAACGATGTCTAATAGTGATGATATGCTGTCTTCTGCGGCCTCTTCAAGCCAAGAAGAATGTACAAGCCAATTGTATGACAGCAACATGTCCGCTGAAATGGAAGTAGTTGGAGTTGTCCAACCTTACGCCAACGAGCCACTCGCTCATTCAAGCGAAGAAGAAGAAGACTTGGAAGCTGACCAAGAAGGTCTTTCGCTCGCAGTTTTTCGGTCTAGATTTGAAGGAGAAATTTTTGTGGATGAATGGTAAACACCTTTGTTATTTTTACAAAGAAGTTTAGCTAAAACCCAGCCAAACGAGGAGAAGAGACGACTATTGAGAGTTGAAACTCTTGGAAAGCTTACGTCCAAGTCAATGAGAGTTCACAAGGACAAACCATCAGAGTTTGAACTTTAATCGATTACAAACTCTTCAAGAGGGCACAACAGTTGTCGAGAGTGTCTGTAAAAGCGCTTTTCTTGGAATGTGATGTCGTCCTATTCTCCAACATTGGCATAGATGTCTCTGTGAATACAACTCTTTAGTGATTTCACCATTAAACAATAACATAACTGAAGAGCGAAAGTTACTGAAATGAATGACCTTAGCATATACTGTACATACAATTGAAAGCACACGAGGGGTGCTTAAAAGATATTTCACAGGGAAAGTTTTTGCCCCCGCAGGGTTTTGGCCCAGAGGCCAAAACCTGAGGAGGCATCATAGAACCCCCCGCGTGTATGTATGATATATAGATTTAGCCAAGCCTAAAAGCGGAGCCGCGAAGGAATAAACTGGTGTTCGTTTCTCAAAAATAGTCCTGAAACTTTTCGGTCTGAAATATAGTTCGGGGCTTTTTTTGGCTTGTTTGCTTTCGAAAAGTGTTTCTCAAAAAGCCTGAAACTGTTCCGAATTGTCCTCCAATATTTTGGGGATCTGTGCTGTAAAACCAAGCTCGAAAGGTCATTCTAGAGGCTGAGCACAGCTTGATTATTTTACTCACGAGCCGTCTTGCTTGGTGTTTGCAATGTTTCCATATCCTGTCATTAACTGTCAAGGCTTGTCAAATCTCCTTGGATTATTGGCTGTTCGCTTGAATGAACTTGAAACGGCGCTCATTTACAAAAAAAAATAAAAACTATTCGACTGTTTAAATGGGTTATCTTCATCGCGTTCGGATGTTAACAAATAATATGAACTGCCACTAAATAAAAATATTAGTCTGGTCAAAAATTTATACTGACATTTCACCGGTATTTCACTGGGATTACCCGAAAGAAAGGATCTGGGGAGCTTCGAAGCACTTGTAATAAACTTATCGAAGAAATGTAGCGTAGGTTTTAGCAGTCAAGAAAAATTCAAGCACTTTGAGGAACACACATAACTTACCGGAAAAAAGTAACAAGATACTTGAGTAACCCTTATATTTCGTTCTCTAACTTGAGACCATCAAAATTGAAAACAAACAAACAAACACCGTCCAAACATCCTTAACTCTGCGCATAAGTTTTACGGCTGCAAATTGTCTGAAATTCGAGCGCTCTTAAAAATGCACAGAACTGTTTTTGGAACCTTTTCGGATATAATAGGTTTAAACCGACAACTGCTTCGCTTATAGTTTTTCAAATAGCTGTTATATTTCGTTCTCTAACTAGAGACCATCAAGATTCAAAACAAAGAAACACCAAACACACTAATTAAATTATGCCGGCATAAGTTTTGCGGATGAGAAGTAAGCCTATATAAAGTTAGGCGCTTTGAGGAACACACAAAACTGTTTTCGGAAGCTTTTGGGATAAAATAGCTTTAAACTGACAACTGCTTCGCTTAAAAGATTATTACTATTGAAACTTCTAGGACAAGAAAATCGACAGTTGCACAAAGAGATGGACCGGACAGTCAAAATTGAAAGCAAAGCTTGTGCAGTTGTCTTGCGGCTGTGCTTAGACCTACTGTTATGAATAAACAAACACAAAAAAATGGACAGAGAAATCATTTTTGAAAAAAGTTTATTCGAAAACTCGTAAGTTTATACTTAAATGCAATTCGCGTTACACTTCCAAAATCGTAGGTCTGTCCATGCGAGTGAAATCGGCTGAGCATGGCAAAATATTCAAGAATCTGTCACAAATCCGAGCGCGCTTTCTAATAATTTTTTAAAGTCAAAAGTAAATGACACATTTCTTATGGCATAAATCAAATTTCCACATCAAAACGTAATTTCGTTCACCGTAATACTCGAAATCATGTATCTTATACCCTTTAAAAACTTCACTTACTCGGTTGTGTTTCAGAACAGGGCAAACTCTCCGCCTTGAAGAAAACAAAGCGATGAAGTCCTTTGAGGGCAGCTTTCGTAACTTGAACTTTTCGCCTTCTACCAGTATTCTTTCGAACTTTTTCTTTCCATTTATAGATATTAGATGTTTTTTTTTGTCAAGTATAAAACTTCAGTACTCTTGAGCAATCGTTAAATGCTAAAGAAGCTTAAGCTTTTAAAGAAACCTCTTTTTCAAAAGCGACAATGGTCATGCAATTTCCCGCCAAGAAAAATGCTGGTTGCCCAAAAGCACCGCGCGATTTCCCGCCAAGAAAAGATGGCATTCTCTACCCCCGTCGGGTTGTCTTGGGACTCCTCTCCCCCTCCCACAGAGTCTGTGCGGACGGACGGACGAACGTACAGATGTAAGGACGGACGGTCACGTGACTATTACGTCACAACCAAAATTTCTCGGATTGATAGGTTACCAAATTTCCTTAGCAATGGAGCTCCGCTGGCAGGCTTTGCTCGCAGGCTCCGCTATAAGGGATTAAAAAATAGAAAATATATGAAGAACTAAACAAGCAATGTATGGTAGTATGCGAGGCGATTTGAAGAAAATAGGCGCGCATGGTGGTCTCGGTTAATTTTGTCGCAAGCACGCAAGGTGTTTTGGGTAATTCTTGCAGCCCACGAGGTCGTGTTCTGTTCTGTTTCGTTGCCATACTGCGAGTAACAAGCTGAAGATTTGCGACTCAAACGTCTGAAAGTTTGCAGCTCAAAGGTGGGTAATTTGTATCACAGTGATTTCTTCGATTACAAAAGGCATTCAGCAGTACTGGATAGAATTGTTTGGTACAGAACTTGGTTTGTTAGACACAAATCACCAAAAGGGGTCGACAGACTCGATCCAAACACCAGATACAAACATATCAGGGGTCGACAGACTCGATCCAAACACCAGATACAAGCAGAACAGGATATCAGGGGTCGATAGACTCGATCCAAACACATGAAAATATCAGGGGTCGATAGACTCAATCCAAACACCAGATACAAGCAGAACAGAATATCAGGGGTCGATAAACTCGATCCAAACACAAGATACAAACAGATCAGCATCTCAGATCATAATCTCAACTCAAACAAGTGAAAATCCAGGGTTGCATGGAGATATTTTAATTGTCTGATAATAAATCATTGGTTTTTCTTGCAGCCACAAGGTCACATTGTTCTCTTCTGTTTCATCACCATATATACAAGCAATAACCCGAGATTTGCAACTCGATCGAAGGTGAGATTTTTTATCACAGTTCTTTATTTACAAAAGGCATTCAGCAGTACTGCATATAACTCCTTAGGAACTGCGGAAGGTATCATACGGTTTTCGGCTGAGAATGTCTTTGGAACATTCTTGTCCTGTGCACAATAAGAACAAATGTAATTGACAGAATTTTTTGGCTTTGTTTTCAAAGGCCACGCTTCATGGCACATGCAGCACTGATAAATCTGAAATTTAAGTGCTTTATGAAAATTTTTTTTATCTTGTTACTTTTCAAATGATAAGTCCACTGAATTGATGTTGTTTTTCAGTGATTGCTCAACAACAATGTAAGCAATCTGATTCCTTTACTCTGATAATCATTAGTTACAGTTTATGATAAATTTTTAGCACAGTTTGTCAGGTTAGTTACAACTGTAGCTAACTACGAATTGTAAGTGCAGTGCAAGAGTGATATTTTAGATTGGAAAAACACATGCATACAATTTATTGTGTTCGCCATAATAATTTCTAGTGTTTTATTGTTGCAAGCTTGATATTGTTGTTGTTATTGTTGATGTTTTTTGCAAATTACTCATTCACAACTGAATCAAAGAAAAAGATTTTTCTCTAAAGCAAACCACCATGCTATTAAAATACAAATATATTGTTGTTATACAGAACATTAAAATAGAATATTGCATGGTTTCAATAGATTTACATTGTCTGATTTATAGATAAATAGATTGTCCATCTTCATAGATTGTCCAAGCTTATTAATTGTTAATTTTTTAAATATTGCAAGCTTGTTGGTTATTGTTGTTTTTTTTTGTAATTTACCAACTGAATTTTTAAAAATAGATTTCCCCTAAAGCAAACCAACATGCCATTATAATACAATGCGTTGTTATTATACAGAAGGTTGAATAGAATATTGTATAATTGTCAAAGATTTGAAAACATTGTCTGAGTTAAAGATCAATAGATTGTCTAATTTACATAGTTGCTAACTTCACTGAAATAAACAACAAATCAAATTTGAAGCAGTCATGTGTTCAGTATTTATTTAAAACAGAAATATTCACAAAGGTTGATTAAAAACGGGGACAGCTATAGTGAAAACTATTCCTGGTAAATAATAATTGACTCTGCCACCCGAATTGGTGAACTTGTCAGCAGCTTGAACATTTTCCCTTTCCCCAGGGGGTACTCTGGATTTCAAGTGACAGGGAGGTACTTGAATGGGAACGTAACTTTAAGCCCAAGAAAATTCTTTGGGCTTAAAGGAAAACCCCAAAAAATCCACAGGACCAAAATGAAACCCACCTAAATCCCATACTAATTTTTAAAGCCTTACAAGTACCCAGAAGTGATTAAATGACAATAATGAAGAACAACAGTACCTTTTGTCGGGTTCAATTGTTTATAGAGTTCTAAAGCCGTGACGTCACATTGCGTGACAACCTAAAGCATGGTTCCAAACAAAAGGACAGATTGCAGTAACGGTGGTACTCTTGATATCACCTCTAGTTTCTTTCTTTGGAAATGAGCAGAAATCATTAACAAAAGGAGAAAATCACTACAAGTCAAATCGTAGAAAGTTTTACATACGCTGATGGACTTATACGAGGAGAAGGTCATGTAAGTATGAAGAAAAAGTATACAAAGCAATAGTAAGTACTGCACTCGATGGTGCACCATATTCAAGTTGTGTAAATGACACTCAGATGACTCTATGATCATAATCACGCTCTTAAACATTTTATGGCTTGAATTTCACATCTTTTTATCATTATGTATTCTTTTAGTTAACCAATTTAGAGTAAAAACTTTTCGAAAAAAGGTCAATTTTTCATCTGAAGTTGCCACTTGACCGCCTATTTTCCTCGCTAGTTTTGCCCTGAACTGCAAATACCAAGATACTAATACTAATACCACACATTTCCATGATTATAGATATATCTACACAAGGAGCAGAACATCAAGTCAACCGATTGTGAATGCCCTAGAGGGAAAATTTAAGTGCAGCCATGCTGAGCCGTTTATTCATGGCATATACAACCTAAGCAGAACAGACGTCAAGTGTCAATGGCAAAAATGGAAAGCTACCAACACGATGCTTCCTTTGGTGAGGAAGATGTCTCCATCGTCCAAACTTCTACAATGCGCTTTTGAGGGAGCCCACATGTGAGGATTATAATGAACTTTATGAGAACTTAAGAAACTATGGGCAATTCACAGGGCCGTACATTTCAAGGCCTCTTCCAGTTGCTACCATAGGCAAACTAATTTTTTCGAACAAATTTCTTCAATAGCAAGGCCCCCAAGCCCAATGTCAGTACTTGATGAACAAAACAAAAGTAGACTGGACCATCATTAAACAAGTCAGCCAGTCAGTCTTACTGCCGGACAAAGAGAGAACCCTTCCTGGCAAGTAATCAGGAAGGGTCAACTGACAGCCAGCAACTTTGGGTGTACACTAAATGTCAAGTGAGTAACGCCCTCCCTGGTCAAAGGCCTCATCGGAGAATATGACCTTTCAAGAGTTAAAGCTGTGCAATGGGGAGTCACTAATGAGTCTGAAGCTTTAAAAGCATTTACAACAAAAAACGGCCTACAGGTGGTGGAGACTGGTGTGTGGCTGGATGAGTCTAGATTGCTTGGTGTCTCTCCTGATGGCCTGGTGGAGAATGACAATGTTCTTGAAGCCAAATGCCCCCGTACAGAGAAAAATTCTACCATTGAGGAAGCCCTAAAAAACACCTTCTTTTGCCTGGAAAAGAAGAATGGCAAAATTGTTCTAAGAAGGATCACGTCCATTGGTACCAAGTCCAGGGCCATATGTTCTGCACCAAACAAAAAAAAAAGAGCTACTTTGTAGTTTGGACATCAAAGGACTTTATTTTTTTGGAAATCCACAGGGATGAGTCTTGGTCAGAGAAGCTCCAGTAACTGAGAAATTTTTTACCGTAACCAACTTTTCCCAAAAGTAATCGAGGGCAAACTTTAGCAACGCTTGTGGATGGCAATGCTTTTATCACTGCATTCATCAGATATAAAAATTAACACACGTGAAAGAGATTGTCTGCTTAGCTTTGGACCTTAGTAACATAGATTTTTTTTTTCCTTTTAGAGGCTGTGCTTTTTGGTAAAGAAATTTTAGCAATTTCTGTTAATGTTGCAGTTTTCATTGACCACTCACTAGTGAACTACTGAAAAAGTGTGACATACTCAAATCAAGCATGTAAATACATTTGTATACCTATATTTTTGAAAACTGTAAACATAGATTAATTAAATTCCTTGTTCTACTTTTGTGTGATTGCGAGATTTGGAAGTATTAATTGTGAGTATAAAGTTCTCGTCATTGTTGGGGGGGAGGGGCAAAAATTTCTTGCCTTAACATTTTTACACATCCCTACCTTTATAACCCAAGCCCCTCTCCTGTGATGTTCAACTGGGGATGAAGTGTATCGAGTGAGTGAATGGTCAGGGGAGGGGTTGTAGTATACTTATAAAACCTAAAAAACATCAAATATTGCTACTAGGAAGAGTTAGTGATTAGTGAACTGCATTTGAATACTAACCATTGGAATTGACGTTGCTTAAGGTCAATCCAGAAAAACGTCAAAAAAGTGGAGGAGTTTGCATGACTTAGTGAGCTAAGTTTAATCACGAGTTTGGGTTTGACGGAGCCATGTTTTTTAATTATAAAAACCAAGTATCACCAGTAGGCTAACAGTAGTAAAGTTGCGTGACATCTGCATTTTGATTTACAGGACAGATAATCAGTTGTTTCAAATGTTTCACAAGTAAAGAAATTGTCCCCGTGACAAGTTGCAATGCAACAAAGGAGCTGTTAAAATAGATAAATAGAAAAGGATTTAAAGCAATCGAACATTTTCAGATATGAAAGAAATCTTAAAATAACAAAGTTGGGTGACACGTGTTATTATTTAGGGGGCATAATATTTATAAACATGACCGCTTGTATGTACTCATCGGACGGTTCACATGTAAATACAGAAATAACCTGAAAAGTTACAACTAAGCCAGATTAACCCTGTACCCTTGATAACCTGGAAAAAACATTTGTGCAATGGTTTCAGTTTGTGGTTTCCTCAATTAAGTCTTTTGGCCTTCTATTTCTGAATGGTTTTTCAGGTACGCAGACAGAGATTTCCATCAGAATTTCTAAGTTTAAAAGTCCCACATGACATACAGACAAAACTTCGAAAGTGACTCTCCAAGGCAATTGTTCGAGAAAGAAATCATTTAAATGCAATACTACATATCAAGTACATTCAAACAGCGTGTTTCTCTTGTGGACATAATTTGAATGTTGTACACCAAGTAGTTCTTCATCGAAGGCAAAAAGGTTTGCACACTAAACAGCGAACTGTAGGTTGATATGTGCACCAAGGATTTGCACATGCCGGTACTTTTCTAAGATTTCGATCAAGGATTTGCAATAACTCCTTGGCCGAAAGGTTGCTATTTCAAGCCTGGAAATTCTCTCTTTTGAAACTTCACAACACAGAAAACACAGGTGCCTTCCAACATGAAAGCGAGGTCACATTTGCTGTCCGTCCAAGGTCTATTACATATTTCCGTATCCGCTACCTAACCTGCCCACCTGTCCACAAATCAAGTTTCTTTTCGCATAATGTTCGTGCCCAGGCTGCTATTCCCACGTCAAGTTTAGGTTGCGTCCCCCTGACATCAAACGCAATAAGAAATGGATGCCTGCCCCCTACCCCTTATATTGCACGTACCCTTTCACACTAAATATATCATTTCATTTAACTTACCCCTTCCAAGATTTGAACTCACAACCTTCCCACCTGAAGTCCGTCACTCAATCCTCTGAGCTATCGAAGTGATTGTTGCAAGGTACCCTTGACTGTTTTCATATAAATTAATTATTTGGCGGCACAGGTCATTAAAATGGTAGCATATAAAGCGGATGTGGACCTTTCCCAGATCTAGAAATCTAGTAATCTGATTTTGGTCCGGCATTAATAATTTGGAACAAATGTGGCAATAGAGTGACTGAGTTTAGTCTCACTGAAAACCCATTTCCTTCTTAGGTTGGCCAGGTGACATTTTTTCCACACCAGGCCAGCTCATAACAGTATCTCAAAGAGATTTTCTGTCAAAACTTGTCACTTGAAGTAGCCACAGTAGTTTTAAAATTGCACCCACAAACACAACAGAAATCATTAACAGAGAGCTTTTAAGCAGGTCTTCCCACAGCTTTCTTTGACAATACATATGACAAACCACATAAACTTAAGATCCCTCTCACAAAGACCAGCAAAAAATACAGTTGTGTTTACAATTGATATTCTGAGGCAACATCTCCTGCAGTCTTTCGACATGACAAAGTGACAAAGATAAGATAAAGAATTCTATTGAACAAGCTTTATTGGCTTGAAAGACGATACAAAATGGACATTTCAAAATCACTCAGTCATGAAGGTCAACTGCTGTACCTTAGTCTGTATCTCTCTTTCCAGCTCACTACATGTACACTACTGGCACGACACACGCCACGTCTTAATGCAGCAGAAGATTTAAGCAGCAGGCAATTCTACACTCCCTCACTTGCTTGTTTTCTTCCACTATTCCTGAGCAAATAGAGACACTGCTCGTAGTCTGTCTGATAGGCTCTTTCACTTATATTATTGTGTCAACCACATAGTATAATTTTGTTACTTTCCAGTATTTTGCAGCCTCAGTGTTAGATAAATGATGATGAGGATGATGTGACTCACAACATAAGAAGGACACGCTTCTGGATAAGTGCAGAAGTGTTTGTCTTACTTGCAATCCAACAGTCCACCATTGCAACAATCTGCTTTAAAGAATAAATAAGTACAACATCTGTAAAATATCTTGCATTATAACACCATTTAATTTTTGAATGCACTGGTTGGCAAAAACCCATCACATAGTACAAAAGTGGACAGTGGATATATATGTATTATTATATAAGATGTTTTCCAGTGGGTAGTATCGCTATACATTTTTGTGATTTGTGCTGTAGGTGAGTCAAAATACAAACAATGGGTAAAAACATACAGCGATAATACGCACCAAACATCTTAAGAGAGATTTATTATCCAACTTCAACCTTTTTTCAGTAACTTGAAAGAAAACTTTGAGAAGCAAGTGTTAAAGGATGAGTGCATACATGGTACTGTACAAATACCTACTTGTACAAACATTGCAGCATATTTGTACTCGTACTTGAATGGTACTAAAGGAGTGTTGGATGATAACAAGCGATACCCCCTTCCAATTTGATATCTCTTGTCCAATTTTATTTCAACCACAACACAACAAACAAACAGATCAGTGTTCCTGTCAAAAGTTTTAATTCTCCATGAAAGAAAATGGCAAAATCACTCGCAATCACATCAATGACTTTTCTTCTTACCAGCATGACAAATGCACATTGTGAAGAATTAATTATCAGAGGGTTTGAATAATAAATAAATCCCATTCCTGGATTACTGGTACATCAGAGGATGATACCCTTGGCTTAAAGATTGTCCTCAAAATTTGACAGTTGTCCTCAAAGCTTCACTTCTTAGCCAACTGTTCATTTTTTGCACCATCCCTGGTAAAAATCCTATACAGGATCCTACAGGATTTTCTAGGATCCTATAGGATCCTACAGGATCCTGTAAGTTCACACAGGATCCTACCCAGGATCCTAAATGGCACCATGTTGTTTAGGATCCTACTCAGGATCCTGTAAAGTCTTTCAGGATCCTGCTTAAGATTGTCCAGGATCCTGTTTAGGATCCTGTAGGATCTTGTTTAGGATCCTGTAGGATCCTATAGGATCCTATAGGATCCTGCTTAGGATCCTGTAGGATCTTAAACAGGATCCTATAGGATCCTATAGGATCCTAACAGGACCCTATAGGATCCTACAGGATCCTACAGGATCTTATATAGGATCTTATCAGGATCCTGGTTAAGATCCTACAGGATCCTGTTAGGATCCTATTAGGATCTTATTAGGATCCTGGGCAGAATTTTTACCAGGGATATGAAAGGCTAAAAAAAAATCGTCTGGCAAGTTTAATTTTGTTTGCGTTACATGATCGAGTTTCCGTTTTAGATGTCTGCGTTGTACTGGGACTAGTGTTTGAAAGTGAGGAGACTGGGTTCCATCGTCCTTCTTTCGAATGATTCGATACGAGTACGGATGTTCGATTGGAGCTCCGGCAAAAAGCGAAGTAGAATTGCGATGCAAGAGCCAAATTTCTAGCAGGAAAGTTTGTTTCCACGGTTTGCAAAGTGCCTGGGGCATCATGAAGCCCAGGAAGGCTCAATTGGGCGCTTTAAGTCTCAAAGAACCGAGCTTAGTGCATAACAGAAAGCCCAGCTTTGTACATCGTGAAGAGTCTCCAGCAGGGAACAAGGTACAATTCTGTGAGTTTCAGCATTAAAAGCAACGGCAGACAAAGTTTTTGGCGGAGATTTTTCCCTTGCTGGAGACTTATATTTTGTATTGCTTTGGCTAGGCCGTATATCTTTCCCGTACAAAGTGGTTACAAATTTCCCAGAATGCATTGCAAGGAAAAGAAAGTTTAATCTTTGACAATCTGCGAACTGGATACGTCTCTTCACGAGAAACAAGCTATTGCAGACTGATAAAAGCAGGATAACATTGTAGAAAACAAGAATTGCAAGCTGCTCATCGAGAAAAATGAACTATTCTGATATCTGTGTTGTTTCCACAACAGTTTACACAGGGACTGCCAGAATTGTAGCACGTATTGACATTGTCATGTTATAAACATTGTTCTGTGACGGACGGTCAGGAAATCAATTCACATAAGTATCTACTACAGAGTTGGGAATGCAACTAGGAAGATGGACAAACTCTATTCGGAAGAATCGTGAGTAGAACCTTCACATATTTCTTTCATGCTTTGCTGTGGTTTGAGAATTTCGACTCGTTTCGTCACGTGTGAACCAAACAAAGGCCGTACTGTGCTCATCTCACTTTGCTTATTCACGATTAGTCTTGAAACATATTCGTGATTATTTTAGCTGTTTGTATTTGAAAAGTGATCGAACAATGTTTTGTTTCATGGGCTTCGTTATATCCCAACACTTATTTGTTGATTCCTTGTCTTCTGAGATATCTCTACTCTGTTTACATTCTGTCATGTCAGTGCGGTGTAGCGCGAAAAGATTTTACCTTATTTTCCTTGCTTTCACACATTTTAATTTCTGCTATACATTCGATTGTGTAAGAAATTCATGCATCAGACTTTCAAAAGGGAGAGAGAGAGAGAGAAAGAGAGAGAGAGAAGAGCTAAAACACGGGACGTGTTTACGTGTGGTTCCTCTTTCTGCAAAATGCCTCTGTTGACGTTTATATTTCAGCGAGCAACATTAAATGCGAATCAACTTGTTTTTAAGATCTACATTCTTTCCTATCATAGATTACTTTCTTTTTTTCTAATTTATAGGTATTGCTATCAAGAGGCCTACCTGAAACACTTTTTGTTGTTAACTGTTACAATTAACTACCGGTATTTCCTAAATAAAGCAAGCATTGTAAGGCTTTTCGCTAATATAAGCAATCATTACCATGAAATTTCTTTATGTTTACTCCTTGTTTGTACTCTCACTGTCAGAAATTATTTTATTATAGTTGTCCAAGAAACTTTGAACCCTAAGTCATCTGTATCTTTAAGCAAACCTTAATAACCCTAGGCACACATTAACCATAAGTAAAATTTAACCCTAAGCATACCGTAACGCTAGGTCAAATTTAACCCTAAGCACACCGTAACCCTAGGAAAAATTTAACCCTAAGCACACCATAACCCTAGGTCAAATTTAACCCTAAACACACCATACCCCGAGGAAAAATTTAACCCTAAGCACACCGTAACCCTAGGTCAAATTTAACCCTAAACACACCATACCCCTAGGAAAAATTTAACCCTAAGCACACCGTAACCCTAGGTCAAATTTAACCCTAAGCACACCATAACCCTAGGACAAATTTAACCCTAAGCGCACCGTAAACCCTAGGTCAAAAATTAACCTTAAGCGCACCATAACCCTAGGAAAAATTTAACCCTAAGCGCACCGTAACCCCTAGCTCAAATTTAACCTTAAGCGCACCATAACCCTAGGAAAAATTAACCCTACGCACACCGTAACCCCTAGCTCAAATTTGACCCTTAGTGCACCTAAGCCCTAGCTCAAATTTAGCCCTAATTAAGCTTGCCATGAAATGTGAATGTTAACCCCAAGGTCAGTCTTAACTGTGAGTTATTTGGTGATAAAGGGATTGTTTTCCTTAAAAAGTGTTTTTCATAGCTCTGTTTAACTAGGTAAATCAGTTTATCATTCAAATATACAACTGTATATATTTAACAATTATTCTACGAGGGCGCGCTGGATATCGAATGATAGATAACCAACGAGGCGCGTAGCGCCGAGTTGGTTATAATCATTTGATATCCAGCAAGCCCGAGTAGAATAATTGTTTTATTAAAAACTTAACCACTATTTAAAAAGAAAATCAGAAAGAACGGGAAAAATGAGAAAAGAAATTTAAGCGGAACAAGAATCGATCACATGACTGAACGAAAAAGGCGCCAAAACCTCGCGAAGTGTTGCAGCGTTTCATTGCAAAGCTGAATGAATCAATGAAAACTGCTCGAAAGTGAACAAAGTAGCACACGTTTTGGAAAAAAATCTTCTAATTATTGGCTCTGAAATGCGGTACATGTTTGATTTTTCCTGAACATTGTTGTAATCATCGTTCAAAGCGGATTGAAGGTGTACAATTTCACCATTTAGCTGCTGGAGTTGAAACTGAACAAGTTTGTAATCTGTTCGCACAACGGAGCCATCATGTGCGTGTTTGATCGAACTGAAGACAGAACAAATTTGAACAGTTGAACTTGAAGAGGTATTTTCTATGCAACTCAGAAGCAAGATTACTGTAGCGAGGAACATTAGAATTCACCATCATAGTTTGTTAAACGCAAAGCGCAAAATGCAGTTGTTCTCGGTTTAGAGGTTGCGGACGGAATGGTAAAAACAACATTCAAACCACTGGAAAAGCGATTCAACTCCGTTTACATGGCATCCAATTTCTATCTGAGCATTTGGACCTGTTGGAACATAGAGCTACAACCAGTGCAGGTAAACCAGTGTCCTGATTTTGCATGTTAAAGCCTAAAAACAATCTCACCCTTCCTTCCTTCTTGGTAGTTTGCAGCTGTATTTTTTTAGCACTTGTTTAGACTGCTTCATGATTTTCGCACCGACTCGCCATGAATGTGTGATAGTTTTTATTAAATGCTCCAGCCCCATTTCATTGTGTTTTATTTTATGTCTTGTCTTGATATTTTGAAGTGGAAATCCTTTTTGATAATACCTACCGTTTGTTCAATTTCAATGATCGACGCGACGATCGATGAAAGAAATTAATTGTAAACACAACGCTTAATGCTTAAATTTCTATTTCTGCACAGTTTCTTCAAACAATTTTGACTTGTGTTAGACGACGCTGTTGGTGATGCTTGTTGGTGACATTGTTGGAATTTCTGCTTAATTTAAATTTGCTGGCAAGTGATTTTTCTCGTCCATTTTTCTCGCCGGGTTGCTCGCGAGGAAAAAACTTTCAGCTCACTTTGTTGTTGAGTGTTCATTGACCATATTTGGTCGCAGCAGGTATATGAGCTGATAGCCTAGCTCCGTTGAGCCAATCAAAATGCTAGAAATCCAATATTCCTAGTCCAGTTTTTAATAAATATATATATATACCCTGGTAAAAATCCTATACAGGATCCTACAGGATTTTCTAGGATCATATAGGATCCTACAGGATCCTGTAAGTTCACACAGGATCCTACCCAGGATCCTAAATGGCACCATGTTGTTTAGGATCCTACTCAGGATCCTGTAAAGTCTTTCAGGATCCTGCTTAAGATTGTCCAGGATCCTGTTTAGGATCCTGTAGGATCTTGTTTAGGATCCTGTAGGATCCTATAGGATCTCAAACAGGATCCTATAGGATCCTAACAGGATCCTACAGGATCCCAGTGATCCATCTACCTGCGCGTCCCGCGTCTAAGACGCATAAATTTGTCAAAAGACGCAAAAATTACTGACCAGATGCATCCCTCTGGACGCAGAATCCTCTTTCCCATAAAATGCAATCATTTCTGATGCCACTTTTCTTCTGTAGACACTGAAATACTATTATTTTAAGCCATTTACCAATCGTAAGTCATCCAAATGAGCGCTCGAACTTAACAACAAAATATATACATGTAAGCTTAACTTTTTGAAATCAAACAATTTCATGAAGATGGATTGTCTTAAACTTTCCTTTGTTTCATAAAAAAGATTGCCAAAAACGTGTGCAAATGCCGCCGCACTCTTACCATTAGTGTAGTCACTGTTTCAGCAAATGCGTCTCAGTAAAAGAAAATATTTCGTCCTAAATCAGCTTCTCACACTTCAGCATACATTTGATGAAAGAATCATGAAAGAATGACGATGTTGCTCTCACGTCGCGGAATAAATGCCAGATTTTTCTCTTACAGATAGCCTTCTTTTGTGGTTGTTGTTGAAAATGCAAAAAAGAAATGCTGCTAGTTTTCTTTTGCATTTTTGGGTGACTTCTTCTACGAGTTGTTGCGACCATTTTGATCTCAGACAAACTACCACTTTCCATATATGGAATGCTAGAAAATGTAGGCCTGCAATAGTGTACTCAGTTGGCTTCTCAGCACCCCAGTGTAGAGGTCAATTTTGCCTTTGTTGTTTCTCTTGAAGATATTTTTTTTCACTGAAAGCTGTAAAGTAAAATTGAAGATAGAGGGCCGAAAAAGGTAAAGGCTTGAACTTACCTGTCTTTGAACTTGCTCAGGTTTTATTTTAAACATTTCTGCTTCTTTTAATCAAATTTTTGGCTCTGGGACTCACAATGGTAGGTCTGGGACTCATGCTTAACTGGCCGAGTGAGTCCCAGGACTCAGTACTTTCAATTTCTAGATGGATCACTGGGATCCTACAGGATCTTATATAGGATCTTATCAGGATCCTGGTTAAGATCCTACAGGATCCTGTTAGGATCCTATTAGGATCTTATTAGGATCCTGGGCAGAATTTTTACCAGGGATCTTTCACCCTTGTGCATAATCTTATGATATACCAGCCACCAGAAGGAGTTTATTTACTAAATAACTCTGAGTCAAAGTTACTTTAATCTACCAAATGGCCAGCACAATAATAAGCATAAAGGATTTCTTGAGGATTTTTCTGCATACCAAACCACACATTTCTAAATGAAGGAATACAAGAACCTCCTTGAGTTTTGGCCCAATAAATTACACTAAATTGAAACTTAGATAAAACAGCAAGATACTGGGACATGATAATCAACAGATAATTACATATGCCCCTATACTTGATTTTAGCCAGGGGGGCGAGGACTATAGACAGACTAAATGTCTTACCTGTTCCTTGAAATCCTTTAACAACGCCACATTTGCCAATGATAAATTGTCACATCTCTCATGGGTCAGTACTGTTCACAACCATGGGCATCATTTTGTTGTTGTCTAGTTTTTCCTTAACAAAGACATGAAGAGATAAAATTGAGAAACAAATATAGTAAACTTTGGCCAACTTCCTTTGATGCTGCAACCCAGGTAACTGGGCACTTTTCCCAATATTATAAATCACACCTCCCTGTGATTTCAGGATAATTTCTGCACTGTCTCACAAATAAATCATGCAAGGCATTTACTGCCTCAAAGTCATGTCTATGTTTGTTGTTTGTTTTTAAGGGTATCTAATCAGACAAAATCCCAAAAACTTTACATCGAACTTAATCAAACTCCATCTAACTTAATCAAACAATTAAATTTGAAAATCATTGTTCAATTTTGTTAAGTTTGTATAGGAATCAAACCTAAAAAAAAACAAAACCAAAATCAAAACAAGGAGTGTCAAGCCCAGCAAATGCATGAAATTTATATCTATTCTCATAGAAACACTGAATTATTACAATCCAGCATTGCATATGAGAGAGAAGGTGCCTACCTTGACTTACTGTTTAACAGTAACTTTATATTGTTATTCAATTGCTTACTTAGTTCATCAGTTACTCTTTTAGTTTCTCAGTTACACAGAAACACCTTTACATCACAGGTAAATGCTGACTACTCAAAGGATGGAATTAGGTTACTCACTGCAACATGAGCAGCAGAGTACAAACATCCAATAATTAGAAGAAGTAGAAATACAATCATCAAAATTTTTCTATATTCCTCAAGGGCATTACGCAGCGGTGTAGAGAGCAGGGTGCTTACCATTTTCTCTGAGAAACCGGAGATTCTGGTTGGAAAATCAAATTGTTCGTGTCATTCCATTTGGAAAGCTTCAGAAATTATGGGCTGCCTGTTGGGGTGATGCATACTTTCTATTCTTTTTAGTCTCTTCAGCTGATTTGCCTACACTTTGAAACTTCTCCTTCTTCTGTGAGGTCAAGTTAAATCATTTGATGTTTACGGATGGATTTTCCAACCGGATGGTTTGTGTAAATGGCAAGCACCCCAGAACCTGGATAACTTTCCAGAAGTATTCACTTCTTCAGGAGTTAAATCATTCAAAATAATTATCTAATAGGAAGAAACCCAGAATATGAATATCAAAGAAAACAAAACTTTGAGATGATCTTGCTTGTCTCAGCTCTGAGATGTACCTATTTAACTTCAAGAGTTCCAAAACCAAACATCCGATTTTGATTGATTCACATTAATTTTTGTTCTGCGTTTGGTATCACTTGCTGACTGGGCCTAATCAAACGCTCAATTCACATATTTTCTGTGAGTTTGATTTCATTCAATGACTGAACTAGATCAAGCTTAATCGAACACCCCGGGAGATTTATGAGAGTAGCTGACTAAAACCAACAAAACATATCCAGAGCCCAGGAGTTCGATGGGAAGATAACTTTATCCACTGCACAAGCCCTAATCCAGCAGACAAAAACATGTGAGGAAATTATCTCCATGTAGCCCTATTTATAACCAAGTGTGCAGCTCGCAAAAATCTGCCCAAATATGTATGTTGAATTAAGATTGTTTCGTTGGACAGCGATTTATCCACTGGGTAAATAAGCACTACATTACATCACATCTGGACTTACCACAACTGCGGTTTAATAGGACTTTTGGTCTTCAATGGCAGATCAAATGTCACAGAAATTAGAATGTCACGCAGACAATGACAGAAAATATGTTTTTTTCCTTTGAGTTCCTGAAATAAAACAACACAATTCACATGTATATAAACCTTCAATTAAAGTAAAAGCCTTTTATCTTCACGAGATTTTCGGTGGGGACAGCTCAAAAGGTGCATAAATTTTGTTTTTAAACAACAGCTGTAAACAAGCCTCACTGTAGTTGCGCGAGTTATGACAGAGCGGGACACAAGTGCAAACAAGCTAGCGACGCAACATAACGAGCTCAAATTCTACTCACCAATCGACGAAAAGCTGTCTTTTGACATCGGCAATGGAATACAGCAATCCCTGTGTCCAGGAAAGAAAATAAAGCTGGATTTCGATGGTTTTTCTGCTAACTGTCCTTCACACATGACTCTGTCATGTCAGGTCTGTCAAAAACGCGAACGCGACTGGGACCCAATACGACAATGCATTGCGCGCACTCAGATTTCGACCAAGTGGATTGGGGAGGGGTGGGTTTGCAACGTTTCGCTCCTGGAAACATGCAGTAAACAGTACTCAATACATCTGACATTTCTTATACATAGCTGCCTTAGCCTTTCTCATTTGGAAGAAGAAACAAACACAAAAGAAAGGGTACTTCTGCCAGAGGTTCAAATATTTTCCGCGCCGAGATGCAAGAGCCAGGTATGAAAACTGTGACATTTCAAAGTAGACATCCTCCCATCCAGGTGTACCAGCAATCAACAAGATGGTTTATTCCTGGGTTTACTATCCCGCCGTCAGGACGGGATCTAGTGATACCCTTTTTTCCCTTCAGTCGTTTTCTTCACTTTTTTTTCATCGTCACTTGCCCTGGACCTCCGGTTTTCGCTCGGCTAAACAAATATTCAATGCAAACTTCAGTTAAATATAAGCACTATCTTCGGTCGTTTACCGTCGATTCGCCAAAATTTTCATAAAAGTCGGTGCAGAAAATTACTAGGGATACAATGGCATAAAAATGCCTTCAAAGAGAGCGAGGACGTAGGTTCTACAGGGGCACCCAACAGTTCGTTTCGGGGAATATCTGTTCGGAAGGCCCAAAGTCGCCTGGGATATTCGGATTCAGTTGCAGTGAAAGCTAGAGATTTCTTTGGCGAAACATCACTCCAGACTTTCGAAATAAGAGGACTCATTAGTTCCTATTGTTTTCATAGGGACAAATATGTCGTTCAGAGTGCAAAATAAGGTCAGCTAGCATTTTCGAAGGGCAATCAGCAGCTCGGAAATTCGGCGGATAGGATTCTGTTGCCTAACATTTTCTGCAGCCTAAATTTTCAGCTAAGAACGCCGAACAGAACAATCTGTAAATGTAAAGATGATCCTCGCAGTTATTAAGGCAACTTATGCAGTTGCGAAAAGAA
The DNA here is from genome assembly GCA_964017195.1 of Siderastrea radians. Lineage (NCBI taxonomy): Eukaryota > Metazoa > Cnidaria > Anthozoa > Scleractinia > Rhizangiidae > Siderastrea > Siderastrea radians. The sequence continues at coordinate 28,793,773 of OZ024888.1, read as the reverse complement.
AGCCTGAAAAAATCAGGCTTGCCGGGATTCGAACCCTGACCTCTGCGATACCGGTGCAGCTCTAACCAATTGAGCTATCACGCCAACTGGGAGCTGGTTATTAAATTGGTTCGTAATATACCCGGGAAAGATGGAGATGAAATTATGAATATATGAAATTCATATATTTGCAGTTGCGAAAAGAAAGCCTGATACCGGTATCGCAGAGGTCAGGGTTCGAATCCCGGCAAGCCTGATTTTTTCAGGTTTTCTTTTCGCAACTCCATACGTTGCGTTAATAACTGCGAGGATCATCTTTACATTTATTTCTTCATTCCGCAGTTCAGATATATGAATTTCATATATTCATAATTTCACCTCCATCTTTCCCGGATATATTACGAATCACTTTAATGACCAGCTCCCAGTTGGCTTGATAGCTCAATTGGTTAGAGCGCTGCACCGGTATCGCAGAGGTCAGGGTTCGAATCCCGAGAGGCCTGATTTTTTCAGGCTTTCTTTTCGCAACTGCATAAGTTGCCTTAATAACTGCGAGGATCATCTTTACATTTATTTGTTCATTCCGCAGTTCAAATATATGAATTTCATATATTCATAATTTCAGAACAATCTGCATTAGCTTAGACATATATGCCTTTAAAAGGCTCTGAAACAATCTAAAAATGCTGAAAATGATATTTCAAGTATTTGCTAAAAATTTCTGGTTGCCTAATTCTAGCAAGCTTTGAAGGTCACAGATTCGACGTTGTTTACATTTTCGTTGGTTACTCTACGCGAGTCTAACTTCTCTTCGACGAGAGCAGAAGAGGGTTTGGAACGTTACCCACCACAGCGTGACCCCCGTGGGATGAACCACCGTGACATGAACCACCGTGGCAAGAACTAATAAATTTCAGGACATGCATCTTAAAGGTTAATCCCGAAATTCTTGCCTAAAATAATCCCGAAATCGTGAATTTCAAACCCAAAAGAATCCTTCGCACGTCCCCGTCAGTTGAAATCTGGAGTATCCCCCCCCCCCTGGGAATTATACAGACATCAGAAAACAAAGTAGAACAGAATATCATGGTTCTTACATACATTTTTTTCTCGTTGTGTTATGATTTATTTACGTGTATTACAACTAATCTACTTCTTCCGTTAGCATTTATTCCCGCTGTGTTGCTTTATTACAGTTATAAAATGGGGTTGGAAGGCCTACGCGACTCCTACTTCACGTCTTTGTTCGCCGCGCCTTATCTCGGTCTTTTGACCAATTTTGCTTCTTGTGTTTTTGTAGTGGGCTTAGTTTGGAGGATTTTTATATGGTGACTGAATTGAGCTGTTACAACTTATGCATTGCATTTTTTAAGACTTAAATTGATCTCGAGGTCATGTCTGATCAATTTTCAGATAACCGGTGGATTCTTCTGGCTCGAGCGCACTGTTTGTTATTCTCAGTTAAATTTGACCTCTGATTGTTTGTTAAGCGACTAGGTTTCTATGCCGCTTTCGGCATATTAGGTACGTTGAATCTGGCTCGTCTAGGAACTTAAAAGATTTTTCCGGCCTCTTGAGTTTGTATTTGTGACAATAAAGGATCTGAAATATTATCTGCAACGTAAACGAGTTCCCCTGCTGATGTTTGTAACGCCGGGCCTGGCTTATTTGTATAATTCTGTTGCAGGATATTGTGTTTTGCATCACGGAGTGTGATCTATAGGGGACCAACGATCCTTTGAATATCATTATCCTTTTGGTTTTTTGATCAGTAAACGCAGCTACGAACAAGTAGGGAATAAATCACACAAGATTTGCAGTTTGGACGCGAAAAATGAGCTGACGTCATTACGCGCATACGGGCGCGTCCGCCTCGTTCCGAAGATTTTCGGAAAGTCGAACAAATCAATAATTACAACCTATATATTTCAGGCTGTAACAACATATCGAGTTTCAAGTGACATGTATATAAGACCAAATTGTCAACCTATATTTACCTCGTTATAAACCACATATCGGCGAGTTTCAACCATTTATAACACAGTAGAGCACATATTCAATGACACAACCTAGGTTTCATTTTTGAACAATTTTGTCACGCTTGGCGTTCCATATTGCAGGATGTTGTGTTTCGCATCACAGATTGTGATCTATAGACCCTTTTCGTCATGAAACTGAAGTTGAGCTTCTTTCTAGCTATGCAACATGTAATAGATGGCTGAACTCTGCTTCAGTCAAACATGGGTGAGTAAGCTCCTCTTAAAACTGAGAGGTTCGTGTCTAGGAGCTGTATATCTTTCCTCCTGTTCTTAGCAAGTGTATCGACCGCGTGTTTGTGTATGCGAATATGTACAGGCAACAACCTACCCTGCGAGGTAAAGCAATGTAAAAGCCTGGGGACTTTCAAACGAGAGCTTTCACCTGTTAGGCCCTAAACAGCCATTATTTATTTATTTATTTATTTATTTATTTATTTATTTATTTATTTATTTATTTATTTTTCTCTGCCTAATAATTGTTAATTGTGTTCAGCTCGGCTTTCACCTTTGTTACTGATGGAATTCCGCGGACAAATAAAGTTGTCACTCTTTCTTTCTTTCTTTCTTTCTTTCTTTCTTTCTTTCTTTCTTTCTTTCTTAGTGTCATTAGTATTTCTTACCGGCTTTAATTATTTTGACTCCCCCTTCAGTTATTTTATCTATTTCCGAAAAATCGAGTCCACTAGGATACCACCCACGCAACACTGATGAGCTGCCATTCTTTCGTTTCGAATTATTCACTTTTCCAACCTTAAGATAAGATAGAACCAACACACAAAACACTTCTTCCGTTAGCATTTAGGCCCGCTGTGTTACTTTATTACAGTTATAAAATGGGGTTGGAAGGCCTACGCGACTCCTACTTCACGTCTTTGTTCGCCGCGCCTTATCTCGGTCTTTTGACCAATTTTGCTTCTTGTGTTTTTGTAGTGGGCTTAGTTTGGAGGATTTTTATATGGTGACTGATGGAATTCCGCGGATAAATAAAGTTGTCACTCTTTCTTTCTTTCTTTCTTTCTTTCTTTCTTTCTTTCTTTCTTTCTTTCTTTCTTTCTTTCTTAGTGTCATTAATATTTCTTACCGTCTTTAGTTATTTTGACTCCCCCTTCAGTTATTTTATCTATTTCCGAAAAATCGCGTCCGCTAGGATACCACCCACGCAACACTGATGAGCTGCCATTCTTTCGTTTCGAATTATTCACTTTTCCAACCTTAAGATAAGATAGAACCAACACACAAACCACATAGGAAAAAGAAACTAAAACATTTTTTTTTATTTCTGGAATAATACTATATTGAAGTCCTAATGTCGTGACACATGATGACAACAGAGCTAATTAGTTATCTGACCTCAACAATAACCTTCACAAATGTATGTATAGATGTTATTCAATGGAGTTCTCGTCGAAATGGAGAAAGTTTATTAAATGTTGCCGAAATATCCAAACTAACACTTTTTATTTACAAGGTGATGTCAAGTATAGGGGCATAGGTATTCTTGAAACGGGATTTTGTTTTTACATTGGGCAAACGGTGGATTATCTTTCGCGTGAGGTTTACACAATAAACAGGCTTGAATTTATCAGAGCTACATCGTAAGAACGGGACAAATATACTTACCGCCATCCCCCGGGTTTTGTTTGAAACAAGAAGGAATCTTTCCTTTTCCAAATCGTAGCTAAATTGTCGCAACTAACAAGGATAAGATGTTTGCTTATAGCGGACTATTAAAGGTAGAGCCCACTCTCACGTGAAATGAGGTATGTCGAAATTTTTTCGCAAGGTTCCGTATTGTTTATTTGTCAAAACATTAATTGGCATGCAAGTGTTAGTGCCCAGTCCTTTAGTACATCTGACGGTGGTTGGTGGTTCATCCTACGATGGTTCACGCGGTGGTGGGTAAACGTTGCAACTCTCTATGGCGAGAGCAAGAAGACCAGGAATGTGGGAGCCTGGGATGAATGTGCTAGCGACCTTTGAAAGCCAATGATTCAAACTGACATTAATTGCCTTTTGGATGCCGGAATAACAAGATGTGGCACGTAAACATTACGTCATTCCAAGCTGGCACCAAATCACTCATAAATCATGACCTGAAAATAGACTTTTACGTCTTATTTCGGTGGATACCAGTTTCTTTTAGATTTTAGGAAAATTTTGCCTTTATCAATGAATCTGTTTAAATTTGGTCTAAATTTCCGTGCCCATGTTATTCAGAATTGCGCGCTACCAAGCCAACTGGCTTGATAGGTCAGATGGTCAGAGCGCTGAAAAAAACTGCAGGGTCTAATCCCCCTGGAGCTTTTCTTGGTTTCCTCTAAAAGGCAAAACTTCTAACCTACTTTAGACCACAAGGGCAATGTCTGTAACATACTGCGTAGAAGAAGGCAAACCTGTGGTGTTTACAAGAAAAAGTCAATCTATTGCGATACGTCAGAGGATAGAAGTAACATCTAATATCAATTTCAGACCACAAAAGTAACTTCAGAAGAGCAGATCTTTATTCAAAGCTGCGTTACGGCGAAAAGCCAAGCAACCATGAACAGAAACGTCACAGACTTGCTTCTGTAGAATACTATTCCTTTCCTTTCGAAAGGGGGGTGGGTCCTAAACGAACACAAATACCGTGTTTGTCTGAATGATCCCTAAGGAATACACCCTCCATAGTGCTTTTGTAAACATGTCAGCAACCCTGGTTCGATCTACTTCGGCTTTTTATTTTGACTGAATAAATATACTTTACCTACAGTAGGGTAGTACATTTTTAACAGAAACCAATAAAATGGCGTGTTTTTTTTTTTTTGGGGGGGGGGGGGGGTTCTGAGCCTTAGAGTTCAATGTCCTTGTCGTACTTCGGTCCTTTATTTCATCCCCAGGTAAAAATAAACCTCTAAATGACTTACCGGAAAAGACAAGTCAAACAATGTGATGAACTCAATTATCTCCGGAACTGTAACTGGTGAAGAACGGATAATATAAATCCAGAAAACAATTTGTAGCAGCCGTATACACTTTTGCTACATGTCTCCAACAAAAACAACAATCACAGAATTGAATTCGCTTTAATTCATGGAACCATCTAATTCCACGGCGATGCGAAGAAAATTAAGTTGCTTAGCAAAGCGTAGTAAAGTATAACGAAAGTATGGCGATGTTTGGCGATTCAACTTATTAAAGGAAAGAAAAAACACATACAACTTAAAATATAAAAATTGCTAGCGAAACCGAAGCGAACAAAAAAAGCAACCAAGATGCACGACGATAAATGCAATCACAAACTAAAAACTTAGTTAACTGTGATGAAACTGTGCGAATAAAGTCTTGATTTTGAAACGTAGCAACCGACAAAACTGATGAACTGAACCACAAACTGACGAACTTGAAAACTGGATCAGTTATTGCATTTAAACGAAGTCACCAACGCACTCAGAAGTCCCATGGGTAAATAATTAGCTCTTGCAAAAATACTTCAGCGCACCTATTTAAAAGCGCTTACAAATTACAGGTTCCCAAAGGGGTTTAGGGCTCCAGGGCTCCGGCCTAAAAAATGCAGGGCTCCGGTGCTCCAAGACGTAAAATTCGGGGCTCTAGGGCTCCATTGCTTTACTCCAGGGCTCCATTTAGCCTAAAGAGCAGTTTTGTTGGGGCTCCAAGTAGAGGGGGGCTCTGGGTTCCGGGCTCCACGACAAAAATTTCAGGGCTCCACGGCTCCAAAGACCACCCTCTTTGGGACCTTGAAATTGCAACGTAATAACGCATAAATAAATTCTACACAGTAGGACATTTCCATGATGGCGACATTTGACTACAGCTACCAGAATTCATTTCCTTTCCCCCAGTGAGGTTTTTGCTACAGAAAACAACAACGCGAAGGATTCTGGTAGCTGTAGTCAAATGACGTTCTACACCTTATTCCAAAATGGTGGAGAATGCATTATTCTTTTGTCTCCATGTTAAACTGGCCCTTGTTGCCTGTTTTAAGCCAAATATTCTTTTGAATTCTGCAGATGGGATCGAGGCAACAAGGGCCAATTAACAATGAGACAAAAGAGTAATGTATTTTGCGCCATTTTGGCAAATGTCCTATTCGCGACAAATAACTTCACAGAAACAGCCAACGAGAAAGGATCACCCGACTTCACACCCGCGGAGAAGGAAAAACAGGGAAAAAGAAGAAAAATGAATTCTAGTCTGGAAAATCACGAGATGATACCTCCTGGATGCGAGATTTACATTTTACTGAGAGGAAGACTTCGTCAACCTTCTCCTGTGGTTCAGGCTGTTTTGCTCTTCATAATAATCGTCAACATCCTCACCTTTTCTTTCACCCCGGGGGGGGGGGGCTACTCCCTATAATGGGCTATACGGGGAGGATCCGCCCGAAGGTGGTCCCTTTTTCAGGCTTCAGGTATATAAAAGGGTAGCGATTTCACGAGCTGAGGTATATGAAAGGGTACGGAGATCTGTCATTTAGGTATTTAAAAGGGCTTTTAATTAAAATGTTTCGAGTAGACGTACCTTATGCCTGTATCATTTTAATTTAGTAAACTCTACATGAAAACGACAAGAAGACTTCCTTCCAAGGGTTTAGAAACGGGGTGCAGTGTTGTTAAGTAGGTATGTGAAAGGGGTACCATTTTTCAATGGAAGGTATACGAAAGGGATACCTTTTTTGTCAAAAATGGTATATAAAAAGGTAAGGGGTTGGACCTCGGGGCGGAGCTTCCCCGTACAAAAATTTGTTGAGTGCCCCCCCCCCCCTCCCTCAGGCCTTTCACTGCTGTTTTGAAAGCGCTAACTATGCTTGCCGTGAAGATGAAGCCCCGACTGAGAGCACAAAAGTCAAACATTTTACTTGCATTACTAGCATCCACTGACTTTGTTGTTGGTGTCATCGTTCAGCCCTTCTTCATCGCGTTGTTAATAACCTTGTTACTTGACGAGGCCTCTAGCGGGGCGTGTGCACTGCAAGTTTTCACAAGAGCTGCGACAGGCTGCGTATTTAATGCCTCATTAGTCCATTTAGCCCTGATCAGTGGTGAACGGTACCTAGCCATCAAGCACAGTTTTGCTTACACTACCATCTGCGTCACCGAAGTTCGTTTACTGGTTGCTTCTGCCTTTGCGTGGTTGCTGTCCGTTTCTTTGCAAATTCCACGTGCAATTGACGTAACTGTGTTTCATACCGTCAATGATGTATTCATTGTTCTATTCATTGCCTTCATCGTTCTCTGCCTTCTCGCAGTTTACTTTGAAACTCGTCGACATGAACAACAAATCCATTGCAGCTGAACAAGTTACACAAGAGGCAAGGAAACAATTTGAAAACAATAAAAAGGCGCTTAAACTGACAAGCATCATTGTAGCAGTGCTAATACGGTGTTATGTACCTTTAGTCATCTCCAGGATTTTGTATCAGAGTGCAATGTCTGTGATAACAACACATATGCTGATCTTGACAGCCGTGTCGGTGGTGTTATTAAACTCTGTGTTGAATCCAATTATTTATGCGGTCAGAATAAGAGAGTTTCGCTTGGCATATAGTGAGTTAGCATGTAGAACTGTAGACACTGCTGAAGCTGAAGAAATAAATTGAGATGCAAGTATTTGGAGCGCTAAACGCTTTGGCAGACTAAACGGACAAGAACACGAAGGGCAAGATCTGCAAAGTGTATAGGAACAAGCAAATGTGAACAACTGTGGTTACCACTTTGATATCATGCGGCCACAGCACACAATTTTTGTTGAGGAACAGGCTGAACATTTGCCGAGTGAAATATCGCCATAGCAATCACAGGTAGCCCAAGCTCACGAGTTCAGTTAGGCTTTCAAACACAGTAATCCAACTCTCTTGTCGACGATTACAGTAGTTTGTATGAGAAATCTTACTTGCTCTCCTGAAACTGAAATAAATTTGTCTAAAAAAACTCACCCTTCTCGTTTTCTTGTAGTTTTGTTCTATATTTCCCCCCCTTTAATTAAGGGGAATTTAGCGCCTTTCCTAGCGGGTCAACTTATCAGCCTCAGAAATACACGAATATAAGAGTTTGTATGGAAAATACAACTTCCGCTAAAAATGTGCTTAATGTGAAATAAAGCTGGCTTTTTAGCTCACCTCTCGCTCGTTCATGCGTTTCTCAGTGATGTTTTTTTTTTTTTTTTGCATCTGTCTAGGTCTCAAGGATCAATAAAACGCCTCTCTGAGCGAGTCGCTTTTCCACCCCCGCTTCTTGAGGTGGAAAAGCGCCCCAGTTAAAGCGGTTTTTCTCAACTGAGCTGCGATCCAAGGCGGCTTTATAACATACACGGTGACAAGACGTGGAGCTTTTTGGGCAGAACACGCTATTTTCATTTTTCGTATCGCGATTTCAATTAAGCGCCACGCTGGACGGAAGGGTTGCGAACGGAACTCGTAGCGAACGAAGGGAAAGACTCGCGCTTCGTAACGCTCAGAAAATTAACGAAGTAATTGTTGAAGTGAATTTCATGCAGACCAAGCAATATTAAAACGACGGCTCAAACAGCAAACGCTCCCGGTGTAACGGTCTATTTTATTTAGACTGCTAGCAGTCGCGCAATCGTAGTCGCTGGCAGGCCGATTGCTCAAGCAAAGCACGAAAAAGAAGTTGTAATGAGAATTTGTTGAAACTTTGCACAGTTATTAATTACACCTAGGGCATCAAGAAAAAAATAAATAAAAAGAGGGGGCAACCGTGTCTGATTTATAATAATAATTTAATAAACTTATATAGCGTTTCATGCTACAGGGTGTAGTATATAGGTACTTTGCTAGCTTTTGACAGCAATATTAAAAAGCCTTTCCTTGTACCAGAGACACCCATCAAAACTTCAACAACGCTATTACTAGCAATGAAATATAAGCATTATTGTTATGATAGGAGAACATTGTTACAGTAAAACGTCTTAAAATTGCCGTAAAAAAAAAATGAAACTAATAAAATTTTAGGCAAATCGATTGTTGCACGGTTCCAGTGAAACTCCTAAAATCGGACTGTAATAGTGAATCAGCCGGAATATTTCAAAATTAATTAACGAACAATTCTTCAAATTTGAATATATCATGTAAAGTCGTATTTTTCGTTAAATAAATAGAATAAAAAAGTGGAGTCACCGAGTTCGCTTGGGAGAAAACGACCATTTATTTCGCTGAACAGCTTAGCTTTCATAGAAAACCTATCAAGTTCCGAACGTGCGCTCGCCCGTGCGCTAATCATGCAAAAAATGCAATTGAATGGAATCACCTTAAAGTAACAGGGACAGGCACTGCGCGTTCATTATTTCTTAATTTGTTTTTGTTTTTTTTGTTTTGTTTTGTTTTTTCAAAGTGCACTTTAAGGCGAGCGCTAAGGGCGAGTCACGCTTGACGAAAGGCGAAAGATTCATTTTTCTCGCTCTCCTTATCTCGGGCGTCGAAAAATAAAATAGACTGATACGGCCTGTTTTGGATAGAGGTTGGAAAGCGCGCATCGCATGAGTCAATCGCTCTAAGCACCGACTGATTACCAATCGGTTTCCTCTCCCTTGATTTCCAGAAAAAATAATTGATCGCAGGTATTTTGTGGTGGAGTATACATGTTAACAAGTGCAGGGTTGATCGGGGATTCTATGAGCTCTGAATACATTTGACTTTTTTTTTGTGTGTGTGTGTGTGTGTGTTTTGTTTTGTTTTTTTGGTCCGAATAGCACGCGGAGAGGGTGATTGTGTTAGGGGTTAGGGGTTTTCAAAGGCTCCCTATTTAAAAGTCTATTGAATTTGATTTCGCGATAGTCGATGCAAGAATAATGATTTATTAGCTAAAAGTAAGTCCTATTGTTCTTGGAGGCGGAGCTTGAGCTCTCTTTTAAGGTCCTACGGGAGTTTGGAAGAAGTCATTTTGGATTGCCGTCAGGGGTTTACGGAACTGCTTCAATAAATTCTCATTTCAATACTACTTCCAAGCATCGTATTGAATCCGAACTTCGCCCATTCGTAGTTTAGATATAAGGCTAACGTTCCCCAGGTAAACCTACATTAGTGAGTCCTTCCTTGAAGAGTAAAACGCTCCTCAATATTAACGAGGTACTTTTCCCATACTTAAGTCAGCAAAATAAAACCCGAATTTTAAAAGCCATTCGATACTAATTCTTCAAGTCGGAGAGAAGTCAAAAGGGCCTAAGGTGATTTCTTAACTCCTCTTCTGAAAAAGGCCCGAGTAAACCTAATCAGTAAAGTACCTAGGTTTTTTCTAATGAAGCACAACGTACACCTTGTTTTGCTATTTTCCTCCATTTCGTTGTTACTAACAAGCTTTTCAAATTGAGCGCCCTTGTCCGTAGAGAGGTCCCGAATGTATGTCGCGGCATTTTGGGCGATTGGGGGTGACGTCTGCAAAAAACGAAACTGACAAACCTTAACATAATGATGTTTCTGATAAGTCATGCCGTCACTTTCATGTTACAAGATAATATATACGTTATATACGTTATTCTTACTCATTTTTGAGCGTACTTAATTTCGCGATTTTCGCGTTTTGCAGGTTTTGGAAAAAATGGAGAACAAATACAGCCCGAAAATTGCACGCAAAAGATTAATTTTAATGTTGTGAATCACCGACTTGTTGGTAAAACTGTCACTTTTTGTCCTTGAGAATATACCTTGTTGGTCTTGGTTTCGAGTAGCACTATTCTCCGATTAACCCAAAAAAAAAAAACACAACAACAACTTCAGCTTGTAAATCAGTTCAATCAGCCAAAACCTCTTTACTCCAGTCATCAAATTTTTTTTTTCAATGGTACGTTCCTTGCAGTTAAACGTTTAGAGGGCTTTGTATCTTTTCAGTATTACCTTGTTCTTTCAAATGTGATCCATTTCAACAATTAAAAAAAACCAACCCTAAGTACACTTTTAATCACGTTTTTTCCTAGAAGTACGCACGAAAATCACAATTAAGGCAAGGTGCCGTACGCAGTGCGGGGCGTGGAGATACAATTGCAAACTGAAACGTGTCTATTTCCATCCAAACCTATTCTCCAGAACTCTTAGTAAATTTTTAAGAAGGTAGCATGGATACGATGCTAATGTCTTCGAGCGAACTTGATAACTAAACGACATTACTGTTAGTGAAAGAGGTACTGAGAACATTACTTCTGTTTGAAATCCATCAACTTACATACATAAAAAAGGTGACGACCAGCACTAAGAAAAATATGATAACAGTGTCAAATAAAGTTATCTTGAGGTTTGTATGAGAATTTCCCTCAAAATTCTGTGAGATTTTCTGACTCGTGGTTCGAACTACAATTATTTCATGTGTCGTGAACATGGCGATTTTGTAGTATGCACAAGCTGGAAAAATCCGTCAACTACAATGCCTGACATACTTTCCTGATTCGCTTGGTAATTCTAACTGAACAAATGTCGAATACTTCCAGAAGGTTTTAATGAGCCTTTCAGTAAAATTCCTTTGGAAAGATTTGAAAAATCCATGCTCGGATGTCGGGCGTGGAGTATGTCTAAAAAAGGCGTACGTTGACCTAAGGTCCCTCACCTATGGTACGCTGTTTCTTCTGGTTTCTGTTGTTTGTTTCATTCGACAAGCAGATTCGCTCTATATCAGTTGCAGATAAATAAAAGCGATTGGACTCTTGTTGATGCACGTGTCAAATGTTTGAACTGTGGACGAAACAATGAATTCCTGAAACAACGTCGCAATTATGAAGACAACGTAAGCAGTTACAGAAAAGGAGAAAGGGAGAAAAATCCAGGCCTCTATACCATGTAATGACCTGTACAGTGTTCCACCGACTAAGCTGTCAAGTCAGCACCAGTAATTGTAAGGTCATGGTTTCGAGTTTCTTTTGGGCCTGTATTTTTGTTACCAGGCTGCCTCTTGCGCTTCTGCCAACGTTGCCCCAATAACTCCTATGTTTTTTCGTTCATTTAGCAAATCGAAAGAGAAAGAGGTTTTGTTTTAGATTAAAATCATTGCCTCCCCTAAAGTGTCACTATCACAAATTAAAGCAATTAAGTATGAAGCAAACAGAGTAAAATAAAACGGGCGAAGGCGGATAAAACGTTTTCCATTTTTTACGTCACGTCACCAGTTCATGTAAAAGCGTAAGGTGGCTTACTGTTTACAAGGAATTCCGGAAATTCCAATTGGAAAGTAAATGGAACACGACTTTTTAGGTCGTCCCAGTGGATAATTTACGGGGGAAAATCGGAACGTCTGAAAATGTAGCCTGATTTCAAGCCTATGTTTGATACCAGTTTCAGGCTTTCGGGGCCGTTTTTCAGTAAATGGGAACGATCTGTGCAAACGGTAAATGTGATTCCCGAAAGGAATTTAACAATCCTAGAATTTGTTCGCCACTTGCCCAAACTGTATGTAACCTTAATTTTGACGACGTGTGTCTCCGGCCTGAAAAGCCCAGGGGGGGGGGTACCCTATAGATTTTGGGGTGGGGTTATGATACACAAAACAGTGAAATAGCTTAGAAAAGAGAGTACCTCGCCCCGACTTTAAAATGTTTGGATTCCATGTCGATCAACTAGGGCCTACGTTATTTTCCTTATAATCATCTGTCGAATGCGCTTCTATTGTGGACTAAGCGAAATGTCCGAAAAAAGGCACCTAAGACAACGAACTCTACATGGTTCGGAAATTCCCATGCAGAAGTATTGTGTATTCGTTTTCCTTTGGAATTTCATAGCCGAATTATTCGGTTCAGTTTGATGGGGCCCATTTCGATTTCCAAGCAAAGTCAATTCGAATACGAGACAAATCTTTACAGGGACAGGGAAGCAAACAGGGTTTGGGGCTTTAATTACAAAGTTAGTAAACTTTATTACTATTGGAGGAGCGAGGGGGGGGGTTAATGTTTCTACATTGTTCGAAAACTTGAGAAATTTGGCGACGGCCAACTTCAACAAGGGCCTTGTGGCTCTCGACAAGACAGGTGTTTTGCACCCTATGCCGGATTAGGACTGAGACTTAATTAATCCCAGGCTCATAAGTAAAAATGGTCGGATAAACAACAATCAGTAAAACCAAGTAAAAACCAAGAAACAAGAAGTTCACAAACACAAAGGGAAAGGATCAACAGAATTGTAAGTACAATTTCAATTGAGAACCAGTAATATCAGAGACAGAACTTCGTAGTAATTATAAATTGTACTATTTCCCGCTAGTTTGTCTTTACAGACAAGTGCAAGAATAAAATCCTCAGATTTCCCTGCGATTTGTTTACTCTGTAACGAACCATATACGCGTCCAAAACAACAGGTATACGAACATCTGGACTCCTTCCTTAGCTTATGGCCCTGCCAGTGACGCCAGTGCCGTCTGACGTAGACAGATACAACAACTTTGCGTTGATGATGTGTGGAGTGCTAGAAGTTCATTTATTCGAGGACTGAATACCATCTTATTTATGACCCGCCCTGCAGACTTTTTTATTATTTTTTTGCAATACGTGGTATGCTATATCTCTGACATTAAAACCCAAGAGATGCTAATCTCTCCTTGGTTTTTATATATTTCGGACTTTATGATCGAGTTTATTATTTATGAGTGAACAAGTAAACAGTCACATAAAGGGAAGCTAAAGGCTGAAGACAATGGATGAACGCATAAGCCATTGGACCAGATGAAAGGCCACAAAACAACGAACGAAAGCAGTGAATGAACAAACGAACAAGATAAGGCATGAAGGAACGAACAAACGCGACAATCGAACGAGCGAAATGCCAGCCAAACAAGCGGAAAATGAACCAATAGCACGAACAAACACCCGCAAACCCGGAGACTTCTTTTTTTTTTTTTTTGAAACATGTGGCATGCTTTCTCTGATATCAAAACCCGAGAGATGCGAAAACTGTTTAGTCCGCTCAGAAGGTCTATCATTCTCGCCAGGGGCACGGTGAACAGACCTGGTAGAGAATTATAAAAAGTAGCTGAAATAGTGCAACGCGCGGAAGGAAAAATATACGTAACTGGAACGGGGAGAAATTCTAAATTTCCGCTTTAGGGTAAAATCTCTGACCACAACCTTCAGCAAGGTACAGCAAATATTTTAATTTGTAGTTAGCTGTGTAGAATCATAACTGTTAGCTCAGGCACGTAGGGCCAGCTGTGATACCACAGTTCGAAATGTCTGGTCAGAGAGTTTTGCCGTAAAGCGGAAAATTTAGAATTTCTCCGCGTTGTTTACGTATATTTTTCCTTCTGTACGTTTCACTATTTCAGCTGCGTTTTATAACTCTCTACCAGGTCTATTCACTGTGCCCCTGATAAGAATGACAGACGTTCTGAGCAGACTAAACAGTTTTTTTGCTCTCATTTTATGCCATATCTATATTAAGTTTTGGTGAGCTAAAATAGTTGTAAAAAGTTAAGACGATTTCCGCTCAACGTTCGAGCAGTAAGTGCAAAAATTAAGCCACCAAAAAAATACTTGCAGCACTGTCACATTTTGAGAACAGATAAGAAGAACTTATCGTTACTTTTGCTCCCAAGCTGACCCCGCGAGAGAAAATTAGATTTAAAGTTATCAATATTTCAATTAAAAAGACGCTTCATGTCAGTTCAAAACAAAATGGCGCCCGTTTTTAGCATACTTTTATGAGATTTGAAATTAATTTTCTTGAGAATGCTTGAGAATTTCATCGCGGGGTCACTTGGGCAAGTGAACTAGAGTGAGATGTTTCAAATAGCATTTAAAAGGTTACCGTGCTATGAGTAGTTTTTTTGTAAATATTTTTTGCACCTATTGCTCGAACGCTGAGCGGAATCCGTCTTAATACACTTTTAATCTTCCATTTTCCGTTTTTTTTTTTTCTCAATGACATTATCAAATCAATTTCGACTGATTTTATTTAAAGCCGCTCAGAAATACTTTTCTATATTCTTAACCAGGCTGGCACTGTTTTTCTTCGTTTTGAAAAGGGATAGGTGTATTCAGCCATTTGTTGAGTTGCCAGGTTTGCGGGCGTTTGTTCGTGCTATTACTCCATTTTCCGTTTGTTCGCTCGTTCATGTGTTATCTTGTTCGTTCGTTCATTCCCTGCTTTCGTTCGTTCGTTTTATGGCCTTTCATTCGGTCACATGGCTTGTGCGTTCATCCTTTGCCTTTAGCTTCCCTTAATGTGACTGTTTACTTGTTGACTCATAAATAATAAACCCGGTCATAAAGTCCAAACTAACTAACTAAACTAAACTAAACTCAGTAAACTAAACTAACACTCCAATCCAACTAGCATTCCAATCCAACTGTAAATTCTCCGAACATATTAAGGCCAAGTTATGCGACGCTAACAAATGCCTATTTGTAATCAGGGGTTTAAGGAAAGAGGGCTATAGACAAGACGATCTTGATCTTCTATTCAAAGCAATTGTGCTCTCTAAATTGACCTATGGTCTCTCGATCTATGGTGCTAGCAAGGCAGACCTTAATATCATTGAATGCTTTCTAAAGAGATGCCCCAAAAGGCGCTACATCTCCTATGAACTGACTATTTACGACCTTTTAGAAAAGTCTGGTAGAAGGCTATATAGCAAGATTAGCAGGGACGAACACCACCCATTATATTCCATCTTACCGACCGTAAAGGATTCATCTCACATGCTTCGTAGAAAAACACCTCAACTTCCTTCAGTGAACACTGAGCGTTTTAAGGATAGTTTTGTAAATAGGCTTTGTTCTAATTATAAGTTAGCATTATGACTTAAGTTATATTGTGATTTAGTAGTTCTCTTTGTCATTTACCTTCTTAGCTGTGTATATTCCCCAGTTTCGAAATGTTTTTATTTGATGATACTTGTAACTTTCGATATGTCTTTTATCGATCGAATAAAGATGATTATTATTATTATCATTATTATTATTATTATTATTATTATTATGATTATCATTAAATATATTAAAACCAAGGAGAGATTAGCATCTCTCGGGTTCTAATATCAGAGATAGCATACCACCTGTTTCAAAAAACAAATAAGTTATAGTCATTTGCTCTATGATGTATTTCCTATCGACAGCTTTATCCCTCATTTCATTTTCTTTTGAAATTTTTTTTTACTTTGTTCTGTATTTCCGACTGAAACAAGTTAAATCAAAGCAAATTCAAAGGTCTATCGATCTACGTTCTGAACTGTTACTGTTGATGTTCCTACCAAAATTCGTTATACAAACATCCGTTATCGTGTAATTTCATCGATTTTGTGCTGTGAGAGTTGTTTTATGAGTTTAAGCTTTCTATGGGTGCATGCAGGAGAGCAAAAGGAGACAACAACAAGGAAAAAAGTTGATTTAGTTACAAGTATTCTACGAGGGTGAGCTGGATATCGAATGATAGATAACAAGCGAGCCGCGTAGCGTCGCGTCAATATGGGTCAAAAATTTAAAATGAAGCACTGTTTTGCTGTTTGGCTTTACCAATAGGCCCGTTATGTTTAGACAAATATCTCTGAAGTGTTTAAAGAGCTGTTTTTATCTTTTTCTCCTAAAAACGTTAATCTGCTGCGATCTTGTAGTGGGCGTCAAAAGAGGAAATTAGCCCTGAGCAGAAGTTATCATCGGAGTGGTCATCATCTGACAGAAGCATGATCACTTCCGCTCAGGTTGTCTAAACGTCAGTCAATGTCATCACAAACTGTCCTTCTCCTTACGACACTTACCCGGACGATCATACTTTACCCAATTATAAAAGAAATTAAATTTCTACACAATTCCTTAAGGATTCTTAAGGAATCAAGCATTCCGGGGAAATTTTGATTTGTGTCTCAGTGACAGTATTGGAATTTCGCCTTGGTTTTAAACGCGCTCAAGAGTTGTTTTGTCTTTTTTCTTCTTCGTCCATTTCTCCGCTGGGTTGTTCGAGGGGAAAAAAAACTTTCTGTGAGCTGCTAACCTAGCCTCTTTCAGCCAATCAAAATGCTAAAAACGGAAAAAAACTTACATACAAAAAAAAAACGTCCTGTAAACAAGAAGCTTTGCATGATCCACCAACGTAACAGAATAAACATTTACATAGCCTCTTAACAATGCAATCACCCTCACTGTTTCATCTTATTTGGTTCAACAAAACCTAGTCTAGTTTCAAATAAAAGCATTTGACCTGGGAACGAGTCCTAACAAACTCCTCTCGCAGGCGCCACTTCATAAAGTGTAATTATGACGTCAAATATTCACTTCGCCCTTTTTCGCGAAACAAACATTGCGCGTTTTGCATGAAAAAACGTTTTACGGTAACCGTTGGGACGTGTATGTGCAGCTTTCGTTCTGCTATTGGTTATGCTTAATATCACACGTTAAGGCAAGAGAAACAAGCGCATCCAGCGAAAAACGTTCTTAGCAGCCAGGAGGGACCTTTTCATTCGCTTATCGCAATCAAACGTTTTTACTTTTGCTTCCAGGTTGTTTGCAAATTCCGGCCAATCGATGTAAAGAAACAAGATGGAATTTTCTCTTTAAGGCCAAAAGCGGCTCTTCGTTCACGGACGGCACATTTTGCAACTTGAGCTTTCCTTCGCCGTTGAAAGAGGACCATGTATTTCGCTTGCCATCTAGTCTTTTTCAGTTTAAGGTGCGTGTTTGTCGTTTTACTCCGTTGAGTGCGTCACCTGCAGACTATTTACAGTCGGTTTTCGTAGACGCAAATGAAACGTAGTTATCGATACAACTTTAGTTTCTAATTCTTGAAACATCACATACCTGAAAGAGCACATCAACCATAGGTGGTTGTCACTTATGAATCTCTGGTTGACATTTTTAAATGTTAAGACTAAAAATTGGACCATGATTATTCAAGAGATGTTCTGGTCAATGCTCTAGTAATGGTGTTATTGCTTTTTTTATATTGGAGTTCATTATTTTTTAGGCGAGGTTTACAAATTTGTCGCCAGTAAAGTGCACATGCAGTGGCACTTTAAGTAATTAGAACTCTGACACTCTTTCCTGAAAGTTTTTCTAAAATCTTTTATAGTCCATTACAATGAAAGAATATCTCTCATACCAAATGGCCTACAAACTCAACATAGAATCGACTCGAGGACCAAAAACAAAGGGACTGAGCGCTAAAACCCGAAATCGGTTTTGCCAAACAACCTCTAAAATCGAAGAAAAGTTCAGTTTCCGTGTGGGAGAGAAAGTTATGTTATAAGATTTGGTGCGGGACCTTAGCAGACAGGAGCTAAATTACAACGACATTTTCTTAACATGGCGGGAAAAGGTTGGGAGTTAAGGGGTTAAACTTAAAGTTCAACTGGATCCACGGAAGTCGGGGAATTAGCTCAAATGGAAGAGCGCCCGCTTCGCATGCGGGAGGTACCGGGATCGATACCCGGATTCTCCAGTTTTCTCTTTCTTTCCTTTCCTGGTCTCGTTAGTTTTGATACATTCGCCTCTAAGTTCAAATGAACATTAGGCAACAAACATTTTTATACTCAGGAGTGAATTTTGTTGCTACAGAAACCAGCGTTTTTTTTTTCTGTGCTAGTTGATCATGATGGCGTAGGGCAATCTAGCTGACTCATCTCGATAAGATGACAGTATAGGAATGAGTGGTGTGAACCCAGGAGTCAACAACAACAACAAGCTTTAGTTGCATGACTATAACAATGTATTACACTATTGCAAAAGCCACTTAAATTTAATTATTAATTACTTAATTAATTAAAAACACTAAAGAGATTACAACCATTTCTTATTTTTAACCATTCAGAGAGGTAGCCATTGTAACTAGTTTGTCTCTCTGTTCAAAGCATGACGATATGAATGAAATTAATTGAATATTTATAAAATGATCAGTACAGTTCATAAGATGTGACAGTAAGGTCTCGTGATAATAGTCGTAAAAATGGGATTTTAGGTTCTATTTTAGAAAATAACCTGTCTCTTATCGAAGAATAGCTCGGGCAATCTAGTAAAAAATGAGTTTCATCTTCAATGTTGTTACAGTTGCAGAGACTACATAACCTCTCATCACGAGGTATTTTGTCGTATCTACCTGTTTCAATCCGAAGTTTATGACTGCTAAATCTCAGTTTTACTAATGATTTTCTAGATGGGTTCTTTCTTGTTAGATCTAGGTGGGCAGAAGGGCTATAATTCTTTTTTAATGTGTAATAAAAGCTACGTTTTTGCGAATGTTGAAGGGTTTGGTTCCAATAAGAGATATATTTCTTTTTCATGAGATCTACATATTGTGTGAGTTTGCCTCCATCCAATGAATTACGATTAATGTCACAGGAATTATAATAGTCAGTCATGTCATAAGGGTGGACGCGTCCTGGACTTTAGGAAGTCACTAGAACGAGCTTTACAGTTGAAGACTGAGCATCAGTATTTTAGTGATCTAAACTAATTTCAAGCTGGCAAGACCCAATGTTGTCCAATAGTACAGTAGAAGAAAAAAAAAAAAGAAAAAAGCAACGATAGATATGTTATCTAACGACCCAGAGGAGGTCCAGTCATTGTTTTAAATAACTGGCTCGAATAACATTTTTATCTTGTTTGTTTGTTTTTTTTATTTTTTTTTTTATTTTCATTATTTTTGTGTAGATTTCAATAAATTCGTGGAAATATGAGCACTTTCAGTAGCATAATTCAGTAATTTTACTCGCAGATTCGTTCTGAATGCGAATCAAAGATCGGTAACAACCATAATTAAGTGCGTCTTTTGTTTTCAGCGATTTAAACGCCGTCACAAGGACAACCGCGAACGGAGACTCATATACTTGTTCTCAATCCTATCATGAATTAAATGCGAGTAGATTAAACTCAATCAAATAAATCGGTCGATAGCATTCTAACCAACAGATAACGATCTGCGTCCTTTCCCTACACAGAAGCAACACAAAAAGCCGTAAAACTGTTTTTATGTCTAGATGTCTACAGAAGAAACAAACGTATTTCGATTTGTATCACAAAATATATCTTGAGGCCAGTGAGGAGGATAAGCACATTGATAAAGTTTTCGTGGCTTGTCTCTTTCCGTCTGTTTCAAACCAGGGGAAATTAGCAGCAGGCACGATAGCAGCGTGTTGAAGTACTTTTCTCTTCAACTTAGGGGGGTAGCGTACACAAACGGACAACGGACTTCTCTTTTGGTTTAACCTCTATATTCTCTTTCAATAACTTTACAGTTCAGCTCAATGAATGATTCTACTTCACATGTTGCTTTTATGTTGGCTGGGAATGATTGACAAACGCTTGACAGACTGCTGTCAAACTCTCGTCAACTGGAAATGCACGCTTAGGTAATTTCTGATGTGACTGGATGTTCTGATACATTTCCATAACTTTCCTCAGTTTGTTTGACCTAGTCTCAACACTTTTCTTTTGGATTTTCATCGTTTTCCTCGACATGTCCAGCCAGAACAAAACAACGGGAGAAATACAAAAATTATAAAGAAGTGTTCTGTAAATTAAAGTACAACATAAACAAGATTAAAGTATGTAAAAATTCAACCAAAAGGTTGTTACGCAACCATTACAGAAACAACAACTTGCCTTCTTCTTCCAAGAAGAAGGGCTGGACTAAAAGACACTCCTATTTCCATAATTTACAGGAGGTTGTTTACTACATCGCAGGCTCCTAACAAAAATGCGGTACGTGTTCTCACAACAAAAGATATTTAAACTGATTTACACTTACACTAATCTTTGAATTAGAACTTGTTTTACAGAAATAACTAAAACTAAACGTAATTTCAAGTAGGAATATCAACTAGTAAGAATTCGGCAAGAAACACGGGTGGTTTTTAGCAAAAACGATGCAAAACGGAAAAAATGGTCTTTTCCAGGTAAATTTAAAGGAAAAGGTCAAAACCAGAAAAATACTTGATAATCTACTGTAAACAATCTATTGTTATCTGTTGAAAAAACCAATCTAAACATATTTCCCACTGATGATGAGATCTCATGGAAATGACTCCCGATCAAAACACCTGCTTCATATCGAATTCCTATAGGAGAAAACACTATTAGATCAGCGCTATACTGAAAGTAGAAGCGGATGATAAACCATTCAACATTTTTATATTTTTTCCCATTATGTCTTACGTTTGCACTCGTTGCAATGTTTCGCAACGCTAAACCATAAATAAATCCGAGAAACCTTCAATAAAAGAAATACGAGTGAGAGTCTTTTCATTGCCGGTATTTTTATTGTTCAACAAGCGACAATCATGTTATTTCCTCTGAAGCCAAAATCCGCAAAATGAACAAACATTTCATCCTGCCATGCACTAATGGTGATTTGTTACACGTTTATTGTTTATAACATCTTTAATACGACGAGAACAACAGATACATCACTTTCACAATATAGCAGAGCATGGCTTCACGGCTTCTTTGCGGGCGTGGTCCGTTAGCTCAGTCGGCGGAGCGTGGTGCTGATTACGCCAGGATCACGAGTTCGACCCACACACAGACCTTTTTTTTCCATTTGCTCATCAGTCAATATTCGTGCTTGTCATTCAATACGTTAACTGCTCGTGAGCTTTTCTCTCGTTCTTTTCTTTTTCTCTTTTTAACCAAGTAGACCATTTTCTGAATAACACAAATCGTTTCATTCCTATAAAACTCTGATGCATTAAAGTCGAAATTGTGTAAAGACGGATATGACTTCAGAGAACTTTATTTGCGTTTCCTATTTCCAAAAGAAATGGACGGCGGTTACAAGTCTAATTGGGATAAAATGCTTCAGGGACTTTGTAAGAACTCAAGATTACTAATTAAACCGTAAGTGGCGTCTCGAGTTCCCATTACATTTCGGACTGTCTTAAACCGATAAAATTCCTGTCGTGTTTCTGTCCGTCTAACGTTAGCAGTTTAAAAACTGGTTTCAGATTACGTGACGTCACTAATTCAGACAAATTGGCCTTTTCCTTTGAGAAACCATGTATCGATCCCAGTACCAGCCGCATATTTGACGTAGCAATTATTAGGAACTTAATGACATATATGTATAGTATATACCAGCACAACAGATGTATTGTCATGTCGATAACTTTCTCGACCACGCCCACTTTACTGTTAGCCTTACCATGGAGACCGAAAAGGAATGTATGCTCCCCTTTCTCGGCATCCAACTCCTTAACCGAGCGCCCAGCGTGAAACTAAGGTGTACGTGAAACCTACAAATACTGGTTTACTTCTCCACTACCACAGTCATGTTGACAACCGGTATAAACAAAGCTTGTTAACAACTATGCTTGATCGCGCATAGTGTTTGTCCTCGTCATGGGCCTACTTTTTCCGAGGAGTGCAAGCGTTTGAAGTCCGTGTTCTCACGTCTTAAGTACCCTCAAGACCTTATCAACTCCACTGTTAACACCTTTGTCAACTCAAGGGTTGCTGACCAGCAGTCCACGCAGGCGTAGACCTAGATGGAGGAAAACGTGACCCGGGTAGTCATACCCTACAAGGACCAGGACTCGCCTAACATTGTTAAGACCCAGTTGAAAGACCTTAGTGTCAAGCTGCAGACAACAGTCCAACCCGTGTTTGTCAGTCGGAAAATTGCCCAGGAGTTCCAAGCCTGCGAGACCAAACCACAGCTTGTTAACCAACAATGCGTAGTTTACCAGTTTCAATGTGACCTGTGTGATACAGGTAGTTATGTTGGCTACACCCGTGGGCATCTGCATGTACGCGTGGATGGGCATAAGAACACGTCATCATCGGTGCGCAAGCACTACGACAAAGAACACGCGGGCGCAGTCCCTGATGACCTCCTCAGTCGCTTTAAAGTTTTTTTTTAATACAAAAACCTTTACTGAAAATCACAAACAAAGTGCAAGGTACAAGGCAGGCCCACATTAAAAAACACAAATACAATACAGAAAGCAACAATGCATTACAGAATGCTTATCTACAAACAAAATACGTTTAAAAAAATTGAGTCAGATTAATTGATATTAAAATCACTGTCAACAAAAGGAAACAGTTTTTGCCATTTCTTCTTATGAATTTTCGAGTCATCATTATTCTTTGCTATAAGACTTTCTATTTGATAGGTAGAGCGTACTTTTGCTTTCAACAGTGTTAGAGTGGATTTTATGTTTAAAGAGCGGCTTTCGTAAATTATACATCTACCGAGAATAATTACATGATTTAATAATAGACTGTCTTTGCTAGTGAGACGCTTTAAAGTGCTAAAAAATGCAGGAACAAATGTTATAGTTTAATTAACGAAATGCTATACATCAAGCAATTAGATTCCATCCGTGCTAAAGTTTTTGCCTAGTTTAATTAAGGTGGCTCCCTATAGTTTTATGACCACGCGCGCGCTGATGATGTGAGCTGTAGTAATGTGCACGCGCCTACATGAAATCGTAAGATTTTCCTCACATTTTACGACGTCAACATAGCCAAAAAAAGCAAAGTTAACAGTGAATTTTCTCGCGTTTCCTTCGGTGCATTTTTTTTTTTTCACATTTTGAGATACTAACGGTATCTTCCACATACTATTTTTGGAAAAATTCTGTCAGAGCAATTCAGCTTAATGGTTAAAAATATGAAATCACGTGATATAGGTGAAACCGTCTGAGTGAACCCATATTTTTTTCCCCTGCAAAATGTTAGTAAAAATCTCTTTCACAAGATAGGGAAGTTCAAAAAACTTCGCCGAGGGAAAATCACAATACTAAAGAATAGAGATGAATTAATGGGAAATATCCGTCATTCTTAAGACGTTCTGTTGACACGGGGACGGGCTATGCCGAAAAAGTAAATACTAAAAAATAAGGTTAATTATGTTGGTAACCTTACTGGCACTTCTCAGGAACAAAGATTGTAAGACAACAGAACACATTTGGCTATTTACAACGATTTACCCTTATCATTAACAAGGCTAGCAGATCCTCAAATAAGACACTCAAATACGACTTTACAACTAACTGTTCAAAAGCCGATGAAAGCTAATCCACGATTAAAAGGTAACCACGTTTTTTGTCTTGCTCGTTGGTCAAGGTCAAGAAAACCCTAATTCAAAACTGAAGATGAAAATATTTTGGAAAGTATTGATAAGAAAGTAAACTGGGCTCAAAGTTGACATTAATCCTGGGTTAGCTTAATCGTGCCTTGAACATCCAGACCCAGAAGTTTAAACTCAAAGCTTCATTAGGTTTAGAGAAGTCGGGGGATAAGCTCAAATGGTAGAGTCCCCGCTTTGCACGTGGAAGGTGTCGGGACCGATACGCGGATTCTCCAGTGTTCTTTTGCTTTCCTGATTTTGGTGACAAAGCTCCGCATTTTACCTTTTACTAGTTTTGATGAAGTAGCCTGCTACATTCAATTAACAGTCGTTGTTATGGAGTTGAGTGTTTTTTCCTTGTCTATTACACAGTTATTTACATACACGCTGCGCTTCTATCACTAATTCGTTCAAAATTCGTTCCCACTGATAAAAAAATAAAAAATCAATAAATTAATAAATTCGCCTGAGCTAGTTTCCGCACATTATACTCCACTGTTGTTGAAATAAATATTGTTTATAAAAGAATATTCCATTATTCTAAAAACTGGATGAAGTTTTACAATATATAACTACGGAATGCCTTCTCTCGTTTACCAACAGATGGCTTTGGAAAACACTCTGCGCTTTTTGATATCTCTGTAAAGCTTCATAGCAATTTAAATTCCTGTGACGCTTTGCCGTATATTAAAGGTGCCTCTTGTCCTTTACTTTTTATGTTCGGTTACCTTAAAACGTTTGTTTAATGTAATATATGTTAACGTTCTGTTTTGAGCTAATTTAGCATAAAGCCTGTAGCACAAGTACTTTTTGCTAAACGAAAGTTTTGTTTCAAAAAAATGTTAGAATATTTGCATTAATATTTACATATGATCATAAATATTCATCGCAGATAAGTTACAGTCAAAAAGACAAGAGGCAAGAAAAATATCATTCTTGTTCTGAGAGAGTCAATAACAACTGAGAATTGACTGATATTCAATCTTCGTATCTAATATTACCAAAGTTCCGTAGCAGTACGAGGTGACATAGGGTTTTAACCCCTGAACCAAACAATGCTCTTTAAATACATTTTTTCACATGAAACATTGCATATTAATGTAATACAAGGGGACTCTTGAAACATCTCGATTTCTGCAATTTGCGAGCTTTTTGGCTTATTTTTTTATTTTAAAAGTTTTCGTACATAAGTATCTTCAAGTCGCAGCCACCTGGAATGCTCAATATAATGATTAGAGTGTTTTCCAATCATGAAGCTCTTTGAGCTAAAACTTAGAGAAAGTGTTAAGTTTTTAGTTTTATTGGTATACTAAAACAAAAATGCGTGAACGACTAACATCGAGATATGGATGCACGCGGGAAGTTTGGAGAGCAAGAGAGAAGCGTAAGAATTGCTCGAGGCGCAGCCGAGAGCAACTCCTCTAGCTTCTCGAGTGCTCTCCAAACTTCCCAAGTGCATCCGTAACTCGATGTACGCACAGCTAAAAGCATGACCCAATTGTTTCGTACCATAGCCAGTGGAAAATGCCAGCAAAAACTGAACGATTACAAGCTTACTGAAATAGTATTTTTTCGGCAGGATGCCGGAGTTCCATTTCGCTTCTGTTGAAATTTGAAATTATCAGCATTACGAATCAGTCCGCAGTTTATTCAAAAGTCAGTCACTAGTTATCAAAAATAAAATCAAGAAAAAACGAGGAAAAAAAAAAGAAGAAAGAGAGAGAGAGAGAGAGAGAGAGAGAGAGAGAGAGAGAGAGAGAGAGAGGCAGATTGAAGGGCACTTTTGCAACGTAAAATAGGGCACTTATGTCACGTTAGGGCACTTTTGTCACGTACCATAGGGCACTTATGTCACTTAGGGCACTTTTGTCACCTACCATAGGGCACTTATGCAACGGTAGGGCACTTTGGTCACCTAAGGTAGGGCACTTATGTCACGTTAGGGCACCTTTGTAACGTTGCATAGGGCACTTTGCAACGTTGGATAAGGCACCTTTTTAACGTAACAGAAACATGGGGCCCTTATCTTAAAATGCGTTGTGCCAATATAGGGTGGTTCGGAACATGTTTTGGCAATTGAGAATGGGATCTGATGTTTTATGCATTGCAAAATAGGTATTAAATATAAGTGCTTTTTCTCAAAAGTGCCGTTAGCACTATGCACTACCTTAAGGCTTTAAAACCCTCATACCCAATGTTCATTTTTGGTGACGCAATGTTTTGTTTAATGCAAAAACTGTAATTTCTGAATCAGTTTTGAATTGCTGGCGTTTTTCGAAAATAAAATCCGTGAATTTTTTTTACTGGCTGGAGATTCTAAACCCCGCGGAAATTAAAGGCGTTAGTGTGTATCACTCCCAAATATAAATTTCTTTCAGGAAGCTAATAGAGATGATTCTCAACTTTTCAAAACATTCAAGCCTTCATAGTAAGCGCTATTTACGGCGGCGTTTATGTGCAAGTGCAGTGTTTCTATCGAAAAGAAGTTAACAAGAGGCAATATACTTCAAAGAGTTCTTAAAATCTTAAGTAACTGTTTAATGAACTGATAGTAATGCTTAGCAGTGTTGAAAACGGAATTTCATTCACAAAAAGTGCTTGAAAATTAAAACATAAGAGCTCAATTTGCTCATTAACTATCATAGACTTCAAAGTAATGTAAACGTACAAGTGACAGAAAGTGCCTTACTTATCTCAACACAACAAACTTAAAATCAAATTTAACATGACAAACCTCCACATTGAGAGAATAGGTCTTAATAGCATCCTCTTGAGTAAAACACTTGGATGCATTGAACTCGTCCGAGAAAAACAAACAAACAAACAAACAAACAAACTTAACAGGTTGCATTCATTAGTTTTTTCTTGTCTTCTTCTCTCGCCTAAGAAGTGAAACTGTTTTTTTCGGAAAATTCTCCAAAATGTGTGTTTCGCAGACTTTGTTAGGAACGAAATTTAGTGATAAAAATAAAGATCCAGAGTCTTTGTTTGGGGAGTGTTGTATATTGGTCACTTGAAAAAAAAAAATGAACAAACTACTAGGGTATATAAGCTTCTATAGAAAGAAGATTAAAGTTCAGTGGAGATACTATTACCCGATAACCTCCCGTAAGAAACACTCTATTGCCTGAAAAACACTATACTATCAGTGCTCCTACTGTAGCTTAACGCCTCTTGTTTAACCGTCTCTCATACTTTAAACGGTTTATGATCTGTTCTACGGTAAATTTGAGCAAAAATTCCTTCCCAGCATCGCCTTTTTCCAGAATGTCCTTGACGACGGGTTTTGAGATTATTCCACTCCTGATTGTAGCTCCAAATAACCGAAACAGGTTTTCTTTTTGCTCGCGGGAAAAAAATGTTCTTGCTCAGGTAACTTGAATTCGACGGTGGCACAAAATCCGAAGAACTAGTTAAGAAGCGACTCATTTTGTCCGATAAAGTTTCTTCTTCTTCTGGTAGTTTAGCTTACCAGCAGTCTCCAGGTGGTTCTTTTTGTCGATACCACGCCATCCACTGCGAACTCTGTCGTATACTTTCTTAGGGTCTTGATCGTAAAGGGTCGGGTGGTCTTTTATCTTCTCTCTAACTACTGCCATTGTGACACGCTTTTGGTTGATTTCTTCGCGGAAAAGCTCTCTTACGGCTGCTTTTTATTGCTCGTTCCACGTTGTTTGCTTCTCCTTGCTACCTTCAGCACTAACAGGATTTTCATCTTCAGCCTTAGCTATCGACGTGCCTTCTTCCGATGCTTTATTTGTTGTTCTCATGATTGAGGGAAGCACTGCAGCTGCCTTAATACGCGATTGTTGCTTCTCGTGAAGCTTGTAGTACCTTGGCGCTGTCGACTCTTTATCTGCCAGTAGATCGACGAGTTGTCCTTTCATGCCTTGGTGGTTAGTGTGTACAGCAGTCACGGCTGACTTTCGGAATAGGGTTGAACTAATATGCCCCTCTATGCCTGCTTTTTTCCAGGCGGCATTTATCGCGGTTGATATCTGGCCAGATGCGAGCCTCGCTCCACTCCATGACAATATCACAACATCGTCATCATCTTTGGTAAGAGTTACTACACTTCTAACTTCAGCTACAAACACTTTCAGGTAATCAAACAAGGTAGGAGACGGCACCACCCTGGCAGGGCCATGTATTCTGCAGTCTTGTGCTTCTTCACACTAATGATGTAACTTCCCTCGCATCGCTTTGCTTTGTGGAACTCAGCCATAGTCATGTTGGCTAGCACGCCCGATCTATGGGCGTTAGCGATTGGTATTTGAGTTAGGATGAAATCTCTAATTAGTGTGTAATCTGCTTGGTTAAATTCAAGGCAGTGGGCCCCACTAAGCTGATTGATGAGGGAGACTGCTCTTCGTGTTGATTCACTCTGCTAAAATTTAGTGATCATTTCGGCTGATGTTAAGTTAGAAAGATCTTCATCCTGTTTCTCAAGATGCCTGCGTTGACTGTCTTTCTTGTAAGATGATGACCACAAGCGGGCTTTTTTGTCAATGAAGTTAATAGTAGCATCCTCGACATTCACTCCGTCAAGACGCTCTGTTAAGATAAAACTGCAGAAATATCTGAGACTTATCAGGTGGGATTTAATTGTGGCTGGCTTGTAAGTACGTTCTACATTGTTTTAAACAAAGTTACTCGCTGAACATCAAAATGTACCGGAGAAACTCGCATTTCCATTACTATAAACCGTACCTTTCTTTCCATCTCAATGGTAGTATGGTATGGGGTGGCATGATGTAATGTAATAATTAATTTTTATTGCTTGTTCACGTAATAATCGATTTTGTTAAATAACATCTATCGTGACAATAAGCTTTAAGCACCAAATGATCATATTAACTGGGTAAAATTTATGCTTGAAAGAAAATTTGCCCCCCACCGTCACCGCCGCCGGCATCCACCTGCTTACTAGTCGGGTGCAATAACCACTACACTAAGACAAGAATCGAGCAGGCATCTCGTTATTGATAGCCAGACTATAAGTGCACGGGCAGTGTTCAAGAATAATCGTTAATAACAAGAACAATTGCCAACTATCCAAAACTATTCCTAGTATAATTTATATTTCACGAATAGAAAGTTTATAACAAACGTAAAACTGTCTCAGCTTACACAAAGCAACCTAACTGTTTTATAGCTAAATTAACTGGTTATGCTCGCTAACAGACAACATAAGCTAAGCCTTCATGTCTAAGTATAATGTATCTGATTACAAACAATAACAAAATTAAAGAAAATTTAAAGAAACATAAGCGAGAGATGCCGTTGAGTGATCTTGAAACTGCGAAAAATACCTTATATTAAGACTCGAACGCTTCCAAAAATTATAACTCCCACTGTAAATACCGAAACATCCGTACAAGCACTCAAAACAAGGGTGCATTCCTTAACGTGAAAAACATACATATATCATTTTACGATTTGATATCGCTTAAAACAACAAGAAGTTCTCCGGTTTTATAGACGGGCCTAGAAACGTGATTTCTCGTTCTTGTTGTTGTTCAACAAAGGCTGCATCACATTGAAGCGTAATATACGATACTTGGCCGTGAGTAAGGCAAAACGCTGTCTTGTTTACAATGTAGAAACGTCTGTTTTCCAAATCTAACACTAGAACTCATCAAATGTAATTTGTGTCTTTCGTCTATTCATTATATTATAAGCACCATCAGAACTGTTCTACAGAGTTGTTATTTTTCATTCATGTATGTAGTTCATGGGCAACATTTTTTGGGGGGCCTGAATTTTTCACTGGGGTAGGGGAAAGCTCCCCAATCTCAAAACGATGTTTATTTGTTGTGGATATGGATCCACCCTTGTAGTTAATTCAATGATTTTTTTTATTTCTATTTATTCAACGTAGTACATGACAAGAAAGATCTTTGCTTTGACTTCCTTTACTTGAAATCTTTCTTCAGCTAGCTTTTACTGTAGCCATTTAACTGGGAACAAATCACTTTCGACAATGTACTCGCATGGATTTCCATTGACCACGCCCACGCAAAGTATGTTTAGTGAACCTGTATTAAACAGGAAATTTTCCAAATTGCTGAGTGGCTATAAGATACAGAATTGACTGAATATACATTTTAAGAGGAAAGATGCTGCAGTGCCATGAACTGAAATTTTATTATATACGAGCTCATTTATTAATACACATTTCTTGAGAAAAAAATCCAAGATAGCGGCCAAGTAAGGTACCTTACCAACTTAAAAAAAAATACAGCCCCATAAAGCAGATGGCTTGCAGCTTGTCACAAAAATAGCCCATAAGCAGCTTTACGTTTTGATTGGCCATTCACTCTGCAATTCGTAACTGACAGCTGTCAGTTTGAATGAGAGCTGTCAAAAACCCCTACATTTATAAAATATGCTGACTCAGCAAATAATCGTTCATTGTGAGACTGCCAAGCTGTAGAACGTGCAGTTTATGGCTATTGTACCTAGTTTGAACGTAAGAACTTTAATATTTACAGAGTTACGACTTCATTTTTTGGACCATCAATGAAGTGTCTGATACCTCTTCTAAAAATAAATCATACTTGTTCATCTTCTAAAATAAAAGTTATTTGTTGTAATAATTTTCGGGGACTAAAAGTGATTTATTAACGCATTCTTTTGACGTGAAGCAATTTAAAAAAATCACAAAAGAGATAGTTTTTATCGAGAATTAAAACATACCTGACAATAGGGCACTTATGTAACGCTGGCCGCATCGTCAAATCGAAAAATGGCAAAAAAAAAATACTTAGTCGCTTTTTCTTCGAGCAAATGTTTTTGTGATGAAAGAACATAACATGTTTTAGTCTTGTGTGAAATTTCAGCAAAAAACGCTGCGATCTTTTAGAGATATAGTATCTTCTTCCCAAAAAAGCTTTTTCGTGTTACGATTTACTTTCGAGACTTCGCAAGTAGATGAAGAAGTATACGTTACAACGGCATTTTTTGTCCGAAGGGAAATTTCGGGAGAGAAAACTTGTGGATGATGAGTGAATGCCCAAAACTAGTTAAACGGGTCGGATACCCGTCCATCCACGAAAAAAAATGACTGAAAGGGGGTAAAAAACTGTCTGCCCCGGCACAGGGCATTTATGCAACGTTGAGATTAGATTAAAATCTGTAAAAAAATCCAAAATACAGGTATAAAGATAAAACGCTGTTTGGGTGTTGATTTGGTCAATAGCCGTTGGAAAATCACAAACGGGAGTTGTAATTAGTCATTAAAAGAGAGTTATAACCAAAAGAGAACACGTGACTAAAAGTGCCCTACTTTCAATCTCCAGAGAGAGAGAGAGATGGAACATGCAATAAGCGATCACATGACTGAAAGAAAAAAGCGCCAAAACCTTGTGTTGCAGCGTTTCTTTGCAAAGCTGAATGAATCAGTGATACTGCTCCGAAGTGAACGTCGGAGAATCATTTTGTGAAAAAGTCTGCCAATTATTGGCTCTAAAAAAGTGACACAAAACCTAGTGGTTCTAGGTTCAGAGGCCGCAGACGGAACGTGATAAAACAACAATGAATCAAACAACTGGGAAAGCGATCATTCAACTTATATTGCATTGCAATCTATTTTATTCGAACATTTGGAGCTGCTTTAATACAGAGCTACATCGACTGCAGGTAAAACGATGCTATTTTATGTAATAAGCTTATATAAGCCGGAAAATGTTTCATCCTTTCTGGTAGTCGGTGCTTATTTAGCTTGATTTTGGTAGTGAATTACCAACAACGAGTGACACTTATTATTATGTGGTTCTCTGCAATTTTACTCTGTTTTATTTTGTGTCATGTCTTGATATTTTGAAGTCAAAAGTTTTCCGTATAAAACCTACCTTTTGTGAACAATTGTTGAGAGTGCGACGGTGATAGAAAGGATTCGTAAACGCAACGCAGAAGCAAAGTTCGAGTTTCTTTTTTAACAAAGTTCCTTGCTCGTCCTGTAAGAAATCAAACACTCTGCAACAATTTCGCTGTTGTAATTTCTCCCTAGTTTAATTCTGCTGTAAAGTGATTTTTCTTGGTCATTTACTCGCCGAGTTGCTCGCGAAGAAGACACTTTTGACCGCTACAGACAGAGAAAAAGCGTGCAGTCGACAGGATTATGGAGCACGCTAACGTCAGGTGAATTTGATTGCGCGGATTTGCTAGCTATGTTGTAAAGATATTTATCTTGTTTTACATACTAGTTGTGTAAGTTGAATAGTTTAAACCTTCAAGTTTCGTCATAAACTGTCTGAATGCATTTTGAAGTAATCGACATTGTTTAAAGTGTCACTCTGTTACCATTGCTGTGGTGACATCTATTTTTAGGAAAACAACGAAAAAGTAAACTTTGGTCATATGTGGAGAATATGGCTTAGTAGGGACTTTAAGATACGATGACTACGGACTACGGACTACGGTTGGACGCGCGTTTTTCTTTGGCTGAAACACTGGGCCGAGTACACAACGAATGGAGCGAAAATGCGAAGTTAAGACCGCAGACTACAGACAACAGTCAACAGGCTACGAACAAAGAGAGAAGGTC
Source organism: Siderastrea radians (assembly GCA_964017195.1). Classification (NCBI taxonomy): domain Eukaryota; kingdom Metazoa; phylum Cnidaria; class Anthozoa; order Scleractinia; family Rhizangiidae; genus Siderastrea; species Siderastrea radians. The sequence goes on along the minus strand of OZ024888.1, from coordinate 28,761,225 downwards.
AACTCTACACTAAACAGACACAAAATATCTGTTTTTGACTTGTAATCGTTGCACTGCAATTCAAAATATAATTGCACGTGAGGCTTGCGTGGAACCTTAATCATATTTTCAGGGCTCGCTTTTCAAATTACTTCGCTTGCACAACTACTTCAGAAGCAAATTTGACATGTTTTGCTGAATTAATTACTTCTCAACTTGAAGGGAAGCCATTTGTGTCTAGAAAGAGCAAAGAGAAGAGTTGATATTACAAGCTATATTCAAAGCATCAAATTTAATTTCATTCTGGAAAACAACGCGGGGGTCAAAATCAGTAAACGAAGTAAGCCGTACATTTTTCGCTGTTCTGAGTTCATAAGCACTTGAAATTGTTCCAAATGCGTATTGGTTTGTAGTTCAAGCGTTACAGTAGAAGAACACCTCATTTTTCTAACTTTAGACTACTTTTTCATACCATCTTCAGTTCCTCGTACTACACCACGCTGTACTACGTGAAATCCTTCCACTGTCGTGAGCTTGCGACGGTGGGGACAACAGAACACATACATGTATGTCTCTTCCCAGTCCTAAAGTGCCTCCCGTCCGTAGTCCGTAGTCCGTAGTCACCGTATCTTAAAGTCCCTAATATCAAGGAACCGAAAGTTGTCTTCTGTGCGGAATTTTTATATCAAAAGACACACACCAACACCGCAGCCCCCCCCCCCTCCAAAAAAAAAAAACCGTTGCGAGCCTCCAAACAATTGGCCCTTTGGCATTCAAATATGGCCCTTACTTATTGTCTTTACCACTGAGGTCTAAAGTTGAAATGCAAAGTTTGACTCTAGGTCCTCAGACGTCGGGGGATTAGCTCAAATGATAGAGCGCCCGCTTAGTATGCGGGAGGTACCGGGATCGATACCCGGATTCTCCAGTTTCATTTTATTTTGCTTCTCTGATTAACACAAAATATATTTTCCCATTACTGGGATGATTTATATTTTGGAGTTATATCATAAGTCGCTGAACCGTTGTCAAAGCGGCAGTCTAGGTCAACAGATTCATAAAAGGACTGCATTGGTACTAGAAAACGTTTGGCTCTGTAGTGGGAAACCATATCTCTGACTCCAAATATCGTTGAAAGGTGAGTTTAGGTCGTGTTCTCTTCATTTGGACCAGCCGTTTCAACCAAAACCGGATTTGGTTGAGACGGTTAAGGTTCCCGAATAGAACACTTTTTCAACTAACCGACGAGTTTTTGGTTGATTCGCGGTTGTACCAAGCGAAACGAAAATAGAGCCTGGTCTCAGGTAAACGCAGTTGCGACTGTGAATAGTCGTTTCTAGACTTCTCAACCTCTTTTGCCAGTGTTGACAAGATGGTGAAAAGCCGACTCGGTTCTTATGCTTTAGTTCTCTTTCAAGAACTGTTAGAAGAAGTGGTTGCCACATTGTAATTTGGTCGATGAATTACCGGAATATTTAGCAACATGCTTTGGTTAGACTGGCTGCATCAAGCAAGAGGCCTCTCCCAGTTCAATGTTCTGAAAATCGTCGTTTAAAAAGAGCACCATTGTTGTTTGTCGTCAATTTCACTGTGGTGACATGACGGAGCAGTCTACGCACAAAAACATCGATGCAAAGCACCCGAAAGCATGAAAACTGATGCTTGCTAACATGTCAGCGGATGCTACCCATCGTTTTCAACCGTTTAAACCGAGCTCTGAGCTGGCCCCAGTTGTTCAAGGGAGGATAACCTTATCCACTGGATAAGCCGTAATTCAGCTAATAAAACAGTATGTTTTAAAGGTATGATTCACCTGGACAATAACAGGTTCGACAACAACAACGTCAACCATCACAACTGGATACATACAGAGATGCCAACCTCTGGAGATCTTAAATCTGGAGATTTTTTCTTTTTTTGCCACCCCCCCAGTTAACTCACGCACCCTTCCCAAAAAATGACCCACCCCCCCTCACGAAAAGAGTTGGCAGAGCGGAAGCGGCAAATTTTTGCGGCAAACTAGGGCATTTTTGTCGTGGTCTTTAATTGGTCAAACGTTTATCCAATTAGACTGTCGATTATAAGGCCGCAATGACGACAGCTCTCGTAAACGACTAAACTGTATCAGATCGAGTAAAAGATGCACGAAATTCGGAAAATGTAACCAGGAACCGCGATATGAAACCAGACTCGTTTGGATTTCGGGTAAATTTGGGATATAATCTTACAGTCTACATTGGAAAAAAGATCCGAAAACTTCTAGAGACCCAAAGTCGATTTTATCCGGGAGATTGGGCCGCCGCACGGGAGACCGGGAGATTCATCCCGTATCCGGGAGACTCCCGGATAATCCGGGAGGGTTGGTATAAGTGTACATACCGCTTATTAGCCGAGTTGGAGGTCTCTACTGCAAGTTACGGACCAAGTTTTTTATTATCCGTAACTGACATTACGGCCTGGGAATACGAGCTAATTATATATAAATAAGGTGTCTATCAAAAGTCAAAGTTGAACAGGTTCATTTGACTGGCGTGTGTCAAAGGAATAAAACGTGTTCATTGACTTTGAAATGTTTTCTCGTCTTCAGCGTGAACCGTAGCCTGATTCTCAGACGGGAAGGCAGTGGCCGCGGGAAACGTGAACGGCAAAAACACCACGTGATCATGAGTTTCCCCGCCATTTTTCACGTTTGCCGTCTTTAATGTGAAGAGGCCTGTTCTCGCGTTCGCCAACAACTCGAGTATTTCTTGCAGTTTTCGATTCATTCTGCTGCAATGATCAACCTGTGCCCAAGCTCAGTTTTCTACCCAAACTGACCTGTTTACTGTATATTGTTCTGTCAGTGCCCAAACTGACCTGTTTACTGTATATTGTTCTGTCAGTGCCCCAAACTAGGCTCGATTACCAGCCGCTGTTCGGGAAAGGAGCCCGCGCTCCTCCCTCCCTCCTCCTCCTCCCTCCTCTCTTCTCGGGGAGGAACAAAGACCGGACTCGAGAGAGCGGCGGAAATCGAGCCTATGCCCAAACAAAAGAGATGAAAAAAGTTCATGTTTGGTTGTCACCTTCGCAAAGACTATCAGCTGTTTTTATGAAAAAGGCGCTAAAATCATGCAGTACGTCAAAAGATCCCAGGGAAACCACATTTAATCTTACTAATCAGGCTACGAGAACCGGGGTTGTTGAATGAAAGCTTCACGGCTTTATTTTTATTGTTTGTTTTTTTTTTCGACCCGGGCAGATGTGTCATCTGATACGTCATCAAATTTCGAAAACGCAAACCAAGGCCGCTAAAGCTATTCTTTCAATATTTTCAACAACCAGTGCAATAAATCCCCAAGAAAAGTTTCTGATGCCAATATTCGTCTTTGCCCAGTATCCGACCACTTCAGTTTGAAAAGGCTCTATCTCTTCTTATTCGAGAGACAGAGTTCTGAAAATTGGCCCTGACACAGCAAAAATAAGTCCCAAATATAACGTGAAAATGTTAACGTTTCAGTTGAGTATACGTTGCACAAGTTAAATATTTGGAAAGCTCATAAGGTTGCCCGATATGCTAACCGGCACCGGGCCCGTTATCCGACCATCACACGTGACTTAAAAACAATTCATACCGGTTAAAATCTTTGCTCGGAAATGGGAACATATTGGCCAATTTTCGTCCTTGTTCTATGAGTCGTAATAAGGGTTTCATTATTACACCTTTCAATCGTGGCCATGTACCATAAGAGGCGGTCTTTTTTTTTTTTGAAATCCGGTCATGGACATCCTAAACGTCAAAATATTTAACAATTAGATTATGAGCTCGAGATTTCTATCACGTGATAGTTGATGAGGCCAAAGGCCGGATCAACTATCACGCATAGAAATCGAGAGCGAATAATCTAATTGTTTTAGTATAAATCTCGATTAATATACCACGAAAATGAAAAGTTTTACTTAATTGCATTGTTATTTTGAAGTATAAGACTGCGCCTGCCACTCACCTTTTCGCTACTCACTATCTATCACGGAATAGATAGCGAGTAGGATAGCCAATCAGATTGCAGCATTTATGATAGAACGCTATTAGATTTATACTAACTTCGAATAGAAATGACGGATATCACCTTAAAAGGGAGATATACATTGATCTAAGGTGCGGGATTGTGGAAAGTTTTTCAGAGTTTAAAATAACGAGGCATATAACAAATGCGCTGTTATGTTATTCTTTTGTTACAGTATCCAATGAGAGGCAAGTGAGTGTGCGACATTTTTCTGCAATTCCGCACCTTAGAGTACATTGACACGGTCCTACCAAGCATTTTAACAACAAAAGTTGTCTAAATTTCTAAAACAAAAATTAAGCATCAGCAATAGTGGTGCAAGCTGAAAAGTCTCACCCCGCCACTATTTTTCTCAGAATGGTCCATCCCTCAATGCCATCTTCAAATTAACGTTTACAAGTTTTGCTGTTCATTCTGTGATATTATGTAACAAAGTAGAAGAAACTATGTCCAGAAAAAAATTATTATTTATACACTTGTGCTTGAAGTTGAAAAACCAACCGTTGCTGAGGGTACGGAAAGCGAGCTATACCCCCACCCCACCTCCCCAAGAGATTTGACACGTCAAGCCTCGTCCCCAAGGTGTGAGGTAGAAGATCTGTCAGAGGTCACATGTTGGAGCGGAGTTTGTGTGCTTTTGCCAACCTCGTTCCCAGGGTCCTCTCTCTTCCTCCCTCGAGAAAGTACCCTTGGTTTCGGCTGGTCATGTGTCTCGCTTCAGCAAACAACTCCCCACCAGGGTGGACTCGCTTTTCTTCAAGAAGCGAAGGGAAAAGCGTATGGAAATCTTTTCAAACTCCCACGAACACAGAGGAATGGAAGTTATTAGCTCACTTTTTTTCAAAGACAGGGACGCTGAAAAAATCTACAGCCTACTATCTGCGGCGTTTCAGAACCACAAATAATGCAGATTTCCCATCAACAAAATATTTTATGGTAGGCTCGATCTGTTTTGAATTTGCCGAAGGCGTTTGATAAGAAGCTGCTCGTATTGCCCGAACAAAATGTCACGCACTCATTTGTTTGCTATATATTTTATTTATTGGCCTAATAATGCAAGTAAAATTCTGATAATAAAAGTCCACGCTGCACTTGTGTATTTTTATCTGCAAGCTTCAATGTTAAGGTATAATCCTGCAGACCAGAGTGCAACCTTCTTGTCAACAAAGCTCTTAATTATAAATGTTATTTAGTTTAGCACATTTTTCATTTTGTCATGTCACTGTTTTGTGGTGAAAAATGTTAGATTTTTTTTCGGTCAATCGGCGGTGTGAGAGCAATTTCGCCTACTCGACAGGAATAAAACAAATTACCTTCAAATTCTTACAAGAACGGTGGTTTCAGTCGGCTGGCGCGGCCGTTGACAAAATCCGGATCGGACCGGACCGGAGAGGATCGGATCGGACTGACAAAATCTGGATCGGATCGGACCGGACTCACAAAACCCCGGACTCACAAAACCTGGATCGGATCGGACCGGACTGACAAAACCTAGATCGGGTCGAATTCTATTAAAGAAACTCATATCCACTCATCGAAAGTAGACTCGTTTCAAATTCCCATTAAAGATGACGAAAAGCAGGACGAAGAGAGATCAAGAAAGTGATTGCCATTGCCATGTTTTTGCTTTTTCTTCTGCATTCTGTCGTGAAGACGTTTTGTTTATTGTTATGGTTTTACATTCTGTGAACTGCTTCATTACTTCAACTACTGCATTATGAAGAGGAAACTTCAATAGCGTGTGCCAGAGTATGTACACTTAAGTCAGCACCGAATTGACCATAAAGTAACAATGATATCAAGATAACTCGCGTCTTTCTCATTCTTTACTTGGAACTTGAATCATGTACATATGATTACAAGGTTTTTAGAATGTAACCATAGCTACCTCACAGAGTGTAATAAAACGGAACTTAAAGCTCCTAGAATGGCGGTATGACAAGGATACCTGCTTTCGTTTTTTGTCCAGATTCTAGAATGGTGGAATATGAGATCTGTGCCGGCAATTACGATAGCCTGATTCACACAATGGTTTAGTGTTCGCGGATGACGCGAATTGACGAAAATTGTGTCAAGTTTGAGCAAAAGGTTTTATTTCACCTTATCAAAACTGAAAAAAAAAAAGTGACCTACTAAGGTAATAAGTATAGAATAGTAATTACTGGTACTTTAGACCTATTGAACAATGCAAGCTATCACTGTATAAGAAAACAATCCGTTTGCTTTCTAACATTAATGTAGGTTTGATTATTGATTTTGTTCCAGGTTTTCTGGAAAATCCCTTTCAAGTAATGACAGTATACTCGAAGTTTCTTTTCAAGTGACAGCCGTGTTCATTCAGAAGCATTATAGTTTCATATCCATATTCACAATCAAAGTGTCTAATCAAATCATATTAGCTTTGCAAGCTTTTGCATGCAAAAATTTCAAAGACGTTACAGTGAACACAACTATTCATCCACATTGTATAAAGGAATAAGTTAGCCTTTTTCTGTTTCATTTCAAAAATGTGATTTACCGTAAACCAAAGACACAGCTCAAATGCAAAATTTCATTAGTTGTTATATGACAAAACAGGGTCTCAAACTGAAATTTTTTGTCCTTACTAATCTTATTTTTGTCACTGATTTTTGGAAGGGCGTGAATCGTTCAGTCATAGGACCAATTTCTTCAATTTCTTTGAGATAGAAAACCTTACCGCCATAATTTACAGGTCGATTCATTAATAGCTAAAATTTCAAGTAGAGGACGGGAAAGAAGCGATCATTGTTACTTTAGGCTCTATTCCTCTTTGTCTTTCCGCTAGGATCTCTCTCTCTAGAAAAACGTGATCGTTTAATGAAGTAGTTTAAATGCATAACAATAAACAGTCAGTCTTAACCACAGAATGGAGAAGGAAAAAGCAAAAACAGTGCAATGGCAATCACTTTCTTGATCACTCTTCGTCATCTTAATCCTTGACCATTTTTTAATGGGAATTTGAAATTCACCTACTTTCAATAAGTAGTTATGGGTTTGTTTAATAGAATTCGACCCGATCCAGGTTTTGTGAGTCCGGTCCGATCCGATCCAGCGTTTGTCAGTCCGATCCGATCCGATCCAGCTTTTGTCAGTCCGATCCGATCCAGCTTTTGTCAACGGCCGGTTGGCGCCGGCGTATTTTAACCTGATTTTACCATCGCGCCGTTTGTCTGTCTTGTGTACGGTTACCGAAAATTCTGCTGCTCCTTGGAGATGCCAAAAATAAATTAGTCCTTCCTAATCCTTGACACTCCATTTCTTTTCGAGCTCCGTAAAGCATAAAGCCGACGGCTCTCCTTGTTGTAAATTTGTTATGTTGTGACTCGTGCCGGCTTCCGTTGACTATGGGATGGTTAGCGACAGTGTTTTGAAATTCAGACTTGTAAACGTGTTTTTCTGAGTCGAAAATAACATGGACCGCTTCGATGTCGAACGTTCGTATGTAATGACGAAATACTTGTCTATAAAAGGAGTTCTTATCACCACAAATATTCCTGAAAAAGCTTACATCACTTCCGGTACTTTCCACCATTCTGACACTAGTGACAATCTTACACTCTGCTACCCCTCCCCTGTAGCACATTCTTGTTAGCAACCAGATTTTGGGTGCCACGTGACCAGCCGAAACCACCCTGGGAACGAGGTTGTGCTTTTGCGAGTGAAAGTCGCTTCAATAAGACGCTTCGTAGAACGAAGGACTTGCAGCAGTCTTTTGGAGATGTAGGCAGAGAACTTTCCAACAACGGTGAGTCGAGTTTAAGCTTACCGGCCACTTCATTTACATTTGTCGGAACGCTTTAAAGAACGAGGGATAACACAATAGGCACTATTGTTATTCAATGAGATGGAAATAAGTGGCCGGGTATTCTGAAATTAAGCCCAAACATTGTTTTCGATATTTCTCACGTGTCTATACTAGCCATGGACAAAACGGGGCCGGTTACAACAAGACTACATGTATTTGATTACAGTGAAACTCTCTTATGTAGCATATTCTGTATTTTGATCCGAATTACGTTGAAAAACTGCTTGGTCTAAGAGCAAAATTGGTGGAGCACTCAGGAGAACAAAAGGAGCAAGATTGGGAAGAGATGCCACAAAGAATTGTGACCGTCCGCTTTCCATACAACAAATCCATCTTTAATTTCGCATTCACCCGAAACGGGAAAATCCGTTGGTTGATTTTCAGTGCTGTATGTCACCAAATTAATCTGTACAAGCGTGTCACTTTGATTTGGTCACACAGTGGCCTGCCTGAGGTTCAAATTATTTGTCTGCAGTAAAAGAGCTAATTTGTGAAACCTACAACTGACTCTTGAAGTCAAGAGGACTTTGTGGCGACTTTGCAACAAATTTAAACCACTGTACAGTACTGGCCAAAGGGATTGCAGCACCTACACGCGCGTAAAATGTGTGCAATATGATGGATTTACGTGCAAAGTACACCCAAGAAACACGCGAGGAAAGTTTTACATGAGCTATTACACGCACCCAATTGCTGGAATTCTGTGTATTTTGGCAAAGGATGAAATCTTTATAGTGATTCAAAGTGTATGTATTTCTTCAAACAGAAGAGTAGACAAATTCTTCTGAATCAGTTCTTTCCCAGATGAATAAAAGGTGGTCTTTATTAATTGGAAACTTAAATTTGCATCTGTTTTGTTGATAGTCACACATTTACAAAACAGCAAAGAATGAAAACTCTCTGTAGACCAGAGGATTGTCAGTCTGCTCAACACCATAAAGTTATTTAATTTTAACAGCGGATCATGAATACTCAAGGACCAGTTGTAAGTGTAAATATCACTATATGGGGCTTATAAACTCGCCAAAACCTGTGCTATAATTTGTAAACATTGAAAGACTGACCATTTCTGACACAGGGTAAAATTCTTTCGTACGTGTACATGTGTAATTCTTCAGGTCAGATCATGTGTTGACGTATCGGTTGTCTGTCTGTAGCTTCAAATGTCAACAAGCCACAAACGGCAAAATAATTTTATGCGTTGCCTTCTAAACCAGTTCCAATTTATTTTACAAAACTGTGAAGTATGCGAACTTGAACCTGTTTTGGTACTGAGGTACTGTGAGGCAAAACATCCTGAATCAAGATTTTTTTTTGATTGAAAAATTTTTGTTTGGCTGTGTATACAAAATTGAAGTGAAAATTATGTTGAATGTGAAGATGAACTTGCCACAAAGGGAATAATCTTGAAATCACTTCTTCATAAATTTTTGCCCAAGATTTTAGAAAAGGGTTTTTGAGCCACTTTTCACTGAATATCATCGAGATAGAATCGTTGCGTTACAGACCATGTGAGGCTCATCGAGAAGGTCAGATTTCAGGTCATGCGTAATGCAAATCTGATGCGCTTTTGAACTTCAGACTATATTCGCTATTTCTTTTCATTGGCTTTGAGTTGAATGAATATTAACTTCATTTACTTTTTCAGTTTTAATGGAAGGACAAAGTGTGCAGAAGAAAGTTTTGATTTGTTGCCACATTGCTCACGCAATTTATTTTTAGATGAACAGTGCACAAATTTAGTGCACTGTATGAACTAAAAATAATTCCTGAAAAAAAACTTGCCATTTTACTCTAATTCATAACCTTCAATTTTTAGTACATGTTCAACAGTTTGCTTTTGACGGCAGGTTTGAGTCTGGCAAAGGCAGTTTCAATTCTGAAAATTCTAGCTTCATTTTTACGTTGCATTTGGCATACAACCCTTAGCACCAAATAGTCATGTTTTGTCTGCTTTCTTGTTCATGTTTATTTGGCAATGTGTGACACAAACACTGTTGTAACACCAAGTTAATTATTATTTTAATGATTCTTGATTTACTATCGAAATTAAATTGTTGGCACTAGACAAGAGCATGAATAGCTTCAGAGATTCCTGCCAACAATGTACACTGTACTTGTGTTGTTTACAGATACACACACTTTATGAGCTTGTCTTGTATGTAAATTTTACCAGCACTTTGCATGCATTTCTTTACATGCATGTTTCGTGCGTGTAATTTTCATGTATTTTGTGTGCAATATGGCGTCTTTACATGCATGAAGTGCATGTGTAAATCTGCAATCCCTTTAGCTAGTACTGTATGTCGTGGGGGAAATGTGGGAACTTAGATTGATGATACCCCAACTCTTGGGGAAAATGTGGGGACTTTACTTCTAGTAGAACAACTTGCAGAGAATTCAGGAGACAAAAAAGAGCTGTGCCTAAGTACTTTCGAACCTGTATCAGGTAATAGTAAACAGTCTCCCTCTATTAAGCGGTCACTTGTCAAAGTCCTGGAAATTGCCTCCCTTAATTACTTTACTTTTTCACATCGATTGTGAGTGTTTCATATCACATACTGGACTTGGTAACCACACAACCTCCAGATTTTGCTATGAGGTTACTAAGTAAGCCAATATGGCAGGTGTTCACAACTTAATTGTCACTTGTGTTTGTCTCTTTTAAGTATTTCAAGGTTTTACTTGACACAGAAAGCCTCTTAACCCATTGACATCCGTGCTATCCTAAGCCGGCTGTGATTTTGCGTGTGTTTGCTTTTGGCTTTAGCCTCCCCTAGAAAGGTTTTTTGGGTCCCCTTTTGTTCTAGTTGTCTTTAAGAACATTCAACCAATCAGAATCCTCCTACTCCCCCCATAGTTGAAGGCTTGAGGGCGAGACCTAGAAGGGAAGACTTCTTCTCACTCTCGGAGAAGATCACATTTCATTCAAAATGTCTGCTGTGCTCTTTACGCCTGAATTTTCAAGATGGCAATATCTCACTCTCGGAACAAAGGATTACCTTTTGAAACTTAAAACTCAAAAGAAGACGCTCTAAGAAGTCACTCAAGAAGTCAGCCAATGAAATTAGAGCTTTAAGAGTGGAGAAAACATATTTTCAGGATGAACTGCTGTTTTGAAAAAGTAAAGGACAATCTTCCATCTCCAAAGATTTTTCATGCTGCGAACTAGCACTTCTAGCACTTCTATGAGTCTACGGTAGAGTAAATTACATGTTTGATTGTAAGTTTGTACAGAAAATAATTATAGATTTTTAATTGAGTTTCTGCAGTAGAGTAAATGACACGTTTGATCGTAAATCCGTACTGAAATAGCTTTTTAATTGAAGGATTCCTTGTATTCCTTACAGTTTTGGAAAAAGTTTTGAAAAACATGCACAGTTTGCAGCAGTACGTAAATGCCCTTCAAAATAACTTGCACATGGAGCCAACTTGCTGATGCGTAGCTTCCCTCGAAGAAAGAATTGAACGCATTTGGTTTTCCAAATGACTGAAGGCATGTATTAATAATTGTATTACTGTATTTTCTGGTGTGTTAGTCGAACCAGTGTATAAGTCTAACCTAGTTTTTGAGCGTAAAAAGTGGGATTCTCCCTATTTGTGAAGCGTAAATCGACTTTAAAGACCACAGTGTTTTGTCGTTAAACAAATGTAAGGAACAAAAATCTCATCGATTGAGTGACAAATGTTTATGAGAGTACCGTAAAACAGGTTCAAAATTTGTAACTTAGCTGTCAAAATGTTTGAAGTTTAACAAACCTTGTAACTTTTAGGATACTGTTAGAGGCTTTTTGTGTCAAGTAAACCCAAAATACTTGAAAGAGTACAAATGTAAATGACAACAAAGTTGTTAACACTCGCCATCTTGGCTGACTTAGCAACCTGGTAATAAAATTTAGAGGATGTGTGGTTACCAAGTCAAGTATGTGCCGCGAAACACTCGCGATCAACATGCAAAAGACTAAGTGAAATAGACAATGGTTTTGTGCTTGTTTGTATATGTAATCGCATGAAGCCGAGTAGAATTGAGGGTAAATCATCACGTGTATTTTTAATTGTGAAAACTTTGAAAATACAAGTGAAAATTTATCCTTAGTTCTACGAGGACTCAATGCGATTACTTGTTTATAACACAGAGGACAAAATTTTCTGAAAACTTTTCATGCGTATGTCGAAACACAATCAGCCCACCCTCAGAATAAACTTCTCCACACAAGCAGTTTATTAAACTGCTGCTCAGCGTCCAGAACAAAAAAACTATCTATTATGCACATGTTCATCTTATGAGATATGGTAATTACAATTCTAGTTCATTGACAAACTCACACTCAAAACTCTTGAGTTGCGAAACTTCCTCTTGTTCGCTGAATTAACAAAGTTTTTCGGTAGTTTCAAAACAAACAACCATATGCTGTTTCCCATAAAACATTCAGGTTCACCTTCTGGAATTTCTCTTCGAGCTATCACCCGATTTCCATACCATTTTTGCCAACCAACTCGGTTAAATTTAAACTGTGAAAAGACATCCTTGTGTCAAATTCTGCTTTTCGTTTCAAGATGCTCACATAATGCAACTGGCGCACTCACGCTCAGCCAATGAAATGTGAGTATTTTTGGCACTTGGCCAATCAGGAGTCAGTCATTTTGCACTCGTTAGAAAGAAAATTAAGAAAAAATGCCCTCTTTCTCAACCAATCAGCAATCAGTAATTTTGCCCTCTATGTTATAATGTGTAAAAACTGCTCTCAGAAAAGTTGATAACAACATTGCCATGCAATTCAAGTGGATTTGAGGAAAACCACTGACTGCTGGAGCTAACAAGCTGTTAGTATGGCATGTGAAAGAAAGAACAAATTCACTGTGATGCCAAATGTAAACATGGAACATATCATATGAATGAGAGTTACCATGAGACTAAGCAGACATTTCAAACATTTTGTTTATTGAATACCATGCTCCTTGTGAAGATGCTCTTGCTTTTTCCTGCTTTCGATGTCACTATTTTGCTTGAGTCTGCAAAACACAGAAATTTATTCCTTTTAGCATGTTGTGCCAAAGTCAAAAATATTTTTTCACCAGCTTTAAACCTGTGAGTTATACTTGTTTAAAAGTGCTGCATCGCTTCTGCATTTGACTATTTTGAAAGATAATTAATTCTGACTTTTCTTCAGGTGAAACAAGCCAACGTGTGAGATGTGATGAACTCATGGTGTGCAGGATAGCATGGACAGCTGAGGGATTCTAGGAGGCTGTGAGAAACAAGTAAGATATTTTGTGACTTAAAATAAGTTGACAACAAATTCTGAAATTGAAATTATGAATATATGAAATTCATATATTTGAACTGCGGAATGAAAAAATAAATGTAAGGAAGATTCTCGCAGTTATTAACGCAACTTATGTAGTTGCAAAAGGAAAGCCTGGAAAAATCACCGGTATCGCAGAGGTCAGGGTTCGAATCCCGGCAAGCCTGATTTTTTCAGGCTTCCTTTACGCAACTGCATAAGTTGCGTTAATAACTGCGAGGATCTTCTTTGCATTTAAATTCTGAAATTGTTTGGACAAATTAAATTTTGGTTATTACTGTATTTACCAGTGAAAAAGTCAACCTTTAACGACAGGAAAATCGGTCCAAAAAATTGCCCTCGACTTATACATAGGTCAAAAATTGAGATCCAAGCACCAGTTAAATTAGTCCTTCACAGTTAGAATAATAGTTGTCTTTATTAACAAACATCAAATAAACAACAGTACAGGTTTAACACATCTTTTTGTTTAGGCTTGTGTCTTAAAATGTTAGCAGTTCAAGTTGAAATTGATATAATCCTGAAAGCCGTAAATCTGCTTGAAGAAAACCATCTTTGCTCCTTCAAGCAAATGCAAAAGGTTTCCCTGCTTAGTAACCTGGCATGATGCTAAGCACGTGTAGTTACCAGTTAGCAGTACTCGACAAATTTTATAGCTTGGTTACCAAGTTCCTCAAGCAAGCTTGGCACTTTGTTTACGGCCAGAACATCATGCTAGCCCACATATAGGGCAAGAATGTCATGCTAGCCCACATATAAGGCACTAATAACATTACACTCCTATATGAATATATACACCAACTGATTAACGCACCTACCTCCACTAACACACACTTTCCTTCATTTGTACTCACTTCCTTTCATTTGTACTCACTTCCCTTCACTTGTACTCACTTACCTTCACATTAGTGCCTTATATGTGGGCTAGCATGACGTTCTTGCCTTGTTTATCAAGTCGTTTTCAAAGATTCTTTAGCTTCTTTGGTGTTTTGCTTGTCTTCTAAAGCCCCTTTCCACCCCTTCACAATTAGAAAGGTTAGTTTGAAATGACTGTTTGAATTTATAACCCTATTTTAAAAAGTGTGGACAAAATGACCGCGTATATACGTGTTGCTCAAACCTGCTAAAATGCTCGCATATGCGTGAAATGAACTTCATGTTCAAACTTGCTGTGATTTTTCTCATATACCTGTACTACCTGAAAGAAAATTCTAAGAAATTCAAGATTATTTTTCAAGAAAACTCTTGCCCAGAAATAAAGAAAACGGGATCAACTAATGCACAGGTAAACATATATGGTATGGTTCGCAGGTGTGCAGGATAGCATGGACAGCTGAGGGATTCTAGGAGGCTGTGAGAAACAAGTAAGATATTTTGTGACTTAAAATAAGTTCACGACAAATACTGAAATTGGTTGGACAAATTAATTTTTGGTAATTATGCTTTGCTTTAGTTGATGTACTTTATCTTTTCAATTTATTATATGGTTTACAAGTCCTTTGTTGGTGACTGCAAGATGATCTGCCTTTCCTCTGAGGAAAGAGGAACTTGGTCTCCACTGGTGTCACAAGGTGAATCTCGGTGGGAGTTGAGACCCTGATTGATGTCTCATATTTTAGTCCTTATACAATCCTATGATGTCAAAGATGTCATCAGGTTATGAAAGACTGAAAACATCGGGGGATTCTGTGAGTTTTTCGGTGGGAGTGTGCTGCTGAGACTCTATTCTGGTGCCCCTATAGGGAACCTCCCCAGGCAGTGAAGTGTTTGTATCTTGAGCAACTTGGAACTGTATAGTTTTTCTTCAAATTCGCTGCACAAGTACATTGGAAATTATACACAAGACAGACTCAGGGCAGCAGTGAATGCATTTGTAGTTTGTTTCCATTTCCTTTTTAGCTTGTAGAGCAAGGGACACTAGGTGATGGGATGGTACAGAAGTTTGGATCACATGTCAACAATAGGAAATCTCACGGGAAACAGTTTTGCCCCAAGGTGTGATAATGTTGTTTAGCATAGCTTTTTCAGATGATGCTTGGTGTTATGTTAGCTTTTTCAGGAGAAATTGGTAAAAGAAATTCATTTATATTCTGTTGTAAAAAAAACTATGGTTATGTGTCAATTATTAGGCAGAAAACAACCTTGAAAAATTGCTGAAATTTTCTGCATGTTGGTGGAAATTGCTCATATATCAAATTTTAACCTTGTTATGCAAATTAGTCTGTTTTTACAAAACACTGCTTCCCAGACCCAATTAATCAAGTTAAAAAGACTGAATAATTGACAAAGAGCTTTTCCGGCCAAAAGTTTTATTCAGATGAACAATACATTTTCAAGAACTGTTAGAAGAACTGGTTGCCACATTGTAAATTGGTCAATGAATTGGTGTCTTAAGGTGAAACTTGGTGGGAGTTGAGACCCTTACTAATGTCTCATATTTTAGTCCTTATACAATCCTATGACGTCAACTATGTCATCAGGTTGTGAAAAACCCTGTGAGTTTTTTGGTGGGCTTGTGCCACGAGGACTCTATACCGGTACCCCTATAGGGAATCCCCCGTGCAGTGAAGTGTTTGCAGCTTGAGCAACCAGGAATTGTGTAAGTTTTCTTCAAGTGCACTGCACAAGTACATCAGAAACTGTACACAAGACAGACTCAGGGCAGCAATGAACAAAATGGACTTTTCAAATTTCAATGCATTTGTAGTTTGTTCCCTTTTCTCTTTTAGCTGACATTAGGTGATGGGATGGTACAGAAATTTGGATCATGGGTGAACAATAGGAAATCCCATGGGAAACAACCTTGACCACAGGGGTGATAACATTGTTTAGCATAGCTTTTTCAAATGATACTATGTTAGCTTTTTTGGAAGAAACTGGTAAAAGAAGTACATGTATATTATTCTGTTGAAAAAAAAAACTATGGTTAGGTGTCAAGTATTAGGCAGAAAACAACCTTGAAAAAGACAGTTGCTGAAAATTTCTGCACGTTGATGAAAGCCGCTCATTTATCAAATTTCAACCTTGTTATGCAAATTAGTCCTTGTTTACAAAACACTGCTTCCCAGACCGAATTAATGAAGTTAAAAAGACAGAATCAATTAAGAGCTTTTCCAGCCAAAAATTTTATTCTGATGAACAGTACATTTGATTTTATTGCGTGCCCCTACACATGCATGTAATTTTTTGCAGTCACTTCAGCTATGTTCTTGGCAACCACTTGATCACTGATAAGAATCTTGAGCAAACAATCAGTTTAACAATTCTTAAAAAGCAACTCAACATCCATTGATGCAAAAGGATATCAACATTTGTTGACACACCAAAGTGTGCATTTGATTAATTTCCAAGCTCATGAAGCTGTTTGTGGGAGAACTTTTGAGATTTGGTGAAGGCATTGTTTTCAGCTATATTAAACTCTGACAAACAGAAGCTTCTTTTTAAATTTATCTGTGGGAATATAAGCATGTGACAAAGAAGTGCAAACAAATAGGCACTCTTTGTTCACTTCTCTTTAAGTGTGATGTAGTTGTGGAGAAAAAGAAAGAAAATTATAAATTCTTCACAGCTGACTTGGCTACAAGCCAAGAAGACATTTAATATATCAACTAATTGATAAATAACAATTCTTAGACGTCTAAAGGGAACCTCTGCTGTTAAAGCAAATATTACTTAAAAGGCTCTAAATGTGCCAAAAGTAGGATATTTTGCCAATTTAAAATGGCCTTCCTGGGTGGTCAAAGTACCTGTGCCTGCCATTTTGTTATGTGCTGAAGAAAATTTGAGTTGGTGTTGAAACCCAGCTGCTCGGTTGTATCGTTTTAGGATTTTCTCAACAAAGTGCCTCATAGTGTAGAGGTCAAGTGCAATAATCGGGCAAAAACTAAGAAACAGCTTTAAAAGAACCTACTACGGCTCTGTGATATATCAAAGGTGTGTCAGAGGCTTCTAAAAACATCTTTGGAGTAGTTGTCTTGTTGTAAGGCCAGTTCTTTATACACTTGATTATCGCGCTAAATAATTTTGAAATCTAAAAAGCGAGTTAAAGAAATGACATAAAATAACATGGTTAATATAGTGTTACATGTTTGCATATCAACCTGAGTGAATATTTTGATCATTCATACCTGGATTCATTGTACATTGTACCTGAACATGTAATGTGACTCCATCCGTGCAAAACTGTTTGTTTAGACGTACTTACAATGCACACACCCTTACAATGCTAAATA
This sequence comes from Siderastrea radians, assembly GCA_964017195.1. Taxonomy (NCBI): domain Eukaryota; kingdom Metazoa; phylum Cnidaria; class Anthozoa; order Scleractinia; family Rhizangiidae; genus Siderastrea; species Siderastrea radians. Next base: position 28,743,839 of record OZ024888.1, on the reverse strand, counting down.
TGTTATTTATCATTAAGTTTTTTATCACCTCACACTGTACGTGTTAAGTCAATTTGGATTTTATTTTCTTACTTGAATGTTTTGATGTTAGCGCTCAAGACTAGTAGCTACATACAGGTGTATTTAATTTCATGCAGACAAGACATTGTGGTCACATTCTTACAAATCACTGGTATTTCTACTGATACTGTTTATAAATTTTTCATTCACTTTCGTTCCTGCTGTTGTTTATCTCAATGAACGAACCAACTCGAGTTAGTGTGTTTGTGTTCTGCTGTGATGCAGAAACACTTTGTAAATAACTTGCAATGTGAAGTAACAAGAGAAAAATCGGAAGTACCATAATTTCTGGCCGATTACCCGCATGAAAACCTTCTCACTATCGCAAGTATCGATCAAAAATATTTCAAGATATTTAATGGCATGAACGTCACTCTCTAATTAAAGCAAAAACAGCGAAAAGAATATATATTTAAAGCCCAAGTTTATAACGGTAGTGAAAAGACTGGAGTGAAACAGCTAATAGCCAATTCAAAATTTGCATTGTCATTTTTGCGTGTGTAAACAAGAAACCATTTCAAAGTAAAATCAGAATTTACGGGGGCTTGTTCCTACAATGTAGCTATTCCTAAAACTGAAAAACTTGAATGAATCTGATATTAAAAATCCAAGTTACAGTGGGGATCAAGGAATTAGAGTAAAATCTTCAAGATACCAAACTTTACTTCGGGGTTATTCATAGTTCAAAGCATAGTTGAACAAATTTGCATAGTTGACAGCTGCTTGTAATTTGAACCTTCAGAATGTAATGCAATGCTCAAAACATCTGGAACCGAATGCAAGATTAACAACAGATATGTGACAAAGCATTCTAATAGCTTTGTTTACTTCACACGCAATTTTAATGTCACGCGATAATTAACTGTCACGTAGTCATGCTGCTTGTTACCCTGTTTTATGATAACTGAATATGTTGATTCCTTGCTCCGGTGAAGACCTGTTACATAAACCGCAAGTTGTTGGGGAGGTGGGGAAGGCCGCACAGTCCGCACTGCAGTAGTAGGAGAAGCAGTTATGTGAAATCCATAGGTTGTCCTCATAAATTTCACCATATTGCTGGACAAACTGTCATTGGCTCTGCACGCACTACGTGCCTATGTTTGTTAGTTAGAGTATATTAAAAACTGGAAATTGGAAAACTATTATACAGTCATGTCAGAATTCATGCCAACATTACGACTGAATTATAAAAATTAAATTAAAATAGCTTTTTTGTTTATGGAAAATCATGAAATAGATAGTTTTAGATTTTCTGGCTAAAAGTGGGAGTTGGAGCGGGTGAAAATACTGAAATTTTGACAGCTGCGTGACAGGTTTCAAGAATCTTTTCTGGTGATCATCAGAGAACAAACTTCATTTGGAAAGTATAGAATTGTGTCATCAGATCAGTGTCAGCATTCATCTGTGGGAACAACAAAACTAAGCTAACATGAACTACAGAAGCAAAAAACACTTCAATAACGGTCAATTCTGAAAAGCGCAATAATGGGAACGATTCAGCACTCTTCTCTTAAATAAAGAAAGGAATATTTTAATTGGGAGAAAATCCTGGCTGGCAAATAAGTCTGAGCAACACGTGTATCACCTCGAAATGAACTGCACACAAAAAGTAAACTGAAAGCTGTGAATGCAGTCCTTGAATACTGTAAAATGTGGATTATTGTTTCATAGTCAATAACTTAAACTCACGACAGATGGAAACGTAGCTACAATGTCCAGTCGTCATTCGTAGACTTAATTAATTTATTTCAACTTGTGCATGTAGAAATGTTTACACTTGTTCATCAGAGACATCAATACATTAAGACATCTTTCCAATCTTTTCAGCAGTAGAGGTGACTATTGAGGTCATTTTGACTATTGCAATAGTATTGCGATAGTTGAAACACTATTGCGATAGTATTGCGATAGTAGGGATACTATTGCAATACTATTGCGATAGTATTGGTCAGAATTTTTAAATCACTCAACAGTAGTAGCTAAAGTGTATGTTATATTTAACACCACCAACCTCCCCAATTAAATTGAGAAATAAATTTGAAAAAACCACTGTTGTTGTCATGTTGTGTTAGTTTTAATTGCAACTCAAACATATATTAGAAGAAGAAGAAGAACCTTTATTGATTTATACCGCTCAGGGTAGCCCCTTCAGATGCAAAAAGTTGTCTGTTATCAATGGGAGCCCTGAGCGCAACAATGTACTAAAACTATGCATACATATGCATTACACTAACACTAGTAATAATATAGATAGAAAACTAATTACAGAATAACAGAGAACTGAGAAATGTTATAAACGTCCTATAAGATTTATAACCAGGTTTCACTTTTTTCTGGTTGTCTTTGAACAGTAACAGTGTTCATCATTTTTTCCCAACGGCAACATGTGAAGCAAATCATTGTATTATGATTATTACAAGTCACTATTAGTGAGTTTTTGTATCGAAATTACACTAACAGATGTAATGGAAATTGAATTTCAAGGAAACTGAAAACATCCATACACATACACTACAGTAGTCGATGCAACATTCAGTCCGTGTTTAAGGCTTCCAATTCTTCTTGAGAAAAATTAACCGATCAACATGTTCTGATTTCAATTGAGATCTTTGGGCAGTGACTACATCACCTGCTGTTGAAAACACTCTCTCTGCGGGTACTGAAGTAGCAGGGATGCAGAGGTACTTCTTTGCCATTGTAGATAATGAGGGGTATCTATCACTGTGGTGACTCCACCATGTGAGGGGATTTTCTGAAGCATTTATGGGTGGCTCCTTCTTGTACTGAGAAATCTCTGCTTCACATATGTCCTGATGTGACTTTGGTTCTTGTACACTTATTTTGCAAGTATCTCCAAAGAGACATGACATTGCATTTGGGTGACTTGGCTTACCAGCATCCGATTTCTCAGTTTCCTGTCTCATTTTCTTAGCAGGACTGGGTACATGTAGGTCATCAATCTCATCGTCATCAGGGAAAGATGGTAGTGCTGGAGGCTCTGGCTCTGCTGTTGTGTGTGGTACTTGTGGATCTGGTGTTTCTTTCAACTTACAACATTTAGAGAGAAAACTGCTTGTACAGTTAGTTCATGGGATGCATCTAATCTATCTTTATCAGATAGAAATGGTGTTGACGTGAAGCGTGGGTCAAGAAGGGTTGCCACTGTCAGAGCTTTTCTGGTACAAATATCCTGGTATCTGGTGGATAAACCTTCCACGACTGCTTTCTTCACTTGCTTTATTAATGGTGGATCATCATCCTTCTCCTTCATTATGTAATTCAGCAATCGGTGTTGCAGAGGCATAATCATTGATAAGGTTGGGACACTTTCCTCACACAATGCTGTTGTTGCAATTTTAAGTTGTGTTAGAACAAGAACCAACTCCTCAGCAGATGCAATGTCTCTTTCTGACAGAGTACCAAGATCTTTTTCCCTTCCACGGAGTTCCTTTGATGTAAGAGCTGCATAAATTGCAGGCTGCTGTTCCAGGTACCTGCTTATCATGTCAAGTGCTGAATTCCACCTCGTTGCCACATCTATCAACCGATGAAATTCGCGAAGTGATTTTCACGGGTTAGCAACTGCACTTCGGACACTTCGGTGCTTTGGTGCGACACCAAGAAAGAAGGATTTGATCTGTTTCTGGTTTTCCTTTACGCAAATATTAGAACTAACTTTAAGCGTATGAGTTTGAGTTTATTTTTCATAGCTGGCGACGTAATACATCGCAATCGACTATGTCTGTAGTTTTCGTTTCCACGTGCGTTATCAATTGGCGTTCGCTTTACAATAGGCAATCAAAATTACGAGAGAATTTTAAGCTACAATACTTACAGTTTTTGGGCTTCGCGCGTGACAAAAATCGCGTCGCGCGCTACGAGAATCGCGTCTCGCGCTACGAGAATCGGGTAGCGCGCGACGACGAGAATCGCGTAGCGCGAGACGCGAATCGCGAGAGGGTGGTAACTTTCCTTTGAGCGGTACTGTAGTAGGGGAGGTACGGGATAAAGCGTCCTCCATGTGGAACATGCGCGCGGCACGGCCAGTGTAGGAGTCAATGGGTTAATAAATGTATTTTTTAGAAATGCTTACTATCTCTTCTTCTGTGAATCTTCATTCATGAAATTTTGAAATATAGTAATCTGGCGTAAAGAAACAGAAATCCTCTGTTGTGGTTTGATTTCATGTGCGAGACAACATGTGATAGCTCGCGTAAATTTTCAAAATTTTGACTTTGAGATTATATTTTTGGCCAATTCTTAATTGACAACTGGTGTATTTTATTCAAAAGTTAGAAATTTTAACTATTCTAGATCAAGTGAGTGTTGCTTTTTCGAGCCTATAAATTGTCCTTTTGTACTGCACATGGGGTTGTTTATTACCAACTACTAATTCACTGAAGCGATAAAAAAACATGTGGCCGTCAATGGGTTCATGGAAAAAAAAACAACCTACAGAGTGGGAGCGTGAGCCTGGACTTGAGTGGTCTTTCAGGCATCCCTTTGTTGTCAACTGCAATCAAACGAAAAAAAATCTTAACTAAACACCAATCAACAGTTTAAAGTTCAATGCATGTTTCCCAGCATGTTGTTTTATCGCATACTGTGCATCTTGCAAAGAAGTGTATTCAATCCAAAGAGCAGTGAAGTGGTTCATTAGTGTCCCAGGGGCAGTCGGGAACCCAGCACAGCTAGGGGTGGGACTGAAAAAATTTTTTAGTTATTTTTTTATGGAATTAATTTTTCTTAATTTTCTTTATTTTTGACCATTTTGACAAAAAAGAAAGGTACGCGCTATGTCACCATGCCACCAAGACATTTGGTTTACGTACGTGACAAATGTGGCTATTCAACCCTTCTTCACACACGAAGCCAAGTAAACATGGCTGAGCTAGGTTCGATACTCCACCGGACATGAGCTTTTCTTTTTTCTGTCTTCCTTTTTTTAAACCAAAGAATTCTGCAACGAGTTCGCTCGTATCGTCCGTATTGTCCACATCGTTTCATTCCTTTTAATACAAGCGATTGATAATACGTGTGTTGCAAACTCTATGAACCAAAAAGTTCCGTGTCCATAATCTCTCGCATGTATGAAACTATAACACGTAACGGTGAAAATGTAAGAAACTTATAGCACTCTTATGACTGGAGGGAGGAAAAAAATCACCATGAATTCGAGAAAAAATGTTTTAATTAATTAAGAGAAGCCTAACGTGCAGTGTAGGAGGTACTCATTTACGTTTGAATGTAACTCAAATTGAAGAGTTCCAAGAATTCCCCCTCCAAAGGTTAATGTCAAAGAAATTGTCCAGGAATCCACCCTCCAAAGGGTTCGTGTCAAAGAAATTGTCCAGGAACTCGCCCTCCAAAGGGTTTGTGTCAGAGAAATTGTCCAGGAATCAGTAGTTATATAGTTGGGGGTACCAAAGCATTTTTTCAAAATGCTCTGTTACCAAACCCAACTATATATCTACTTTCCATCTGATGGTAATATTTTATGGAATTCTATATGTTTTTATTTCATGTGGAAACGAACGCATTTTTCCATCGCGTGACTTCATACAACAGGAAGTCTTGAAATTCTCGGAAAAGCATGTTTATATCTTAAAAATATTATCTCATATAATAGTATAGAATGAATTGTAATGAAGATATACACAATGAATTGAAAGAATCAGGAGAAATTTCATGTCCTTTCTGTGACCAAAAATTGGAATATTCCAATGAAAAACCGAAAAAAGATTTATGCTGTGATGATCAGTATATTATTAACGATGATGAGATGTTAGCATGTCTAAGTTGTGGTGTAGTACAAGGATATAATTATGTGAAAGAATATGTTAATTTTTATGAAAATATACATAGATTTATAAGAAAATCTGTTTACCATCGAGAGTACCACATTAACAACATATTACTCAATATCGAAGAAAAATATAACATTAAAATATCAAACTGTCAGAAACATAAGATTGATGCTATATTTGTTGAGATAGGTAAGATTATTAAAAATATTAATGGAAACCGGAAAAGAATGATTAGCGTTAATTTTATTATGAGAAAGATATTCAAGATGATGGGAATACCTTACAAAAATATTCCAATTAGTAAATCGAAAAAAACATTAGCTTTTTATGATCAATATTGGGCTAGTATTATGTCTCTTATCGGTGATAAAATAAAATCTATTATTGAATGAACACCTTATTATATCTCTTTTCAAATTTGTCAGTTAAAGGGCACCCCATATCAATGATTAATTCATCAAGAACTTTGACATAATCAAGATATTCTTTTTCATCATAGTTCAGTCCTCTCATAAAGGACCGTAAATCGGTTAAAACCTTTGCATAAGATGTATAGGCGAATTTACTCATTTCAATTTTTCTCTTGAAATTTTTGATCTCTGAATATGTTTTTAGTATAAGCCCCGCACCTGATATTGATCCAAGAACGGCGGGGGGTTTAACGTCACACCACCAGCCACAGTCCCAGCTACTATCAATACAACAGATCCAATGTTACATGCCATATCTATTTTCTTGAAGCTTTTAAATGATGCCTTGTAAAGCCAGTACTTTTTATGGTAAAATTTATACAATGCTTTCAATTCAGATATTTGATCGTCCGTTAATTTTTCTGAAACATGGTTCCAATTGAATATGCTTCTGCGTCTTTTAGTCATATATTATATGGTTACATTTTTCTTTTTGAATGACTCTTTAATATTGGAGTATAATGTTTTTATGTTTTTAATCAATCTTTCTATGCTTTCAAGAATTTCATTAATTAAAATAGCTGTTCTCATATATATATAAGTTAGATTATTCATCCTGTAAACGATGTCGAAACATCGGTCAGCTTTGAAGTGTTTGGTTAATATGTCCCGCATTGTGATATATAATGAATGAAAAAATATTCATGGCACTCTATATTTAACCAACATTAAGAATTTTTCATTAATAAAATTTTGAGAATGTAATTGCACCATTAAAAGACCATTTGGTAGTTCTAAATTAATATCTATTGTTTGTTTTTGAGTTGATTGTTTTGAAGTGAAAAGTTTCGCAGGGCCTCTTTTAAATATTTTTAAAGGAATAGGTGTAAATGGACCTCTGATTTTTCTAAATAATACTGTTATATTTAATATATAGCTTTTTTCTGGAAGGAGTACATTAGCATTACCATTTAATGAAAAAAATGTGTTCCCATTTTTCGTATTTAAATACCCATTTATGTAATGAATTGAACCACGCAAACGATGTCCGTTTAAAGATAAATCTGTTTCCATCACCATTTTTCCATTCTCAATTACAAAAGCGGTGTCATAGACACTTGGGTCAACGTTTGAAATTGTTTCTTTCACACCATAAACAATAAGATGTCCAATTGTTAAAAGTGATGGAAAAGTAACTGTACCGTGTAGATCGAGATAAATAAATTGTGGAGGTGAGCTACCCCATCGGTGAAAATTGATAACTGTTTTGGTGTACTTCTCGAATGTTTTTGTTGCATAATTAGAAATTGAAATCGTAGTGCCTTGCACTGCCACACTCAACTCACTCATTTCCGGCGGAAACCATTCAACTACCAAAGTATAGTAACCGACTGGAAGTTTAAAAAGGTTAAAACCAAGGCGTGACTGGTACTGGTTGGGTGAGCTTTTTTCAAACAAGAGTTTAAGTTGGTAAGCTTTTTTATTAATTTGATGTGGAGAATTGGAAAAATCAACAATACCCAAAACCTCAATATTGTTTTCACTCGAAGATTCATCAGTGTCTTCCATCAAGTATCTGAAGGCGTCTTTTTTTTGTCCTGAATTAATAATCTGAGATTCATGAATTTTTTGAGTGACAAGGTTTCTCAAATCTGTTATTTCATTTTCCATTAACTCAACATTAACTGCGGATTTCGAATTTTTTGAATCGGTTTGTAAGTTAACAATTTTATTGTTATTTAAATTCAAGTTTCCAGACATACTTGTTGTGCCATCAAGTTTGAGATAATTTTTTTGTGTTTCACTAAGTCTGTAGTTAACATACTCTACACATGTGGCGTCTCTTTGGTTTGTTGGAAGATTAAGATTGATAATTGATTTATTTTTCATATCAATATCAGATCCTTTATCCAATTTTTTCACAAGTTGGTTATCGACATATTTTTTATTTGTGGCATGATCTGAATTAACTGGGTCTTTGATATTTGTTATGAAATGGTTGTTCATGTCTAAAGATTGTAGCATAGACCCGCCTTCTTTTTTACTCAAGAATATATTCCGGGCTGTATTATAAGAGATGGCTTTATCCGTGTTTCCATGAATTGGGTACGGCTGTGGTTGTAAAATTAGGTCTCCGTTCATAGTTGCTCCTGTCTTTTTCACAAACTGAGTTGTATCCACACTTGGAATCTTAGCTATTTCACTATCTAACTGGCTTTTTGTAACCACATCATTATTATTGGTTCCTTGTTTTACATTCACTAATTTTTTATTCTGCATATCATAATCATTATTAGCATCTAATTTAAATCCAATACCAGGTAAACCTCTTGAACCTATCTTACCTAGTCCTTGAGAATCATCATGATTAAGGATACCGTTAGTATAACTCATATATTAATGGTTTATATTCTTTCATCGAAATTTCGGGCTACCTTTTTTTTGACCTTATCAACATACAGAAAACTATATGGATCCTTAGTAGCTTTCTGATAATCTGATTTATTTATGTTCAGTTCTCGGCAAATCATCGATTGCTCGTTTATAGAAGGAAAATCAAAAACACAAAAATGTGAACTATTCAGTCTTATTGTTTTATCGGTTCCGTAATAGCTTTGACTCAAATATATACAACAACAATTTTTATTTCTTGAATTGGTGAAGTAGTCTCGTATCCATTCATCATTTTTCTTACCTGTATTCAAATAGTCATCAAATATGATTAATTTTTGGTTTTCATCAGACAAATCTGTCAGAGGGATGATTTCATCGTTACTTGCTTCTATCACGTCATAACCGACCTCTTTTGATATTGGTTCAAGAGATTTCAACAGATGCTTATATTTGCTTTGGGAGAGATTTCGAGCATAAAGGTATATCTTATCAAAATAGAGAAGCCTATATATCATATCAAGCAAAAGGTTAGTCTTGCCACCACCAGAGGGAGCACAAATAAGCATCCTGAAACATCGGTTTGGCATGAAACTCTTTAATTGAACAAAATCGTTGTTTTCATCATCTTGGATGTCGTAATTTTGAATCTTCATATGATATTATGTTATACAATTTTATCGCATGGCGACACGCTATGCGACACGCTATGCGAGCGTTTTTATATATGATAACCCTAATTTTTCCGAACAAAATACGAAATTTTATGTAAACAAATGATATATGAGTTTACTCAAATGGAAAGAAATGGCTGAGAAACGATCTGAGCTTGGTAAAAAGATTAACACAGTAAGAGAGACAATAAAACAAAAAACGATATCTGATCAAATGGGTGAAGTTGAGGCAGAGAAACTTTTCAAACCTATAACATCTGAGTTAAAGGAACTTACAGCCCCAAAAGCACCGTTGAGAAGATTACCAAAGAAAAAGCGACCTGTTCCAGATTATGGAATAGCTATTGATGATGAAGTGCCTGATTATGGATTGGAAGATCTATTTGGTGATCAAGTTCTACCACAAAATGACAAACAATTGGTTCCAAAACCTCCAAGTTATGAAGATGTCCTTAAGGATTTAGCATCAGGTGAAAAACAAATGTATATAGATCCAGCATTTATGTATGAACCTGAAGATTTTCCACCTGAATACGAAGAAGAAGGACCTGATTATAACATTCTCGAGGAGGATGAAATTAACCGAGTTTTAGATGAATATGAGCTTCCGAACTACGATGATGTTGAATTACAACTCAAACAAGAAGAAATGAATGACAAAAAAAAGAAATCTTATCTGAAAAAAATCTTGAAAGATGCTAAAGAGAAACGACAACAACTTTCTGGATATTCGATGAATATCACTAAAAAATTAAATAGTGGTTCAATCACTGAAGCTGTGGCTCAATATAAAAGAAAAATTCTTCTAGATAAGAGGAAGGTTCTTACTGAATATATGAATCACTATGATAAAAAACTGAAAGAGATTAAAGGGTCTGGTTTGAAGAAAAAAACAAAAAAAGGTGGGCAGCTAATGTTTTTCAATAATCTGACAGAAATGATTAAAAAACTGGAAATTATTATCGGTTCGATGGTTGCCGGAAATAATAGCATAGAGCTACGGAATACAGGCGTCGCAATTCTCGATATCTTATTCAAAAACTCTATTTTGAACAGGCCGCAATATAACAAAATATACAAAAACTATTTTATGTAAACTAATCATATAATGGATAGACAACTTATCTTATCATCCCATTCAGTCAGAGACAAGAATGGTAATAAACCGAGTGATTTCATAATCAAATACATCAATCCGATAATTCTCGATCCAAATCGACAATATGAAATCGGCCTCGACCGAATCATTTCGATGTCATTTACTTGGTTTAATGTGACAAAAGAACTCAATTATCAGAAAATAAGATATTCAACAGATAGTGGTGCTAATTGGACGGAAATTATATTCAACCCTGGAGTATGGAATTACATTGATTTTGACAATTTAATCAAAGAAAAAACAAAAACAGGAACCTCATCAAACCCTCAATATCCAATCACTCTGGAGTTTAACGATACTGTATTCAGGACAATAATAACACTAGCCTCAAATTACAGATTAGATCTTACTCAAAGTAATTTTTATGATCTTATTGGTTTCAATAAAAAGATTCTAACAAGTAGTGTAAATGTTGGAGATTACATTCCTAATCTCTCACAAGACAGAGAAATATTGAATGTTCATTGTGATTTGATAAGTGACAGTCTTGTCGATGGTGAAGAGTCAGATATTATATATAGTTTCAGTACCTCAACTCTCACCCCGAGTTATAGTTTCACACAAGAGCCTCGACGAGTACAGTTCAATCCTGTCAATAAAAATACGATTAATAAAATTCGGATTTATATCACCGACGGTAAACGAAGAATTATAGATCTTAATCATAGTGACACTTCATTCAGTTTGATTTTAAGAGAGAAGAGAGATTAATCTAACTAATAGTTATAGATGGCATCATATGAATACAAGCGAATTTATCATCCAAAACTTGGACGATTTGTTTATAAACATAAAGGATCTGGGATCATTGTTGATAACATTTTCAAACCGGTTGAAAGGGTGTTAAGTAAAGTTCCAGAAATGGTTTTAAAACCTTTTGCCAAAAAAGCGCTTGAATCTGGTATTTCACATGCTGGAGACAAACTTGGAAAAAAAGCAGCTGAAAAAAGCGGAGAGCTTATTATGAGAAAATTACATGGTTCAACTAAACAATCAATGACACCAACCAAACCTACTAAACCAAAACAAGAAGACTACAACACGATTCTGAATAGACTTATATCTGGTACTGGATTAAGACGATAAAATGTTATTAAAAAGTGAATTTTATCCAATTATAAATAGACTAATAAGTTGGAAATGGTTTATATAAAGAGTGAATTTTATCTAAACTACTCATATAAATGAGTTTCAGAACAAATGAAAATCTGCAACGATATGAATACGTTCGTTTCCATTTGGATAATGTCATTGAGCAACCTGCTAACAATCAAAGCCAGAAAAAGACGGGTTACAGATTCACAATCAACGATCGGTCGACTATGTTTGATTTCTTCAATGGGTATTTCGAAGTAACTAAAGAGCTTCAAAAAAGGGCAGATGGTGCTGGATATGCTCAGGCAGATCGCATCACCATGATAAACGGATCTCACAGTCTAATCAGACATATGGTTATTAAATCGTCTGGTAAAATAGTATACGAGAGTGATAATTTACATAGAATTACGAATGTCAAAAATCTCCTCGAATACAGCGATGATTATAGTAGATCCGTTGGAAAGAATTCGTTCTGGTATCTAGATACTGATGGAACTACAGCAGATACAAACACAGGTTTCGAGGCCCGTCGTATTTTAACCCAAGCAGCACAAAACAACGGTGGTGGGGGAGCTAAATCGATTAACGAGATGATTCCGTTAAACAGATACAGCTTTTTCCAAGAATTAGAAAGAAAAATGTTGCCCCCAATGCAGCTCACATTTGAACTAACCCTGAACGACGATGATGAATTGATTCACAAAGCAGCAGCAGCAGACGCTGGTCGTGTTGTAGTAAAGAGATTGTATCTTTGGCTACCAAGACTAATCCCAAAAGACAGCATGTATAGTAATTTCGTTTCAGAGTTTCTTAAGCCAACAACCTGGACATATATGCGAGATCTCTACAATCAGTCGGCAAATACCAGAGCTATTCAGAATATGTTTCAAATCAGTCCAGCTATTGATAACGTTAAACATGTTTTTATTTATCTCCAGCGAACAGACGGACCGAATGATGTTGAAGCAGAGAGGAGTCCGTATTTGTTCGATACTTTTAAGTTGAATGCTGCTGACGCTAATAGCTCTCTCTCGAGTTGTCGTTTAGAATACGGGAATAACGTTTTTTACCCAGAGCTGGAATATGATAGTGACTCTAAAATACGGATATTTAATGATCTCATGTCATATGCATTTCGTAAGAACGATTACAATTCAGGAACACAGCTTAATGTATCCAATTTCACTAGTTTGTATGGATTATTGTATTTCGATTTGTCATATCAGAAAGAGGTAGTGACTAGAGATCCTAAACAGTTGATTCTCCATTATCGTCTCAATGTAGCCCCTACAGCAAACGTCCGAGCTCATAGCATCGTATTTTACGAGAGTGAGGTTGTAGTAAAGACAGTTGGAAACGAATTGATGATAGTTTAAATAAATAAGTTTTACATCAATGAAAATTTAAATGAATATGTTTTTTAAAAGAGAATTTATCTAACATATATTATATGACACAACTATACGAAATTAAAGTTAGTTTATCACCAAACCAGAAAAAGAATCTTAGTAACGCGTATCATAAAAGAGAAACAATAGTTCTAAGGCTCACGAAGGACTCTCTATCTGGGAATGACACTCTATACGTACCTCAGAATATAGTTAAGCGATTGGATAAAAATAGAAAATTGAAAAAGGGAATGGACATTAAACTTTCTAAAACAAACATTCGAAAGCAATTAGGTGGATCTCTTCTGTCTACGGTTCTGGCGCTTGGAAGAACTTTTGGTCCAACGATTGCTAAGACTCTTGGATTGTCGGCTTTAGCTGGAGCAGCTAGTGAAGGAGCATCTCAGATTGTTAAGAAGATATCCGGAAAAGGTGTTCAAACCGGTGGGTTCCTCATACCACAAAATAAAATCGATCAGTTGATAACATATAAACATCTTTTGACAACCAAACAAAAGAAGGATATATTAAATGCTCTACAAACAGGTTCTGGTGTTCATATAAAACCAACAAAAGTTCAAACCGGTGGGTTCTTAGGTACTCTTCTCGCATCAATTGGAGTCCCTTTAGCTATTGAGGCAATAAAGAAGATGACTGGTAAAGGTGCCCCTCAGATGGGACAGCCTAAACAAAGACCACCCAGATCTATACCAAAACCAACTACTGTTAACAATCAAGATGGTGGTTTGTTAGTCCCAATGTATAGAACTCCACCTTTTTATGGAAATTGGCCTGATCAAACATTAGGTATGGGAATTTTAAAAAAAAGTTCCAAAAAAAAAGCTCAGAAAAAGGGCAACGGTCTACTATTAGGCAAGAACTCACCCTTCAAAAACGTCCCACTGTTAAACATTTTGTTGTAAAACCAAAATTCCATAAGAATGTCGCATTAAGCAATTATGATTTAATAAAATGGTGTAAATATCTGAATATCCCAATTAATGATGTATTGTCAAGAGATGAAAATGTTCCTCACGATCATAGACAGGCTCTATTCATTTACAATCTTGAACCGAGTTATATGTCAGGGAGTCATTGGGTAGCTACTTATGTTAAGGACAAAGTCATCAATTACTTTGATAGTTTTGGTTTGCCCCCCTTCCAAGAAATGGTCAATCACGCGAGAAAAAAGAATTTAACATTGCTTCATCAGAACAATCAAATACAAAATTTACTGACGACAACATGCGGTTACTTCTGTTTATATTTTTTGAATGAGATGAATAAGGGTAAATCATATTTTGATATGTTGGAAGTTTTCGACATATATGATACGACGAATAATGAGAAATTCTTAGAACAGTATTTCAAAAATATCTAACTCATATATATGGTCAAAAGTTATTGTGTAAAACAAAAAAAGGTTACAGAATGTGTTCCAGGAAGTGAAAGATATGTGAGAGCCAAAAATAACAGACTTATGATGAAATGTATTTGTGCTGAATGTGGTATTACAAAAACCAAATTCATCAAAAGCCAAAAGGGAGGTGAAAATCCATTAGGTAAAGCTTTCGAGGCAGCCAAAATAGCCGAGCAAATAACTCGCAAAGTAATTCCATCAACCAACCATGTATTTGACCGATATTGGTCTGGTGATATCTTGAAAGGTGCTTTCACAGGGCCAACAGGTATAACCAGTAAGAAGTTTTGGACTCATCCTAAAAAAGGTACTGTCATGCGTTTGGTGAAAAATCCCAAAACTGGTAAATATGAAAACGTATACATCGAACCTTAATCTAATCTAATCATATTATATATGAAATCATATTGCGTGAAACAAAAAAGGGTCACAGAATGTGTACCCGGGAGTGAACGATATGAAAAGGCTAAAAATGGGAGGCTTATGCTTAAATGCAAATGCTCTGAATGTGGAATCACTAAGACAAAATTCGTTAAACAGGCGGGAAACGGGCTGGCCCGTCGAAAGGGGCGGGCGTACTAGATACAGTAACATCAACTGGTACTGATTCACCACGGTATTCCTTGGCTTGGAAAAAAGGCTGTTGAAATGGGAAGATATTATGGATCAGAAGCCTTGAGAAACCCAAAACTGCAGAAAAAGGCTATCGATTATGCTCTGGATAAGTTGAATCCACTGATTCAAAATGTCGGAAGTCAAGCTCTTGATCAATTATCAACCAAAATTAGACCAAATAGAAAGTATAAAACCGACAGAAAGGATTTGGATGGTGGTAGTTTAGATATCCATAAAGCCATTGGAAGGCTACCTAAACCAAAGGGAGGATGGACTTTACCTGGTCATAAATACACCGGGCCTTACAACGATTTTGAAAACCAAGTAAAATATAATCCAGTTACTGGTGAGATATTGGAAATCTATGATAAACCGACTGGTAAAACGGATGCAATAGCAATGCAACACGATGTCGATTATTCGGTTTGCAAGGATGACAAAAAATGCAAGAATAAAGCTGATAGAAAAATGGTTAAGGCTCTAGACAGTGTGCCTTACAATGAAAGACAATGGGGACATTGGCTGGCTAGAAATATGATTAACACAAAACAGAAACTGGGCCTTGGTGCAAAACGGAAAAGGCCGTCGAGTGAAGAAATGAGCTGGCAAGAAAAATTAGCTGATGAGCTTCATAAACCTATAAAACGTAACTTTACTCGGCGGCGTGTAATTGTAAACGGCATTGACGAGGCATGGTGTTCAGATCTTATTGAGATGCAAAAGTTCAGTCGATGGAACGCTGGCTACAGATATCTTCTTATGGTTTTAGATGTATTCTCTAAATACGGTTGGATCGTTCCATTAAAAGATAAAAAGGGTGAAACCGTTATGAATGCTTTTAAAACAATATTCAAAGAGGGACGTAAACCACAATATCTTTGGACAGACAAAGGCAAGGAGTATTACAACAAACATGTTAAGGAACTACTTGATAAGAATAAAATAACCTTGTACTCAACTGAGAATGAGGAAAAGTCGTCAGTTTGTGAAAGATGGAACAGAACAATTAAAACCAAGATGTGGAAGCAGTTTACTGTTCAAGGTAATACACAGTATTTAGACCTGCTACCCAAATTAGTGAAAGAATACAATAATACAAAACATTCAAGCATAAAGATGACGCCTACAGAAGCAAGCAAAAAGAAGAATGAAGGAGTTGTTTACTTTAATCTATACGGTGATATGGAAACATTAAAACAAAAACCGAAATTTAAAATAGGTGATAAGGTCCGAATATCTAAGTATAAACGGAATGTGTTCGATAAAGGATATACACCAAATTGGTCTGAGGAAGTTTTTATAGTTGATGAAATCCAATATACGAATCCAATAACTTACAAACTAAAGGATCTCAGAGGTGAAGACATTCAAGGGAGTTTTTATGAACCTGAATTATTAAGAGCAAAACAGGAGGTATTCAGAATTGATAAAGTCATTCGGAGGGATTATAAGAAGAAACAGGCTCTTGTCAAATGGAAGGGATACAGTGATGAATTTAACAGTTGGATACCGTTCAAGGACTTGAAGGATATATAAAATGATTTAAACGAGATTGAAATATTTATTTAAAATAATAATATAGTATTAATATATATATGGAAAATCAGAATGTTAAGAGAGGTCGAGGTAGACCACCAAAATATTCAACTGAAGAAGAGAGGAAGGACGCTTTAAGACGACAAAAATCGAAGTACATGCTAGACAAAGAATGGTATTGTGATATTTGTAAAACAGGTCGTAACTATACACTCGCTGGCAAGCATTGTCATTTGAAGACGATAAAGCACCGAAAAAATAGCATTGCATCAATATCATGGAGAAAAATAATTGACATAATACACAAAAAATAAATTCTTTCAATATAGTTCTAAGGATCCATGCTTTGGATCATTTGAATTATAACCCCATTTAAACGCACTAATTATAGACACTTAAAAAAATATCTTTACTATAGTATATATAATGAAATCAGAAAAATCTAATTATATAGATATGGATAAAGCTAGTTTGAAGAAACTCAGTAAATCAGAACTTATCAAATTGCTTCTGAAGCTAGAGAAGAAGCCTAAGCATTTGCATAGTGCAAGCAGATGCAAGCATTTGCAAATGCAAGCATTTGCATAGTGGTTGACGATACCAAGCCAGTTCCAACACCAAGAACATACAAATCAAGGAGACCAATACCAACGCCTCGTAAAAGTGTCAAACAGATGGCTAAAGAATATGAAGAAAACATCATTCTACCGCCTCCAGAATTCAGGGATAATTACAAACCAGTTCCAGCACCAAGAACTAAACAACATACAGTGAAAAAACCGGTTCCAACACCAAGAACCAAAATAGAACAAACAGACAAAGCTTTAAAAGGTGACACTAAGTCTTATGAAATTAGCATCAAAAACAATAAAGACCCCTTAGCACAAATGCAAAACACGAGAAACACTATAGAACATCGTGTAATAACTTTGTTGAATGAAATGAAAGGCTTGAAATACGCTGAAACATTGAAAGTCACATTTAGCAAAATGTCTGATGGTGAAACAGTGATTAAAAATGCATATTTCAACAGTACACCTCAAACAATAATCAACCAAATAGAAATCAATGAAGCATTACAAATGTCTAAACAAAATATCTTGAACCTGATCTCCCAGTGGATATCAGAAGGTTCAGGATGGACCATCCAATCTGTTGATAGCCATTACCTCAACATTGTCAAATACAAACCCATGAAAGGATCCTCATATATCCAACTACCTTACGAACTGCGAAACAGCGCTAAAGGCTTAATAAACATGAAAAATGAGGATAATGAATGTTTCAGATGGTGTCATATCAGACATATAAATCCGCAAGAAAAATATCCTCAAAGGATTAAAAAAGTCGATAAACCATATATTGAGAAGTTAGATTACTCAGGTGTTGAATTTCCAGTCAGTGTCAAACATTACAACAAAATTGAGAAGCAAAACAGTATCAATATAAGCGTATTCGGATATGAAGACAAACAACCGTACCCCATCTATGTTTCCAAAGAAAAGTATGAAGATCATATGGAACTACTTCTGATAACGGAAAATGAAAACAAGCATTATGTTCTGATAAAGGATTTCAACAAATTCATGTATAACCAAACAAAACACAAAGAGAGGAAACACTTTTGTATGTACTGTCTTCAATGTTTCAGTTCAGAAAGAGTATTAAACAATCACAAAGAAAACTGTATTCAAGTGAACGGCCAGCAAGCAATAAAAATGCCTGATAAAGACAATAACATACTGAAATTCAACAACTTTCATAAACAGCAACCTGTGCCATTTGTTATCTATGCTGATTTTGAGGCTATAACAGAGAAGATTCAAGGATGTCAACCCGACAGTAATAAATCATACACCGAAGCCTACCAAAGACATACAGACTGTGGATATGGTTATAAAGTGGTTTGTTGTTATGATGACAAATATACAAAACCAATACAACTATATAGGGGTGAAAAGGCTGTGTACAAATTCATGGAAAATATGTTAGAAGAAGTAAAATACTGTAAAAAAGCTATGAAGACATTTTTCAACAAACCATTGAGAATGACTGAAGAGGATGAAGATGAATTCAAAAAAGCAACAACATGTCACATCTGTGATAAAAAATATACTGAAAAAGACATACGTGTCAGAGATCATTGTCATATTACTGGCAAATACAGAGGCTCCGCACATCAAGACTGTAATCTGAAACTCAGAATAAATCCACAAGAAATAAAATTTCCAGTGATCTTCCATAATCTGAGAGGTTATGACAGCCATTTTATAATGCAAGAAATTGGAGCTATTGTTAAGAATAATACATACACTAAAAACGGAAAAGAGATTAAAATGGACATAAATGCAATTCCAAACAATATGGAAAAATATATGGCGTTCATGCTTGGTAACCATCTAACATTCATTGACAGTTTCCAGTTCATGAGTTCTAGTCTTGATAAGTTAGTCAGCAACTTACCAGCAGAAGCTTTAAAATATACAAACAAAAGATTCCAAAAAGAAAAATTCAATCTTATGACACGAAAAGGTATTTATCCGTACGATTTCATGGACAGTTTTGAGAAATTCAATAAAACAGAATTACCAACTAAAGAAGAATTTTACAGCATATTGAATAATGAGCATATAACAGATGAGGATTATAGTCATGCTCAAAAAGTGTGGAATACATTTCAATTACAAACGATGGGTGAATACCATAATCTATATCTTAAGTCTGATATACTTCTATTAGCCGACGTGTTTGAAAACTTCCGTAAAACCTGTTTTCAGTATTATAAACTTGATCCCTGTCACTACTTCACATCTCCTGGTTTGTCATGGGATGCTATGTTGAAGATGACTAATATTCAACTAGAACTAATGACAGACATAGATATGTTTCAATTCATTGAAAAAGGTATGCGTGGTGGTATATCTTATATTGCCAATCGATATGGAAAAGCAAACAATGAGTACATGAGAGAATACGACGAGAAGGCGCCCTCAAAGTATATTATGTACCTTGATGCTAATAATTTATACGGTTGGGCTATGAGTCAATATCTCCCTACTGGTGGTTTCAAATGGATGACAGAAAAGCAGATTAATAAAATCAATTTAGCTCAGTATAATGAAGACAGTAATAAAGGATTGATACTAGAAGTTGATCTAGAATACCCCAAAGAGTTGCATGACCTTCATAACGACTACCCTCTAGGACCGGAAAAGGTTAAAGTAACTGATAACATGTTGTCTGGATATTGTAAGAACATACAGAAAAAGTTCAACATATCGACAGGACTAGTACACAAATTAATTCCTACATTAACCAACAAAGAAAAATATGTCTTACACTACAGAAACCTACAGCTGTATCTTGATCTTGGATTGAAAGTAAAGAAAGTGCATAGAGTATTAGAATTCAATCAGTCACCTTGGCTCAAACAATACATTGACTTCAATACACAAAAACGTACTCAAGCGAAAAATTCATTCGAAAAAGATTTCTTCAAGCTAATGAATAACTCAGTGTTTGGAAAGACAATGGAGAACATAAGAAAACGTGTCGATGTCAGACTTATTACAGATGAGAAGAAACTATTGAAGATGGCTTCTAAACCAACTTATGTAAGCAGTAAGATATTCAATGAACATCTAGTAGCATTGCATAAGATCAAAGAAACGATAACTCTAAACAGGCCGGCATATGTGGGTATGTGTATTCTTGATCTGAGCAAAACTCTAATGTATGATTTTCATTATAACTACATAAAAGAAAAGTATGGTAATAAGGCTAGACTACTATTCACTGACACAGACAGTCTGACATATGAGATCGAAGCTAAAGATGTGTACCAAGACTTTTGGAATGACAAAGATCGATTCGACAACAGCGACTATCCTGAAAACTCACCGTATTTTGATAAGACAAACAAGAAGGTAATCGGTAAATTCAAGGATGAAGCAGCTGGAATACCAATCACAGAATTCGTCGGTTTGCGATCAAATTAAACTGTTCAGTATTAAATACGTTCAACTTAAGGCATTCATTCATCAGACATCAGTTCATCATTGCGTGGAGGCATTTGTTCAGCATTAGGTGGAGGCATTTGTCCAGCATTACGTGGAGGCATTTGTCCAGCATTACGTGGAGGCATTTGTCCAGCATTACCAGGAGACATTTGTGCAAGACGTTGAGCTCGTCTCTGACTTTTCAAATTCATCTTGAAATCAGCAGCTTTAAATTTCCCTTGAATGATTTCTTTCAGGGCTCTCCTCTTCCTCTCAGTGATTATTATTCGCTGATACTCCTCCAATACTTTGATATATGATGACACATTTCTTTCTTCATTTACTGTGTCAACATTGTCCAAGTTCCCAATAACTTGTGGCATATTAAAAGAAAAGGAAGTCATACTTCCCATGTATGATTCCATCGTCAAAATTGAATCCTGTATATTATGAGAATAGCTCTCATAGCGTTTGGTTGCTTCATCCAGACTAAGAGGCATCCTTGACATATAAGAGACTGAAGGCCTTGATATCTTTATCAAAATGAAGAAACTTCTGATATTTTTATCAAAATGTAGCAACTTCTGATAAATTTATCAGAAAAAATAATTTATGGGTACGCTTTTAATTGGTCGATAGAGATCATACGACTGATTCATGATCTTGAAAACGATAATAAATTGATGAGTCATTTCCTCGGGAAAGTCCCTGTTGTTTTTAATACTTCCTACTTCCTACTTTCACCAGACATGTCAAGACTTGTTTCTCGGTATGACTTCCTATTTTTCCGAGAATTCAAAACTTCCTGTTGAATGAAGTCACGCGATGTGAAAATGCGTTGGTTTCCGCATGAAATAAAAACATATAGAATTCCATAAAATAATACCATCAGATGGAAAGTAGATATATAGTTGGGTTTGGTTAGAGAGCATTTTGAAAAATGCTCTCGAACCCCCAACTATATAACTACTGGAATCCGCCCTCCAAAGGCTGTGTGTCAAAGAAATTGTCCAGGAATCCACCCTCCAAAGGGTTCCTGTCAAAGAAATTGGCCAGAAATCTGCCCTCCACTGGGACTATGTCCTAAAGTTCGTCCTCCAGGGGAACGCTGTTGCACAATTCATCAAGGAGTGATTGTGTTTCCGTGGATTCTTTACAGGACTTGCAAATGTTGATGATTTGGAATGATCAAGGACATAGTTTGTTTAATTTGTTCCCTCTGAGCCGCCCGCTGTTTCTGTTTGTATTGTCTTTGATAGACTTTACTTTGTTCTTTGTTTTTTCCCGATGGTTTTTCTTTGTTTTTCACGCGCTATTTTTTCATCTCTTCTTTTACGTTTCCTTTGTTTTGTTTCTTTCTCTTCTCTCCAATGACTTGTTGTGCGTTTGACATCTTTAGTCAAGTGATTGAATTTTCCAGCGTGGAAAAGTACTGCCACATTCATCGGAAAGTGCCGACCATATTTGGGTGGCTAGAGGAGGGGGTACCCTACAACACTGGTCACCATGACAGCAGTGTCAAAAAGTCTAGGGGAAAGTACTGCCACGCTCCTTGGAAAGCGCCGATCACATTTGGGTGGTTAGAGGAGTGGGTACCCTACGACACCTGTCAACATAGCAACCGTGTCAAAAAATATTGCAAGATATGTTACTGCACGTACAACAGTTTAAGTATACTTTTATTTTTTAGTCTGCAAGCAGGCTCACTCGATGTGTTATTTGTGTGAGTATCTTGCCAGCAAAGCTGCGATTTGCAAGCTGCCAAGAAGAATGGGGCAAGGAAAAGTTGTTTGTTACCTTTCTTGGTTTTTCAACTAATTCAGTTTCTAAATGTTTCTAAACGCATCTGGTTAGCAATTGAGGCGTTGGGTATATTTTTGGCGTATCAGCTACGTTTTTTCCATTCTTGCAGCCTGATTTTCGTGCGTGGTAGCTTCTAAGCCTGTCTTCTTGGGATCTCCATAATGATATGATCTCACCATTTTGACCATACCATGAAATGGGCATCATCCTGCGGTCTTTTGTAACCATTTCAAAATTATTGATAGTTCTGTCATTATTTCAAATTTCTGATTTCTCGCAAATGGCATTCCATAACCTTTGATTGGTATGCAGAAATGTTTTTCATCTTGATTCTTCAGAAACGTTTCACCTTACTCAACATGGCCATTTCTCTTATGAAAATGACTTCCTTAAAAATGAACCTTTTGGTGCCTTATTGTTGGCAGCTTTACCTTTTTTGCGAGTATTTTGATGGCCCCTTGAGTTGTTGAAATTGTACAACAGCTGTGGGGTCATGTGAAAAGATTGTTACTTTTCATGTGCGGCTGAGCTTGAGCTTGGTCCGAAATTGTCGATTACCTCTTTTTCATCATTTATGTGTGTATCCACGGCTGTTTTGGTTATTGTTGCAGCCTCTGTGTGGCTACTGTTTTCTATTTCCCAAATGTTCTGATGTAGCTTGCTCTCAAAGTTACTGAACTCACAAAACTCGAAGGCTTTGGGTTTTTGCTGAAAATAATGAGGACCAGGAGAGATTGGGGAAAGGAAGTGGTGGGAAGTTTTTGTGCAAAATTCCCACCACCACTGCCATTACTTTTAGTTTTCACTGTCCTTTTCCCCAAATTAGCACTTTGAGCCAACAAAGCATGGAGAAAATAAAACAAATGTTTATACTTTAGGTGGCTGTGTAAAGAAGATGGACAGTGTCGTGCAAAGGTGTCCTATAATTTATGGGTACTTGTCCACTGTTACGTAGCCGTAGCTTTTCTTCTATTGGATTCTAATTAACTGAAGTGATGGTGTATTTGTAATTTTGTACAAAAAGGGAATACCATCCAAATGGTTAATGTTGAAGAAATTATCCAGTGGAGGGCGGATTCCTGGCCAGTGTCCTGTAGTTTGTCCTCCAGGGGAATGCTGTTGCACAATTCATCAAAAAGTGATAGTGTTTCCGCGAATTCTTTACAGCACTTGCAAATGTCGATGAGTTCCACTTGAAGTCATCGAGGACATAGCTCTTTTATTTGTTCCATCTGAGCTGCTCGCTGTTTCTGTTTTTATCGCCTTTGATAGACTTTAATTTTTCTTTTTTTTCCTCGATAATTTTTGTTTTCTTCTCTTAGTTTTTCTCTGTTTTTGAAAGCGCAGATGATACTTGGGTGGTTAGAGGAGTGGGTACCTTGTGACGCCAGTCACCATAGCAACAGTGTCAAAAAGTATTGGAGAAGTACTGCCTTGCTCCTTGGATAGTGCGGACCATATTTAGGTGGTTAGAGGACGCAGTACCCCAAAACTAGTGACAAAATGAAGTTGTTCGTTTTGGTGGATAAGTGGGCTTTACTTTTTACAGAACAAATGCAGAAATTAAGCAACCCCAGGACAAATAAATACGTGTATTAGACTCCCATGATAAAATATAGAACAGAAACGCTGATAAGCACTAGAAAAAAATAATGTAAAAATAGATATTACTAAGATAATTTAGTTATAATTATATTAAAAGAAAATAGTCCGCATTTGTTATACTACCCGTTTTCACTAGATCCCTAAATTTTAATTTATAATCCCTAAGATGTTAAAATATCTCTAAGTTCAAGTATGCCTTTATTTTTTAACCCACAAGCAGATTCACTCGATGTGTTATTTGTGTGAGTATCTTGCAAGCAAAGCTGTGATTTGCAAGCTGGCAGGAAGAATGTGGCAAGGAAAAGTTCTTTGTTGCCTTTCTCAGTTTTGCAACTGATTGAGTTTCTAAATGTGTCTGAATGTTTCTAAATGCGTCTGGTTAGCGATTGAGGCGTTATGTATATTTTTGGCGTATCAGCTATGTTTTCCCCCATTCTTGCAGCCTGATTTTCTTGCATAGTAGCTTCTATGCCTCTCTTCTTGGGATTTCCTAAAGCTAGCATCTCACCATTTTGACCATGCAATGGGCATAATCTCGCAGTCTTTTGTAACCATTTTAAAATTATTGATAGTTTTGTCATCATTACAAAAGACTTTTAGAACGTAAATCTTGCCAAATGGAATACCAATATGAACTTGTGATTTGTCGCAAATGGCATTCCATAACCTTTGATTGGTATGCATAAATGTTTACCATTTTGTTTCTTCCGAAACTTTTCACCCTAATCAACATGGCCATTTCTCTTATGAAAATGACATAAAATAATTTTTTCCACGAAATTAATTAATAAATTAATTTTTTCCATTTTCCGAAGAAAAACCCAAAGAAAGAACAGTTGCGTGTGTGCCGGTTTGAAGGGTTAAACCACCAACCCTTTGGTCTGAAAGGCGCACGCTGTGCCACTATGCCACCAAGACATTTGGTTTATATATGTGACAAATGTAGCTATTCAATTCTTCGTGCATGACGTCACCATTTCCGAGATGGCTGTCAGTAGAGAAACACTAATTTTTTCACCTTGAAAACTGGGTCACAAGTTGTAACGGCTCTCCTTTTGTCACCGCACCAAGTAGCAGGGACAAGCCAAGGTGGTTTCCTGAGTGGATGTCCATACCATCTGTTGTTGTTGCTGGTCACTGCCTTGTTAAGTGGTTAAACTGATATCTGTTGGTGTATGTAGTGCACATTATATGTTTAATAACCAAGTGGTAGCTTATATTTCATGAGAAATGTCATCGACATTTGCTATTTTTTGTTGAGTATATATACCTATTTTTTCGCGATCATGATAATCTTGTTTCACTGCGTTTATTTACCTGCAGTCCTGTGGTTTCTGGATTTGTTTTTCTTTTTCTATTTCAAACGCCATTTCTCGTTTTTTTCCACTGTCATCTTTCATGGAGTGGTCTTTGGCTGTTTCAAGGTAATTGGATCCTTAGTTGTAGGTTGAAGTACAGGAGCGCCCTGTCAGGAGCTTGTGCTAGCAAAGATTTTGTCAGGTAAAAAGATGAGACAAACCTCTCTTTGAACCTTGGGCATCCATGAGATGTTGGGGGATTTAGACAAGCATGTTCATTTGACTTGCTCTGTATTTGGATAGTTCTGATATGTTACCCTTTCACTCCCAGGGTTCTTCATGCATAACTTCCTTTTGTTCAAGAGGCCAGTAAGAGGTTAATTCCAATTAGTCAGTTCAAATCAAAACACATATATGCTCAGTAGATTATGGGACCCTCATACAACCAACTAATCACAGAATCTGAGCTTGAAGATGGTTTTATTTACGTACAAGGCTATTATGTACAAAGAAGTAAAGTTTGAAATATAAAACGAGTTGTGAAGTCTGATCTTTTGAAAAATTCAAATTTCCCATCATTATGCTTCTCGCATCACATCATGGTTTGCTCCATTTTATGGAGGAAATATGCACTAAAAGCAAAATATCTATGACGTTTAACTTCGAAAATTTTACACAAAGATTTATACAAGTAAAATAAAATTTCAAGGCTTCATTTACTCAACGTTTGGCCTGTTTAAATGCTTGAAAGTAGAGCCCTAGCGTGGTAGTCTGAAACACTGATTTTGGCAGAGCACAACACCGCACTGTTTACACATAAACTGGGTCTCCACTGGGTAATATTTGGGAGTCTTTTCCCCTGTAGCCTTGCAATGAACACATTCCTTTTTATGCTTCTCGATTCTAATGCAGCTGTGAGTCAAAGGAGGCTGAGAAACAAGCAGAGAGGAAGTGTTTGGCGCACGTTTCGGTGAGTTGAGTTTCCAATAAGCTGCTTGCCTAGCGCAAGAGGGAACGCATCTTGTGGGCGCCATTGGTTTGTTGCACGACTCTTGTACTCCAAAATATAACCATTACAAGCCGCTAAATTAAATGAAAACCAGAATAAGTACTTGTACCACTTTCTAGACTGCCGTCAACATAATAAAAAGGCCGAAGTTGGTCAGCATGATCCACACCACCCATGTTGGCTGTGTAAACATTCAAAAATTGCGGCTTTACAATGTCTATCTCTCTTCCTCCATCCTTGCATTTGATTGTACGCAAAGCCTCTCCTGGAGAAACACTGGTTGCAAGTTTGACAGTTTCATGTCCGAAATCTTAGGATGATCATTTCTAATTTCTTCTTCTCGCGTATTGTGCCATTTAGTGAACATGATATTTCCTTTCTGAGCTTAGACAAGCTCACCAGGTCTCGTAAATTTATTTGATGCACAAGCTGGCAAGCCGTTACTGTTGCACTGAACTGTTGAACAAGCGTAAATTTGTTGGTGCTCTAAGTGTTCCAAAAGCACTGTACTTGAAAATAAAATAAACATGCTGGTTTTTGTTCATGAAAGGCTGTACCACAAATTCTTTGGTTGCCTTCCTCACTGCCGAGGTAAAGATGAAAGTTTATGACATAGCCATTCTTCTAATTGCAAGCCATTTATACTTTGATCCCATACCTTGTTGGTTTCACCAGCATGAGGTCTCCCTTTAAAGGCAATCATTACCTCATCCACAGCTGTCTTTGTTGGGTAAATAACAGCGTTGACTGTTCTCCAACACTACATTTAGGACATGTCTTACTTTGAAAAGCTGATCGTAGCCTTCCTCACCATGTGCTGGAGTTCACAACTAGTCTGCAAAATGCAAAAATCGTGAAATTTCTTGAAAGCAGTTTCTTGGCATAGTCTGCTTAATTGCTTCGTTTCCTATGAAAAGATCGTCCCTTCAGTAGTCTGTGACTTTGGGAAGCTGGTTGATCCCCATAATGACACAAATCCCAAAGAATACCTTCATCTCTGGGCACAGCCGTTCATTTCTTTTTTTTTATTATATGATCAAATAATCGTGCGCCTTAGCGTTGTCCGAATCGTCTCCATCTAATTCTTCATCAGAACTTTGAAAGATATCTCTACCTTCTTGTTCGCTAACTGCAGCACGCAAGGCCATATTGATCTCGCATCAAGAGTTGTAAATCTAAAATTTTCGCCACTCCATAGCTCCCTTGGGCACTCACTAAATGACGCCACTACCTATCAGTTGATTGGCCAATATCTCCAAAACAATAGAAAGCCTTTTGTTTAGCATTTCTAGCTTTACAGGGGAGGAGAGAGCTTCTCAAAACAATCTTAGTTTCAGCTGCTGGTTACGGCCGGTTTGGGAGTGAAAGGGTTAATATCACAGAGTTAGAAATTCAAAGCCTGTTCACAACGTGAATGAGGAATCAATAACAGCATAAAAAGCAGATTCATGAAATACTTGAGAAATTATTCTTGCCTAAGTGAGCTTTTCCTGGCTGGAAAGTACAACTTTCATTGAAGAACACATAGCAAGATCGCCAATCCATGTTGCATGTGAGATGTGAAATGTGTCTATGTGGTTCTTTACGGTAACGATTAACAAAACCTTGAGCCAGCATACCATGCAAGCAGACACAATGCTATGGCGATGAATGCCTGTGCTAATACAATTCTATGCTATGGTGACGAATGCTTGTGCTTAGCAACATTTTGGATCCTGAAAAGGGAGCAAACTTGTTCATTGTGGCCATTCACGGTGTCCCCCTCTACTTTAAGTGGGATCTTTTCTTTACTGATGGTTTCCACTTTGACGTCAAACTCAGGGACAATTGTGCTAGCAGTTCTGGGTTCCAAATTAAACTCATAAACAATCTTGGTAGTCACCTCGTCTTCAAATGAGTTCTCCCCGCCACTGACAGTTTCCATTTTGGTAGCAGACTCAGGAACAATCTTATCATTGATGATGATGATGATGATGATGATGATGATGATGATAAATTGAAAGCATATTCACAGATTGGCTCTTTGATGGGTGTAGCCGTCATTTGCATGCTGCCCTTCTAATCGAATGGGATAGGATAGCATAGAAATCTTACACCTAAGCTTTTCTTGTAACATTTAAAACAAAAGAAGCACACACACAACTCTCTTACCGTGCTTTCTTTTCAGTGACTTTACTTACCTCTGTGAAAATGTCTTTCATTCATCAGGTGAGCTGTCTGCCCAGTGATGTGTCATCATCTGTCCAAAGGGCAACAACTGTACATTTCTCCTTAAGAACTTCCTGCATACTTATTTAAAATGGCCTTCTGATGGAAAAACTGACAATTGTAGAAATTTGTTTGACAGAGGGCACTCTGAACCAATCTTGTGCTTTAGGATTATTTGCCAAATGGCACGTAGGACGACACTATCTTTTTGGGGGTCTTACAACCTGCACCGGCATTAGCCATAAGTAAATATGAGGGTGCTTTGGCACAAACCTATGGATGTAGATTGCTAACAAAGAAACAAAACAACTAAATAGTGAGCTCTATTCACATGGCAAACACTCACAATACTAAGTGTTTATTTATCGGGGATTTGTACAAGTTCGATTTGCGTCTAGCAGTCGACGGCTTACAGTTCGAGTGTTCGTCAAATCACTGCAAAACAGTGATGAGTGATTCTAGTATTAGTTCCTGAAGGTACAGCAAATGAAACAAAGCAAGGCTGAAAAAACTTACCACTAATTCCGGACGGAATTAGGGATAAATCATCGACGGACGTAACGAGTTTGTTTAACTATACGAAACTATGCGAAAGAAAAAACTACAGTTTTAAAATAAGAATTAATAATTGTCGAGGCGTGCCCCTTGGGGCTGCATGGGGGCACGCCACATTACATAAGTTCAGTTCTCGCCGTTTTCTTTGTTAACACTCCTGGGGCGAAGGGTGCTGCCTCAGACGAGGTAGCAAAACTTTAAGTTCTCACAGACTACTTCTGGGTCATTGCTGTTTCCTCGAGAAGGCATAACTTTGTAACCAGTCACGTAAGAAATCCACTTTGGGTCTTGACCTCAACCTTTCTGACTCTTCCATCACTACTTGGATGAACTTTGACAGCTCGAGCAAGAGGCCAGTCGTCTCGAGCTACATTTGGCTCCATAACGAGAACGACATCACCTTCTTCCAAATTTCTGGATTCGGTAGTCCACTTGGGTCTAACGATCAAGTTTGGTAAGTACTCACGGTGCCAACGTTCCCAGAACATATTGGTGAGGGCAAGTGCTTGCCGATATTTCTTTCTGGAATTGATTTCTTGTTCTCTTACATCAGCAGTTGGAGGCGACGAGGATGATCTTTGAATTAGGAAGGAATTTGGAGTAATAGCCGTCAGGTCCTGTGGATCGTCACTTGGTGTGGTAAGTGGTTGAGTATTGAGCATTGCTTCGACAACAGCAAGAGAGAGGTAGTCAGCGCTCCTTGAGTTAGCACCTGTCCGTGCAACACAACGGTAAGAGCTTGCTTCACTGATCTGACGAGAGAAGTTCCACCACGCCATTCATGTGCAATGCCGTTGGTGGGTTGAAGATCCACTCTGTGTTTGATCTCAACATTGAATCCCTGATCTTTTCATGGTCGAAATTGTTTACAGCTTCACGCATCTCCCTTGCAGCTCCAATAAAATGGGTTCCTTGATCACTTGTCAGAGTCCGAAACGGAAAAAGCAGCTCAGAAAGGAATCCGTCTCAAGAGTCTCAACAACATCTAAGTAGACAGCTCGAACTGTGGCACAGGTGAAAATTACTCCCCATCTTACTCTCTTGACTTGACTTCTACGCTCTTTCACCTTGATCGGCCCAAACAAGTCAACAAATGTGTGGAAGAGGGGCGGACAGTAAGGCGTTACCCGACGTTCGGGTAGTGCTGACATCATAGGAGGACTGGGTCGGCTTTTCTTTCTTTTACAGACCAGGCAAGATTGACTGAATTTCTTGACAGCCGATTTACCACCGACAATCCAGTAACGGTGTCTCATTTCATTGCAGACGTAGTCCACTGGCCCATGAGCAAGTTGGGTGTGGTAGTGCGCAATCAATAGTCCACAACAATCGGATGCTTAGCATCGAAGTCTATCGGTGCATTTTCCAGCCTTCCTTTGGCATGCAAAAGCCCCTTGTCATCAATAAACGGAGTTATCTTCACTAGCTTAGAGTTGTTGGGTATAGGCTCTCCTCGAACTAAGCAATCGATTTCACGGCCAAATGACTCTCGCTGAGCAACACGGATGAGAACATTCTCAGCTTGCTGAAGTTCTTCCACGCTTGGAGAACGGTTCACTAACATGCTGGCCTTGGTAAGTGTTGACTTGAACTTTTGAACACATCGTAATACACACGCCACTACTCTCTTGGCTGTCCAGAGTGTTGAGTAGTCCTCGAGATCAATTAGACTGCTTTCCAAGAAAACGCATACCATCCCTGAATGCGCAGACTTTCTCAGTTCTGAGGGGTCATCGCATACTTGTTCAGTCGGACCGCGTGGCCATTCGTTCTCTGGATCACATAATAATGCTGGACCTAGTTGCCAAGAGCTGTCATGATCAAGACAAGGCGGCGACGCTCCTCTAGTTCCAATGTCAGCCACATTAATTTCAGTTGGAACGTACTGGATATTCACGTTAATGCCATTCTGCTCAAGAGACTCCACCTTTTCTTGGAAGTCAACGATTCTGTGTGCCACATAATCTTTGTAACGCCTGCTTGGCTGGGTAAGCCAGTGTCTGCGGATGAGGGAGTCTGTCCACAATACAATCCTTTGCACTTTGACGCTGCTTTCTTCAACAATTGTGGTGGCTAAGTTTATGCCCATCCTGACCGCGTCCAGCTCAAGCCTTGGGATGGTAATTCTCTTAAGTGGGGTTACACGAACACGGGATGAAACCAGAGAAACGCCCACTTCGCCGTTTTCATAACAAAAACGGTAGTATGCCACTGGCATTTTGCTTGCATTGAACTGTCAGCGAACACATGGAGCTGGAAGTCATCTGCGGCTTCCTTTCGCCTTCGGTAGCAATGGGGAAATCTCAACTCATCCAGTGAATTTGCTTCACTCTCGAACTTAGACCACTCATGTAATTTCTCTTCATCAATGACATCATCCCAGTCCAGTTTTAAAGGCCACAGTCCTTGGAGAAACATTCTTCCCCGAATAACAAAGGGTGAGACAAGTCCAAGTGGATCCCAGATGGACGAGACGAAACTGATGATTTCTCTTGGAGTTTTTGCAGGCTTTTTCATCGGGGCAATTATCCTAAACGTGTCTGTTGATGGTTCGTAGACAGCACCAAGGGTTCGAACAGCTTTGCTCCGCTGAGGCCCAATCTCCTTTACCTCAGCTCGGTCAGATTTGGGAATCTCTTACATAATGTGGTGTGCCCCCCTGCAGCCCCAAGGGGCACGCCTTGACATTTATTAATTGTTATTTTAAAAGCTGTAGTTTTTTCTTTCGCATAGTTTCATATAGTTAAACGAACTCTTGTTACGTCCATCAATGATTTTATCAAGAATTAGGGGTTAGTTTTTTCAGCCTTGCTTTGTTTCATTTGCTGTACCTTAGGAACTAATACTAGAATCACTCATCACTGTTTTGCAGTGATTTGATGAACACTCGAACTGTAAGCCATCAACTGCTGGATGCAAATCGAACTTGTACAAATCCCCGATAAATAAACAGTCAAATCACCCTAACGACGTCTACACTGCTGAACATCTTTACAAAATAGAGACAAGACTAAGATTAAGTGCAGCAATCGTTGGATATACAACACCTTCACCATGTCCTTTTTAATCCTTTTGTTGTAGCTTTTTCCACATTTCTATTAATTCTTTGACACAAGCGGGGTCGTGCCAGTCGGTCAGTTTCCACCGACAATCCAGTAACGGTGTCTGATTTGAAGGCGTGGCTTCCCGGTAACGGTTTTCCCTTGAGTTGATTTCATGAAGCAAGGTATGATGGTGACCTTTACATCCACCGACTTGACAGTTGATGGTAGCTTTGCAATCTTTCCGCAAATGTTTACCGAAGCAAGAGAAACAAAGTCCTTTTTTTACCATTAGTTTGAAACGCTCAGATGGGGATAGCCGCTTGAACATTCGACACTGAGACACCGAATGGCCTTTCTTGAAATGGAATGGGCAAGTAGAAACCAAAGACGTCATATCTGTCTTAAACGATGTTGTCTTGTGAGAAGATTTCCCTTCTGATTTGAGCTTTGAAGAAGAAGGATCCAAGTTTCCCTGAGCAATATCCCATGTGTGTGCACGATCCTCAAGCCACTCCCCGAACAATCTCAACGTTCTTCTTTCTGAGTGCGCTTTTATGATGTCTATCAATTTGGTCTTTAACGACATTGGCTCATTTATTCTTTCCTTTAAATGCTCATCGATATGCTGTCGAAGATCTTCAACTTCGTTCTCAAGTCGTTCTGCCGCTGTTTGTTCTCTTTGTTGTTCCACGGCCTCGAGTAGAGCAAAGAACCGAAAATTTATTGTCCTTATTTCCTCCCGCGTTTCAAAAACTTGTTCCAATAACAAACGCATCACTGTACGACTTCCCGCGAAACTCCAGAAAGTGCTTCAACTTTTCCATTGTTTGATGTAACTTGTTTACCGTGCTTCGGTGGACGAACCTCAGTTCCCTTTTCGCCACTTCGATTTCCTTTTCCGTTGAGGGAAATTCAGCCTGTTCCTTTCCGAGCTCCTCATCTCGTAAAGTGAAGGCCATGTCTGTCACCAACGCGTAGTCAAGTCGGTTTGGTCTAAAAGTGAATGTACATTGGCTCATCAAGCTAGCGCGCATGCTTCTCATGGTACTCCTTAGTGACAAAGAAGTGATGAGAGAATACGAAGTTTTAGTTCGTGATATTTGTTGTGTTGAACAAAGAGTTTATCAGCAAAGGGAAGCGTGATAATTGGTTGAATTACTGAATAATAATAAAAATATATATAATAAAAATGAAATAGATTAATAACAAAAAATAAATGAAAATACCTTAGTTAACGTAATCGTTTGAAATATTTCATTGGATTCGAAAACTACTGAAGGTGTGTGTTTCACAAAGTTAGTCTGATTAGTCAGGATTGGTGATTTACTTAAATGTCATTTTATGCTTTTCATAAAGAATAAAACCACTTAGTTACAATGGTTCATTTGCAGCTATCGTTTTTTATATTTTTATATTTATCAGTTCATATGGCAGATTTAGTTTAAGAGTGTTGAAAAGTGTTGTTTGGGACTTTCCACCCAAATTATGAAAAACTGGGCCAGGATACCCCATAATGGGGCAGATACAGGCAGTGTAAAAGGTTAGCTCTTTTTAGTTGCCTATGTAAACACAGCCAAAGTGACACTTAGTTCGAGATTTCAGAAACATGGCAGGTCCATCGTAGATCACTAGATGTTCAGACCTAGTAGCTTGACACTTGGCACCACCACAGTTTTTTTGTCAACCTTTTTATTGTTATTACATGTGTATCAACGCTACTGTCTATTGATAATAATCAAGAAATGAAATTTCCATTTCGCCCTCATTTTAATTTGTTGGTTGATGTAGAAACTATTTGTTAGTAACTTGAAGTGAAACACAGTCCACTAAATAGAAAAGAAATTAAAAAGGACCCACTTTTTGGCGATTTTTTCAGCATTTTTAAAAATTACTGTTGGCTTAGCTGTCTCTGTATTCGCCGCACAGTTGTGATGCATCTGTTTCGAATTAATCTCCCTCAGTCTTGAGTTTCTTTTCCTTGGACCACAAGTAATGACACTTTTGGGCACACACTAGAAAAGATAAAATATAAACAATAAAACCAGTTAGAATTATTAGCTCAGTTAATTCCATATTTACGGGACTGTATTTGTCTCTTTTTTGTAGCTGCTTTAAGTGCTGCATGTATAGAGGCTATCTTTCGACATCTGTCTTTTGACATGTTTGAAATTAACCAACCACAACTGATGCAGACTGGTGTTTGTTTCAGTCACTTCTATGGACATGGCTGCAAGTTCAAAAGGTCAAACTAGTGGCCTGTGATTGGTGGACTTCAATCCGTCTTGTTTAACGTGTCGAAAGATGGATGTCAAAAGATAACCACTATGCACCGGCATACCATCGGCTGTAATTTACAGTGTACAGTGGATAGTTGTAAATATAAATAACTTTTGAATGACAGAGTTTTGTTGCAATTTATAATTGACAATTTGGCCTGTGGTTTGTTTTCATGCGAACGGACCATGTGATTGATAGGAAGTTACCCCTAAAAAATTCTTTCAGTAACAATACCTTTTAAATGAAGACGAATTTCACAGTTTTAAAACAAGAAATAAATAAAGCTTGCCAATAAGTGCGTGATCAATTTTCTGGTCGAAGACGTATTTGTCCTTGGAGCGACTGTCCTGAAGGGGAATCAAGATTGCTAACATCTGGTGGTCAAAAAAGTAGTTCATGAGCTGGCCAAGAAGTTCTTGAGGCTTGCTTATTGCTTTTGATAAAATTGTGTGCAGTTCTACACATGCAATATATATACCTGCACCACTGTAGAGCTCTTGCTTTCCTTGACCCTCTTCATAGTGGCGCATGTTGGCCAAGCATATCATACCGTAGAATACGTTCTTAAAGCAAAATAGACATTTCATTCAGAAATAACTTTAACATTTCTTTACAGAGTTGAAATAAAAGTAGATGCTACCAAATGTTGGCCAAGCATATCATACCGTAGAATACGTTCTTAAAGCAAACTAGACATTTCATTCAGAAATAACTTTAACATTTCTTTACAGAGTTGAAATAAAAGTAGATGCTACCAAATCAACACTATGAAATTGAATGACTGCATCAATGGGTGGTTGAATAGCGATCTGTGTGGATGTGCTGGGCAAACATTTCGGCAAGTCTGCCTTCTGTCCTCCTCTGAGCTGGCCAAGCTGTGAATGTGATGGCAGCCACAGTTGGTTCTGGTTTTTGAAAAAAATTTTCCAAAAAAATGAGAGCAAAGAGCAGAGAGAAATTCCTTGAATAAACATGACGAAATTGGTAAAAGAAGAGTGATAGAATAATATTGCTGTCACAATCTCATCTTTGGAACATGTTATCCACCAATCAATGCATCCCTTTTGTCACTGACCCCACAATGCTTCAATTCGTTGGTTAGAGACAGACTTCCCATACATAAATCTTTTTTCTCCAGCAAATATATCATCGGCCTCTCTTCTGGGAAAACGCTGTATTGCTACTTTCTCGGTATGCACAATGCGTAGCACATCCCCAGTTCCGTGGATGTAATCAAGAAAATATCTTGCTGTAACATCAAAGTATAAGCTGGCTGTACATGCTGGCTAAATGGTTTGTGTTTTCCTGCCATTTTTCTGGTCTTAAAAAAGTTTTCATTTGCGCATTTTTTTCTGTTTCTCTCCATCTTGCTCCTTGGCTTGTCTGCAGGCAACTGTGTCACTTTTTTGCTGGTCTTGTACTCTCTACTTGGCTTGCTTGACTCTCTCTGAATCCCTTCTCCTGGCTTCCATCTTGGTGCTATTACCCACAGTTAGCCCAACCTTCTCCATGATAGCGTGCTTTGCTTAGGCACTACCACTAAAATGCAAGGCAGCTGAAGAAGCAGCCAACTGCACTCTCCTTTTCCTATCCCACTTGTGTTTTGGACATTTGTTGCAGACCATGAGTTTACCCATTCGTCTCAATTCTGGGTACATCTAGGGAAACATCTAGCAAGAA
The DNA here is from genome assembly GCA_964017195.1 of Siderastrea radians. Classification (NCBI taxonomy): domain Eukaryota; kingdom Metazoa; phylum Cnidaria; class Anthozoa; order Scleractinia; family Rhizangiidae; genus Siderastrea; species Siderastrea radians. The sequence goes on along the minus strand of OZ024888.1, from coordinate 28,707,804 downwards.
TAGGGGAATCTGAAAGTCTGTCATGAATCTTCATTAGGAAGAAAGCAAGGCCGAGAATGGAAATCATTGTGAAACCCAAGTTTTGGTTCATGAAAGATTTTAATGTGGAAAATCAAGGTTGTGTTTTTGTTTCTTTCGATGTAGAGTCGTTATTTATCAGTGTGCCATTGAGCAAACCGTGGATATTATTTAAGTTAGGATCAACGATGAGTGTTTTAGTGGAAAATAGACCACTCCAAAAGTTCATACGAAATTACATCCGGGACTTGAGTGGCCTATTTTTGATATTCTCACTAGTGAGGATATCGATGACATCATTTCCTGCTTTTACACTGTTGTTTGTGCAAAAACACTCTTGTCTATATAATTACACGGTGGCTTGAAGATACGAATTTTATTTTCTTGTGGTAAAAAAAACATTTTACTCGCTGTGCTTGCTCGTGAAATATTGCTTTTACTGTTTGAAAATGAAATTCATATCTTGACATCGCCTTGTCATATCCTCTATGTATGAGCAGGTAGACGGTGTTTCAAATTGAAAACGTGTAATCCAACTGACCCCCTTGACCATAGATCTGGGACTGGAGTTCATGTTGCCAAGCACTTTTTCTGGTTTTATGCCGATAATTTCTATATCGTTGTTTGATTTTAAAATCATATCTTTCTGACTTCTCAACTTATACTTCCTTAAAGGGACACTGTCAGTCTCGCGCATGCGCTAGTTACGAAATCCCAAACTTGAATCTTTCCGCCGGAATTATTCAAGATCCAAGTGACAAATTCAAGATGGCGTCCACTAGTGGCGGTTCTGGCCACGGTGGAAAAAGGACAAATGCCGGACGAAAGAGGATTTTTAGCTCTCCCAGAAGAGCGAAGAAAGAGTGGGAGAAAAAGCATAAAAGAATTTATGTTGAGGAAAAGATATTCAAGGCCTGGATAAACGCGAAATTTGAGGCTGGATATCAGAACTACACCGACTCTGTTTTCGTAGAGCATTTGTTAAGTTTGGAGTATCGTAGAAGGTGAGTGATTTAAATCGCATTGTTGTGGAGGTTTTTTTTTTGTGGCAACCAGAACGGCTAAAGAGTGGTTCTGTTTGCTTTCAGGACATCGGAAGATATGCCGAGTCGACGTGCTGTCAGTGCTTCAGTGCCCGAGGAAGAAGTTCATGAAAGTTTAGGTGCGATGATCTTTCTTTGTAAGACGCTTCCGTCTAAACGCTTCCGTCAACTTCAATAAGATAATTATTTATGTACTGAGCCTCAAAGAAGTCAATGTGAAGTTCATACCTTGTTCCTGCAGGGTTTGCTGCTGGTACCGCACTTGCATTCGTCACTACAAAGCACATTTCACCCTTTGCAAGGACATCCACGAGTACTGTTTTCTTTGCGTTTTGTGGTACACGCGCTTTTACATTTACAGAACCCTTCTGTAGCTTCCTGAGAATAAGAGTATTGATCCGTTAATAATTTGTTAGACGTAGATTTGATTTAGATGCAAAATAAATGCAAATTTTATACACTTACCGACGATTCCATAATGGCGGCCGACAAAAACACGTGTCCGCGAGAGTCCTCGAGAGTGAAAGTTTCTGCGCATGTCAACCCGTGACAGTGTCCCTTTAATTTTATTCAGTTAAACATTTGAGACAAAAGTTTATTTGAGAGCATAACCTTGTATGGGCGCAAAACCTGAGAAACCTTTCCCCTGCCTGGAAATTGACAGTCTTAAATTTCTAGTTGCTCTAAAGCCCCCACAGCTATTTCGATTAACGTTTGATAAGCTCAAGCCTATGCAACAAGACTGCAATGGAATATGGGATTGTTATGGCTAAGTTCACCAAAATCGGCAGTACCTTCCTTGCCGTACAATAGCAATGTATATGGAAGAGTTTTTTATCGTACAAAAATAAAATAAAATAAAATAAAATAATAATAATAATAATAATAATAATAACTGCAAATTTGAAATGTGTTGGTACACGTGGAGCATGTGCATGGTATATAAATTTGATTAGAAGTAGGAAAAAAAGCAGCATGGAAAATATGGAACATGAATTTTCGTACTTTGTAGCAGGAACAAACAACTGAAAATAGCCTGATTAGGATTGCTGCTGGCAATAATCGGATGGTGCCCATTTATTACTTGCACTAGGAAATTCAAAGTTCCGGACCAACTTCTGACAACGGTGTAACTAAGACTGATTTGCAGCTACCCACACTACCCTTCGGTCTTGCAGCATAAGCTTGAGTTGACCTGACAACCTCAATTGAAATAGCTGTATACCTGCCATCTTGGACAGGGTACTGAGTCCTTATCCTACAGACAACACGTGCAGGGATTGCATGCCTATTAGCCCTTCCCAGTTTGCCATGTAGCCATCGTGCATATTGATGGTATCCTGCTTTTCGAAAAATTTCCATACTAAAATCGCTCTCGTCAGGTTAAATGTCGCATGAAGCTTTGATGCATACTTCCAAACTGTCTCTGTAAGCATACATTTGAAAAAGATGTATAGTTTGTAGTGCAAGTAACCCTCTCGCAGCAGACATTTTTTTGTTCATCAGGCTTTGGCACTCAGCACTTGCACCACACTGGCAAATGCTCTGAGGGTGGTTTGGGATCCTTAAAGTCATGGCTGGCTAATGTAGAGTTCTTGGCAAAGTCAAGGCTTCCCCTTCCCAAACCAAAAAGCTTGATCAACACCTTGTCTTCTGTTTCAGCACCCGGAGTAGCCACAAATTCCTGAAAGTGTTTTATTTTATTATTTTTAAGACAAAATTTATCCAACCAATATGTCAAGCATGAGGTAGGTGATTAGGATACCATGGCATGGTAGGTGTGCAGGGGCTTCTATACAGCAGCTATCATTTATGATTAGAAGGAACTATTGAAGGGAAAGAACCCTGTACATGCGAATTGCACAAAATGGGAAATTTTGCCCGATTTCACTCATTGTTTTTCTCTTTAGGAGATGAGAGATATGTCAAACTAATTGAATACCGTGTAGTAATACAGATTGCTGATGTTCACTGTAACAAACCGATTAATAGTTCTAGCTGTCTACTAAATTTGCGTATAAATAAGTTCCAGTTAAGTATAATATGGTCTGTGGATTGAGGTAGCACTCTATCACCAGCAACCTCACCAGTGTTGATAGCTTCATTCCCTTTCACAACTGAACCATATGCAATTACATCCTCGTTTGCTGTTAGAGACCCTAAAGAAGTTAATTTCATCATTTTCCGATCCACTAAGATCTAAAGAAATTTTGCATTTCTTGAAGCTTCGTGCGATGGCGTCTTTGTTCTGTCTTACTTCTTGCCACGCTCTACCCACCCTCTTGATCAGAAGAACTCACCTGTCTGATGCCATCAATTTGCCTTCAGTGTACAACTGCTAATTTCCAGTCATGTGAGGTCATGTTGACGCTTTATTGTCTCTTTGAAAGGTTTGTTGATGCTGATATAGGAACATTTACCAGTTCAGTCTTGTAACTACACAAGGTAGTTTTTACAACATTGGTCTGCTGGGCGGCATGGAGATCTCCCACCAAAATCTTTCCTGTTGATGAAGCATTGTAAGGATTTGTGAATACATTGGCCCATTCACTAGCCACCCACTCTTTCATAATTGCCTCATCTTTCATAATTGCCTCATTACACCATGCTATTACTTGAAACATTATGTGGACCCTTGAATCGCAACCATTTCTTTCAGTCTTGGAAATTCTCTTTCCTTGTCCTCAAAATATAATGGTTGGCCTAACATGTTGCTTGCCATCAGCGAACACTGTTAATAAAAACTACCTGGGTACAAATGGCATACTAAGTTATTGGGTGTCTCTAGTACAAAGACCTATTATATTCTAAACTCAGATTTACGCCTATAACACTATACAGAAGGAAAACAGACACAAGATGTCAAGCAACTTGTTCGGGGGCACCAGAAATGATTTGAGATAGCAGAGACGTGCATTAACATAGACAACTTCATCTCTCATACCTTCTGGGTATAGCTTCTAGTACTGGAGAAACGAAAAGCAAAATGAGTTAAAATTACCACAAGTATAGTAAGTATTGCATGTACAAAGCGTTCCAGTTGGGTGGTACAGTGCGAAACATGTTCTAGCAAATTATCTAGGATAATACAAAATCCCACTGTTTCAAACGCACAAAGAGCTGGAGGAACTGCAACCTCCGTCATGCAACTCAATGTAGGCCTTAATACATGTGGCAAGTTATCAAAGTCACTCTATTTTGTCTCCTACCCTATATTAAGCTTTTAAAGTATAAACACCTGCCAAAAACCCAAGCAATTTTGTCTGGAGAAAAAGCCTAAAACAAAAGGAAAAACGTAGAGCATTAAGACATAGCATGTCACTTGAATGGCGCACACCTCTCCACGGAGCACAAGCTTCACAGTGGTGGTGGCCGCCAATCCCAAAGATGTTGAATGCAGGCATACTTCTTCTAAAACAAAAAGAACAATACACCATTTCAAAAATGCTGCCATACACTTCATGTTCTCTTTGTGTTCTTTTCTTCCTGGGGGGCATTTTTGTGGGTCATTTATAAGGAGAAAGGTCCACGACTTGACAAAAAACGATCCAGGAACTTTAAAAGGCATTCACTCCCTTTCCATGATGGTGGCGTTCTGCTTGTTTTGCTCCTTTCCTGTAATTAATAGTATATGTATACAAACAGGAGGAAGATAGACTGTAAGGTGTGGTTTGATTTTTTTGACAACTCTTTTGCATGTTGCATTGCAGTCGCATTGTCAGCAGCTTTAAATAATATGGTGTCGAACAAACAGGGATCTGCTTGAAGGCCTCCACCCCCTCAAAGAGCTCTGTCACCCTCTCTGAAAGCAAATTCTTTGTATCGTGCAAGCTATGGAAATTCTTCACACTTGAGCTCCCCCCTCTTGCTTTTGCAACAATCTGCAACTGTTCTCTCTTTGAACTTCCTTGTGTTGTTTGGAAGCTGTAATATTATTTCGTACAGTCAGTTCTGGTTAATGCCCTTTGATTTGTTATTAGTTTTTCCTTTAATAGACACGTTTTTCATACGTTATCCTGGCAAGAACAGTTTCCAAGACATCTTTATCTTTTTTTGCTGTTTAAGTACTGCAAAACATCACTGAAATTGTCCTTTAAACGTGATTGTGCAGTTTCCCTGGCTGTGCCTTTGTGAAGCTTTTCCAAGATTTCGCTGACAATTTCTACCACTTTGTTAATGTCAGTATGCCTTGCTTCCACAATAAATGCCTTTTCGTTGATATGTATCTGGGCAATGTTGAGGTGTTTGGACAGTTTCTCATACACCTGTATATCGGTTAGACAGAAGTATGACTTTTCTTTTTTATTTAAAAGTGAAGCTTTTCTTCTCTTATGAACTGTAGCAGCTATCGAAGTGTAGTTCCATGGCAATGGAACTACAGCGCAAAGTTCAGCATACCTTGTTTTATCTGTGCAGGAATCAATTTGTTTCTTTACACTAATTTCGATGTCCTTATAGTGGTCCGCCACTGTACTTCTTTTCAGACCAAAAAGTTTGTTGTCATCCCTTAATAAAACGTTCTAACAGGCATGAGCTACGTACAGTATAAAATATGCAAAATAGAACATTTCGAGATCTATGTACAATATATACAATGCCATTAAAACTGTGATTAACTAATGTATTGGCCAAGGTGTGATGCCGAAGCTGAGAACACAAAACAGCCAAAGAACGCACCCAGACCCCCCCTCAACAAATTTCAAACAACTAATACATGTTGAGGAAATGCCTAATCCACCTCTGAACCGGTCCAGGCTCCCAGCCCCAACAACAGACCCTGGAAGACTATTCCATTCACGTACAATTCAGATAAAAGAATTGTACTTTGCAGGTTTAGCAAATAGCTTTTAAGGGTGGTTTGTGCAGGTGGAATGAAATTCGAAAAAGTTGTCAAAGTTTAGTTTCTTGGTACCCAAAATGACTTTTAGCATTCACCTAAAGAAAAATACAATCTATGTGTTTCTAGTGTGGGCCACTTCAGCTTCTTTAAATGATCTCATTTCATCTCTCCAAGTTTCTGTTGGAGAACAAGACAAGAAGCTCTTCACTGAACTTTTTCTAATGCTAGCATGTTCTTAGACAAATAAGGATTGCAGACTGGGGCGAAATTCCTTTGATCACTTCCGAAGCCAATTTGACTTTTTCCTGCGAGGCCAGGTGAGAACATAACTAACTGCCGATCATATATATTTCTTAGGGCACTAGGAAGAAATGAATGAATGAACGAATAAACAAACTACGATCGTCACGTAACGTGAAAGGCTTTTATGACATCAATCGGCACTCGTGCGAAAAGGGATACAAACATTTATTACCCTAATTAATACAAATGAAACAAAACATTGCAGTCTCATTTAAGACTAAAGTAGTATCAATTCTGGAAAAGTAAAACAATTACGTCGGTCTGAAATTTCAATAGTTTTGCCATAACATCCTAGTTAACTAAAAACACTTCACCATTTACCTTCGCGCGAAATCCAAAGTGGGTGAGCACTTCAATTCCTTCATTTGGCTGATTAAGTTCAGGCCGGAAAAATTTTGGCAAAATGCGCTGCTCATTTGCTGTCGGTTTTTCAGTTGCTGTTGATAAAGACCTTTCCGGGGACGGCTGTTTTGCAGTAGATGTCATTGAAGGTGCGGGTCAAAGGCAACAAAGTCTGGTCTGATTTGTGAGGGTTTGGATAGGGTCTTGTCCTGTCAGGTTAGGAATTCTGGAAACTCTTCTTGTTTGCTGGATCTAAGAAAGAGGTGCTCGGTCAGTCAAATACGTCAAGGTGTTTACTCGGGCATTTCATGCAGTGCTACTCGTCCTGCGCAGCCTATTCACCTAGGCATGTTTGATCCATTGTATGACTCAAAGATCTTAGGTCTAACAAGTGAGAATTGTTTTCAAGTACCTATCTCAGGGAAGGACCCTGCTAAGTTAGACTCGTAACTGGGATACTGGGATACTGCCCTGATATTACAAAATCACCCTCGATGGTCTGTGAAAGATGTCATAAAAAGATGAAAGGTGTCCAATATATGATGTTACACATGAACCGAAAAGAAAAAGGGGAACAGGGCGACTATTTCACCTCATTAAAACGTTGTCTTGAATGTGGTGCAACGTACGATTATAAAAAACCTCACCGCTGTGGGTTTGGCAAATGGCCTTGTTGCAAAGAAGTAGCAAATATTGCAGAGCACAAGTGTTACATTCAACCCTATGTCCCAACAAAAAAGAAAATCAGCAGATGAATTAGATGAAGAAATGGAAGAAGAAATGGAATCTATGTACATTGATGATGTTGAAGGTTTTGTAGTTGAATCCTTAGACAGTGATGAAGAAGATGAATTGGGCAGTGCAGATGAAAATATTGAAACTATTTTGTTTATTTTAGCGTTGAAGCCATGGAAGAAACCGGAGAAGATATTCCCAATTTATTAAGCGCCCAAAAAGGAGGTGCCGATGAGGAATTTCAATATTTTGAAGGGACAACTTGTGTCGAACAGTTTTTGGATTGGGTCCTGGAACTTTCAAAACAAAATCGTGTCATTGCTGTGGCCCACAATTTGAAAGGACACGATGGCTATATGGTACTGCGAGACATGTACAAGAATTCTATACTTCCCTAGGGGATTTTAGAAGGAGCAAAAATTTTGTCAATTCAAAAGAAAAAATGCAATTCATTGACTCATTGAACTTGCTAGGAATGCCCCTTTCAAATTTTCCTGAAGCAAAAAAAAGGGGTTCTTTCCGCTAAAGGGGTTCTTTCCGCTAGGGGTTCTTTGAGCTAAAAAAGGGGTTCTTTCCGCACTTTTTTAACACAGAAGAAAATCAAAATTATGAAGGAGTACTTCCAGACAGAGCATAGTTTGATCCAGATGGTATGGCTGCAGAAAGAAGAAAATTATTTGACGAGTGGTACAAAGCAACCAAAGAAAAAAATGAATCATATAATTTTAAGGAAGAACTTATTTCCTATTACAAATCACAACAAATAATTCATACTGACACTGACTTTATTGAACACGGTAACATTATTGGAGAAAAAAGAATCCACACACCCCATGGACAAAAAATAGCAGATGGCTATTGCGATGCTACATCCCCTGCTTCTGTGTATGAATTTTTTGGATGTTGGTATCATGGCTGCCCAAAGTGCCACCATAACAGAAAAGAAAACCATCCGAGGCATAACAACAGAACCATGGAACAAATTTATGAGCAAACTCAAACAAAACTACAACTATTGCAAGGTCTTAGTTATCAAATTAAAACTATGTGGGAATGCGAAATGGAAAAAATGAAAGAAAACGAGATTGAATGTAACTTTTTAGCTGGTACTCTTGAAATTGTAGATCGCCTCATCCCCACGATGCCTTTTACAGAGGAAGAACTGAAACAGTAACCATGCCGTACAAAGTAGAAGATGAAGAAGAAATTCACTATGATGACATCACCTTGTTACATCCCTGGGTAAACAAGACAAGTCAAGCAAAACAAAAGTCGCTCATATCCAAATCATAAACGACAACCTCATTGAAGTCTACTACTGCAACAACCCAGAAGATGATCCTGCATGTAACACTATTTGCATTTTTGTTGCGGACATGACCACTACATGGGCCCGCCTGAAATTGTATGAGCACATTCTCTACACGGATGCAGATTCCGTAATTCACAGAAGGGAACCAGGGCAGCCAATTCCCGAAAGAGGGACTTATCTAGGACAATACAAATCAGAAATCAAAGTACCGCGGGGGCATACTACCAACTACATCACTGAATTTGTATCTGCGGGTGCAAAAACTTATGCATATAAAACTCTTGTTGGAGAACAAGAATGCCCTGTGCGCGGGTTTACCTTAAACACAAGAAACAGTTAATTGATTCACTTTGAATCCCTGAAAATTTAACCTTAGAAGAAATCAGAAGTCCCCTTGACGCACCAAGAACAAATTAATGTAATTAACCCACATAAAATTGTGTGAGTGCCTGATGACAAATCAATACACTCAATTATACAAAGCAAAGCCTACGGAGCAGTAGTGGACAAAAGAGCACTAAACACTGATACTTTTATCACCTGTCCATATGGATATGGTTAAAACGTTTTTATTGCTCTTTCAGCACATTGCTTGAAATTGTATTTTTGTTATTGTTGTTAATAAAATCATTTTGTACAGTTCAACTCGTTTTGTTGTTCATTGATCAGTGTCCTTCTCATCAGAGAAACATCTCCATAAAATTCTGGGGGTCTGGAACTGCAAGGGCAGCTCTCCATTTCAGCCTCAGCACAATGATTCACCAAAACATCAATGTACAATCTCTCGTCTCCTGTCTGTTTCGGGAAAATCACCTCAAAGGTTTTGCTTTTTAGGGGTTCAGGGCTGTCTTCTAGGGTCCATTGCTTCTTATAGGGGTGCTCAATCAAAGCCATGATTTCATCCCGTATACACGAATCAATACGATTCAGATGATAATACAGCTGTTTCCAGTTTCTTTTGCTCAATACCACTGTAGTCACCCACTTGTAATCCCATCCCACATGCTTTTTTACATTGAGGAAGAATTCCGCTATGTCACTCAGCCAATCCTCCAAAGCACCAATTGTAGAATGAAGATGTGATTGATTCAATTCAGGCAATTCCATCTTTTAAAACAAGCGGCTTTAAAATGATGACCAAGCTAACACCCGCAAAAAACATATAGTCTTGATCTGGAATATCAAGTTACATTAAGCTCCCAAAGAATTCTGAGGGGGAGTTGCACACAAAGACATATGGGGCAACCGTATGTGTGTGCTACCCTTATTTCTGCATAAGTATCTTCAGCCTTATTGTCTGGAAAAATAATGTCAAAATTCACACTTCTTTCATCCACAGACTCATAAGTATGATGTACATCATAAGGATGTTGAGTGAGCCGCATAATTTCATCAGCCACTGTTGCTTCAGTATGAAGCAAGTGCTTCATCAAAGAAGTTCCACCAGCCCTATCTGAAGCTTTAGGATGCATAATGGCTATTTGTGCAAGCCAACGCCTCAACTTCAAAATGGTGGATTCAAGCTCTGTTTCATTTATCCCATCCGATCATATGGCTACCCACTCCATGGTAACTTCACAGGGCGCAGAGGAGTAATATTTGACTGTAATGCTGTCTAAATTCATCGCGCAAAGTCAAACAATAAACGTGACTGAACAAAGCGTCAAGCAGTCTAGCTACGCGTCTGTTGAAATTCTACCCGCAATACGAAAACCGCATACAGCAGTTACTGTGGGCGTATCACCAGTAACTAACAGCCGACTAACAGCAAAGAAAGAGACAAGGGACGAAAGCAATTTCAGTCCAATTATCAATCCCCAATAAGTCACCACACTTCCAACAAAAAGGCCTCGTTTTCGGCAAGTGAAATTGAAATAATACTTTCTACCAAGGCGGATTAAAAGTCTAATCAGAAAGTTTGTTAAATCTAACTTTTGGGGAGCGAATTTTTGGAGTTGAACGGCCCGCTTTCGTTCGATGTGGACCGGAGGATACCGGTGATGGAAATGCGTCATCAATTAGAGAGCAAAGCATTCTGCGCAGGATCGGAAGCGATTTTGACAAGTCAGTCTTTCAGAACAGTACTCAAAAGCTTAGCAATGCTATCCCGGGACGCGTAACAAGATAGCATGACGCTTTGTTCAGTCACGTTCAGTTGTTTTGAATCAACAAGATCGATTTGCGCGATGAATTTAGCCAGCATTCCGGTCAAATCTGACTCCTCTTCGCCCTGCGGTCGCATTTGATGTTGTTCAAAAGCCTTAAATAAAATACATTAAATATTTGGTTAAAGCTTCATGTTCACACCGATTGAGACTGGAAATGTCTCACCAGAAAATCAGTTACGTCGCGTGCTGAAATTTCTAACCAATTTTTGAAGAGAGGTTTGTTTTCCAATTTCAATTTTTTACTCATCTGCCCATAATGTTGTGATAAATAGCGTTTTCCCGAAGAATGTTTTCTATCATTGTACGAACTACCGGCTGATCAGCCGTTGTTTTGAATTTGAATTGATTTCACTTCTCCTCAGCATGCAGAAAATCCTCTTCTGTTTCCGTCACCAGTATGTTACGGTCCACATCGAACGAATCACGTGGTATTGGTTTCTTCCCTTGTCATTTTTTCTTCTCGGCACTTCATGCCTCGTTTCGGAAAGCTTCACTTTCCGATAATGTTGCCCTTCGGGCGACCATTGTCGGCCTTTCATCTTGTGGATAGAATTTCACCAGATGCGTAACTAGATAGCATGACGCTTTGTTCAGTCACGTTCATTGTTTCGAATAACTAGACCAATTTGCGCGATGAATTTAGCCAGCATTACGTTCAAATATGACTCCTCTGCGCCCTGTGGTAACTTTCCCCAATACACAATATAACCCTCGTTTATACAGAACTAAAACGAAACATGACACCCAAACAATATTCAATCTCATCTCTTTCTTTTTTTGTAGGAAAATTATAACGAAACACCAGGTGAAGGATTAGATTCATCCTTGACATCAGCAATCTCTTTTTCAGCACTAGCTGCAGCAATCTCTGCTTCATACTTTTTGATAATCTCCCGCTCTTGTTCCTCGATCTCTTTCTTGAGCTCCTCCCAAAACCCATACAACCCAAATCTGTGACGATCACATACTGCTTCATAAGAATCTTCATCCCCTTCACAATTTGGGAAAACAATCTCAAAGTTCTCGCTTGCCTCCTGAGATCACCTCAAAGTTTTAGGGTCTTGTGGAAATTGAATAGCTTTCATAATTGCATCTGCAACCCATTTTTCAATATGCCACAACTGTTCAGCTAATGCAACAAAATCTTGGCAAGTAAGCATCATAATTGTCGTCTGAATCCACTCGTAACGCTTATCGGTGATCCACATAGGCTCATCATCTTCAAAAGGACCTGAACCCACCACCTCAGAAGACAAGTTATATAGCTCAGTAACTGTTTTCATCATTTCATCCTGGTTGATTTTCTTAACTGCCTAGGTACGCTTATTCTGGCAACGTCAACCATGTTTAACTTGTTCTAGACAACGCTAGAATGACTAAATACAAAATAATCATCTTCACTTAATACATATGTGGTGTCACATGACGTACCTAATAATCCATATCACTGTCACTGTCACTCTCCTCCTCTTGTACCAACAACATAGTTTCAGTACAACAAGGCATCGCTTCACCTGCTTCATATCCTCTCAAAAGGCAAAGCCCTTCACACTGAAATTCTGTATACAGAGGGAAAATAAATTTGATAATTCCCCCAGGGGAATTAAACACCAGATCTCCTTTAGTCAAACTCCAATAATATTCAGGATACTCCATTATCAGTAGAATCCTTGTAGCCAAACGAGGATCCAGGGACCATAAATAATCACACAATCCCTTCCTATCTACATCCTGATAACCGTGTTTATTCAGATAGTGTTCTGTTTTGCTAGCTTAATCCTGCCATTCATAAGGCGCCCAATGCAGCAGTTCGTGATTAAAATATCCCCAAAAATTTGGACGGTGACCCAGCATCATATCCCACTCCTTATCAAACTGGTGATAAACACACCAAACTCTCTCCATCTTCTCAGCTAACTTGGTTACCATATCACCCCACTCATCTGCCACCATTCTAGCTGCTGACATTCTGCCTTCTAACTCACGTTACATTTTCACAATCTTTTATTTCCTCTTATCAGTAAATTTGATACACCACATGTAAATTTGATAATTTAATAACAATCCCAGTCATGGTCACTGTCATTTTCTTCTTTCTCCTCCTCCTGTGCTAACATCACAGATTTTTTACAACATTCGTTCATATCACCAGGCAAAAAAGCATCCAAAATACACGTACCACAACACTGATAAAAATTGTAGGGAAAATAAAATAGATAAATTCCCCAGGAGCATCTACTTCAAGGCCCCCATTTGAAAGTATCTCAACTTTGCATTCTGGATATACAATAATACCCAAGATCATGTTCGCCAACCGAAAATCAACTTGATTATACAAATAAATAGCAAGTCCCAATTCATCCACGTCATGATTATCCTCCTTGTCAAGATAAATATCTGCAACTTTCTTCATTTCTTTTTTCCATTCCTTTGTCCATTCAAATGGTAAGCATTTATGCGAATAGTAACGATGACTTTGTCTAAGAAAATAAAGCATGTTCTCCCACTCTGCATCAAATTGACTAGAAATGCACCAAACTCTCTCCATTTTATCAGCCAAAGCATCCTTTTCTTGCTTGTATCTTTTCTTGCTTGAAAAACGAAGCAGCGTATTGATCCCATCTATACCATTGGTTTTTAGAACGATAACAAAAATGAACTTGCCTCTATTCATCAATGGCTCTTTGCAAAATAACATCCATCTGTTGCCCCTTCGTGCCCTTAGTGTCGACAAGCACACCAAACCAAAATACCGCATCAGCAGGCTCCAAAGTTTCATACTGATCTGCTAAACGCACTGTAGATGGAATCTTTACCTCATAGCTCATATGGTAACTTATTGCAAGTTGTTTTGCATACTCTTCAACACCAAAACGCTCCGCTGTATAAATGTGGTATTTACAAAAACAAGGAACTGTATTACCTTCCTTAACTTTTAGCCAATGACGTCACGTTAGTGACGTCATATGGCTACTGTCAGAGCCTAAAAATCAACGATAGACGTTACACGTTGTACGCGTTGTACGTACATGCGATGTCTGTCTTACCATTTGTGAGGCTGGGGGATATTCTGTGAGACGATGGGTGGGGGTGTGCACCGGGACACTGAAAGTCTTACCTTATCAGCGGCACAAACCCATACAGCTAATGTTATGGGAGTAAGTCCCCCGGGCTTTGAAGTGTTTTGCATTCGCAAGTGTGGATCTACTTCGAATGCCTGTTTTGTGTACGTGAGGTCTGGCAGGATTTTATTCACGTTGTAGTCCTGTGTTTACTTAGCTGAAGTACATTTTTCCACAGCAGCAAATACAAGATGGACTTGCCAATTTGAGATGTTGTATGAACAGAACGTGGAAATTAACGTTACATCGATCCCTAATTAACAGTGAAAGAAACAATATTTAAAGCCCAAGTTTATAACGATAGTGAAAAGAGTAGAGTAAAACAGAATGAAATTTTTCGGGATTATCTCTCGGTAACAGCGAATCTAAAATTTGCAGTGTCATTTTTGTGTGCGTGTTATAAAACGTGAACCCAATTAAAACTAAATCGGAAATTGCGCGGCTTGTTGCTAGCTATTCTTAAAACTGAAAAACTTGAATGAAACTAGTATTAAAATCCAAGTCACAGTGGTGATCAAGGAATTAGAGGATGGATGTAGTAAAATCTTAAGAAGATACTAAACGTTATTTCGGGGTTATTCATAGCTCAAAGTGTAAAGCGTATGTTGAGAAATTTGCATAGTTGACAGCTGTAATTTCAGCCTTATAAGGAATGTAACGCAACACTTGAAACATCTCGAACCGACCGAAACAGTACCGAAAGATTAACAACAACAGATATGTGACAAAGCATTCTAACAGAGACCTGTTGGATCTACTGGAAAGCGAGCTGAATTTGAACATTTTCGTACTGTTCGAAGGTAAAGTAAACGAAATTTATTCGGCTGTAGGTTGAGACTCCAAATAAACACGTGGGCTAAAAATAACTTTGTACCGTGGGAAAGTTACAAATGTAAACATACTTTGGTCGATTTGTGAAGCAAAAAGACGAAAATTATTATAGCCGGCTTGATTACAAAGCAAGCAACTTCAAATAACAGGGGAAATAAATATAGTTGCAAAACTATTTCAGTCGTGTCTATAAACGCTAGTTCAAACCGATTTCGAACGAAAATATTGTGGATACAAGAAACGCCGTTTGATGGCAGACTCCTGTTTTGACAATACAATGTACTAAGAACGTAAGTGGTTGCCTGAAACGTCTGAAACCTTACAAATTAAACAAAGTAAAGCGAGTCGCGTGTCACGCAAATCACGCAGAGCGTCAAAACGGCACCCTTTAGAAAGTTGACCGTTTATGAGCACTGAAAAGTATTGGATATTCGCCGGTAGAAGTAAGAAATTAAAAGGTTCAACTGCAACTTGCATTTATTTCTGAAGTAAAATTGTTAACTTTCCACTGATCTTTGCCTAAATTATGTATGCAATATTTTTCGACAGTGAGTTTAAGTTTAAGTTTACTTGTTTTTGTCTGTGTTCTTTGAAGAACCGTGAAACAAAGAGCTTTCTTTGGTTTTTTTTTTACTCCGCGTAGTCACGCTGCTGAATCATTACCAGGTTTTATAGTGAATAACCACAAGATCTTTTTGATGGTGGTGGTGGTGGTGGGGGGGGGGGCTGAGGGGTTAGGGTGGGACTTACCGGAGGTGTAAAGTCCCATAGGTTGTCAGGACAAATTTCACCATATTGTGAAAAGAAACGTCATTGGCTCTGCGCGTATTGCGCGCCTATGTTTAAATTAGCCGCCAAAATTACCCATTTATACCTTTTTCTTGCGTGACCTTTCCACCTACCCGTATTAAATTGATAACCGCTTTGTGAAACCCGATATGCTGCCAATGCTGGCTCCTGATTGGTTGGGGCATGACCTTTTCAAATCATCTCGATTCTGACTGGTCCATTCAAAACATACTGCCTTCTGATTGGCTACGGTCTTAAGTCAACCATATACTACTGACATAACTCACCACAACAATAGCACAAATGTAGATTTGACTGCATTTTTATTTTCTCTGTTTCTTTACCCCATTTTTTGAGGGTTTTTTTCCACACATTCCATCTCTGATATGTGCAAAATGCCAAGGAAAACTCATTACATTTTCATTTCCTGTTTTGAAATTTCCGATTCTTAGACAACTTCTGGAATAATATAGTAGCCAATCAGATTTCGATTCGCCAGCATTTTGACATTGATTATCCCAGAGGTCTTGCATCCTTGGTGCTGACCAAAAGGAATGTGGCCTCTGGGAACGAGATTGCACAAATGGCGTCTGAATAAAGAGATGCGCATGGAGTTATTGGTTTCAGAGGTCATGGCATGTTTGAGTTTGATGTTTAAGTTTAATGATACTTTATACCAACTGTACAATAATATCATACATGAGAAAAATAACCAGATAAATTTATATACAATGTAAGTACAGTATGTAAAGGAAAGCAATAGGGGGGGGGGGACTGAATTCCCATATAAAAACTGCTCTCCTAACTAAAAGATAACTACTAATATTTAAGATTTGAGAAAAATATAACATAATAACGTATAGTAAAAGAAAGAAAAAATGTGACAATGTGGATAATTAAAAAAATAAATAAGGGAAAAAGTACAATAAGGGAAAAAGTAACTCACTATGTGTGTGTTTGCTGTATTCTGCAACCGAATGAAACAAGATCATTAAACTCCAGAAAGTTTAGTATCAGCAAACGATATGCACTGTAATTTGTTACCTGGATACCAGAGAAGTGGTGGAACAAAACAACTTCATCCACTCACTCATCAGCAGTTAATGACATCTCATCTTCACTTTCTTCGGTTGGCGATCTGTTTGAAACACTAGATCTTACTGACATCATCTCAGAACCATGAAGAATTCTGTAAGACGTGCCTCCAATAAATTGAAGGTCCCCTGCTGCACTTAACTCAGTAATGTCAACTTGCATCAATCAAGGACAAAAGAGGAAAGGTTTGTACACATAAGAGGAAAGAAAAAAATATTGTTGTAGCAAACTTATGAAGCATTACTTTCTGGTTTTTATAGCTTTGCATGGTCTGTCATACCTTTGTGTTATGCCCATCAGAAATATGGATGTACTGATGGACCATTTTGCTCTGAAGCATTGAGAAAGTGCTGGCGTGGTAAACCAGGCTGGCTAATTGTTGATTTTTAGCGTTTAAAAGATGTGCTGGGATCGCAGCAAACCAAGCCGGCCCAGTTAACTAGGCCAGCCAGGTTTATGTAATCAGGCCCTAAAGCAGTTAATATGCAAGGACAGAATGAAGAATCAGACCTTTTTGATTGAATCCACTTTATGGGTAAATATTCTGCTGATCTTATTCACACCGGTACTAGTCTGAGCCCTTTATGTGAGTTCATAACCTGAAAGGATTCAAACAATTCTGAGAAAATGTATATTGAGGTTTTGATTTGTTTCTGTTGTGCTTTTCTTTGGTTTCTCTTTTTTACCAGATTGTGAGGAGGCAGCAGACCACAAAATTTCTCAGATTATAATCGATGATTGGTCCATTGGAGCAATTCCATTATTTCCAACTCTGTGAGAAGCTCCTTGCCTGTCTCTGGCAAACCATTGCTCTTTGTTTTACGGCTGTGTATAATTTGTCCTCCTCGCAGAAGACCAAGACCTACCGCTGGTTTTCTGTAGCTGATGAAGGCATAACTGCAGTAGTTTAGTAATCGTAAAATGATATGTTCCGAAGATTTTCACAGCCAAATGGCACCCACTAAACTAGCAAATGAATGGAACGTGTTATACAGCAGATAAAGAAACTTGCTGCTGAAAAAGCACATACTGTTGTCTTTGCTTATCGTTTCTTAAAATGTGATATCCTTAAGAAAATAACTTTTATTGTGCATAAATGAGTGACTGAGAACACTTACCATCCACTTAATGAAAAGGCTTAATCCCAAATATGGCATGTGAATGAAAACTATTCATTTACCACTCCTGCATTTAGGAATGAAAAAAGCAGGTCTGCAACAAATTGCATTACTTCTGTACCTGACTAAATGTCTATACTGCAAGAGTCTCCAGGATGGAGAAATCTGACACGTCCCACCATAAGGGTAAAGTTCTGTTGGTTACCATTTTTTAAAATTCCAGGTTGGGTTTACAGGTGTTATACAAGTTGAATGATCTTCCCACAAATGAACGTTACATAGTAACTTAAATTCTTACCAGGTTTGTCAGTTCCAAAATCTCATTACTTTTCTCTTGTACGAGATCTATGAATATAAACAACCCCATACACAATGCAAGGAAAAAGTTAACCGTTTATCTCATCATGAATAATTATTAAATTGTACGGGAGGAAATGGAAATGGGTACACGAACAGATTACCAAAAAAATGAATTCGGTTTTTAAGATATGATTGTCTCCTGAGGAAGTTCTGATTATGCAGTTTTCCAAAACTTTATGTTATTTACGTGATTGATTGAAAAGGATAAAAATATTGTAGTGACTTGGCACTGCAGATCTGTTTTTTGAGAAGACCAGCTGGTGCATAAATACGTGAGCTAGCTAGGGTTCCATATATAGTTTGATTGCTCATGTGTTTTTGAGCAGGTATTTGCTTGCATGATGGCATGCACTTTCCAGTTCGTTTCTTTTGTTAAGCATGCCCAGACCAAGTTTGCATAGAATGAAGTATTTTTCGGTAATACACAGATTGCATGTTTTTGTTTTGTTTGAATAAAGGCTAGCACAGGCCATTATTTTCTAGCACAATGTAAACTCCGTTTTACTATCCTTTAGGGACCAAATGTATTTACTCAGTTACATATGTGTATGTCAGGTGTCGTTATGAATTCTTCTACTTCGTGTTTTTTTAACAAGATCTTCACAAAACTTTGTAATTTTTGTTGTGTACTGTAGGCTTAGCTAATTTTGCAATTATGATATGGGCAGCAGTTATAAAAAGTCGCTAATAAAGCCAAAAAATCGCTACTTTTCACTGTTTTTTGATCATTGTCATTCTCCCTCGAAGGCTTTTCCAATTGCTCACAAAGCTGTGTTCTTTTTTCAGTTGAAAGAACTTTGCTTATTACGTCTTGTACCTTAATCAACTCCTGGTAGTGGAACCTTTGGCTTTCTAGAAGTACCCACAGCTTCAAAGTCATCTTAATGAACAGCGACTCCAAGGCATTTATGTCTTGTCCGAATTGCTGGAGAATTGAGCTGGGAAGGGTGTGTGAAAGTATTGACTATTGAAAGACCCTCCTGCACCAGTACTGCAGGTATCAGTGGAAAGGTAAAATGGATCATTTATCCCTGGTGAGGTTTTGATAAGCAAAACACCATTGTAAAACCGGTCAGACTTGTATCGGACAAAGGGCAAACTTGAGAAGAATGGTGCTCAGGCAGTGTTGAGAAGGTTGGACATGAAGATCTGCTCGGGACGACCACAAGCAAGCCACGAAAAACATCACACCAAGCAAGAAATGTAAATCATGGCAAGAGGGACGAACAACAATGCAAAAAATCGTTAGGCCGGTCCAGAGTAACTGAGACAGTCATGTTATCCGTGTTTACCAGGATTCTGAGGAAAACCATGGAATTACTCAGTGGTGGTGAATCACTTGATTGTTTTTTTTTTGTACATTCCTTTGCCAGTGCACTTGATAAATTCTGCTTCCATACACTGCATGTTGTCTTTGCACTATTTTCTTCCTGGCGGCGCATTTTTGTGGATCATTTATGACGAGAAGGGTCCATGACTTGACAAAACACTATTTTCTAATGCATGCACTCGTTTTACGAAGTTCTGTTTGCTTAGATACTCTGCAAACAATCATTGGGTGACCTTATCTAGGTCCAGGAACTTCAAAAGGCATTCACTCCCTTTCCGTGATAATGGTGTTCTGTTTGTTTTGTTCCTTTCCTGTAGTTCATAGTATATGTATACAAGTAGGAAGTAGATACACTGTATATTAAGGTCTGGTTTGATTTTTTTGACGTCTTCTTAGCATGTTGCTTTGGAACATTGAGTAATATGGTGAAAACAGGGATCCACTTGAAGGCCTCCACCCCCTCAAAGAACTCTATCGCCCTCTTCGAATGCAAATTCTATGTATCTATTTATTTATTTATTACAAGTTAATGGCAAATTATTAACAGACAGTTATAAAAAGGGCCATAAAAAGGGCAGTAAAAGAGTACTGCAACACCATCTAAAAACAAATCACCTTATTCAAAAATAGACTACAATACAAACATATAAAAATATGACCACTAGTAGCTAACTGTGAATAACTTAAGAGGAAAAAATCAAATTGGATGTTACGTGTATCGAGGAAGCTCTGGGAACTCTTCACACTTCAGCTTCCTCCCCCTTACTTTGGCAACAACCTTTAACTCTTCTCTCTTTTTGAACTTTCCTTTCCTGTTGGGAAACTGTAATATCATTTCGTACAGTTAGAAGAAAACAGAGGTATAGAAAATAGTAAACTACAGAGGTATAGTAAATAGAAACTGACTTACCATAGGTTCATCTTGGAAGTCCCAGAAGCTTGGACTGAGGCTGTGAGAAGGCGTTTCGGCAGTAAAGTCTGGTTGAACTAATAAATGAGGATACTTATTAGAACATAACAACGTAACATAACATAACATCACATCACAACACAACATAACAACATAACATAATAACATAACATAACATAACATAACATAACATGGCATAACATAACATAGCATAATGTAACAGCATAACATAACATGACATAACAACATTTCAACAAAGTAAAACTTACTCTCCTCTATCCTGGTGCTTTCAAGTTGAGGGAGTACATCATATTCAAAGCAGCCACTGCACCACCACTCTACACCGTTCCCTTCTTTCACCGCTTATCTATACTCTGGACAGGTTATTCCAGTATTACAAGTCCTGTGATTCCACAGCCCACACACATCACACTGAACACCTTCTTGCTGCACCCCGACTGGTAGGTTGCGTGTGATACAAATATCCGACGAAGCCAGAAATAGCGAAATTTTAACGAGTTTCAAAGTTTCAAAGTTTATTATTCAATTTCATAATTGAAATAAAAGGACTACACTATCCCACAAATAGCAGTGGCTAGTCTGGGCGGGTAATGTTTTACATTAATATTAAACGAAAGAAGTCAAGTAACAAATATACATATGTAAATAAAGAAATTACAAACAAATAAAGATGCATGTCTAAATGATGTCTATACATTCTTAACATATTCAAATGACAGAAAGCAAGTCAAGTAATTAAAAAAGAAAGAAATTACAAATTACGAGTTTACAAACTTGAAAATGAGTTACATCGATGGAAAAGTCCCCAGCAAAAACGAGATCGACTTCAAAGATGCTTCTGGAAACCCCTTGTACTGGAAGGTTACTAAAGATTCTAATGACATTACATGGATATGGTTGAACATGAAAGTTAATTGGGAATTTATCAATTTGAATGTGGCATTCCGATCGATTGTAAAGGAACCCACGAGATCCCTTCACGTGTATTCAAACTTGGGTGGTAGTTCCATCGTGGGGAATCGCATCACTGATTTACTCCGAGAAATAAAGTTCAAGAGAGAAGGTCGAGGTGTAGTTTACTTTGAACCACTCCACATTCAATATTTACCTGTGCGTTACGAAGTGATTGAATTCATCGAAGTACAAGTGGCGGAAACCAGCGGTGCAGGCGGAGACTTGGTTAAATTTGTAGAAGGTAATACCATTTTGACCCTCCACTTCAAAAAAGGATAAAAAAGGAGAGTTTACAGAATTGCTTTTAATCATGTCTGTTAAAAAGCGAAGAACGACCAAACGGAGGACGAAAGGGCCCAAAAAACGAACCACCAAAAGATCAACAGTGCGAAGAGGACGGAGACAACATCCGCAACGAGTGCCCGTGCCAGATTTTGTTGCCTCAACATGCGGGGTGGAAGTTTGACACGTTTTCGTACAGACGAGGGCTATGGTCAAGATGGGTTCCGGCTTATTGAAAGGCATCTTGCAGGGAGGCTTACAAGGTCTTATAAAAAGTCGTAACCCTTTAAAAGTACCAACAAACACTTTGAATGGTCTTGCAGCAGGATTGAAACAAGGTGTGAAACGAAAAGCCGAAGAAGCTCTGAAAAAGGAAATAAGTAAACGATCCAAACAAGTGTTGAAACGAAAGGACGTTAATAAAGCCATGAAAGTTGCTGCTGCTTTGTTTCCAAAACACGCCAACAGAGCTCGAGACATTTTTGGTGTGTAAAAATGCAACCGATTCCTTTGAGGGTTCGATGCGTTCGAAGTGAAAGAGGACTGCCTCAACGTGGTGGATTTGTACCATTGTGGAAAATTTTGAAAATGCCTCGACAGCGAGGGGGATGGATAAGTCAAGACATAAGTCGACCTCCTGGCTACGACTTCTCAAGATTGCTCGCACGGGGAAAGTATAAAAACCGTTCCCAACGTAGAAGAGGTACTAGTAGTCAACGAAAAAGACCGAGAAGAAGAAGACAACGGCGCTGAAAAAATGACTGAAAATACCATAGTGACTCACAACATGTCTGAGGGAACGACGAATGGTGCTCTCAATCTGTTCAAGGTTCCAAAAACAGACATCAGTACGGTTGCCTATCGAATGGTTACCATTCAACCAATGACGACAGGCATTAACCCCATGGAATTTGTCATTCCTGGGTTGGATGGTTTTACCGATTTGGGAAGGAGTTACTTCACCATGGAATTGGCATTGAAAAAAGACGATGGGGGAAATTTGGTTGCTGCTGAAAAATTGTGGCCTGCCAACAGTTTGGCCCACACCATTATCAAACAAATCGATTTGCACTTGAATGGAACTTTGATCAGCCCACAATCGGACACGTACCACTACAAGGCTTACTTTGAATCTCTTCTCAACTTTGACCGAGCCGATGGTAAAACCATCTTAAGACCAAGTGGATGGTACAATGCATTGGATTCTCCCCCCGAGTGGACAGCCAACAACACCAACAAGGCAGGACCTCATCAACGTTACACTGATTTGCCCCAGAATCAGAAAAACACTCTGGATGCCATGATTGCTGAAACTGCTGAGTATGCTGGAGGAAGGACAAGATCTTTGGTTTTCAAACCGCATTTGGAAGTCTTTCACACTGGCAAAGTGTTGGTGCCTGGAGTGGAAATAAAAATGAAATTTCATTTCAATAGCCCCAATCTCTTCATGAATGGAGTTGGTTTGGCAGCGCGTTTGAATGAAGCTGATATCAAAATTCGGTTTCACATGTGTCAACTGAGGTTGAATGAAACCGTTTTCATGAATCTGAGTGCCAAGAGGGAAGACGGTGAAGTTGCTGTTTATCCCACTGTTCGTAGTGAAATCAGAACCTTCAGCATGGATGGGGCCCTGACTCGCTTTGACATACCTAACCTGTTTCAAAACCGAGTGCCTGACAGAATGATTGTTGGTCTAGTGGACAGCCGTGCGTTCAATGGAGCAGTCACCCAAGATCCCTTCTGCTTTCAGAAATTTCAGTTGACTTCCATCAAGCAGATTGTGAAAGGGGAAGAATATCCCTATGAAACCCTCCAGCTGGTGGGCAACAACTCCTCCAAAGATCTGTTGGGATACTTTAGATTTCTGCTAGCCAGTGGTGCTGTGTGTAAAATGAAAGGAAACATGGTCGAACAAGATGACTGGGGGCAAGGCAAAGGATGCACTCTGTTCATGTTTGACAATGTAGCCAGTGGTTGTGCCGACAGTGCCAATCTCAACCCCAGACAAAGTGGAGACCTTCAACTGAAGCTCGAATTCCAAGCTGCACCAGGCAGCAATATAACTGTAATCGTCTACGGAGAATTTGAGAATCTCATTGAGATCGACAAGAACGGAGCTGTGCTGTACGACATCTACATACACTAAAAAAGATGGAGCATGTTGCCTTGACCGACCAACAGTTAACTTACTTGGCAAGAGAAGACCCAAAGTTGAAACCAAAGTTTTATGGTGTGGTGCTCTGTGATGGTTTACCCAAGTCGCCCGTCAAAGACATGACGAGATCCAAGGGCTATATTGTGAACACAGACCCTCACGACCAGCCCGGTCAGCACTGGATTGCTTTGTGGACTCAAGGAAATGTGTGTAAAGTGATGGACAGTTACGCCCTACCCTTGGACTTTTACCATCAAGCTGCTCCCTTGAAAGATTGGGTGATGAAACATTGGAAGTACGTGGTGAGCAATGGAAGGTCCCTTCAAGGAATTCACAGTAAAGCTTGTGGACATTACGCCTTGATGTATTTGAAGTGTCGCGCTCATGACATGAACTTGCAAGATTTTACAAACAATTTTTCAACATATGATAGAGTAAACAATGATCACGAAGTAGGACAAATGATCAAAGAGCTAATTACTAATCAAGATGAAAAAGGGTGGGAAAAAGTGTGTTGTTGCACTCATCTTCAAACTTGTCAATCACCACATGATCAAATGATTACTACTTAAATAAAAGAGTGAAATGTGAAAAAACTTGAGTCATTCTTGAGTCATCATGCAGAGGTGCAAACCATTTCGTTTTCACACCCCTTCTTCAATTTTGGTAGTGGGACCTTCGGGATGTGGTAAAACCGTGTTTACACAAAAACTCCTTTTGGAGAACTCGGATTTGTTTGAAACACCCCCATCTCAAGTTCATTATTGCTACGGTGCATGGCAAGATGGGTTTCGACCCATGAAAGATGAAGGTTTTGTTTTTCACGAGGGGATTCCAGACCACCAGGAATTAGCGAAATGGTTCCCAAAGGGAAGAGGTGTTTTGGTGTTAGACGATTTAATGGATGAAGGAAGTGGCGACAAGCATGTTTTGGATCTCTTCACCAAACATTCCCATCATCAAAACATTACAGTGCTGTATTTGTGTCAGGACATGTTTCCTGTAGGGAAATATGCCAAAAGCATTTCCCGCAATGCTCATTACATCGTGGCATTCAAAAACCCCCGGGATCAATTGGGTGTACGAAATGTCTTGTTGCAATCGTTTCCCTCCGATTGGAAAGACTGTTTGGAAACCTTTCACATGGCAACATCCCACTCTTTTGGGTACTTGGTTTTGGATTTGCACCCGGCCTCGTCGGATGAATTTAGGTTGTGGAGCAATCTGTTAAAAGGAGAGGGTTGGACAAGGAGTTATCACAAACAACCAAATGGAGTCACCGAGAAGAAGTAAGAGACTGTGAGGAGGTAGCCCCGACTTGGGCTGGATGTGCTTTGAAAAACTGATAGGGGATCATCTCAATGGAATGAGTATGGAGGACATGGATTTTGAAAAGATGAGAGAGGTATATAAATTAGCTCGTTTGAGAAAAGGACAAAAAATTCGACAACTTGTTAGAGAGTACAACGAGACTTATTTTCGTGAATTGATACAAACTCTGCAAGAGGAAGCATGTCGTCTGATGATGGATCCCGACGTCGTAGACAAGCTTTTCAAGGTGCCGTATCACCTGCGGGGGTCGGCACGTCGGTCTCTAATCAAGTATCTCCTGACACACTTCAAGAATTAGAAGACAGAGCCAATTGATCAAGCTTTTGCAAACATGGGAATTGCTGACATGAGAGCTTATTTGGATGCATTACCCCCTCCTAATTCTCTTTTGGCACCAACTGGAATTGGGAGTCGTGCGTCTAATTCCCCAGTAAGTAGTGGTGCACGAACCCCTGCGAGTCACATAAGTGTACCCTCGGCGGGTGGATCGCGAGACGCGACTGGTGTAGGGAGTGTGAATAGAAACAACCGAAGTAGGAGTCAAAGTCGAAGTCGCAGCAGTACTCCTCGTGCAAGAGTACCAGGAGCCCAGAGAGGTCGTGCAAGACGAGGTCGTGGACCACGCGTAAGGGGAGGTTTGACAAGAAGACCGTTGCACTCTTCACCAATTTCACCCCAAAGTCAAAACTCAACACCGTCGTATCACCCGAGAAATGTGAATCAGGCTGATTTACAGCGCCGTTTGCAGATGTTAATGCAAGACCAAGAACAATTAGCACAGGGGAGAGAAATCAAAAACATCACCATGACCAATAGTATAGTGACAAGTTATAAACAGGGCGGTAGTCCTTCGGTGCAAACCAATTCATCTCGACTTTCGACGTGAACAGCAAAATGGGTTCCAAGGAGCAACTTGTAGTGTCTCTGGTAAACGACCCACAGTCAACTTACAATGCCTCCAAACTGGAACCAGAACTATTGCAATGCATGGACTCGTTGTATGCTTTCTACCACAAACGATGGTGGTGTTACAAAAATATGTTGAATCATTTCAAATGTCGCAATGCTCTGTTCCACGGGTTGACCTTGTTGCTGGTGGCCATTGGAACGATCGTGGGTCCCGTTCTGGAAAACATCATACTGGTGACTTGTTTGGCTGCGGTTGGAACTGTTGTCAAAGGATGGAATGATTTCAAAAACTATCGTTTCAAAGAAGAGATGAGTCGATTTGCCTTCACCACCTATGCCAAAACTTTGATCGAGTTACGTACGTTTGTGCGTGGTTTGCCACCAGAGGGTTTGGAAGGGTTTTTAGTCAAGATGCAAACCTTGGATGACACTATCATCGACTTTACACCCCCCTTGCCTAAACATTGTGTACAGAAGTATCTTCGTTTACATCGGTATCGATCAGTGAGCGGACAATGCTACGTTGACGGCCGATCTAGACCCTTGATGTCCAAAAGTCATTGGGAGGAAAAGGACAAAAAAAAGTGCTCCCATCCACCACTGCCACTTTCTACACCATGGTCGTCCGACGGGGCAAACAAAAAAGAGGAAAAAGAAGAAAAGGAAGAAGGGTACAAAGAGGTGGTGCTCTGATTCGACGCAAACCCCGAACAGTGGACAAAATTGCTGAGGGAATGAGCATGTTTCTAGCCGGACTGGCTCCTACGTTTGCCACGGCCTTTGGCAAATTGGGATCCCAAGCTTTAAAAGGCATCACTGACAATGTCAAATTTTACAAACGCTGAAAGCGTGGGAAACGATGAAACGCGTTAAGCGCCACTTGCCATTTTTGAAGTCCACATTACAAGAAGCCAATCGTTTGAAACGTCAAGATCTTTTGAAACATGCTAATGCAGATCAAATCAACACCTTGAGCGAAGTGGTTTTGAACTTACTGAAAAACAAGATTCCCATCACACCACCCATCATGGCCAAACTACGACCTCATAAAAGCACCTTGAGAGAAGTTGGACGACGTAAAAATTCAGTCAAAAGACGACGAGAGTTATTGATAGGTCAACAAGGGAGCGGATTGTTTCGGGGTCTCAACGACGTACTATGCCAATGTACCAAATGAATCTAGTTGCTTGGGTGAAATTGTTGCAAGACGTGAACCGGGAGTCATCGAAATGGGAAGAAAATTCGTGGTATTGGAAACATAAATATGAAGAGCTGTATCGCGAATGCATGTGCATTCTGGTATCTCAACTGTGCGAAAGCTGTCGTGAAATAGAAGACAGAGAACTTTGTTCAAAGTGCCGAGAACTACCGGGACGGAAGAAGTCTACATGATTCCTAAAAATGAAATGGATAAATTAATCCAATACTGCAAGGGAGAATTGACCGAGAATGCTCAGTTGACAAAAGCAGCCAAGTTGGCCGCGGAAAAACATGTGTTGTTGAATTCTGGGTTACCTCCACCTGTTATCAATGCCAAAACAAAACCATTGAGTCAAGAGTTAATGAAGCTTACAAAATGCATTCGTCAATTTCCCGGTGGAGTTGGACCCGGTGGTCAAGGTGGGATTCCTGGTGAAGACGAGGAAGAAGGCGATTTGGTAACAGGGCCTGTTGAACAATGGCTAAAGCAAATGATAAAAGGAACCCCCTCAACACCCAAACCCACAATTGCTTCACCGTCTAAAAAAGGCAAAGCTGCTTCAACAAGCCGAATTCCTGTTAGAGTAAAAGTGGAGGGCATTCAAAAAAGGTTATCCGACATTCGGGAATCCATTGACAACATTGGAAAAGGCAAAGGCAAAGGCAAAGGCAAAGGACCTACACTATCAGACGGAATTGTTGGGACACTTTCCTGTCTGCTTGCCCCCTCAATGTTGGCGTATAAGATATGGTGACTAAACTGTGGTTAACAACATTGAGAGGGAGAGGGGGACAGCGAAAAGGAAACAAATAGCGTTTAATTGAAGCGTCCCAACTATTTTAGACCGGTACTGTGTTGGAGCAGGAATTTAAAGTACATGTTGACAGATAAGAAGGTTAATTTACACTTCGGTCATACGTGACGCAGGTTTCGTGGGTTGTTACGTCTACAGCGATTTCCCAATGTTTCTATTTGCAGGGAACTGATGTAATTAAGCTGTAGTTATTTTGGGTTTTCATATTTCATATAAAGAGACCCGTAACACTGAGAACGTCCACTTGGCAAATTTAGTTTTTTGGGAGCACAACATTGAAAAGAAAACGAAAAGTGTGCATTATGGTTTTCAAGTGTAAGATTGATAGCGTGACAAGGGCACGTGTATACTATCTGTGTAAAATTCAGGGCTTTCCGATACGAAAAGTCGCTCGAATGTGCCATATTTCTAGAGGAAGCGTGTGGAGAATAAAGAAAGAAGGCCTTCGTGAAAACAAAGAGTGTATGGAACACGGCCGAAAGGGACGACCGCCCAAGTTAAGTGCAAGAGACGGAAGACAACTTGTGAGGGCCATTAAGCGTCTTCGAGGGAGAGAGGGCAACTTTTCCTGTCAAAGAATAATGCAAGAAGCCAGGATTTCTCCGCAGGACGTATCAGTGAGAACTGTGACCCGCTTTCTAAACTCCCAAGGGTTCTATTATCTACAAGCGCGTAAAAAGGGTGTCCTGAAGGCCGATGATATGAAGAAAAGGCTAATGTTTGCGCGAAAAATGAAAAAAGACTATGGAGCTGACGTCTGGACTAAACGAGTCGCTTTCTATCTTGATTGTGTGTCGTATGCCTATAAGAGAAATCCACTGGACGATGCTGTGGCTCCTAAGGGACGAATTTGGCGAAAACGGGCCGAAGGACATACGACTGGTTGCTTGGCGAAAGGGAAAAAAGAAGGCACAGGTGGACGATATGTGAGACTTATAGTAGCTATATCCTACGATAAAGGTGTATTAGCTTGTTATCCATACCAAAAAATGACTGGACGCTTTTTTGCTAGTTTTATCGATGAAAATTTTCTGCGGATGTTTGCCCTTGCCGTTAAGGGGGAGGAGAACTTATTTGTACAAGACAATTGTCCATGTCAGAATTCCACGTTAGCCAAAGCTGCCATGATGAGGACCGGTGCAAATTTACTCAAGTTTCCAGCGAGATGTGCTGACGTTCTTTGCCACGAAAACCTGTTTCCGGTGGTTTCCCGAAAACTACAGAAACAGGTCACTGAGCGCCAAATTGCAAGGGAATCGTACAGTGATTTCGAGGCCCGAGTTATTAACACCTTTTATTCCGTGCCAATCGGGACTGTTCATAAGCTCATTTCCTCCATGCCTAAGCGTATTTTAAAACTTATTGCTCTAAAGGGCGGTCGGCTAAATTATTGAATGTTAGATATATTAAGAGTGTATAAACAATGGTGTCCATTGCTGTAATTACCGTATTTTTCCCCTTGAAGCGATACCAAAACTGTATCATTGATAGCTGCTTGCTACACAATAAACTGTTAACACAACAGACACAATGTGTGCGAGCGTCCATGTGACGCTTGAACTAAAGTAATGTTTGATTTACTCTCTTAAATATTATCTACCGTTTTCTTCTGGTCTGTATGGATGTTTTTGGGTGCAACACAAATAACTTTCTGAACATTTTTCGATTCTAGGCCACAGATATGAAATCGACAACTTGTAAGTTGTTTACAACGTATGTTAATTACGTTAAGTGTACACCAAATGGTGACATCGATTGTCAGTGTTTTCACGAAATATACACCTTTCGAAATAGCCATAAAACAAACTACTGTGCCATAAATGATGGAAAAGAGGTACAAACGATGAGCCCTATGAAATGAGGAAAAACCTGTCCTTACAAGCCGGTAAAAAGACGTTGTACTTGACGTGTACACGGGTCACCATACATTAATTCAATAAAGATATTGCTAAGTTTCTTTAAGCGAACTATAGTGTCACCATGCTCCAAATCTAAATAACTTCTATTACCTGTATTCAAGAGCAATGAACATAGGCAATTTCATGTAAGTGTGAAACACCCTTTTCGTTTATTTTGTCATTCCATCATATGTGCCAAGGAGGTTATAAAAAAGGGTCTGGAAAGTATGGTGACCCGTTACGGTGACCCGTTGAGTAGTGTCACCATTAGTACACTATATTTGTGGGAAGATAAGTTCTGCAAAACAACGCGGGCAGCTGGGGATGATCTGTTGTTTCTCCTCGGTAATTTGGCTGTGGAACGCGAAAACCTTCCAACGAACCCTCATCATTTGCGATTCCCTTTCGTCAAGTACTCCTCCGCGCACCAAACTTAATTCCTCTTTACTAGTGCAAAAAATGGGGGTATTGCTGGTGAACTCGATATCCTTGCAGAAGTGGGTTTTCGGGGCTGGTAGATGATTTTTTTGTCCCTCCAAAAGAAGTAATAAATCGTGCCACGGTATGATCTGACTACACCACCGGAAATCATTCAGAAAAACGACTTCTGCTGTTTCAGCGCCTAGCCATGCAAATGTGGTGGTAGCGGGGTTTGTGAAAGTTTTGAACACGGTATTCAAAGGATTCAGCAAAAATGTTTTTCCACAATTCGCGGGTCCTTTTAAAAATACGTTTCTATACTTGCCACGGCCTTGCTGTAAAAGATTTCTGACTGCATCAGAAAATTCGTGTCGGCTAATGTCATTGCGTTGCAAAACCTGCTCAGCCATCTCCAGCCATTTTCCCTGGCAACCTTCCACACACGGGCTCCCGATCTCGCGGTAAAGAATTTCCACCCTTGTTAATTTGGAGCGTGCCAAGTCAAACTCAGCATTTTCCATTTCCCAGCCTATGCTTAGGGCCTCCTCCACAGCTTTGGCACCTCTGTTAGCTATAAATTCTGCAAGGTCAGTTTTTCCCGCTCTTTTTTGTTCACTCGCTAGCGCAACCAGCTGCAAACGCGTTTTCATGTTCTTCTCAACTGCAATTTCCGATACGTCAAATATTGTCAGTGTCTTCTTTCGCTTGCCTTTTTGGACACCTCCGTCACCATCTGCGAGCCAACTAGCCCAGGTTGCGCTGCTTGCATTTGTCGTTATTGGTGCCCCAATATTTCCCAGATCTGGGTGATTCGTTGAGTGTACAGATAAACTATCTTCCTTCGTCGTGTACCTCCAGGCGGTGTAGTAATTTTCATGGCGATCACTAAAGTTCACTTTCACTCCGTACACCTGGTCGATATAGTTTCGCACACGCAGCCAGCGTCTTCGACCGCTCAGTTTCACGGCCATATTATAGTGTACACCTCCATGGACATGACCTTCCTGACTACAAACCCAATGGACAACTGCGCAATTGGACTCGGGAACTGCATTCTCAAATGCGTCCAATATAATGCGAGCAAACGCTTCGCGTGTGGGTACAATCTCTAAGTTAGCTTGGCTATATGTGATGAGATACAATCGCCTTACATCTCGTGAGTTCAAACCCTCACTGCTACCGCTACCGACTTCCTTTTCATCAGTTACGCCGGATGTTTCACCCTCTCTCTCCATACAATCGGCCATAACGGAACTTCAAATAATTTCTTTCTGTATTTACGCGACCTGTGTTGTGAGAATGCTAACGTCGCATTATAGAGCGTTTTATTGCGTACAATTAACTTAGAGGTGTTTGTTTATGACATGCAAAATCTTTCGGGATCACGCCATCACTCCGAGAACCCAAGATAAATATGTACAAATCTTTCTTATAACCTTACAATGTTGTTAAAAACATAAAGAAACATTCATTTTCTGTCCTGATTATTTCTTGTCCTTTAAATCCCGAATTCGCGCCTACAAACATCAACCCGAAACGTGTACACACGTGCCTTAGGATTTCCCGCCTCTGGAGCCACCGAGCAGTCACATACCAAAAATTCCTCTTTTGAGACACTATCAGACGGAATTGTTGGGACACTTTCCTGTCTGCTTGCCCCCTCAATGTTGGCGTATAAGATATGGTGACTAAACTGTGGTTAACAACATTGAGAGGGAGAGGGGGACAGCGAAAAGGAAACAAATAGCGTTTAATTGAAGCGTCCCAACTATTTTAGATCGGTACTGTAGTAGAGAACTTGAAAAGTTGAAACCCTTACCAGATTGGGAAGATTGGGCCAAAGGCAAAAAGTTGAGGCGCAAGTTGGATTACGACGATAGTGATTAAAAAAACATGGGAGCAAGAAAGAGAAAAGCCCAACCACCGACCAGACGAAAAGGAATCAAACGAAAAAGAAGTCAAAAAGGATGGGGTTTTGATATTCAAAAATGGCTTGCCAAAACAGGCATGGAATTTCATTGGCCTGGATACCAATACATGGGGCCCGGTACACATTTGGCCAAACGTTTGAAACGAGGAGATCCCGGCATCAACCGATTGGACAAGATTGCCAAGCAGCACGACATTGATTACAGCAAAGCGGGACACAATTTGGAAGCCAAATGGAAAGCAGACGCCAAAATGATCAAGGCCATTGACTGTCTACCCGGTAGAAAAACATTAACGGAGCGCATTGTCAAAAAAATAATGCAAGCCAAAAAACGTTTGAAAATGTAAACTCTTTTTTTATTATTGTTGTCATTAAAAAGTATTTAAAACACATTCATGCCTCCTCAGCCATGTCTGCTTTGGTCGGGTAACGTTTCACCTTTCCGGGGTAACACTGCCAAGGGCGAATGGGTGAGTCGAGGGGTTTCCATTCAAACTGTTATCAAATAAAAGAAAAACAAACATTTTCATTGACATCATTTCTTTATTTTCATTTAAAAACAGCAAAATACAAGTAATTACATCGAAGACAAGCATCGTAATACATGTGATCATTAGCGTTACAGTCAAAACATGTGTCGTATTTTTTACACCCAGTGACCTTCGCCCACGCTTCTTTTTTTCCACGCCATCCTCTCAGTTCTAATATCGTTCTCTTTCCATATCCTTTCTTCAAAGCGTTAGGGTAAATATGTTTACACTTTTTGTAAAATACAATTTCTTTCAAAATGTGTTTGTGAGAACACATGCAAATGGACCACACTGCTTTCATTTCTTGTTGAACCTAACAAAAATTAATAAAAAAAACTTTTCTTAACAGCATGTTTTCTTAATCTCAACAACGTGGCGCGTCTCAAAGTTTGCAAAAACATTACATAACAATGGGAACATTCAGTGCGATGCCAACTCACGGAGGAGGTCATCTGTAAATGAACCTGCGGAGGACAATTAAAGTGTACGCCCACAACCAAAACACAACTTCAACAGACGTTTCAAAATTAACATTTTTACTGAGAATGAAAAATTACGCTGAAATTTCAATTCACATCCCAAACAACAAAAACGGTGCCACTTTGGAGAACTCTTCATTTCGTCTTGCACCTGAAAAAATACATTTTTAAAGTTCGCAGTCAAACATCATGGCAATTTCATTCTTGAGGTCAAAAAGAAAACGGTGCCACACCATAAAGCTCTTCATGTCAGCCAATACCTAAAACAAGGAGAACACTTTGGGCAGCACCATTTAAACAATGCATCCATTTGCATGTGAACCTAAAAAGAACAAGTAGTGTCTTCTAAAAACGATCTCTACGTTTTAAACTTACAATGCGTCATGTTGAATAATGTTGAATAATACGAGTGATTCCAATTATTTTTAAAAATGTGTCTAAACTTAAAGTAACATGGAGGGCACTTAGTGCAATGCCAACTGAGTAAGCAGTCCATCTGAACGTGGACCTGAAAAGGA
This sequence comes from Siderastrea radians, assembly GCA_964017195.1. Classification (NCBI taxonomy): domain Eukaryota; kingdom Metazoa; phylum Cnidaria; class Anthozoa; order Scleractinia; family Rhizangiidae; genus Siderastrea; species Siderastrea radians. The sequence goes on along the minus strand of OZ024888.1, from coordinate 28,674,045 downwards.
TAAGAAACAAGTTCGTCCACTTTCCAAATACACTCTCATCATGCGTACAATAGCCATTTGTTTTTTCCACAGTTGAAATTTACAATAAAAATCAATTTCGCATCGAACACAACTAAAGCGATGCCACTTTTCCTTCGTCATTTGCGTAATCACCTGAAAAGATCGTCACATAGCATTTTCAGTAATCGAGTAGATGCCAACAGGTGATATTTATTACACCAATAGCACCGACGGAAAAAAGACGATGACCACATTTCTGAAATCACCTACAAAGTCAATAAATTGGAATTAATGGCTGGTGTGCACAACACAGCCAACACCACATCATCTCGGGTGTATTGTCTAAATGTTTTTGAAAGTGATATTGTTTACAATAAGGACACCAAATCAATGTTGTTGTCAGTTCCATTTCTTCCAACACCTATCAAAAATCACAAAAGCTTTTCGTCATTAAAAACGCAACACTTCTGGCACGAAGAGCACCACATAAAAAACGACGATGTTGACATTCGTCTTCCAAATGTTTTTCATAGTGAAATTGATGACAATAAGAACACCAAATCATTGACGCCTCCATTTCTTTAATCACCTATTTAAATAACAAAAGTTTTTTTTGTCAATGCGAGATATTCTGGTACGTGTTCATTTCTTCCATTACCTATCAAGAATGACAAGTCTTCCATTGGTAAAACAAATACGTTTCCACTCGAGGGCAATGGGAATGAGAATGAGTGTGATGACCACAATCAAAAAGAGGTTCGAATCCGTTCCAAAGCAAACAGTTGGCTTTGGGACAATCATAAGCTTCCAAATCAACGTGTGGAATATTCAATCGGGACAATATATATATATATATATATATTTTTTTTGACGGTTTTATTTTCAATGCTTTTACAAATATTGTGTAATCCCTATCCTACTATTACATTTTCAATATTACATCAATACCAGTTCTAATACAGTTTACAGTCTTATATGTGTTACAGGTATATCATAATTAATAATTGTTAAAAGTAAATTACAGATTCTGATTGCAAACAACAATTTTTTTTTTTTTTTTGCAAACAACTAAAAAATTACCAAAAGCGAAAACCGTCACACGAAAACACACACAAACACAATAGGCACAAATATGCATTTATCTTTCTATATAAAGAGAACAAGGCTAAACAATACCAATATCTATAGAAATTTAGCAAGAATTGCTTCCCATCTTTTCCTGAAACTTGCAAACGTCCCATTTTTGTTTGCTATATACTTCTCGGTTTCAAACTTATTTTTAACTTTTTTAAGAAAAATATTAAAGTCAGGATATATGCCAGCTTTTCTACACTCCCAAATACACAGTTTTCCGAGAATTATAAGATAAGTTTATAATATCGGACCTATTTGTAAGCCCAAGTATAATATCTTTTAAAGTCAAAGTAATGTTTTCCTCTTGTCTGAAATTTCTTTTGCCTCTTCTCTCCATATTAATATTTTTTTCTTCACTTCTTCAACATATGCAGCATCATTTAACATGGAAGTGTTCATTTTCCAGAAACCGGGTCCTTTTACACCTTCTTCTATTTTGTGCAATTGTAATGTTATAGCAGAATGATCCGTTTTTATGGCTGATACAATATCTACGTTCGCTACCATATCATGCAAAGAATCCGATATAAGCCAATAGTCCAATCGACAGAAAATGAAAGGGGACTTTTGTGACCATGTAAAGCTTTTTTGATTTGGATGTTTAATCCGCCAGACGTCATGTACATTAAATATATTTTGAATATTCTCTATTTGGTCAAAGATCTTTTTTCTTGTCGTCAAAAGCCCTCCCATTTTATCCAAGCTTGGGTTTAAAGGACAATTAAAATCGCCCCCAATAATTATTCTGTCTTCGTATATTTGATCTTCCTTTTTAAGGACATTAACAATATGTTCATAAAACTTTGCAGATTGACTATCATTGTTAGGTGCATAAACATTGAACAGAAGATAATTTTCATCCTTAATTTCGGCGTTTATGCCGATGTATCTTCCCATGGGATCAACAATCGTTCGCTTTATTTTGCAATCAAAGCCGTTACGCAACAGAATAGCAGCACCTCTCGCATTGCTACTCCCATGGGCAAATTCTATTGGAGCGCCCCATTCAGCTTTCCATTGTTTTTCTTTATCTATTGTCGAATGCGTTTCTTGAAGAAATATAATGCTTGCTTTTTGCTTCCTGCACCATGTAAACACTGCTCCCCTTTTTTTAAAATTACTTAGGCCTCTTACATTTAAAGATAGTAATTTAAAATCATCCGATACCATCCTTGAAGTTTTCATTTTTTCTGTCCATAATCAGAGAAAGGACGTACAAGCAATTCAATTTAAGTGAAAGAATATTGTAAAAGATTGGCCTACTGTTTAACACTTCACCACACAAACACAGACACACACACAATTTAACATATTTTACAAAGAAGACTAAGTCCAGAATTAATGTTATAACGTTAGCACTGAAGGAGATTCTAATTATTACTCCCTCAGTCGTGCCCCGCTCCTCAAAAAGCTGACAGGAAAAATAGTGCTATACCTGACATTAAAACACACTAAAGCTCATTGTATATAATTGCTCGAATTAAAGGGAAAATAATTGAAATAGTTGTTCATATTTCTTATTTGCTCAAAGTTTCGGATCAGACTCACAATATCTACGGCAAATTAGAAAAGAAATGTCTATTCACTGTTCTTAGCCGTCAGAGGCAGGTCTGAAGAAAGACTTCAGTTTTGCTGAATCGTTACCTTTATAAAGGATACGCGGAGGAACACTCCAAGGGATGAAGGCGTATTCTACATCTTCTCGGCTACGAATTTCCTCAAGATGGTGGTCTTTCAAAATCTTCCTCTCGTCTCTCACTGCCTTCGAGACATCATCGGAAATGAAGATTTTCGCGTCAAGATAGGGATTGTCCTTGAGCTTTGCGGCGGCGTTTCTTAATATAAACTGCTTGTCAGGATACCGTAACAAAGCTACGTGTATCGGTCTTGATGACTGCTCACCATTTCGTCTGTTTTGACTGTTCTTTATTGTTGTGCGATGCGCTCTCATGATTTCAATTTCTCTTTCAAGATTCATGTGGTTGACTAAAATATCTCGTATTATTTCTTCGCACGTGGAGCCATCTTCAGCACCTTCAGGGATATTCCAGAAGACGACATTATTTCGTTTTGACCGGTTCTCCAGGTCGTCAATCTTCGCCAACAATTTTGCCACGCTACTCTTGTCTGCTTTGTCTTCCAATCCCTGTTTTAAATCTTCGACTTCACTGTTTACAAAGCCAAGGCTTGTTTTCATTCCACCGACGTCTTCAAACAAAGTGTTCGTTCTTTCTTCTAAGTGTTCAAGCTTACCATAAATGGCGTCATGTCGCCTTCGACTATCGGCGTCTAGTTTATCGATTTTCTCCGCTAAACTGCCGATGAGCATTCTTATTTCTTCCAAATTATCTTCAGCGGGATCATTTGCTGCCTCGGAGCCTTTTTTGGACCGTAAATTTTTGGCGGCCATGTCAGGAAAATAGATATTCAAGCGGAGCTCGCTCGGCACGTCCTACTCCAAATCATTGACGCCTCCATTTCTTTAATCACCTATTTAAATAACAAAAGTTTTTTTTGTCAATGCGAGATATTCTGGTACGTGTTCATTTCTTCCATTACCTATCAAGAATGACAAGTCTTCCATTGGTAAAACAAATACGTTTCCACTCGAGGGCAATGGGAATGAGAATGAGTGTGATGACCACAATCAAAAAGAGGTTCGAATCCGTTCCAAAGCAAACAGTTGGCTTTGGGACAATCATAAGCTTCCAAATCAACGTGTGGAATATTCAATCGGGACAATAACTGTTTTTCAATTGTTCCTCCCTTGTAGGCGACAACATCTTTATCGAGGGAAGAGAGTTTCTCGTGCAACGTTTTCACTACAAACTCGACCAAGTACCCCTCGGCGGCATTCTCTTGTGAGCGTGCTTCAAAAGGAAGCGCGTGGATGTTGTGGAACACGTAACTCACAGTCCGCTTATCCCTCGGAGGTAAAGAGTTGTATTGAACTTCAGGTTTAAAATGAAAGCTATCCGAAAATCCATTCATGTTGCACCATCCCACTTCGCGAACAATCACTCTATTCCCTCGGAGAACGAAACCTTCGATATCCAATATCATACACACTTGACGCAAACCGGGGTTAATATGAATGGGTGCAGGACAACACTCCAAATGCGCGGGTTTTTGACAACAGGGTGTCCACAATATCCCCCACTCTTCTTTCTTGCAAACAAAACATTGTTCAATCAAAAGAGACTCATCTTCTCCACATACCTTATTCAACTTTTCTCGATGGGCTTCACGCGCTGCCATGTCTTGAATTTTCTCCTGGATCTCGGGAGGTAGTTTCTGCCAATGACTCTCCGCAGTGGCAACAACTCTCGGCTGAATCTTTGGGACAGCCACAGTGTGAGTGAACCGTCCTTCGGTCTTGATTTTTTTCACAACTGGTTCGATCTCCGGAGTTTCAGGGGCGGCGGAGTCTTGGGTCTCTTGAACTCGTGTTTCCATTGCGGGCAGCAATAATTCAATCCTTCAATAAACCACTCACAAGTCAACTGGGGGTAAATGGTCGGAATGGAAATGAGTTGATCTTCTTTCTTCAATTGAGCAGCAAAAGTTTTCAAACTCGTGGACTTGGTAAACGCTAATTCGTTTCCAATCTCTCTCAAGATGTCGCCAACTCGGGACATCGTATGAATTCACCTTCTTTCGCTCTCTCCTTTTATAACGCCAAATGTCTCATCTCGCAATGAATTACGGGGAATTATATAACCGAGTTATATAATAATAACACGTGAAAATTACACGTTTATAGGGGTACCCCCGTCCCCTCATTATGTAATTCAACTAATTCAACTGTTATGTAATTCAAAAAGTCACTGTTATGTAATTCAACTAAAACCATCACGTGTTGTGTTTCACGTGAAAGACTCAAATTATGTAATCTGAATAAAAATCACGTGGTATGAAAAAAGGGTTTAAAAGAAGCGATCTCGGTTCATTTCATTACAATTTGCCTCAACATGGCAAACCAACTACCTAAAGATGTTGGTGAAAATGTTGAAAGAAACTATGAGACCCACTAAGCGTCCCTTGGTTTAGACCTCAGTGATTCGGACGATGATTTAATTTGTTATGAAACAATGACTGAAAGCGATGAAGAGGAAGATGCATCGTGTAATGAAGCCATGGACAACTTTGAGCGCCAGCGTGCATTTCAATCACGTCTCATTCAACAGAGCGGCGGGGCAATGAATACGCGTTCAACGGGAACATTTGAATTCGAGCTTGAACCCTACGTGGATAGAAGAAGCAATTACACGGGGGTTCGTGAGAGACATTTCAATACGCGTTTAAGACAAGCAGGAAACTTTGTGGACACTCCCCATTTGGTTCCAGCACTGCAAGATGGTTTGAGGCGTGCTGTCAATCGTGTCTTAGCAACTACACCCGATTTACATGACCGAGATCGTCTCTATTTTACATTAAGTTCAAATCGATTAACATCCAATTTTCAAGGTTGGGGGTTACGTGCTGGGGAATGGAGAGAAGGCGGGGATCGACTAGATGGCCTTTTCAATCGATTGAGTGAAGCCCTCAACAGCAATGAGCAATTTGAAATGGATGATTCCTTTCAATTATCCATTACTCAAGTCATCCGCCCGCCAGAAGGAAGTGGGGGAAAACGACACATCAAACCTGGTCACCGACCCATCAGCATTCTCAAGATTTCCAAAAAGTCGATCATTCGCATCAATAATGACGACAATCTATGTTGCGCAAGAGCCATTGTCACAGCCAAAGCCAGACTCGACAATCACACACAATGGGAGTCCATTAGAAGAGGAAGAAAAACACAAAAAGAACTCGCATTGCTTCTCCACCACGAGGCAAACGTCACGCCGGGTCCATGCGGTTATGAGGAACTAACCCAGTTCGGCCATGCGCCATCTCTCTTTGATTACCGATTAATCCTAGTTGATGCCGATCGATCTTTTCATCGAAAGGCTTTCAGTCCGCCCATGGGTCCCAATGAAAAACGAATCATTCTGCTCCATGAAAAAGGACATTACGATGTCATAACAACTCTTACTGGATTTTTCGGTTCGAGTTATGTGTGTGCTCACTGTTTAAAGCCATATAACAGCGAAGGACGTCATCGATGTCCAATCAACAAGATTTTTTGTCATGCTTGTCGACAGCATGGGTGTCCTGATTTCAACGAGGCTTTCCCCCGGGGTCTCAAAGCAACTCAGCGTTGGGATCATTGTCATCGTGACTTCTTCGGGGACACTTGCTTTCAAGCCCATCGCACTCTCGATCACGTTGGCAAAGTTGCACCCGATACTCAACTCACGATCTGTTTCAAGACTCATCGATGTCCTCACTGCTTCAAACTCGAATCGGGTGTCAAAAAATATTGATTGTCTTTCCATATTCCCTCATAATAATGACAAACCTTACGCCAATGTCTAGATGTTTTGCGCAAGTTTGGAAACTTCAAATCCAAGCACATCTTCATTTTTTCAAAGTCCTCCATCGACATGGGTCTTGCCCATTTCGCCGATGTAGAAAAGTCATTGCAGTGTCTCGATGCAAACGGTAACACACGATGTTAATGTTTCCATAAGGGTTTCTTCTGCCGATCCTCTATCGGAAGCGTGACGGAGGGCATTTTCTTCATCTACCCAGACAAGGGTCACCAACTCGATAAAAGCTGTCACGCGATCTCTATTCAACACACGCCACGTTTCTTCTCTTCTTTCTCTGATCCTCTCGGCCAATCGAGCCAAATGTGATCTCTCGGGTCTTGTTATTAAACGCAATGCTTCTCGTCCAAAAATATTCTGAAAAGAATCCAAACATCGCAAAGGTCTTCGACGTGGCTTCATAATTTCACCCTTACACGCTTCAGACATGAACCAAAATGACGCCGTTACCGACAAACAAACCAATGCATGTCGGGATACTGTCGTTTGTGAGTCAACGAGGGGAGGGGGGTACCCTGTCAATCATAATTAATAATAAACCTAAGATCTCGTGACGTATTTCCCCTATGCCTCGACCTCATATTGAGACCCAACATGAAAGCGAGGTTTTGTGCCGCATGAAAGCGAGGCAAACCATCCTGTATCAGCCTACATTACTACTCTTGTCCTCCATGTCGGCTGGAAGGTGCTGTGCCAAAGTCGTCTTAGTTCTCATGGAAATGGCATGGCGATGTTTCCATTTCGTGTACCACCCAGGGGACGCCTTGAACTCTGGATCTGAGCTGAGTTCCTTCGCCTTAAGCCGAATCATGAGGCTGTTTACTGCGAGACCTGCAAATATAAAAACAAATGCGATCAGTGAAAGGCCAACATAAACAACTTGTAGGGGTGATGTAAGGAGTGCAGTTATAAATGTAATTTTAAGTGAACAGTTTTTACCTTGGCTTCTTTGATCACTGAACCAGTCAACCAACTGCTGATCTACTTCTGGATCTTTTGGCCGGTAGCGACCCATCGAGGCACGCTTGGCAGACATCTTTAACTCGCTGGAGAACAAGACATGCTGTTGGTTTCTCCATTTACGGACCATCGATTCCGATATGCTGTATTCGCGAGCAATTTCACGATTGTTGTTTAGGGCTTCCGCCTCTGCTACGATCTTCAACTTGAAGTTTAGATCATAGGAATGACGACGACTGTTTGGCATGATTACTGATTTACGGTACGCTGAATGAATTTTCGAAGAGTAAGATGAGTTTTGCAATGAATGAAAGATCTGTCAGATGAGTATTGTTTATAAACGCAAAAACGGATCAATTAGTATTCATAACTTAAAACACTGTTTCCTGAGAAGGAAGACTTGAGTGAATTAAAAAGTGTGACTTTTTTGCTATTGTCCATGTGTGACTTTTTTGCTATTGTTTGTAACGTGTGATTTTTTTGCTTTTGTTTTGAGAATGAAAGCATCGCAATTAGTAACTTATGGAAGCAAATTTTTGTATTACAACGAACGTGGTCAACAAAATTTCCTGTAATTCTGGGTGCGTCTTATAACAGGGTATTTAGGTGAAATTTTCATTTTGCTTACTTGTCAAAATCGTCTGTGAAAGTTTAGGGTGCGTCTTATAACCGAGTGCGCCTTATAAGTGAATAAATACGGTAGAGAACCCTGTTTCGTATCTACAAAACCATTTATGCGATGAACGGAACCACTCAAATTATGTCTGTTTAAAGACAAATCTGTTTCCATTACCATTTTTCCATTTTCAATAACAAAAGCTGTGTCATAGACACTTGGATCAACGTTTGAAATTGTTTCTTTAACACCATAAACAATTAGATGACCAATTGTCATTAATGATGGATTACGGACTGTACCGTGCAGGTCGAGATATATGTATTGTGGGGGTGAGCTACCCCACCTGTGAAAGTGGATAACTGTTTTGGTGTACTTCTCAAATGTTTTGGTTGTATAATTGGAAATTGAAATTGTCGTAGCTTGCGGTGTCACACTCAACTCATTCATTTCTGGTGGAAACCATTCCACAACCATAGTGTAATAACCGACCGGAAGTTTATATAGGTTAAAACCGAGGCGTGACCGGTACTGGTTGGGTGAGCCTGTTTCAAACAGGAGTTTGAGAGAGTAAGCTTTTTTATTTATTTGATGTGGAGATTCGGGAAAATCATTGATACCCAAAACCTCGATGTTGTTTTCACTCGAAGATTCATCAGTGTCTTCCATCAAGTATCTGAAGGCGTCCCTTTTTTGTGCCGAGCTAGTGACATGGGATTCATGAATTGATTGACTGACAAGATCTCTCATAGATGTTATTTCACTTTGCATAAAATCAACATTAACTGTGGATTTCGAATCATTGTCATCGGTGTGTAAGTTGACAATTTTATTATTATTTAAGTTCAAGTCTCCAGTCATACTGTTAGTGCCATCAACTTTGAGAAACTGTTTTTGTGTCATGTCATCAATTCTGTAGTTAACAAACTCGACACATGAGCGTCTCTCTTGTTTGATGGAAGATTAAGATTGGTAATTGAATGATTTTTCATATCAATATCAGCTGCTTTATCCAGTATTTTTACAAGCTGATTATCGACATACTTTTTGTTTGTGGCTTGATCTACTTGTTGTGGGTCTTTTACGTTGTAGATTGTATTATTATTCATATTAATGCTTGCTTCCATTTTCCCGCCTTCCTTTTCTGAAAGAAAGATATTTCTCGTGTCCTGATAGTTTATTACCTTTGACAGATCACCGTGGATAGGATAAGGATTGTTTTTTAATCGCAAAATATCGTACTTATTTTGCATGTCAATATCAGCAGAACCGCGTGCACTACCCTGAGGTCCACGATCACCTTTATCACCTTTATCACCTTTATCACCTTTATCACCTTTTTCAGCTTTATCACCTTTGTCACCTTTATCGCCTTTATTGCCTTTATTACCTTTATCATCTTTATCACCTTTATCGTCTTTGTCGCCTTTTAAACCCTGTGGTCCTTGAGCCCCATTCTGACCTTGTGGACCCGTGGCACCTTTTTCACCCCTCGGTCCATAAGGACCTTGTGGTCCCGCCGGACCTTTGTCACCTTTCGGACCAGGAGGACCCCCTGGAACAGGAGGACCCACTTTTTCACTTTCACTCATCGTTTGGCTAGTTCCACCTATTTGGCTGTTAATATACCCCATTATATATCTTCATCAAAATTTTTTTAAATTGATTTTTTGGGTTTGTCATAGTAAAGGAAAGAATATTTTTCATCGGTGGCGCGATCTAAAGTGTTATGATCCACACCTATTTCGTTTGCAATTCGTTTGTTTTCTTTTGGATCTAATCTGAAAATACAAAGATGGCTGCAGTTAACATGGATGTCTTTTGGTACCTTGTAAAAAGTTTGAGAGAGATAAATAACGCAGCAGTTTATATGACGCCCATTGATAAAATAATTTATGATGCTGTTTTGGTTTTTTTCACAAAGAAGATCATCAAAAACAACAATTTTTTGGTTGTCCACCAGAAGCTCTTCGAGTGGAATGATTTCATCATTATAAGCCTCAATAACCTCATAACCAACCTTGGGGTTGATTCTTTCAGCAAAATCCTTCAAAAAACCCTGGTATTGGTACTGGTGTAGGTTTTTTGAGAAGAGGTAGATTTTATCAAACACCAATAACTTATAAATCATATTCAGTAATAAGTTTGTTTTGCCAGAATTACTAGGTCCACAAATTAGCATTCAGAAAAAATCATCTGGCAAACAAGGATGGCCTTGTCTGTAGGCACTCTTGGAAGAAACTGAGGGAAGTGATAAATATGTGAACTTCATGTTTTTTTTAAATATATATCAACACTAGAAAATATGTCAGTAAAAAAATGGCATCAATTGGCGGAGGAAAAGTCGGCTGTCAATCAGCAAGAACAAGAAATTCACCAAAAATTCAGAATGGATAAAATTAACAAAGAGTTTGGTCAGCTTTCAGGAGAAGAGTTTTTTAAACCAAACACAAAAAGGCTTGATGAAAAGAGCAGCACCACTGCGGAAGAAGAAGAAGAGGAGCAGGAAGTTCCTGATTACACAATGGATGAATTTGATGAAATTTACCCTTTTGGTGATGAATTCAGACCGGATGCACCAACACCAGCACCATCACCAGAACCATCACCACCACCAACACCACCATATCATGAAGTTGTTGATGATGATGATGGTGATTTTCCACAACCGCCCTCACCACTGATGGAAGAAAAATCCACACGTAAAGAGTGGGGGATGCCGGGACCGGTTGAGCCTGAATATCCCCATGAATCAACCGTGTTGCAAACGGTCAATTGGTTAATAACGCAACACGGACATGATCCCAACTTCAAAGTAGGAAAATCGAAATTAGGTTTGAAAGGCAAAACCATTCGGGAACTCATAAAAATAAGAGATGGGATCTATGAAAAAAGAAGGGTAACCCAACCTCTTTCGAAATGGTTACAGGAGGGGAAGCAGAGACTAAAGTCCACTCCCCTCCCACAAAAAAGAGAAACTACTCGAACTCCTTGGGAAAAAGCTGTCATGAGCCGAAGACATTATGTTGAGCCTTCAGATGGTGACGAGGACTTTTCTGAACAGGATTGGGGGGAAACCGAAGGAAGCGGCATCACTGATGAAGCTGAAAAATTGATCAACCAACTTCATTTGAGCTTAGGATCGATAAAAGCAGGAAACAGCTCAATAGAACTAAAACATCAGGTATTGTATCTGCTTGATTCACTAGTTGAACTCGGCACAATCAATAAAAAGGAAAAGAAAAAATTATTACTAATTATATAAAACAATAATGAGCTTTGATATACTGCTTGACTCGAGCCTCGCAAAACTACAAATAGATGGAGAACGGAATGTTTCACACGATTTTACAGTGAATTTTTATCCACCGATCGAATTAGGTTCAGGAAACTATAAAGCCACGTTAAACAGACTTATCACAATGAGTTACTTATGGAATAACATTGATGCTTTGTACAATAACAACGAAATTCGCTGGAGAAAGAAAAGTAAAGAGTGGAAGACCTTAACTTTTCCGAACGGAATGTATGATTACAAAAGAATTAACAACTTTATTCAGCAACACACCGGTAAAGTAGACCCGACAGACAAAGACAGTGCTTTCATTTTCAATCTGTATTTCGATCTGTCAATTTACAGGGTTGTGGTTTTGATACATAACGATTACGAACTTGACTTGTCTCAAGGAAATTTCTATGAATTGCTTGTTTATGGTAAAAATATCTTGAGTGGAGATGTTGTTGGAAGAAAAATTCCAAATATCACAAGAGGTGTTGATTGGGTGTATTTGCACTGCGATCTTATCACACGCCGAACAAACAATGTTCCAAGCGATGTGTTATACAGTTTCTAAACATCAGGGCTTCAGGTTAGCTATCCGTTTCAAAAAGAACCGCTTCGGCTTGAGTGGCAACCTGTGAATAAAAGTTATATTGATAAAATGAGGGTTTGGGTAATAGACGGAAGAAACAATATTCTGAATCTCAATGGGACAGACATTGCAATCAGCTTAATGATTGAAAAAGAGTAAGGATTTTGTTGGTATAAATATACAGTTATGAATCATCCGAGCGAGTGGGCAAGATTCTTTGACGAAAACATCGGAAGTTATTGATATAAACACAAAGGGTCGGGTGTGATCCGTGACACCCTTGTGACCATCGGTAAAGTATTTAAAGGCAATGTAAAGAACGTGGCAAAGAAAACTGCCGAAAAAGCCACAAAAACAATCGCTGAAAAAGCGGGTCAGAAAATTTGTGAACTTGCTGTTGAAAAAGGTTCGAAACAAATACGAAAAATACTGCAAGAGCAAAAGCAAAAACCGTTGTCTCAGGATGCAAAAAAGAAACTTGCAAATATTTTGCAAAACCAAAAACCAAAAAAATCAGAAGACTAAATCGAATTTTGGCAAACGAAATTTGATGAAAATTTTTTTTTCTATTTATATAAACTCTTATCAACATGTTCAGAACTCAACCGTACCTCGAAAAATCTGAAGATATTCAAATCAATTTAGACACCCCGATAACCTTGCCTGGGAATAAACAAGCTCAAACCAAGTCGGGCTACAAATTCACCTCAATAGACCGAGACAATTTTTATGACTGGTATAACGCTTTCCACGTCGATTTTAAGTTTGAAGCTAAAGCAAACCGAGCCAACATTGGTGCTGACACTCAATCAGCTCCGATCAATGGTTCTTTCTCATTGATTAAGAATTTAACCCTTAACTCAGCGGGGAAAAAACTGTACGAGGCAAACAATATCCACAAAGGTATTTTCATTAAAAATCTGCTTGAATTTTTGGACGATTTTTCAAGAAGCGTGGCAAAAAACCAGTTTTGGTATCTTGACTCTGATGCCACCACAGTGACTGATAATAATGCGACGAACCTTGGAATGCGAGCAAGAGCACTTCTATCACATGAAGGTGAGATGGTTAAGACCATTATCCCTTTGAACAGATACTCTTTCTTCCAAAGGTCTTTCTGATAAATTGCTGCCACCGTGAAAACTTGAGTTTGAAGTTGCTCCGCAAGAAGATGAAGAAATGATTTTCCAAAAGGATGGAATGGCTCGAAGAATTGTTGTCTGTAAATTTGAGTTGTGGGTCCCACAATTACATTTCACTGGTAAAGGACAGACCTTGGCCAATGAAAATTTCTTGAAGCCAACCAAATGGAAATATCTGCAAGAAACTTTGCATAGCAGCAACTCCCTAAGGGATGCAAATGGTGTGTTTTCGATTTCTTCTGGGGTAAAAGACCCCAAACATGTCTTTGTATTCTTACAACAAACTCGGAAACAAAATGCTTATACACAAAACCCTTATATTTTTGACACATTTGATAGCGATGGTGATGCCTCAGCAAGATTGGACACTTGCAGCCTCAAATACGGCACACAATTCTACCCTGAGCTTGAACACGGCCGTGATTTCAAAATAAGAATTTTGAATGATTTCATCAATTTCAGATACAGAAAGAACGACTACAACACCGGTGTTCAGCTGCAGCTTGCCAATTTTGAGAAGCTATACCCAATTATCTACTTTGATCTAAGAAATACCAAAGAAAGTATGACAGGCGATTCAAAAAAGCTCCAATTTCATTACAGACTTAACGAAGCCGCTAATGCTCAAAACTACAGTATCTTCGCCTTTGTTTTGAATGAAGAATTTGTGCTGAAGCAAATTGGTAATGAGCTTGTTGTTGTTTAGAAAACAATTCTGAATATAATATACACACAAGATGAGCACAACTTATCATCCATATGAAATCGCACTGACTGATGGTCAGAAAAAGAAACTTCAAAAAGCTTATGTTTCGAAGACAGCTGTTACTCTGAGAGTCAAACCGGGCCAAATTGGGCGCAGTGACGAACTCCTTCTCACTGCTACTCAAATCTCACGACTAAAGAAAACCACAACAGCAGGTAAAGGAATGGAAATAAAATCAAGCCAGACCCAGATTCAAAATACTGCGCAGCGTGGTGGAAGTTTGTTTTCTGCAATGGTAGGTTTGGCACGACCTTTGATAAAGCCAGCCCTTGGGGCACTAGCAAGTGCAGGTTTGAGTTTTGGCGCTGAAAAGGTGCTGAAAAAGATACTCGGAAAGGGTTTTGGGCCGAAGGAAATTGAGCTTTATAAACTTGTCCATCAAATGACTCCTACTCAGAAAAAGGCGGCAGAACAATATCTTGTTGGAAAAGGTTTAGTAAAAGGAGGCGGCGCACAATACGGCGGCTTCCTTGGTATGTTGGCGTCTATCGGAGTACCTTTAGCCCTTGATTTAGTCGGAAAAATAATCGGAAAAGGTATGCAAACTCAACCACCACGCTCACGACAATGACGAGCACCTCCTCTACCACCACCTCCTAAAGGTAAAGGAATGCAAATTTAACCTCCACCTTTTTCGGAACTTGGGATGATTATTATTTGAAAAAAAAAACTGAAATTTGAAGATAAACCTCTATCCAACATTGACTTGAGAAAATGGTGCAACTTTTTACGAATTCCAATAAAAGGTATTTTTAGCAGAAATGAAACAAAACCCTTGTTTCACTCTCCATGTATTATCAACTTGGATGATTTTGGAAGTTTGGGAACTCACTGGGTATGTTGTTGGCCTGCCAAAGACAAAGGTACTTACGAGTATTTCGATTCATTTGGTTTTCCACCACCTTTGGAATGGGAACAAGAAATGTCAATGCATGGGATGACATATTTTTTCAGAAATGAAAACCGAATTCAATGGGAGAAAAGTGTGAGATGTGGTTACTACTGCCTTCTCTTTTTGAATGAAAGAAATAAAGGCACAAGTTTTGCCGATATTTTGAAAATGTTCTCCAACAATTCACTCTAAAACGAGGAAATAGTGAAAAATTATTTTTCATAAAATATATATGCAATGGAAGTGTACTGTGTGAAAGGAAAGCGGCACACACCCAATGTGCAAGGAAGTGAAAAGGTTGTAATCACAAAGAACAATCGAAAACTGTTAAAGGTAAAATGCACTAGTTGCGGAATAACAAAAACACGTTTTATGCCAGGAAACTAGGTGAGCCCTCCCTCGCGGAGGGCAGTGGTATATTTGGCGACGTTGCCATGGCGGTGGGTGATCTAGCTATTACAAAAGGGATCCCATTTCTTGCGAAAAAAAGTGTTGAAGCTGGACGATATTACGCTTCCAAAGCTATGAGTGACCCCAAACTGCAAAAGAAAGCAATAAATTACACGCTGAACAAAGCCCGCCCAGTTATTGAAAAAGTTGGTAGTGAAATGTTAAATCAACTTTCAACTAAAGTTCGACCAAACCAACGTTACAAAACTGACAGACCTGATTTGGATGGAGCTGGGTTTGATATACATGCAGCAATTGGAAAACTTCCCAAACCAAAACGAGGTTGGACATTACCGGGGCATAATTATACCGGGCCATATAATCCCCTTGAACAGCAGGTGAACTACGATCCAGAAACTGGAGAAATCTTAGAAATATATCAGAAACCGACAGGTGCAACAGATGCGATTGCTATTCAACATGATGTTGATTATGATGTTTGTTCCAACCGTGAAAAAAATATGGTGAAAATCTCAAAAAATGAAAACACAAAGCGGATAAAAAAATGGTGAAGGCTCTTGACGCAGTTCCTTACAAACAAAGGCAGTGGGGCCATGCGGCTGCAAGAAATGCAATCAATGCTAAACAAAAGTTAGGGTTGGGTTTGAAACAACAAAAAGGGACTGGTGTTTTGGATAAACCATTGGAAGTAGCGAAATTTGCTGCAAGTTTGACAAAAAAAACGATTCCTTCCACAAAACCTGTATTCGATCGGTATTGGAAAGGTGATATTGCGAAAAATGCTTTCATGGGACCAACTGGTGTCACAAGCAAAAAATTTTGGACTCATCCAAAAAAAGGTACTGTCATGCATTTGGTGAAAAATCCAAAAACTGGCAAATATGAAAATGTGTATGAAGAACCTTAATTGTTTGACCACCATTTTTCAAACTCCTGTTTTGCGCGCAGCCTGCTTGCAAAGGTTTTAGGAAGGTGATGAGAAATAGATTCCATAATTTCTTTTTTGTTTTGCCAGCATTCAGAAGGTACCATTTCAAAATAATTGTGCAGAAAACAGGGGTAGTTCACTGACTTGCCGGTTATTCCCTGAAATTGAGCAATAACATTACCCAGAAAATCTACCTCGCTGGAAGAAAACATTTTGTCAATGTTCCATTTCCGAAAAACATTTTTTAAATGAAAATTAGTCGTAGGAGGCGCAGTGGAACTTCTTCCCCGATTTTCTTCTTGGAACTGTTCATCATCATCACATTCAAACACTCTACCACATTTTGGACATTCACGACAGAACTCATTCACCACATAAATTAGTTGCTCCTCGCATGAAGGACAACGATTAATCTTTTTTGATAATGGGCATAAATGTAATTTTTTTCTTTTTTGCAATATTTCTTGCATCATTTTTTTTGACGAGATTTTCTCACCTTGCAAACAACCAAACGGTCGTCCATTTTTTATTTGTATGATATACAATGAGCACGCGCAATTTCAATAGGTTGTCAAAAATTTATTACAGCCCGCAAGGGTATTGGAAAGGGTTTGCAGCGATTAAAAAATTAGCCCAGGCAGCGAAAGTCTCGGAAGATGTGGCTCGAAACTGGTTGATGAAGCAAGCTCTTTGGCAGGTTTATTTACCAGCCCCACGGTACATTCCAAGACCGAAATTTGATGTTCCTGTTCCAAACAAAGTTCAGCAAGCTGATCTCCTGTATCTCCCATACGATCGCCCACCACGCTCCCGTAAAACTTTTAAATATGCCCTCACAGTGGTAGATGTGGCCTCTCGATACAAAGAGGCCAAACCGTTGACCACAAAAGAGGCCAAAGAAGTCGCAGCTGCTCTGGAACGGATTTATAGTCGTGGTCCTTTGAAGTGGCCGAAACTGCTTCAGGTAGATCCTGGTCATGAGTTTATGGGCGCTGTGAATCAACTGCTTTCGAAACATAATGTTGCGGTTAGACGCGGCCGTGTGGATATTCACCGTGATCAAGCTATCGTTGAAAGATTCAACCGCACCCTAGCTGAACGACTGTTTGGACACCAATATGGGGTTGAAATGCGCCTCCTAGACGACAAAAGATCAACTGATTGGGTGGTCCGACTGCCCGCTGTTATTTCAGCTTTGAATAAAGAAGTCACTCGACTGACCGGTCAGAAACCCGTTGAGGCCATCAAAGAGAAAACTGTTCCATCCAAACCCTCGACCCCTTATTTGACACCCGTTGGTGAAAACGAAAAGAAGCTCCCCTCCGGTTTAAGTGTTCGCTATCTTTATCAACCCGGTGAACTTGAAGGTGGACGCCGAAGAGCTACCGACCCAATCTGGTCTCTGAAAGTTTACGAGATTGAAAAGATTATGATAAAACCGGACGCACCGGTTATCTATAATTTGTTTGACGGTCCAAAACGCTGGTTTGTCCGCGAAGAGCTTTTGGTTGTCCCTCCAGATACACAGCTACCACCGGCAATCTAACTATGAAACTCGATCGGTTCTGTGTGAATACCGTCTTCCAATACCCAGCGTTTGTCATAGTAAGCGCTCTTAACCCCAGCTTCTGCTGCTCGTAAGTGACCATCTGCCCGTCCCGCATCCTGAAACCTCTATTAGTTGCTATGTCCTTGCTGCCTTCCAAAGCTTTCTTGAAATGCTGCCAGGTTATCTCGTTTTGCTTCTTAGACATACCTTTTGTGCTAAACTTCTTTTTTTTGCCCTCAGCTTCGTCGACGAAATAACATTTTGAGCAGAGAGCAATCATTCTGCTGCCTTCACACTCGAGTTTAAAGAGCCCAGGGGTCTGACTGCTCCACTTGTCCCAAACTAACCACTCTTGCTTTTTTGCCTCAAATTCTGTTTGCAGTTCTGGTTTGACGATGTCTTCCAACTTTTCTGCACTGATTGCCATGTAATTGCTGTCTGTATCCATCTGAATCAATTCGAAATCTCTTCTGTCAAAATACCTGTCAAGAAAGTCATAATAGAATTCAAGCATTCGAAGCTTTGCCAGTTGATATACAGCTATTCCTACCTGAAGTGGTCTTCTGATTGTGATCCAAGGCTTTTGACTTTCAAGCTCATACGCCTGCCCGATCTCGTCAAGATCACTGAAATATGCACTTCGCAAGGCTCTGTCGACTACCTTCTCGTCTTTGGTGTAAATGATGTTTGTTTGCCGCTCCAAGGCTTCGATGAGCTTCCCGTACCCGCTATTTCCTAACAGCTTGAACACCTCGGCCAGCAGCGCCTTGCTTTTTTCCACGTCTCCAGTCCTACGCGCCTCCGTCACCTGCTCCACGAACCAAGTGAATATCTTGGTTGGGTGGTAGTCAATTGTCCGATAAACATTTGTGGTCACTGCTCCATGCTCAATATACCATCTAAGTAGAGGAGCGTATAATATCTTCTTTGCGGACAATGCTCCCACTAACTTCTTTCCGTCTCCGCGATTTCGCCCCGTGCGCTTCAAGTAATCAAGCATACGCTGTGGCACTGTTTCAATTGGTACCTCTTTGTTGTAGAAGAATGGACACATTTCCTCAAACTTTGGGTGTAAGTGCTCAGGGATCTCTATATCAACTTCTGCAAATCCGAACCATTTTTCTTCTTTGAGCCTTTGTGTTAGTATGGGAGCGGCGGCTTCGTTATTGTAATGCACGACCCTTCCGTTTCCACAAGGCATGTCTCTAAGCATGGTTGACAAATACAAAGCATTGGCGTCGTAACCCACTATATTTTTGCAAAGACGGGGTTCCGCTATTCGATGAGACCTTATCTTCGTGACTCTAACTTCATGGTATCTTGTGAAAACAAGGCTCGGGCCTCCGACAACAGCTTCTTTCAGCATCTCATATGCTTCTTTGCACGGGCTGTAAAGATCCGCGCCCCTCTCAACACATCCACGGAGCAAGTAATGTAAACTAACACCTGGGATTCTTACAGCGTCTTTCAAAATATCGATTCCCTTATCAGTGTAGAAAGCACGCATCTTTTCCATGGCCTCGAGGCCAGGAGCCACATTGAGATTATTGTAGTAACGCAGCCAGTCTGCGAAAGTACACATGCCCTTTTCTTTGAACAGACACTGGCACCCCTCCCATTCCTCCTGCGTGAGAACATAGCCGCCCTTCAGCTTCGAATACCAATCCTCATATTTCGGAAGTCCGCGAAAATCAAGTTTTTCAGGAGTGTCAAACCAATCGTAAGGAAACCACGATTTTACAGTTTTGAATTCGTAGGCTTTCACCCATTTCTCATAGCTAGTACCCGGACCTAAGTAGTTAATAGCGGAGCCTGCGGGCAAAGCCCGCCAGCGGAGCTCCATTGCTAAGGAAATATGGTAACCTATCAATCCGAGAAATTTTGGTTGTGAGGTAATAGTCATGTGACCGTACGTCCGTACATCCGTCCGTCCGTCCGTCCGTCCGCACACTCTGTGGGAGGGGAGTCCCAAGACAACCCGACGGGGGCAGAGAATGCCATCTTTTCTTGGCGGGAAATCGCACGGTGCTTTAGGGCAACCGGCATTTTTCTTGGCGGGAAATCGCATGACCATCGTCGCTTTTGAAAAAGAAGTTTCTTTAAAAGCTTAAGAGCGGATGTCTGTAAATATCGACCAAGGGTGGGAAATATAAAAATCTTGAAAAATCCCAAAAAAATTCTGTAGACTACCCTATGTATTCTATTAACGAAAATATAAATTTGAGTTTCATCAGATAAATATTTTGGCGATACGGCGGGTGTCAAGTTTGGGAGCTTCACGGCCTCCGCCAGACCACTTTTTCGGGGTCCGATACCGGGCTACGAAAAGAGCTCGATTTGAATCTAATTCAAACATCATTCAACCCAAAAAGCTTCTTATCGTATTAAAGGGAATTTAACACACATTTTGAGTGGTCAAGTGCTTGAATTGATTGCGACTAGAGTATTTTACAGATTTTTAAATATTTACACAATTTCGAGGATTTCACTCGAGCAAAATTGTGTCCAAATTCGAAGGCCTAAAATCACACCCGGTACATAGTTTCAAACAGCAAAAGACATTCCACATTAAAAAGCAATCTCTAAACTTTCAAAATATGGTTTTAAAACTTTGGGCAACACATGACATGAATTTATGGGAACGCGAAATTCAGGGAGCACTTGAGTGAAATTTGATCTTTCTGACTTGACAGTTTTGAGGTTCGGCGCGACACACAAATTAATACTGAAACAAATGTTTCAGCCAAAATACATTTAATTTAGGCAATCTCAAGTCCCACAGTGATACAAACATGCTTCTTTGACATTAGGTGGAAAATTGTACACCGATTTTCAGCCGAAAAGAACTCATATCCCGGCTTTCAGGTATTTGAACTTGCCTCGCTAATGAAAACATGTGGGTTAAGTTCTTATCACGACACAGCGAAGTGTTCAAAATCTACACCAAATATCTATCCTGTCTAGTATATAATCAGGTCTACAATATGTTTGTTTGTACCTTGTGTCCTTGTTTGTCTTCATTTCCGCAAAAACTGAGGCAAACTACAGCGAAATCCCCGCGCGCTCGACTTGTCACGAGTCTCGTGGAAGTGGTATTATGTGAGTCGAGATTGCGTTACATAACATGACACACAGGGACTGACCGGTTACTTCAGGATTATTTTTGAGCTGTGAAAAAAATGCCATCTCTAATCTAGCATGTTGTAGGTATGACATTGGAATGAGCTGGCAATCTCAAATTTTCATCCTTTGCAGTTTTAACCATCGCAGACTTGTGATCCCCGAACGTGCCAAACAGTATTCATTAACGCTACGTAAATACACGTGTTCGTTTTTGTTTGTTTTTGTTACCCACATTTGTCCTGATTTCTATCAGATTGGGAAATACCGTAATGCGTTGTGCAATTCTTTTGCAATACGCTCTCATACAAAGCACAAGTAACAGCGTCCCGGCACAGTCTGATCTTGCGCTTGCGGCATCAATCTTGATAGCCCGGTCTCGTTCTATAAACTAGCGCTGAAAATAAGTAAGCATCATTGCCAGGTAGTACAAGTCTGCTCGCTAATGTGCGACGATACAGCGATACAGTGCGAATATAGAGCGCTGGTTGGGGGCGAGTGTGGCTCAAGTACCAAATACCCGAGCACAGAGTACGTACGCATCGGAGAGTGCAACCGATCAATTGAGCGCCACTTTACAGACACCCTGCAAGCCAGTGTTGCTAACTGTGGTTTGAACACTGAAGCAGAGCTGATATTAGCCAGAGCAGGTAAGTTTGAGACATGTTTTATTTTTAATCCCACGTTAAGCTGTACTCTGGTGTTGTGTACGCGCGCGCGCCGAGTTGTACTATTGTAGTGATAAGGCAGGTAAAAATAAAAAGATTTACCTATTTTCTCATAAGATGATTATCAATGAACAGGTGTCAAAAGCGTGGAACGCTTTTTTGCAAGCTAGAGCTAATGTATTACACTCCGCACGCGATTTTCTTCCTCTCGGTCAGATTTTTTTGGGGGGGGGTATTTTATCACGTGATAAGGCAATCAGCGGTTATAAAGCGCGCGCTGATTGGCTACGATGAGGAGATATATTATCGAACGTCCATTCGCGAGTCAAAGCACTAAGGTGTGAAAAGAGGGTTTTTTGTGTCCTCTAGGTGGTTTTAATAAGCGCGACTCGCTGCTGCGAGAGGACCGTTTCGAAACTTTATACGCAAAACTTACTCTTCTCAAAACTTACAATTCTCTGTGTATAAGTCTTACAATTATTTTCTATATTTGTAGTCGTTCTTAATATTAATTGCGTGTAACTGGTTGACAATAATCTTGACAAGGTAGAAACTAATTATCATAAGATTAAAATGAAAAGCTCAGTTTGCTTGAAAAGATTTTACACAACTAAAGAAGAAACTTATTAACAAATAAATATCCCGGAAGTACATTATTATTTGCACAGTTCTTTTTGCCGGTATAATTTTAATTTAAGGTTACGCTGTTATAACTAAAAAGTAACATTTAAACTTAAACTAATTGCAAAACATGGACAGCGCCCTATTCATATTCGTGAGAACGTATCTAAACTTAAACGTCAAAGTTTTATTCCAACTAATTAATGAGAGGTTGCAAAAACACTTTTAAAACTCTTTAGAAAGGAAACTTATCTCTATTTAAGGAAAGTCGTGTCAAACTTGTAGTCAGGGTGTCTTGACCATTAAAAAGCAATTAGAAAGATATATCATTTCAGAACTCACGCAAGTGAGAACCTTTTCACAAGGTGATCTTTTTACGAATTTTCTTCAATTCGAAATATGTAAAATAAAATAGCATTTGGTATAGAATTGAGCGCTGCCGTTGACTAAACGTAAAGGTTGTTACTTGATAAGTATGTCTTAAAATTAGCTATAAGCTTATCTTACACTGTCATTGATTGGCATAACTTTCTAGAACCCAAAAAAACTGTTTACTTTCTACTAAACCTAAAATAACTTGCAATTCATCCTGTGACAAAGGGACGGACGAGGGAGGAAGGTGCAGTTTTTTTTTATTTTGTGTGACTTTTTTATCACTTTTTGTTCTTTTTGTCCTTGGAATTTAGGCTTGCACGGTTTTTATTTTGGGATTTCTGTACTCCTCCCCTAAAATATCTAATGGCCAGTCCCCAACAAAACTCGGCAAAATGAGACTGAAAATATCCGCCGTAGGATTCAAGGAAAATCTGTTACCCGACCGGTTTTTTACGTTGTTCTAAAATGCAAGTACTGCACTATATACAACAGGAACTCTATGACAAAAAATTGAAAGTTAAATTCCACTTTTTAGGCTCAAGGGCTTTTTATGGAGAGTATTTTACGTTTCAAGAATAATGGACCTATATTTGAGGACAGGGGCTTATAAAATGGGGGGTGCCTTATTTTTGAATTTTACGGTACTCCCAGTAAGGCAAGGAAGCCCGCGTATAAAAACAGTTTTGATAACATGCTCGGAGACCCAGCGCTCATCGTTTTATTTCTGAATGCTCTGTTTCTAATTTCATTTTGGTTCAGTAAAAAGCACCAACATGATTTTTAATACATGTTAAAGGCGATGTTTGTATATAATTTTGACAGTGGAGTCAATTTTTGCGGAGAAAATATTTTTGCAGGAACTTTTTTCCGAGGGAACGTTTCTTGCGGATCGTCAAAAAGCCCGTAAAAATCGCAAAAATTAAGTACCACACGGTATCACAAGAAAAAAAAAAGGAATCGGCGCGAGGAAATTTGAGTTTGCCGTGTTCAAGTTATCAGGGTTCTACTGTGATTTGCATTTTTAAAATCTAGAATTCATTTTTTCCTAAGAATCTCATGCAGACGAAGTGCCCGTGTTGTCGGTCCTCCCTGTGTGTCATGTTATGTAACGCAATCTCGATTCACGTAACAGCGTCCACGATGACACGTCGAGCGCACGGGGATTTCGCTGTAGTCTGCCTCAGTTTTGCGGAAATGAAGACAAACAAGGACACAAGGTACAAACAAACATATTGTAGACCTGATTATATACTAGACAGGATAGATATTTGGTGCAGATTTTGAACACTTCGCTGTGTCGTGATAAGAACTTGACCCACATGTTTACATTAGCGAGGCAAGTTCAAATACCTGAAAGCCGGGATATGAGTTCTTTTTGGATGAAAATTGGTGTTAAATGTTCCACCCAATGTCTATAAAGTATGTATGTATCACTGTGGGACTTGACATTGTCTAAATTAAATGTATTTTGGCTGAAACATTTGTTTGAGTATTGATTTGTGTAACGCGCCGAACCTCAAAACTGTCAAGTCAGAAAGATCAAATTTCACTCAAGTGCTCCCTGAATTTCGCGTTCCCATAAATTCATTTCATGTGTTGCCCAAAGTTTTAAAACCATATTTTAAAAGCTTAGCGATTGCTTTTTAATGTGGAATGTCTTTTGCTGTTTGAAACTATGTACCGGGTGTGATTTTAGGCCTTCGAATTTGGACACAATTTTGCTCGCGTGAAATCCTCGAAATTGTGTAAATATTTAAAAATCTGTAAAATATTCTAGTCGCAATCAACTCAAGCACTTGACCGCTCAAAATGTGTGTTAAATTCCCTTTAATACGATAAGAAGCTTTTTGGGTTGAATGATGTTTGAATTAGATTCAAATCGAGTTCTTTTCGTAGCCCGGTATCGGGCCCCGAAAAAGTGGTCTTGCGGAGGCCGTGAAGCGCCCAAACTTGACACCCGCCGTATCGCCAAAATATTTATCCGATGAAACTCAAAGTTATATTTTCGTTAATAGAATACCTAGGGTAGGCTACAGAATTTTTTTGGAATTTTTCAAAATTTTTATATTTCCCACCCTTGGTCGATATTTACAGACATCCGCTCTTAAGCTTCTTTAGCATGTAACGATTGCTCGAGAGTACTGAAGTTTTATACTTGACAGAAAAAACATCTAATATATATAAATGGAAAGAAAAGGTTCAAAAGAATACTGGTAGAAGGCGAAAAGTTCAAGTTACGAAAGCTACATTCAAAGGACTTCATCGCTTTGTTTTCTTCACGACGGAGAGTTTGCCCTGTTCTGAAACACAACCGAGTAAGTGAAGTTTTTAAAAGGTCTAAGGTACATGATTTCGAGTATTACGATGAAAGAAATTACGATTTGAAATGTAAATTTGATTTATGCCATTAGAAATGTGTTATTTACTTTTGACTTTAAAAAATTATTAGAAAATGCGCTCAGATTTGTGACAGATTCTTGAATATTTTGCCATGCTGAGCCGATTTCACTCGCGTGGACCGACCTACGATTTTGGAAGTGTAACGCGAATTGCATTTAAGTATTATAAACTTAGGGGTTTTCGAATAAATGTTTTTCAAAAATGATTTCTCTGTCCATTATTTTGTGTTTGTTTATTCATAACAGTAGGTCTCAGCACAGCCGCAAGACAGCGCGCGTTCTGAAACGAGGGACGAATGTATTTTTCCACGTCATCGGAAAATTACTGACGAAGCATTTTTTGGTCCGCGCAAGGACGCTTTGGTTTGGCAGCGTGAAAAACTTATTTTTCCACAGAGTTATTCATTGCTTTACCCCAACAACCCTCGACTTTACAAACAGAACCATGACAACTAAGATTTCAGCGAAAAAAAGTGGGAGATTTTTATTTGTAAAAGCCGCCGAATGGATGTTTTGAAAACAGCGAAAGCTTAACACGAGGTAAGTGTTGATTTTTTTGCTGCCGGCTAAAAATATTTGTTGAAGTGTTTTAGCAATTTCTTCCCACAACGACCAACCTTGCGAGGTAAAAAACACTGTCTTATAATACTCGTTTACTAGTTTTGTTTTTTTGAAATGGCTCTATTTTTTTTGTCGCCTCGAAAAAAATTTCAACACCGAGGAAGTTCTGTTTAGCTTGCAATTTTTTCCATTCCCGCGTGCCCAAAAAAAACCTTTTCTACCCGAAAGACTATTTTATTCCTTTACTCACTCTGTATTTCTTTTCCACAGTCCAAGGATGTCCTGCCTGTAATGCGGTGAGACAAACGAGATGACAACTCGTATTTTCGCCGAGAAGAAAGCGAGCGGCTTTTTGAAAACAACAAGCAAACCTCCACGCAAAGTAAGCATCATTTTTTTACTGTCAGCTAAAAACTATTTTTTAAGTTTTTAGCATTTTTTCACAAAAACAAACCTCAGATCAAAACACGTTTGTGTTTTAGTCCTCTTTTTGTTTTTCCAATGGCTCTATTTTTTTGTCGCCTCGAAAAACCTTTGCAAACCATCGTAGTTCTGTTTAGCTCGCATTTTTTTTCCATGCCTCGCGTTGTGGTGAAAAAAAAAATCATTTTCACTACACCAGAAAAAACATTCATTCTTATTTTTTGCTTTGCTCTATATTTTAGAGTCCAATGATGTCCTGCCTGTAATGCAGTGAGACGAGCAAGAAGAAAAACTTTTTTTCCGAGAAGAGATCGGTGCCATGTTGAATTTTTTCCTGAAAACACAGAACTCTAGGGAAAGAAAAGAATGACCATCCAGATTAAAAAAGCCATGACAGAGTCCACAAGCTACCTTGACATGAATTAAAAAAACGGTGTCATCCAAGTAAAAACCAATCAACTATCTTTGCTTTTAAAAGGGATTTTTTTCAAGCTGACCTCGATCGATCGCTTTTTTCTTCGACGAACCCTAACCCTCCCACCCAAACCCCCAAGAAACACTCTCCAATAAATTGTCTCCTACTCTCCTCGGCCCGAAAAAATTTTTTCGATGCTTAAAAAATTTTTTTTTTTCTCCCACCCCGACCGGGATTCGAACTCACACTACCCAATCCTATTTTCCCAATCTTATTTTTCCGATTTTTTTTTCAAGCTGACCTCGATCGATCGATCGATCGCTTTTTTCTTCG
Source organism: Siderastrea radians (assembly GCA_964017195.1). Lineage (NCBI taxonomy): Eukaryota > Metazoa > Cnidaria > Anthozoa > Scleractinia > Rhizangiidae > Siderastrea > Siderastrea radians. The sequence continues at coordinate 28,647,422 of OZ024888.1, read as the reverse complement.
ACGAACCCTAACCCTCCCAGCCAAACCCCCAAGAAACACTCTCCAATAAATTGTCTCCTGCTCTCCTCGGCCCGAAAAAAATTTTCGATGCTTAAAAAAATTTTGTTTTCTCCCACCCCGACCGGGATTCGAACTCACACTACCCAATCCTATTTTCCCAATCTTATTTTTCCGATTTTTTTTTCAAGCTGACCTCGATCGATCGATCGATCGATCGCTTTTTTCTTCGACGAACCCTAACCCTCCCAGCCAAACCCCCAAGAAACACTCTCCAATAAATTGTCTCCTACTCTCCTCGGCCCGGAAAAAATTTTCGATGCTTAAAAAAAAAATTTTTCTCCCACCCCGACCGGGATTCGAACTCACACTGCCCAATCTTATTTTCCCCCCACAGCGCGCGCACACCCACTGCCCTGGCCCCCGCACCCGCGCGCCCGCGTACTGCCGCCGCCGCCCGCGAGGCCCTTTTCCACCCGAAAACACATGACCTTTATCTGCCATGTGCGATGACGTCACTTCCGGTCCTTGACCCCCAAGTGGACTTTGACCCCTTGGCCGAGCGCACGTTGTCAGGGCCCTGGCAGTAGCCCTCTGATTGGTTTAATAAACTCGAGGGGTGGGTCTTTTCGATAGAAGGCGCCAGACCGACACCCCATACTACTGTTTGTTTCAGAGAAATTGTCCAGGAATCCACCCTCCAAAGGGTTCCTGTCAAAGAAATTGGCCAGGAATCTGCCCTCCACTGGGACTATGTCCTAGAGTTCATCCTCCGGGGGAACGCTGTTGCACAATTCATCAAGGAGAGATTGTGTTTCAGTGGATTCTTTACAGGACTTGCAAATGTTGATGATTTGGAGTCATCAAGGACATAGTTTTTTAATTTGTTCCCTCTGAGCCACCCGCTGTTTCTGTTTTATTGTCTTTGATAGACTTTACTTTGTTCTTTGTTTTTTCCCGATAGTTTTTCTTTGTTTTTCACGCGCTATTCTTTCATCTCTTCTTTTACGTTTCCTTTGTTTTGTTTCTTTCTCTTCTCTCGAATGACTTGTTGCGCATTTGACATCTTTAGTCAAGTGATTGAATTTTCCAGCGTGGAAAAGTACTGCCACATTCATCGGAAAGTGCCGACCATATTTGGGTGGCTACAGGAGGGGTACCCCACAACACCAGTCACCATGGCAACAGTGTCAAAAAGTCTTGGGGAAAGTACTGCCACGCTCCTTGGAAAGCGGCGATCACATTTGGGTGGTTAGAGGAGTGGGTACCCTACGACACCTGTCAACATAGCAACCATGTCAAAAAATATTGGAAAAGTACTGCCACGATCCATGGAAAGCGCAGACCATATTTGGGTGGTTAGAGGAAGGGGTGCCCCAAAACAACAATGGCCCGATTTATACTAGAGATGGATCCTCCGTCCAGACGGATCATCCGTCAAGACGAATCATCTATCTAGTAAAAACACGGGACAAACTATGATATGAACTATCGTTGCGTCTTGTAGTTCGTCCCATATTTACACTAGGTGGATAATTCGTCTAAGCGTGACGAAAAGGCATGGGTACAAGTCAAATCGTCACCTTGCCGATCTTGACCAAAATGGCGGTAACAACACGGTTAGCGAAGGTGTTTTCAGGAAAACGAAAAGCTGTTGAAGAAGGAATGTACTCTTTCCAGAGGCTGAATGATGAAATGGCAAATAAGTGTTTCACGGAGGAATTAACCTTTGAGACTGAAGTCGCTCAAGCAGCTGGGTCTGGCCGCTGTTTTGCTAAACAAGAAACCGAGAGAAGAGAGAGGTGAAGATGAACTCAGGAACAACACCTGGTGGTCTCAAGGTTATCGAAATTGGGACGATGCGGCTTTTAAAAAACGATTTAGGGTTTCTCGGGATACATTTGAGTTTATTCTGGCGGAAATAACAAACAACATCACCAAACAACCCACTGGAATGAAACCCCAACCTATGCCACCTGCTACCCAATTGGCAATATGTCTATATTGACTTGCTCATGGGTGTACGTTCTTGACAGTAGGAGATCTCTTCGGTGTTGCAGCTCCAACAGCTCATTGCATTTTTATGGACGTTTGCAAAGCCATAGTCCAAAATTTGTATGACAGATTTGTTTTCCTTCCAAGAACCTCAGAACAGTGGAAGCAGGAAATGCAAGGATTCCTCGAGAACTGGGAATTTCCCTGCGTTGGTGCGTGGAATGGGTTCCATGTTTATGTTTCCACTACTCTGAAGAATTTCGACAGTTATAAGACGAGATACTCTGTCACGAATATGGGCTTTATTGCACATAACAAGAGGTTTATGTGGGCTGCAGTTGGTGCACCAGGTTCGACTCACCACTCCAGGCAGCTGCAAAACTGCGAGATCTTTTCACAGCTTGAAGAAGGTCATGTACTACCCAACAGGTCATTAAACTTTTACCCCCATGGTGAAATTCCAATAACAACTGTTGGTGATTCAGCTTTTCCCAGCCGCCGTTGGTTACTGAAACCCTACAAAGAAGGAACACGGGTGCCCAAGCAGAGATACTTTAACAAGAGACTTTGCTCAGCCCGAGTGGTTTCAGAACATGCCTATGGCATGCTCAAGGGAAGATTTCGAATTTTGTACAAGAAGACAGGGTGTTCTTTAGATAACATTCAGGTCATAATAATGGTCTGTATTGTTCTTCACAATATTTGTATTCACAGGAATGACCCATGCAAGCCTAGATGGAGACTAGAAGGAAATGAACTAAATCTTATCCGTGGGAGTGGCCAAGCAGGTGATGCTGACACTACTGGGCAAGTAATTGCTAACTGGTTGTGGGGAATCAGGGAAGAGAGAGGTCCCAATTAAGTCACAAAAAACATATTACAAACAAGAACAGGTATTTTTTAAAAAACAGTTGATCAAGTATGAGTCTGTTGAATTTCTCATCTGTTTGGTCTACTCAACTTCATGGGCACTTCCATATAAAAATGATGGATGTTTGTGTATTCTTGAGAAAAAACTGTTTTTTTTAATTTGGGTGTACTGTTCAAGCAGTCTACAGTAGTAGCTTTCTAGGGCAGATGTTATTCTTATCCAGTGCTTTGTAGATTTTCAAAAGTAGAATATGTGCCAATCAGCCACCTAAATCCCAGGTGAACACTCCCTTCTGTTCTGCTCCCTCTTGGGGGTAAAAGTAAATGAAAGCCACCACCCTAAGAATGAGGTTAATGCTACCTTTAAGGAGACTTTTGGCTAGTTTCCCTGTTTCTTAAATTACAGGTGCCCTGGGTCTTGACCACAAATAAGTGTAATGTCAGTTTTAACATCTCTATAAATACTGGGGGAGGGTTACCATAAATTATGTTAAGAGAAGGAAACCCACATAATCTTGTTCCCAGATCTCTTGTGGGCAAAGAGATCTGGGAACAAGATTAAAACCCACAGCCATCAGTGTTGGCAACAATTTCAGAGCACAACACATGGTTTGAGAGTTAATTTTGGTTACTTTGGACTGCGAGTGCCTTTGGATAAGGAGTCTTGTGTTAAAAAATCACAAGTGCACACAAAGGACAGTCTCAATAATCATTTTATTTTGCACGAATTTGTCTATTAGCGTTTCTGTAATCTATGTATTTTACATGATTTGTCTATTAGTGTCTTGTGAAAAGTGACACAGCACACATCAAGTAAAGTACAAGTGAAATCGCGTTTGAAATTGTAAAACATTTATTGAACACGATTTGTTGTTGTTTCACAAACAAAATACATCTTGGAAAAAAATGTCTGGTTCATGGCAAAGTTTGAATCGAAATTGTCAATCACATCATTCCATACATTCTCCCATTCATCATTATTCAAGTCCCCAATGACGTCCGTGAAATCAAGATCATTCTCAAAACTTTCCAGTTCTGTTTGTAAATCTAATTCTTCAAATAAGTTGTCTAACCACTCATTTGCATCGGTGTCCCAGACATGTTCATTCATGGGTTCAAGTTCCTGGGAGTCTAGATTGAACACGATACGATGTGTTTCCACCCAGACGTCAATACACTCCTCCATTACTCGTTGAAAGGGAGTCAGACTGGGTTCAGGACTCAACGAACTGCAAAAGCTTTCCAAATAGTCCAAAACGTTTTTGTTGGAGGAGGAGATGTCTTCAAACAATCCGTCAGAACAACAGTGAGTTGTTTGGACCCCAAGGCTTTCACTTTATGCTGGGTTTCTCTTTTTTGTTTTTGCTTCTCTCACCATTTTCAACAGGTCTCACATCGTCTTATCTAAAAATCCTCTTCCATGTCAGGATCCCTTCGAAGGCGCTCTCGATACCTTTGATAGGGTACTTGATGCTGCTGGCGTATTTTCTCCAGGTTTTTTTGCTGGTACTGTTTTTCTCACTTGTGGATTTTGTCATGGTACCTTTCCTGTTACCATCTCTTTTGCTCGCGAATTGTGTCAGGGTGTCTTGCCCAGTTCCTTTTCTTTTGGAGCCGTTTGTTTTGGACGATTTTTGACAAGTAGTCAGGCGAGGGTTCCCTCCGAAAAAGAGACAGTCAACGCATACGACGGTGTTGCCAATGAGGGGCAACAAAGCTCAAACCATCAATGAACCAATCACAAATGAACTGGGGCCAAATCTCCACTGACTCCACCAACAGGTCTTCTCTCTTCAATTGACTCGCAAACTTTTCTAAACTACGATCTTCCATCAAAACCATCAGTTTTGCCACTTTATCCAAAGTCTTCTCAATCTTTTCTTTTCTCTGCTTTCGCTCATACACTGCCGGATTCATGATCGTGCAAAAACCCACATGCCTTCGGTCTTATATCCTGAATGTCTAGGCACGTTTCGACACAGACAAGGCCCGGTTCAGGGACAGTTTGGGCACAGTCTAGGTAAGCTTGGACACCATTAAAAACCCAAAAAATATGAACAATGGTTGTGAGACTTTAGATACTACCTTATATACTTTACATACACACAAAGAAAAAAAATGGAAATTAAGGTTACGTAACAAAACAAAAGATCTAAATTACAAACAAAAACAAAACTGATAAACTGTCAATCACAATAACAAAGAGAGATACGGAGAATAAAAACCGGTAAACAAACTAAAGTGACAATTGTTAGGCAAGGCTCCAACGTAACAAACTCCCTAAAGAGAGCGCCTGAATAATCTCATGGAGAAGCCGCTGTAACAGAGACCCTGAACAGGGCCCTGAAACAATAGTAATAAATTCTTGCACGAAACAAAACTAGATAAGCGACAATCGTATCAACGAGCAAGATATGTGAAACGGTCCGATTAGTTATTTTAATTAATTTGATGTTTAGACCGAAATTCGCATTTTTTATGAGGCCATGTGGATTCAGCATGAACAATTGTGAGGTCCAATAGGCTTCCCTAGTCAGTAACAATTGTTCTAAATGTAAAGGATTTTGAAATGTGGAGAGATTTGTTCAACGACAGTGAAATTGATTTGAGAAATATGTTTGGAGCTTTTGTAATGCACCCCCAATTCACATGTTCTCCTATTGTTGAGCATACTTGATTTGTGACTGCAGAATCTGACTTTGAATTCGGTTGATGTAGAACCTACATGCTTTAAATTACATTTCATGCACGTGGCTAAATAAATAACATTTTCGGATGAACAAGTGAGTTTTTGCCAAATAGGATATTGGCAACCTGTGGCTGAGCTTTCTAATTTGGCAGTTTGAGGTTAGATATTTTTTACAAAGGTCACTTTTTTTGCCACATTTAGAACAACCGCCACCTTCTTCCCTCTGGTTTCTAGTAACCGTTGACCGAAATTTCGATAGTGCTAGAATCTCTTTGAGATTCTTGGTTCTACGATAAGCAGGGAAAACAGCTTTCGATTGACAAATTTCTTTAATTTGAATTGAAGAGTGTAATAAATGAATGTGCTTCCTGACAATTTTTTGAATATCCAGCAAAATAGGATTATAATCAAGCACTAAAGGGAAGACTTTCTTGTCAGGTTTGGTTTAACCTTTTCTGCTTAAAAGTTCTGATCTTGGAATACTAAGAGCCTTGTCAAATTGTTTGTCAACTTAGTCAACAGGGTAATTTTGGGATTTGAAATACCCTTTGTATTCAACACATCTATTTTGCAAAACCACATCGGTTGACAAATTAAAAAAACTAGTCAGAAAAGAGACGGAAACTGGACAACTGTTGGTTGAAAAAATTGAAAAATTTAGTTAAAATGTTTCGGTCTTATGACCTTCATCAGTTACACAAACAGATTGTAAGTAGAGCTTAAATACGGGCCCGGTTCAGGGACAGTTTGGGCACAGTCTAGGTAAGCTTGGACACCATTAAAAACCCAAAAAATATGAACAATGGGTGTGAGACTTTAGATACTACCTTATATACTTTACATACACACAAAGAAAAAAAATGGAAATTAAGGTTACCTAACAAAACAAAAGATCTAAATTACAAACAAAAACAAAACTGATAAACTGTCAATCACAATAACAAAGAGAGATACGGAGAATAAAAACCGGTAAACAAACTAAAGTGACAATTGTTAGGCAAGGCTCCAACGTAACAAACTCCCTAAAGAGAGCGCCTGAACAATCTCATGGAGAAGCCGCTGTAACAGAGACCCTGAACAGGGCCCTGAAACAATAGTGATAAATTCTTGCACGAAACAAAACTAGATAAGCGACAATCGTATCAACGAGCAAGATATGTGAAACGGTCCGATTAGTTATTTTAATTAATTTGATGTTTAGACCGAAATTCGCATTTTTTATGAGGCCATGTGGATTCAGCATGAACAATTGTGAGGTCCAATAGGCTTCCCTAGTCAGTAACAATTGTTCTAAATGTAAAGGATTTTGAAATGTGGAGAGATTTGTTCAACGACAGTGAAATTGATTTGAGAAATATGTTTGGAGCTTTTGTAATGCACCCCCAATTCACATGTTCTCCTATTGTTGAGCATACTTGATTTGTGACTGCAGAATCTGACTTTGAATTCGGTTGATGTAGAACCTGCATGCTTTAAATTACATTTCATGCACGTGGCTAAATAAATAACATTTTCGGATGAACAAGTGAGTTTTTGCCAAATAGGATATTGGCAACCTGTGGCTGAGCTTTCTAATTTGGCAGTTTGAGGTTAGTATTTTTTACAAAGGTCACTTTTTTTGCCACATTTAGAACAACCGCCACCTTCTTCCCTCTGGTTTCTAGTAACCGTTGACCGAAATTTCGATAGTGCTAGAATCTCTTTGAGATTCTTGGTTCTACGATAAGCAGGGAAAACAGCTTTCGATTGACAAATTTCTTTAATTTGAATTGAAGAGTGTAATAAATGAATGTGCTTCCTGACAATTTTTGAATATCCAGCAAAATAGGATTATAATCAAGCACTAAAGGGAAGACTTTCTTGTCAGGTTTGGTTTAACCTTTTCTGCTTAAAAGTTCTGATCTTGGAATACTAAGAGCCTTGTCAAATTGTTTGTCAACTTAGTCAACAGGGTAATTTTGGGATTTGAAATACCCTTTGTATTCAACACATCTATTTTGCAAAACCACATCGGTTGACAAATTAAAAAAACTAGTCAGAAAAGAGACGGAAACTGGACAACTGTTGGTTGAAAAAATTGAAAAATTTAGTTAAAATGTTTCGGTCTTATGACCTTCATCAGTTACACAAACAGATTGTAAGTAGAGCTTAAATACGGGCCCGGTTCAGGGACAGTTTGGGCACAGTCTAGGTAAGCTTGGACACCATTAAAAACCCAAAAAATATGAACAATGGGTGTGAGACTTTAGATACTACCTTATATACTTTACATACACACAAAGAAAAAAAATGGAAATTAAGGTTACCTAACAAAACAAAAGATCTAAATTACAAACAAAAACAAAACTGATAAACTGTCAATCACAATAACAAAGAGAGATACGGAGAATAAAAACCGGTAAACAAACTAAAGTGACAATTGTTAGGCAAGGCTCCAACGTAACAAACTCCCTAAAGAGAGCGCCTGAACAATCTCATGGAGAAGCCGCTGTAACAGAGACCCTGAACAGGGCCCTGAAACAATAGTAATAAATTCTTGCACGAAACAAAACTAGATAAGCGACAATCGTATCAACGAGCAAGATATGTGAAACGGTCCGATTAGTTATTTTAATTAATTTGATGTTTAGACCGAAATTCGCATTTTTTATGAGGCCATGTGGATTCAGCATGAACAATTGTGAGGTCCAATAGGCTTCCCTAGTCAGTAACAATTGTTCTAAATGTAAAGGATTTTGAAATGTGGAGAGATTTGTTCAACGACAGTGAAATTGATTTGAGAAATATGTTTGGAGCTTTTGTAATGCACCCCCAATTCACATGTTCTCCTATTGTTGAGCATACTTGATTTGTGACTGCAGAATCTGACTTTGAATTCGGTTGATGTAGAACCTGCATGCTTTAAATTACATTTCATGCACGTGGCTAAATAAATAACATTTTCGGATGAACAAGTGAGTTTTTGCCAAATAGGATATTGGCAACCTGTGGCTGAGCTTTCTAATTTGGCAGTTTGAGGTTAGTATTTTTTACAAAGGTCACTTTTTTTGCCACATTTAGAACAACCGCCACCTTCTTCCCTCTGGTTTCTAGTAACCGTTGACCGAAATTTCGATAGTGCTAGAATCTCTTTGAGATTCTTGGTTCTACGATAAGCAGGGAAAACAGCTTTCGATTGACAAATTTCTTTAATTTGAATTGAAGAGTGTAATAAATGAATGTGCTTCCTGACAATTTTTGAATATCCAGCAAAATAGGATTATAATCAAGCACTAAAGGGAAGACTTTCTTGTCAGGTTTGGTTTAACCTTTTCTGCTTAAAAGTTCTGATCTTGGAATACTAAGAGCCTTGTCAAATTGTTTGTCAACTTAGTCAACAGGGTAATTTTGGGATTTGAAATACCCTTTGTATTCAACACATCTATTTTGCAAAACCACATCGGTTGACAAATTAAAAAAACTAGTCAGAAAAGAGACGGAAACTGGACAACTGTTGGTTGAAAAAATTGAAAAATTTAGTTAAAATGTTTCGGTCTTATGACCTTCATCAGTTACACAAACAGATTGTAAGTAGAGCTTAAATACGGTTTTACAACAATAAGAAGTCATGTAACGCATTCATACAAAATTACAATGAAATATTAACTCAAAAGAAACTTAAACAAACCAGAACAATTAACTTGAAATGATACAACTATTTTAAGGTCAATGGTTAACTGTCGAATAAGCTGTATACATTACCGTGGCGACAACTCTTCCACTCTGAAAGCTTAAAAGAAAGGTTATCAGGAGCTGCTTTTAAACAGAATTTTGGGCGGTTGAACTATAAGTCAAAACATTGAGCGCATTCAGCCAGTCTCATAGTGATAATTTTTCTTTGTCTAAGCTTCAGGCAAAAAGTCTCAAGTCAACTCAAGTCATCAACCACGGCAGAAGAACACCGATACGAGCAAAAGAACACATCATCTTTTAAGTCGCACATTTTACGATTTCTAAGGTTGCAGTAGATAGTGGGTATTCCAAAAAAAGGTTCCAGGCTGTTTTCAATTTCTCTCGGAGAAAGGTTATGAAATCTAACGAAGAAAACAACAAATTACGATGTCAAAGTAAAATACCACTTGTTAGTTTCACAAATATAAAACACACAAAGTACAGTAAAGTGGAATAAAGGAAAGGCAAATATAAAATTATCAAGGTTAAATGGAAACAACATTTTTGCAATTTATATTGGAGTTGACGATTTGTTCCTTATGGAATCTTGTCTTGAGGCATTGTATACGCTATATCGAATGACTTCAATGAAGAAATCAGTAAGTACCAGCGAAAAAAAAGGGAGCTCCGCTTTTAGGCTTTGCTAAATATATACATTAGAATTGAATCGGTCGTTAATAGTAGCAGTATCTTGCAAACCAAGAAGTTTCTCAAAGGTCATGTAAATTACAACAAAAATACTGTAGGTCGAATTAATCAAAACCAGGTAGTACTTTCACAGTACCTTAGGTGAACAAATAAGTTAATGAAGTTCTGGCCCCAGGCAAAGTCCAGGTTAAATATGTCCAAGTAGACATCGTTTACGTGTTGAGTGGTTTAATTGCCTTCATGACATACAGGCGTAGTGAGATATGTCTCCAATTATAGTCATAACATTGTTTTTCTTACTGAAGTGTTTTTTCATCAACATTTGTTGTCATGATTGGAAATGTTCTTGGAATGTTCCTTCCATGATAACTATTTGTGTCACCCTGACAAAAAAATGGAGTCAACAGATTACAATTGTAACAATACATTTGTCCCTTCAAATACACATGCAATTTTAAATGCAAGTAATTTCAAACTCAAAAACAAACCAAAATGGTTATATGGTAAATTATCGGGGACAAGTTTTTACTTGCAACTCTATTAAATGCCATGTCTTTAAGGGTAACAAAAGCAATAGCTTTTATTAGTCATGGAAACCAGAGACATAAAGCACGAGGATGAGAGAGTTGATTCTTAATTGTTCTTGTGTCACTCCTGGGAGAGGGGAGGCTCCATTCAGAAGGGGTACCTTTTATAGGGTTCAATTATTAAAAGGCGTGGGAGTTCTCATGTTGAGGTATACGAAGGGGTTAGGGAAATCTATAATTTAGGCCTTTGAAAGGTCCTACAATTGAATCTTTTCACGTAGACGTACCTTATCGCTGTAATCATTTTAATTGATTGGATGCTACATGAAAATGGCAAAAAGACTTCCCCTTTAAGCGTTTAATTCAATTGACAGACCAGTTAAGTGGGACTATAGAAGGGGGGCCATTTTTCACGGACTCATACCCAGTCGCTATTTGTGTGTTTTCCGGACAAGAGAAGATTGGATTTAAATTAAGGTGGATGGGGTGTCATGGGAAGGGACAAAGGAAAAATAGTGACGTTATTTTCTCTCCTTTGCTTCTCATAACTCCTCAAGTGAGTCTCTCTGCTCCAAAATTCAAATAAATAATGACTGGTAATGAGTCTGCATTTTTCAATGGATGGTTGGTGTAAGGGGTACCTTTTTCTGTCAAACATGGTATAAGAACGGTAGAGGGGACAGACCTTGGGGTAGAGCTTGCTCCCCGACTAAAACTTTGTTGAGTGCCCCCCCATTTCAGTTCTTTGATAAAAAAGATAGGACAAAATTTCTACCCTAACACATAATACACTGTGCCTTAGAGAACAACAGGCCAAAATTGCAGAAATAATCCAAAGTTTGGGCCTGTAAGTGGTTTTGACAATGTACCTGGCTAACAGAGACTTGTCAGACTATGGGTAAGGTAAGCCAACATTTTTTTTGGATTTAAAAGAACATATGTATTTAATGCACAGGAAACAAGAAATGGCTATCCATTGGATACACACGGTCTTACTTGATTGAAAAGAGCTACTGCAACTTTCTTCCTCGTGGTGCTCTTGTCACAATTATCCCAGCCGAATCGTTAGGATGGATTGTTGTTCAGCCAAAAATTCCTAACAATAAACATTAACAGAACGGTTCTATCACAAACATGATTCCACCTCAAAACTGTACTCTTTATAATGAAGCAACAGTCAATACAATTTTGAAAGTATAACATAAGAGTCATCTTGTAGCACCGATTCAAGGCACTTTTCCAGTAGCTATCTGCAGGACCTCCTGACACACAGAGACAGTGACACATTTTGGTTCCTGCTCATCACTGATGAGACATTAAACACCACATACCTTGTACTATGTCTGGATTGCCAACAACCGAAAGGGCTGCTTAGAGGGCAGTGGTCTTGGCACACTTGGAGGCCCAAACAAAACGGAGAGGGTACACCCCCAAAACCTTTTACCACGAGGTCGTGATTGGCCTCAGTGGCTACACACACGATGGTCATAATACCTTGTGGGAAATTGTTTGCAAGAAGCTCCTTCTCAGCCAAAATTAATTTCTTTAATACCGTCCCATCATCCATAGCTGCGACAGCAAAGTGATGCATTATATTATTAACATACAAATCCCATGGAAAGGGAAGAATAATATCTCAACACCATTGTGCTGAAATAGTCTATGGCATAATAAAATTTTTTTTTTTTATTTTTATTTTTTTTTTATTATTATTTTTTTTTTACTTTTCAACACAATACACTTAACAATACACGAAAAGAAAAATACAAAGGATAAATGAATAAAAAAAACAGAGGTAACACTGCGATACACGTTTTACATAACTATTGTAACTAAATTATTGTCAGTAAAGGCTTCCATAAATTCAAAAAATTTTCTTTTTGTCCTTTCGCATGTGCGATTGTTCTTTGAATTAACATTTTTCCTTTTACTAACTCAAGAAAGAGAAGGAGATTAGGTAATTTGTGCTCATATTTTTGTAAAAAGACATGTCTTTTGCTAAGTAGTATATAATAATTAAAGATATAGGAGCCAGAACTTCCGGGATTATAGCCATACATTATTCCTAATTCATCAAAATTGTAATTGTCGTCATTTTGACTATTCCACCGAAATAAGACTGAATTCCAAAAGTCGCGTATACGGGAGCAGTTAACTAGCATGTGCGACAGTGTTTCTAATTCGTTACAAAATTCGCAAAGGGGAGATTCTGATATGTTCATTTTATATAGGTTTCTGCACGGTAAAATATTATGAATTATCTTAAACTGAAATATACTTAGTTTCGTTTCCCGTGTTATTCTAAATGGTAGTTTATAAATTGCGCTAATCTTCATCTCTTCTACACCTAACCTTTGTAGCCTAGAACTAGCTAAAGGTTCTTTAAATTTCTTTTGAATAAGAATATTCCGGGGACTTTTACTGGTGAGTATTTGACCAGGAAGAAAAGTCGATTTTCTTTCTTGTCGATTCTCACCATTAGTAGATTGTAATTCACGCTTCCACCCTAATGGTATTGCTGCTATTAAACCCCAGAGGTTGGTAAATGGCGTAGCAAGGCCAAATTTTCTAAGAAAATTGCCATATGAGAGGAATTTGCCGTCTTCTTCTAATAAATCTTTGATTCTAAGAATTCCAGCAACGTGCCAGTTTTCCCAGTATACAGATTTGCCTGCTATGGTTATGTTTTTATTATTCCAACTAATGGCTTCCCTAATGTCATGTTTATCTAGAGGGGCGGATTTAACATCATGAACTTCTGCCCAAGTTTTTAAGATGTCAATGTAGAAAGCTGGTATATTTTTTAGTTCTAAAAGACTTAGATCATAGCTACAGTCGAAAATGAGAGGGCCTCCAACATTTTTCAGATACCAGGATGGAATTGTCATCCAATCCTCATTTGCACCATCTTGCATTCTCTTTACCCAGGCACATAGTAATGATTTTGTGATTATTTCATATTCTGGCAAATCTAAACCTCCTTTTTCTTTTGCTCCGATAAGCGTGTCTCTTTTTATTTTCGGTTTCTTACCGTTCCAAACGAAGTCTGCTATCAATTTGTTAACGGCGTCAATAACATAAGGTGGGGTGTGAAGACAAGCGCTAGAAGAAATGAGTTTGGATAAACCTAACGTTTTAGCTATTGTTATTTTTCCATACAGGGATAAATCCCTTTGTGACCATAAATTAAATAACTTCTTAACTTTGATTAGCTTGTCTACAAAATTTACTTGGTCGCACAAATTAAACTTATACGAGAAAGCGGTTCCTAAAGCTACTATTGGCCTTTGTGGCCACATAAACTCAAATGGCGTATCCCTATTTTGCACGTTTTTCCCCAACCATAAAGCTTCTGTTTTAGAAGAATTGAGTTTAAGTCCACTGCATTCCTCAAACAAGTTAAGCACCTCGAGCAGCTTCTCAAGGGAAGCCTCGTCTTTACAGAAGGTGGTTGTGTCATCAGCATACTGTGATAATTTGATTTCTTTGTTAGCAACTAGGATCCCTCTTATATCAGAGCGAGACCTTATCGCGCAAGATAATGCTTCAGCAGCCAGTATGAAAAGGAGACCGGATAACGGACAGCCTTGCCTAACTCCTCTCTTGAGTGTGAAGGGTTTGGAAGCGTAACCATTGTTTATCGTACAGCTGGAGATATTGTTGTAAAGTGTTCTAATCCACACCTTGAAATCGAGTCCGAAATTAAAGGCATCTAAGGCTTTGTCTAGATACTCCCACTCTAAGCTGTCGAAAGCCTTTTCGAAATCTATGAACAGAGCGATACCTTCTTAATTTTGATCTGCCGTGTAATGGAGAATGTCCGATATGAGCCGAATATTTTCCCCAATGAATCTGCCTGGTAAATATCCAGTTTGTGCATTATTAATAATATTTGGCAGGACCTTTTTTAAACGCATTGTTAAGGCTTTTGTGGCGATCTTGTAATCAGTGTTTAGAAGCGATATGGGTCTCCAGTTTTTTAGGTACGATAGATTTTTATCTTTCTTGGGAATTAGGCGTATAATTCCTTGTCTCTGTGATATGGATAACTCGCCTTTTCGAAATGCGTAATTAAAGCTATCTACCATAATTTTACCCAACGAGTTCCAAAAAAAAGTGTAAAATTCTGCAGTCAGACCGTCTGTACCAGGTGTTTTGTCTTTGTGGAAACTTTTTAAAGCATTCTTACATTCATTTTCTGTTAATAAACCCTCACACAATTCTTTTTGGTGTTCGTCTAGCTTTTTAATACTCTCGTTCTCAAAAAATAAGTTGAACTTAGGATCCTCAACTTGTGGATTTAGTGACGAGTACAAATTTTCATAATAACGTCTTTGCTCCTCGAGGATTTCTTCCGGGTCGGTTATAGTGGAATTGTCATCTTTGGTCAGACTGGTGATGCATTTATTTTCATAGTTTCTCTTCTCAAGATTGAGAAAATATTTGGAACTTCGTCCTCCAAACTCGTGCCAACGCGCTTTTGAGCGAATACATGCTCCTCGAGTGCGGTCGAAAGATAGTTTATCTAGTTTATTCTTGATGATATCGTACTCCTTGATTGCTTCCAGCGTTGTGCGATTCCCGCTTGTTTTTTGTAAACGTTGGGCTTCTTGCAAAAGATTTTTCTCGTAATTTTTCTGTTTTTTGGCTTTTTGTTTTGAATAGTATATTGTGAACATCCTAATTTCCATTTTTATCATTTCCCATAAAAGGCCTTTGTCTTCGACGTGTATATATTTTTTAATAAACAATGGGATGTTTTCGGATAATTTATCCGTATATTCATTGTCTTCCAGAAGTGAATTGTTAAGTTTCCAGAAACCCGGTCCCCTTGGGTGTTGTAGTCGAGTTTGAATATCCATTGTAACTAAAGAGTGGTCGCAGTGCGGTGCGTATTTTATCTCGCAACTCTGCACGAGGGATTTTTGCATAAAATCTTTTGTAATCAACCATAAGTCTAGTCTGCATTTTATTTTCAAATCTCGAGTTCGCCAAGTGAATTCTTTTTCTTTTGGATGCAATGATCTCCACACGTCCTCTAAATTTAGAAGACTAATCAAATTCTTGATCTCTTCAATTACATTTTTTTTGAAAGATGTCACGGCCTCCCTCTTTGTCATTCTCGGATAGAGGGCAATTGAAATCACCTCCCATAATAATGTTGTTTTCGCTGTGCAACCGCTCCAAATGCTCTTTTAATTTGCTGAAAAATTTAATCTGTGCCTGGGTATCATTCGGTGCGTAAACATTTGTGCATAAAAACGTGAGATCTTCAATAACGACTTTGAGAATTAGTATTCTGCCGTCTTTACTCTGTAATATAGTTTCAGCTGAAACGTGTAATTTGGGATTGAAAAGAATAGCGACACCTTTGCTACGTTTACTTCCATGACTGAAATAAATTTTGGAACCCCATTCATTACTCCAGATTTTTCTTGATCGGGGGAGCTATAAGTCTCCTGCAGAAAAATGACGGAGGCTCTCCTATTATGTAATTGTCTAAAAATAGCTCTTCTCTTTCTAGAAGCGTTTAGACCTCTTACATTAAGTGAAACAAAACTTAATTTGTGCATTTTACAAACGATAAATTGGTCATCCTATATTGGAAAGCCTAGATCGCAAAATTTGCTTGCCATGTGTATCGCTAACAAAACATACAAACATAAACTACAAAAACTACTAACAGTTTACCTCCAACGAGGTGTGAACTACTCGTAGACGTTGCCGTTCGGAGTTCCAACAACTTCGGGATGAATATTGAGCTTCTGTTGAGCTTCGACAAAACAATAGACTTCTGTTCTTTATCTTTTTGCATTTCGTCAGCTTCTAGTCCTTCAAGTTTATCGCAGACTTTGGTTTGCAGGTATCACGTTCCTACTTGTGTGTGGATTCTTTATCTTTCTCCATTTCTTCTTTCAATCTTTTTTGCTCTTTCTCAGAGATGACTTTCGCTCTTCCGTTGCTGTCAACGCATTTCAAGATAGCTGGATACGCGATGAAGACTTTGGAGCCCGCACCTAGCTTCTTCTGTAAATATTTCCTTACTGGGGCGATCGCTTTTCGTTCTTCTTGGGTTTTCTTTCCGAAATCTTCGCTTATGCCGATTAGCTTCGCGCCGAATGGGTTGTCTTTTAGTCTTGCAGCAGCATTCGAGAACACTTTCATTTTATCCGAGTAGCGCAAGAAGGCCACATGTATCGGTCTCGGTCTTTGTTTACCATCAATATCGCTCCGTGGCTTCGTTGGTGTTCGGTGAGCACGCTCGATTTCTAGCTCCCCGCAGAGCGTTTCCAAACCCATGTGCGTTGATATAAAATTCTGAATAAAGCTTATGCAGTCCTCTCCTTCGGCCTTCTCTGGTATATTGTAAAACACCAGGTTGTTCCTCCGTGACCTGTTTCGAAGGTCTTCAACCTCCTTTTCTAGCGCTTCGACTCTGCTTTTATCGGCTTTCTGTTCCGTGGCTATCTTTACTTCTTCAACATCTTTCGTGATAGAATTTAAGCCGTTTTCGATTTGGGCGACTGTATCTTTAAGTTCTTTAGATTCACTTTCAATTTTCTTTAGCCTCTCGTGTATTTGCTCCAGCAAGTCGAGCTTCTCTAGTTTCTCTAGAATGGACTTCAGCATCATGGCGTCGCCCGCTTCGTCGCCCACGTGCATCACTTCTTCGTCTTCGCTGCTTGGAACGCGAAACCGCTTTTCGCTTGGTTTCTTTAAGCTCATTGACCTTGTGCTTAAGCTTATTAAACTTTTGCTTTATACTAGCCTAACGATGTTGACGAAATTGGCTAGTAAAACGACATATCGCCGGAGCTCAATCAAAATACGTCTAATCCATCGGGCCGCCCATCGCGGCCGCGCCGCGCAAAGGCATAATAAAATACATGCACTATGGAATGCAATTGGGCCAAATTATGTGAATGCTACAGTGAGAGGGGTCTGGTATTTAGGTAATTATGAAACAGGACAGAACGCAACTAACCCAAAAAATGCCACCTACAGCGATGGCACTGTTCATGTCATTCAGAACCTATTGTTACTTTTGTTTTAATACAAAATCTGAGGGAAATTATTGATTTTCACGAAATACAACAAATAATTCACGAGTTCCGCTCATCTTACAGGACTAGTCACGCATCACGTGAATAACTGAATTCACAGATGACGTTCCTGTCTTGAAAACTGTCATGCCTCACAAGCTAAAATTGGGCCAATCACACGTCACACATAAACCTTTTGCTACCCGCTAGGAATTGCTCCATTGCACCTATCGGCGACTGCATTATTGGATGTCTCTTAAAATCTATCCAATGTTTGGTAATCCCAGATGGTAAGCACTGTCAGCCGTAAAACTATCGTGTATCACATCATCACTTCTAACATTTTCATCTGAATCCAGAAATCCATCACCATCTTTATCCGCGCTATCAGCTGTGAAAGCATCGTCATCTTTCCAAGACTTTTTTTTTTTTTTTTTAATTTATCTTCGGCCAAAAACATATTACACAAGGCAAGAAAAGGACATAATATAAACAAGTGCAAAAACACTGGCCGGGGAGACGCTACAGCTATGCCAATTACAGCGCTCCCCTTGTAAAACATAGAAAAAAAAAACAGATTACAGACAGAAAAGTATAAAAACTAGAAACAACATGACGGTAGGCGTGTTAGGTTACGCGCTACGTTGCATTTAGGGCAGATTGTTCTCCAAGTCCTAGTATCGTCCTGGTCATAAATGGCGAGTGCATTAAGATAATATTGAAATAAAGATTTTTTGAAGGCTGGAAGTGTCTGATTGTTCTTAATATCTTCTGGCAAGACGTTCCAGGTTCTAGTGCATCTGATAAAAAAGGAGCGCTGGTACGTTACAGTGCGGCATTTGTTAGCAATATATGAAATAGTGTTACTACTTGAAGATCGTGTTACTCTGACCGGTTGCCTAGCAACCGGTAGAGCATCGCTATTAACATATATTAGATTATTTACAACTTTATAGAAAAAAACAATGTCCAGATACTCGTGCCAGAAGGACAGTGGAATTAAGTTGGTCATGACTTGTCAGTCAGATCATCACTTCCAGCATTTTAATCTGAAACCTGAATAAAATCTGAAAACCTGAATAAAAAGCGATATGCAACCTTGCTTTGAGACAGTAAGATAGTGTCATTTTCGATCTCTTTATGTGACCACCCTTTTGTTGTTTCCGTTGTTGAAAATCATTGCAGACCAGAAAAAAATGTCTTTCCTAAAACCTCTGAAAACACCATTGAGGGGCAGATAAAACTGAAAGATGTCAGCCTAGAACACCACCACTGATCGGGATAAGCTCCAAACTTAAGGTTTAAATTTACTAGTAGCAGCTTCCCCACAAAGATTTTGTTATCTTTTGTTTCTTTGTTCAGGGAATTTACCAAGAGTATTGAGGGTAGGCACCAGTTTAACTGTTGGACAACAGATGAGAGATATCGTGAATGGGAAGGTGAATTGTCATCTTTCAATGAAGCTCCTGAGGTGCCATGTGATGTCAATCCAATGAACATCCACCGAGGCTCCACAGACTGACCTTGCTTGTGAAAACACTGCATTGCTAATGACAGAACGGTACTTGCAGCTTCCTTTAAGGCATTTTACCTGTGCGAAACTTAGCATGATAAAATTTGATCGATGGTGTTTAACAAGAACTGGAAAGTTATAAAAAATATACATTTATATGAAAGAGAAAAATAAGACCCAGGATCATTTTAAAATTAGTTACTTTTGAGTGAAAAGTCACTGAAGTCACTTTACAGTTCTACTGAATCAGTCATTGTTGGTCACAAGATTGTAGCAAGGCACGCTGTTCCTTGTCCTAACCCATTAAGGTAAAGGTCTGTAGCAATGTAGATTCCTGACACATTGGATGTGGTTTTCTGCTAAGTAGTAATAGGTTTTTGAGAAATGTAGAGCAACTGTCCTGTTTAGTCGTTCTTTCCTCTAACTTTTCTGTGTATGTGCTTCACAACTAGGTTGTAAGGAGAGCTCCTGTACTTTTCAGCAAACAAACTTCCACACCCGTAACAATTCTTTACGCATGGCTTCAGCACCATTACCTTGTATTTTTGTGGCGACATACCTGAATGCCATGTTGCAATAGTACCAAGAAGATGTTGTGGAGCTACTGGGGCTGTTTGATGGAAGGCCAATCCTTGCTGTGGTGCTCCATAGGGGGAAAATGATGAGCTCTCAGAAGGCATAGATGATCTATTTAATGCAAGGCCTGTCCCTGCTGTGGTGGGCCGTAAGGTGAAATTGACGAGCTGAAACTTAGAGGAGGTGTTGTAGGGTGCCCTCCACTGCTTGAGGGTGTGCGGTGAAGGAAAGCGCCATATTGTGCGTTTGGTGTTATTTATCGTGGCAATAGGCAACGATGTAGGATTTCCATGATCCTCTAGAGTGGAAGGGCTTCGACGATTGCTGTTTCGGTTGGGACTCTGTTCTTTGCCTCTTTCACAGATTTTCTCAAGGAAAGTGCGATGATCCTGGATCTATGAAGTGCACACATACTTCATCTGGGAACATTTTGTGGGCCAGATGCTTGGCTCTGCTGACTTGATGGACATGGTTCATTTTTTTTCGAATTGGCATAACATGGGCCTTTCCTCCCTGGTGCAGCACCCGATTGATAATCCTTCAGCCCAATGTCTAGTAACAAAGAGTGACAAGTGTCTGCTTGGCAAACATCAAGCATTGATAAATTAGGGCAGTCCCTGTGAACCCACCCAGCGTGAATAACTTCTGCTTGATTCATTGTTGACGTATCTCGTACTCCAAATGCATAAAAAATTTAACCTCTTCAAGTGTGCCACCACAAGACCCAAGATGACAGGCCAGTAGCGTCACCTTTTCATGTTGCCTTTTGGACACTTGTGAAATGTTTCCCCCCTCTTGAATTAATAACTCTGTACAAATGCTAATTATGATAAACTATGACAACGGAATAAACGAAAACGTAACAATGTGTGATTATAAAGAAAGTTTTAATAATAACAACAACAACAATAATAATAACGGTTTATTCACAGCATATCCATTTTGAAAAAATGGCTCTTCACCTATGAAAAAGCTAAAATTTTGTATGTGTATAAAACTTTAAAATTAAGAAAATTTAAGGAAGAAGTCTTACATTATGACCTGAGGTATCTGGATTTCAAATAGTGCTTACAAAAAGTTGGCAATTCTCCTTAACCCATTGACACCTGAAGC
Source organism: Siderastrea radians (assembly GCA_964017195.1). NCBI lineage: Eukaryota > Metazoa > Cnidaria > Anthozoa > Scleractinia > Rhizangiidae > Siderastrea > Siderastrea radians. The sequence continues at coordinate 28,626,740 of OZ024888.1, read as the reverse complement.
GCCCGAAACCGCCCGTGCGTGACAACCCCTGGATTCCCTGAAGCACCCGAAACCGCCCCGGTAAAACCATGTGTTTGAAAAAGCCTCTACCCTCCCCTCCTTAAGGATTTTGGTTCCCCTATTGTTCTATTGTTAAAGGGGACAAATAAACCAATCAGAATATGTCTTTGGCACACATTTTTGGAGCTCTTTCGGGGTACTAGAAAGACTTTTTTCGTCCCTCGATTTGCGATGAAGAAATATGGCGCAGCAAGTTGTTTACGCACGGAGAGGTAGTGCAATTTACGGTTCTTTTTCGCTCTATACGGGAAAAAAAACCTCTCCGAGTCTCAAAATGAAAGGCAAAAATTTTGCTTTAGATCAGTGAATGTTTAGGACGCTTTGATGTAGATAGTTTCCTAATACAAAGCGATGAAAAGTTTAGCCGATTCGACAAGACTTGAAGACCGCGTGGAGTCAAATTTTGCGAGCAGAAATCAAGACTTGTGAATCTTTCCTTTGAACAAGGAAGGTCGCCGATCTATTTATATTCAAACTCACTTAGGAAAGAAATGTTTGTGTCGTGATAAGTATTATGCGGAAAGTCGCGCTAAATGTTAATGTAAACAAAACGCTTCAGTCGACTGTAGCGCATAAAATTCTAATGTTCCATGACCTTATTGCTCTAATGCACATGCAATGCTAACTAAAAGAAAGGTAGGATAACCTCTGAAGGTCGCAATGGTTGAGGTTAGTTCATGTCCAATTTCTGAAATGTTTAGAAACGTAACGATTCCAGTTATTTGCATAACCATCGCGCTTCTAATTACACTCGCGACACCCTTGAAAAGTCACGTCCGGTCTGATGGGAGTCATGTTTTAAATCAGATGAGAAATGATGTTGAAATTTATGCAAAGCAACAAAAACATATTAAACAACTGCCACAAGAAAGCTTAACTATTTGCGTTCAAGCATGCGTTAGGAAAGAAATGTTCCAGATTTCATGACAGAAAGGCACTGTCCGTTTGACAAAGGTCACGTAAAATGTAAACAAAACACTTTCACTAATTATTAATTCAAGTGGCGCATAAGACGCCACTACTTCTAGCTACTTTGCCCTTTGATGATATAACTTATCCTTTTCGGAAATGTTAACAAAAAGAAACAATCAGCTTTTTTTAAGTCTCGTGTATGCTGTATCAAAGACCGGATCAAAAACCTTTTGCAGAACAGACTTTTAAAGTTAAAGTAGACTCAAATATTTATAGGAAGCTACCATTCTATTTATACATGTTTATTCGTAATGCCAATAATTACAATAAATCGAATTCACACTGAAACTTCTCAGGGTCTTATCCAATTAACCATGCTTCAAAGAAAATATACAGCAATTTCATACTAATAAAACGTCAAGTCTATAATACACACATTAAATACTAGTCTTCATTAATCGGCTATTAACAATTTCGCAATTTTAATATGACAACTATTTGAAAACGAAAAAAAGTTCTACATGTAATTTTAATCTTGGCGAGTTTGTTTTTCCTTGATGTGTAAATTCTGGCATCTCTTGCCGATGCTGACTTTGCACTGGTCCCACATCCGAGCTGCCTTCTCACTGTTGCGGCACTGTTAGGAAAAGGCTCCCATCACTTCCACTGCAAAGAAAAAAGTGCGGGTAAGTATAGTGCCTTATAGCGAGATTTAGTATTATCAATTTTCACTATGTAAACTAAAACCAGTTTGTCTTTCCACTCAGGACTTTTACACGCTGATGTGTTTCTCTAATAGATTTGCTTGTAAGTTGATGATTACATGTTTAGGAAGGACTACTCGATTTAAGGTTTCAGGCAAGTATTGGGGCTCGTGTGGGTATATTGCGTACCGGTTTACAAATCGCAGCTCAGCCGTCAAGATACTCATGCAAAACCCAATCAAATGTGTCATATAACTATCTTACCTTTTATTGGAGCAATCTTGCTTGGATCGAGAGCAGCAAATTCTTTTGTTCCATTCACAGTGGAGTGCATCAGCGTCTGTGTAGAAAACAACTAGTCTACAAGCCGAAGAGCCATTGCTGTAGGCTTTGTTGCCCCCTTGACATAGGCGTAGTCGCCATGTGACAGCTGGACCTTGCGTGATCCACCAACATGGACTGAATCGTTGGTTCCTGATAAATAACAGATAAAGATATAGACAAATATTTGATACTGTAAAATCCTGGTTATAAGCCCCCTCCGCTAAAAACCTGTACCGTAATTTCTTTCTTCAGTTTCGTTATGTTGAAAAATAAGTTTCACTTCATCCAAATAAAGCATTCAAGGACATACGCTGAGAAAATTGCAGGCGGATCTCATTAAAATCTGTATATTGGTTTTCCTTAGCTTGAATTAGTACAGGTAATTGTACGAAACCAAGATCAGTAAAAAATGCATAGTGGCGCTGGTCAAAGTTGGTTCTGACTATGCGAAATTTTGGAAGGTCCTACAATTGAATCTTTTCACGTAGACGTACCTTATCGCTGTAATCATTTTAATTGATTGGATGCTACATGAAAATGGCAAAAAGACTTCCCCTTTAAGCGTTTAATTCAATTGACAGACCAGTTAAGTGGGACTATAGAAGGGGGGCCATTTTTCACGGACTCATACCCAGTCGCTATTTGTGTGTTTTCCGGACAAGAGAAGATTGGATTTAAATTAAGGTGGATGGGGTGTCATGGGAAGGGACAAAGGAAAAATAGTGACGTTATTTTCTCTCCTTTGCTTCTCATAACTCCTCAAGTGACTCTCTCTGCTCCAAAATTCAAATAAATAATGACTGGTAATGAGTCTGCATTTTTCAATGGATGGTTGGTGTAAGGGGTACCTTTTTCTGTCAAACATGGTATAAGAATGGGAGAGGGGACAGACCTTGGGGTAGAGCTTGCTCCCCGACTAAAACTTTGTTGAGTGCCCCCCCCCCCCATTTCAGTTCTTTGATAAAAAAGATAGGACAAAATTTCTACCCTAACACATAATACACTGTGCCTTAGAGAACAACAGGCCAAAATTGCAGAAATAATCCAAAGTTTGGGCCTGTAAGTGGTTTTGACAATGTACCTGGCTAACAGAGACTTGTCAGACTATGGGTAAGGTAAGCCAACATTTTTTTGGATTTAAAAGAACATATGTATTTAATGCACAGGAAACAAGAAATGGCTATCCATTGGATACACACGGTCTTACTTGATTGAAAAGAGCTACTGCAACTTTCTTCCTCGTGGTGCTCTTGTCACAATTATCCCAGCCGAATCGTTAGGATGGATTGTTGTTCAGCCAAAAATTCCTAACAATAAACATTAACAGAACGGTTCTATCACAAACATGATTCCACCTCAAAACTGTACTCTTTATAATGAAGCAACAGTCAATACAATTTTGAAAGTATAACATAAGAGTCATCTTGTAGCACCGATTCAAGGCACTTTTCCAGTAGCTATCTGCAGGACCTCCTGACACACAGAGACAGTGTGGGTATATTGCGTACCAGTTTACAAATCGCAGCTCAGCCGTCAAGATACTCATGCAAAACCCAATCAAATGTGTCATATAACTATCTTACCTTTTATTGGAGCAATCTTGCTTGGATCGAGAGCAGCAAATTCTTTTGTTCCATTCACAGTGGAGTGCATCAGCGTCTGTGTAGAAAACAACTAGTCTACAAGCCGAAGAGCCATTGCTGTAGGCTTTGTTGCCCCCTTGACATAGGCGTAGTCGCCATGTGACAGCTGGACCTTGCGTGATCCACCAACATGGACTGAATCGTTGGTTCCTGATAAATAACAGATAAAGATATAGATAAATATTTGATACTGTAAAATCCTGGTTATAAGCCCCCTCCGCTAAAAACCTGTACTGTAATTTCTTTCTTCAGTTTCGTTATGTTGAAAAATAAGTTTCACTTCATCCAAATAAAGCATTCAAGGACATACGCTGAGAAAATTGCAGGCGGATCTCATTAAAATCTGTATATTGGTTTTCCTTAGTTTGAATTAGTACAGGTAATTGTACGAAACCAAGATCAGTAAAAAATGCATAGTGGCCCTGGTCAAAGTTGGTTCTGACTATGCGAAATTTTGGGCCGTATTAAATATACTTCAGCAACTGTTTGTTCAGCCTTGTATTTTTTTAAGTTTGCATATTCAAGCTAAAACCATATGCATTGTGTACCTGTTAAGTCGGGATCATCTAGTAGTCTGTCTACGTCAGGCAGGGGTGTCCGCTGAGAAACTGCTGGTGGACTATACTCCAAACTGAGAGACTGACTTGGACACGGGACGGGATTCGGAGTTGAAAACTGTTGCTGTGTCTGGGGGCGAGTACATGGGACGGATTCGGAGATGAAAACTGTTGCTGTGTCTGCTGCGGTCGAGAACATGGAGATTCCACCATGCGGGGAGCTGTTACGATGCTCAGAATCCTGTCAAGTTTCGCTTCCTGTCTCACAAAGGAACATTCAAGGTGCTCTAGTATTGTTCTCATTAATCCAAGCTCTTTGGTCGTTTCGTCATTTCCCTGGGATACCTAATAAATAACCAAAAAAAAAATTACAAGAAATGTTTTATGGGTTGTGTAGGTTTTAGCAAAATACTTGAAATATCATTTTCTACTTTCTTAGATTGTTTTAGAGCTTCTTAGGGCATGTTCGTGTAAGCTAATACAGATTGATCTGTTCGGGTTTCTTAGCTCAAAATTTAGGCCGCGGAAAATTTTAGGAAACAGAATCCCTAAGTGGAATTTCTGAGCTGCTGATGGCTCTTTGAAAATGCTAGCTGACCTTATTTTGCACTCTAAATGACATATTTATCCCTCTGGAACAAATAATTCCTCTTGTTAAAACAATAATTAAATCTCACCACAGCAATCTTTTCAACAGTTGTGATTACCTTCGTCAGCAGACCTCCTATGCTAGACAGACTTGTTTCTTCATCTGAGTCGAATGCAAAATCCACGGACGGGTCGTTACGCGGGCTGTTGGCTACTGTGTGATCTGGACGAGATGGAGGGAGAAGAACTGTCAAAGGACGTTCTTCATCTTCTGAGTCAAGAGTCAGAGTCTTTCACGGGCGAACCTTTGGTCGGTGACTTCACATCCAGGATCTGTGGAGTAATTATTGAGAGTCGCTTAATTATCTTAGACAGTGCGACCCTGAGTAGAATTATCGTTTAGCCTACAGAAGAAAAATAGCAGTAGAAAACTAGCGGTTTCACTGAAACAGAACATGAAAGTACATGATTGGCGTATGGCGTGTTGTGCCATCGCGTTCAGGCTGAATTATCATTGAATTTCAACTGCAAGCTGTAGATTTCTTACTTCCATAATTGAGCGAGTAAACTAAACCGGGAAACAACACGTAAATTAGAGATCGCTGTCAGTTACACATAAGAAAACTGGACATCTCACCGTTTACGAAAATTCTAGTCTATCACGGGGGTTAACATACAAAACTGTCATTTCTCAATCCATAACTTAACTAATTATCTCTCACAAAATTTCAGTAATCTGACGATCGAAATGGCTCAGAATGGAATCTTGACATTTTATAGCAATATGCGGTGTCAGTTGGATCGAAAATTCTGCAATTTGATTTGTTGTTAAAAATACTATTATATCGTCAAGGCAACAGATGTGGCGTCCCTTCCACGAGCTCATTAGGAACCATGAAACGAAGCGGTGTTAAAAGGATTATGCTATTTTGAAGGGTCAATATAATTAGAGGCCAGGTAATTGATCTGCTACGTAAACAAAAAAGGTGTTTCTTAAAAAACGCTCGCGACTCGTGTGCGCTAATAAAGATTACCTGTGAATGACAGATCAAGAGAAAACGAAACTAGAAACTTCAAGAACCGGAAGTTGTCTAACCACAAATTGTGTTTGATGATGACTTAGAAAACCGGTAATACTGAGAGCCAGGTGAGTTAATAGGCGGTCTTGGGAATAAGCAAAGGGACAAGAAGAATCGTGATTTTATGTAAATTCAACGTTTAACTGATGACAAAAAGACCTTTCTGTGTCAAGTCTCTGCCCGCTAAAAGTCCTAAAACTGTTTAAAACGCTTTAAGCATGATTAAAAAACAGGTTAGTCAGGAAACGTGTAACGACAAAACAATTTTGTTTGATCGTGACTCCCGCGTGCCAAGGATTGATGTGTGATTTTATTTGAACTTTAAGTTTATCTGAAATCGTAACTGTGGAGGAGTTGACCACAATTCCGCGCTTAGCTAGTTTCTTCTGAATTTGGCTGCTGGTCGCCTCGTTCTTTCTCATCTGATCTTCTATGAAAGCTTTCGCTTCCTCTGAAATTTCCTTTGGCCTTCCAGATCTGTGAAGGTTCTTGGTGGAGCCAGTCTGTTGAATCTTCTTGATAATTTGCATGATGCTAGCGAAACTCACTTTCAAACCTTCTTTCGTCAGCTCTTTGAATATTTCAACTGGACGAGAACCCTGATTGTAAAAGGACTCGATATGACTTCGCGTGTAGCTTGTAACTTTCGGCATGATCGCATCTAGAATGTTTGAGTGTTTGAAAAGTTGATCATTCTTATACAGTGTAGCCGCTTGTTGCTATGCTGACAAATCAACATTCAAAAGTCACATGGAGACTGGATCGGGCAAGTACTCACATGGCCGTGACAAAGCCGCCGTGTTCGTGATTCGACTTAGGGAATTATATCTTGAAAAATAAATAATGTCACCGGTCAGTGTATATTGAATTTAAGTTCGACTATCTACAGGAGGCGATGAACAGGTAAGTTTCAATTCCATAATGTGAAACTTGTATTCAAGATGTCATTGACTTTGTGTTTACAAAGTGAGCGTATTAATTCACTTCCAACATGTTTACACCTCGTCGCACGACTGCTTACACATGAATGAAATAAAACGAAACAAGATAAATGAGTCATTCAGAGCAAGCGAAAAATCGCTTACTACAAACGACAATTCGCTCGAAATATCGCTAAGTGCCACGAAATCTTGCTGGCACAGCTCGAAATATCGCAGTGTGTGGAGAAATATCGTTGTCACGCAAACAATAGGTCTCCCAAAATATCGTTGAAATATCGCTCCAAATGAAAGTTCGCTTATTTTTGTCAAATATTCGCGTAATTCGTCGAATTTCATTTGCATTAGTTTTGCACGATACTGTATGAAAGGAAATGGTTCGTATCAGACGTTTAAAACCAGCCAAAGTGGACTCCGTTCTAATGGTCTCAGGTAGAGAGTTCCAAGTTTTACAGGCAAAATGCTTAAAAGAGTGAAGACCATAAGAAGTGGAAGCAGGTCTACACAACGACAATATATCAGTTCCTCTAGGAGAGTACACCATTGAGCGCAGCGTTAATAAGTCCTTAAGATACGCAGGGTAGAAATTGATATGGATACATTTATGAATCGTGATTAACATATTTTGTATTCTCAGATTGTAAACTGATGTAGCTGCTGCTCTATCTAATAGCTGACTGTATGTTGATTCCCTGTCATTAGAAACCACATGCAGTGCACGCTTATTCAATGACTCAAGTTTTTCGTTATTCCTAGAGCTACAGAAATGCCTTACTACAGCAATACTGAAAATGTTGCAGAACAAAGGCCTTATACAATTTTAACATGGTGGAAGTGTTTGCAAGCTTACGGAATTTTATCATAACATTCAGTTGATTGTTGACTTTTTCACAAATAAGCGAGACTTGTTTATCGAAATTCAATAGACTATCGATAGTCATTCCCAGGAGGTCAAGCGAGTCCTTAGTGGTAAAAGAGAACTGGTGATCAGTTAACCCCAGAACCATTTCCCGGCGAAACCATTTCCCGGAGAGAAACTTCCTGTTCCTTGTAGTGGTTGCGACAATAAAATCCTCCTTTTCACCCAAGGGTCAATGAGTAGCGGGATCTCCAAGTGTGAGTAGTTATAGAGTTGGCGGTTCTAGACCACTTTCTTCGAAAGTTGTCTAAAACTGCCAACTCTACAACTACTACTTTCCATTAGATGGAATCATTTTATTGAAAAACTATATGTTTTTTATTATTCAGTTACATAACGGCAATGCTTCCATCATTCGCATGACGAAGTCATGTGGAAGATGGAAACATTGCTGTAATGGAATCATTTTATGGTAAGGAGCCGAGCAGGCTCGGGAAGTCGTCAGGACTTGTCCTGACGAGTGAGGCTCCTCTCAGTCTTCTGTGGGTAGACTCATAGTCTCTACGAGACTATGAGTCGTAGGGCGCAGAAGACATAATGTAATCTATATGTTTTTTTTATCACATGGCTTTATGTGATGGTATTATTTTATGTATAACTATATACTAGATCCATTTTTTTAAGCATTGGGGAACAAAAGCGGAGCTTTTGTGAGGCAGTGAATTGATCGCGAAGCGATCAAGAGGGGAAGTTTCTTTTTGCGATGCTGGTTCCATTTTATGGGTAACTATATGTATTTTATTACATGGGCTGAATTGATTGGATTTGGATACTATATGTTGTATCTCATGATGCATCCAACGCATTATTCAATCACGTGATTCCACACCACAGGAAGTCTTTCTCGGAAAAGCAGGAAGTTTTTCTCAGAAACAAGTCTTGGCATGTCTGGTGAAAACAGGAAGTTTATGATGAAATGGGACTTTCCCGATGAGTCATCAGATTGTCATGTAATATCAGATGAACTTGTATTTGAAGTAAAGTTTGTCAGTAAAGTTTGTCAGTAAAGTTTGTCAGTAAAGTTTGTCAGTAAAGTTTGTAGTGAACAGAAAAGCAGACTGTGTTTGCGGAACTTGTATTTACATAAAAAAATATCTCATATAATAGTATAGAATGAATTGTAATAAAGATATACACGATGAACTGAAAGAATTAGGAGAAATTTCATGTCCTTTTTGTGACCAGCAAATAGATTTTGTCAGAAAACCAAAAGATGATAAATGCTGTGATAATCAGTATATTATTAACGACGATGGGATGTTAGCCTGTCTAAGTTGTGGTGTCGTACAAGGATATAATTATGTGAAAGAATATGTTAATTTTTATGAGAACAGACATCGATTTGTGAGAAAATCTGTTTACTGTAGAAAATACCATGTCAATAACATGTTGCTGAAAATCCAAGAAAAATACGACATAAAATTATCCAACAGTGAGAAACATAAGATTGATGTAATCTATGCAGAGATTGGTAAGATTATAAATGAAGTTAATGGTACAAGGAAAAGAATGATTAGCGTTAATTTTATTATGAGAAAGATATTCAAGATGATGGGAATACCTTACAAAAATATTCCAATTAGTAAATCGAAAAAAACATTAGCTTTTTACAATCGATATTGGGTAAGTATTATGTCTCTTATTGGTGATAAAATAAAATCTATTATTAGATGAATACCTTATTATATTTCTTTTCAAATTTGTCAGTTAACGGACACATTTCAATGATTATTTCATCAAGAACTTTGACATGATCAAGAAATTCTTTTTCATTATACTCCAGTCCTCTCATAAATGACCGTAAATGAGTTAAAACCTTTTCATACGTAGTGTACGCGAATTTACACATCTCGATCTTTCTTTTGTAATTTTTGACCTCTGAATATGTTTTTAGTATAAGCCCTGCGCCTGATATTGATCCAAGTACAGCGGGGTTTAACGTCACACCACCAGCCACAGTCCCAGTTACTATCAATACAACAGATCCAATGTTACATGCTATATTCTTTTTCTTGAAGCTTTTAAATGACTCTTTGTGGAGCCAGTATTGCTTATGGTAGAATTTGTACAATGCTTTCAACTCAGATATTTGATCTTCTGTTAAATTTTCTGAAACATGGTTCCAATTGAATATTCTTTTACGTCTATCCATATATATTATATGGTTACATTTTTTCTTTTTTGAACGATTTCTTAATACTGATGTATAATTTTCTAATGTTTCGAACTATTTTTTCTATATTCTCAATAATTTCGTTGATTAAAGTTGATGTTTTCATATTATATTGTTTAGATTATTCATTATGTTTTTCATCGGAAACCTCAACGCTTATTTCTTTTGGGATAATATATTCTAAAAAGCATTCCATACTCCAATCAGATGGACATCCGCATTGTGATATATGATGAATGTAAAAATGTTTATGGCACTCTATATTTAACAAACATTAAGAGTTCTTGATTTTTCACAACTGAACCCAGTTCCACAGCCAAATGACCAAACGCTAGTACTAAATTGATATTTATTGTCTGTGATTTAGTTGATTGGGTTGAAGTGTAAGTGATTGATTGAGTTAAATGGTCACTGTGTTTTATTTTTAAAGAAATAGGCTTATATTTACTTTTGAGCTTGAAATAGAGCACTGTTATAGTTAATATGTGGCTATGATTTGGAATAATTATTTTGTCACAACCATTCAATAAAAATGTGTTCCCGTTTTTCGTATTTAAATACCCATGTATATAATGAACTGAACCACTTAATTTATACCCATTTAAAGACAAATCCGTTTGCATTACCATTTTACCATTTTCTACAACGTACGCCGTATCATACACATCCGAGTCTACATTACTCTGTGATCCTTTGACTCCATATACAATCAAATAACTAACTCCTTGAGTGGAGCTACTTGCAGTGCCCTGACAATGCATGTCAATGTAAATGTATTCGGGAGGAGTTATGCTCCACTTATGTAAGTGAACAATCGATCTACTGTAATTAACAAACAGCTTGGTTGATTGTTGACCAATATTTAGTGAAGTGGAAACGACACTCACTGACAAATTTGTTGTGCTTGGAGGGAAAAATTCAATAGCCAAAGTGTACTCGCCTTCTGGAAGTTTGAACATGTTAAAGCCAATGCGAGAAGAATACTCATTTTGAGCGTCTTTCCCCATTTTAAATTTATAAGCTTTTTTGTTGACATTGTGGAGGGAACCAGAAAAGTCAACAATGCCATCAACTATTATGTTGTTTTCACTTGAAGATTCATCGGCATTTTCCATGAGATACCTGAAAACGTCTTTCTTGTTGGTTGAGCTGGTGATGTGAGACTCCTTGATTTTTGTGTCAAAGTAAGTTTTCAGCCCTACAGTCACATCACCTTTGGCGGCGTGTACCTTACTGCTGACATAGCCGACATTAGCTGCTGATTTTATGTCTTTGTCATCGGTGTTCAAGTTGATTATTGTTTTTTCATTTAAATTCAAGTTTCCAGTCATATTGTTGGTGCCATCAACTTTGAGAAACTTTTTTTGTGTCATGTCATCAATTCTGTTGTTAACAAACTCGACACATGCGGCGTCTCTTTGGTTTGATGGAAGATCAAGATTGATAATTGATTTATTTTTCATATCAATATCAGCTCCTTTATCCAGTTTTTTTTCAAGCTGATTTTCGACATATTTTTTATTTACTCCGTGGTCTGAATTAACTGGGTCTTTGATATTTGTTATGAAATGGTTGTTCATGTCTAAAGATTGTAGCATAGACCCGCCTTCTTTTTTACTCAAGAATATATTCCGAGCTGTGTTATAAGAGATGGCTTTATTTGTGTTTCCATGAATTGGATATGGCTGTGATTGTAATATAAGATCACCGTTCATGGTTGCTCCTGTCTTTTTCACAAACTGAGTTGTATCCACACTTGGAATCTTAGCTATTTCACTATCTAACTGGCTTTTTGTAACCACATCATTATTATTGGTTCCTTGTTTTACATTCACTAATTTTTTATTCTGCATATCATAATCATTATTAGCATCTAATTTAAATCCAATACCAGGTAAACCTCTTGAACCTATCTTGCCTAGTCCTTGAGAATCATCATGATTAAGGATACCGTTAGTATAACTCATATATTAATGGTTTATATTCTTTCATCGAAATTTTGGGCTACCTTTTTTTCGACCTTATCAACATACAAAAAACTATATGGATCCTTAGTAGCTTTCTGATAATCTGATTTATTTATGTTCAGTTCTCGGCAAATCATCGATTGCTCGTTTATAGAAGGAAAATCAAAAACACAAAAATGTGAACTATTCAGTCTTATTGTTTTATCGGTTCCGTAATAGCTTTGACTCAAATATATACAACAACAATTTTTATTTCTTGAATTGGTGAAGTAGTCTCGTATCCGTTCGTCATTTTTCTTACCCGTATTCAAATAGTCATCAAATATGATTAATTTTTGGTTTTCATCAGACAAATCTGTCAGAGGGATGATTTCATCGTTACTTGCTTCTATCACGTCATAACCGACCTCTTTTGATATTGGTTCAAGAGATTTCAACAGATGCTTATATTTGCTTTGGGAGAGATTTCGAGCATAAAGGTATATCTTATCAAAATAGAGAAGCCTATATATCATATCCAGCAGAAGATTTGTTTTACCACCACCAGAGGGAGCACAAATAAGCATCCTAAAACATCGGTTTGGCATGAAACTCTTTAATTGAACAAAATCGTCATTGTCATCATCTTGGATGTCGTAATTTTGAATCTTCATATGATATTGTTATACAATTTCACACGCTATGCGACACGCTATGCGACACGCTATGCGAGCGTTTTTATATATGATAACCCTAATTTTTCCGAACAAAATACGAAATTTTATGTAAACAAATGATATAATGAGTTTACTCAAATGGAAAGAAATGGCTGAGAAACGATCCGAGCTTGGTAAAAAGATTAACACAGTAAGAGATACAATAAAACAAAAAAAGATATCTGATCAAATGGGTGAAGTCGAGGCAGAGAAACTTTTCAAACCTATAACATCTGAGTTAAAGGAACTTACAGCCCCAAAAGCACCGTTGAGAAGATTGGTAAAGAAAAAGCGACCTGTTCCAGATTATGGAATAGCTATTGATGATGAAGTGCCTGATTATGGATTGGACGATTTGTTTGATCAACCTGTTTTACCTGAAAACGAGAAACAGATAGTTCCAAAACCTCCATCTTATGAAGATGTCCTTGAGGATTTAGCATCAGGTAAAAAACAAATGTATATAGATCCAGAATACATGTATGAACCTGAAGATCTTCCTCCAGAATACGAAGAAGAAGTACCAGATTACGAAATTCTTGAAGAGGATAGAATAAATCAAGCTTTAGATCAACTTCAAATACAGAATTATGATGATATTGAATTACAACTTCAACAAGAAGATATGAATGACAAAAAGAGGAAATCTTATCTTACCAAAACCCTTAAAAAGGCTAAAGAGAAACGACAACAACTTTATGGACATTCGATGAATATTACTAAAAAATTAAATAGTGGCTCAATCACTGAAGCTGAGGCTCAATATCAAAGAAAAATTATTCAAGATACAAGAAAGGTTCTGACTGATTATATGAATTACCATCAACAAAAACTCCAAAAACTCAAATCTATTAAAGGGTCTGGTTTGAAGAAAAAAACAAAAAGAGGTGGACAGGTAATGTTTTTCAATAATCCAACAGAAATGATGAAAAAACTAGAACTGATTATAGGATCAAAGGTTGCCGGTAATAATAGCATAGAGCTAAGAAACACAGGTGTTGCACTTCTCGACATCTTGTTGAGAAACTCTATTTTGAACAGGCCGCAATATAACAAAATATACAAAAACTATTTTAGTCTAAACTAATTGTATAAATGAATAGACAACTTGTATTATCATCCCATACAGTAAAAAACCAAAATGGTAATAAACCATCGGATTTCACAATCAAATACCGTAATCCGATAATACTAGATTCAAACAGACAATATGAAATCGGCCTAGACCGAATCATTTCGATGTCATTCACTTGGTTTAATGTGACAAAAGAACTCAATAATCAGAAAATAAGATATTCAACAGATAGTGGTGCTAATTGGACGGAAATTGTATTCAACCCTGGAGTATGGAATTACATTGATTTTGACAATTTAATCAAAGAAAAAACAAAAACAGGAACCTCATCAAACCCTCAATATCCAATCACTCTGGAGTTTAACGATACTGTATTCAGGACAATAATAACACTAGCCTCAAATTACAGATTAGATCTTACTCAAAGTAATTTTAATGATCTTATTGGTTTCAATAAAAAGATTCTAACAAGTAGTGTAAATGTTGGAGATTACATTCCTAATCTCTCACAAGACAGAGAAATATTGAATGTTCATTGTGATTTGATAAGTGACAGTCTTGTCGATGGTGAAGAGTCAGATATTATATATAGTTTCAGTACCTCAACTCTCACCCCGAGTTATAGTTTCACACAAGAGCCTCGACGAGTACAGTTCAATCCTGTCAATAAAAATACGATTAATAAAATTCGGATTTATATCACCGACGGTAAACGAAGAATTATAGATCTTAATCATAGTGACACTTCATTCAGTTTGATTTTAAGAGAGAAGAGAGATTAATCTAACTAATAGTTATAGATGGCATCATATGAATACAAGCGAATTTATCATCCAAAACTTGGACGATTTGTTTATAAACATAAAGGATCTGGGATCATTGTTGATAACATTTTCAAACCGGTTGGAAGGGTGTTAAGTAAAGTTCCAGAAGCGGAGAGCTTATTATGAGAAAATTACACGGTTCAACTAAACAATCAATGAATAAAACCATGAAACCAACCAAACCTACTAAACCAAAACAAGAAGAAGATTACAACACAATTCTGAATAGACTTATATCTGGTACTGGATTAAGACGATAAAATGTTATTAAAAAGTGAATTTTATCCAATTATAAATAGACCAGCAAGTGGGAAATGGTTAATATAAAAAGTGAATTTTATCTAAACTACTCATATAAATGAGTTTCAGAACAAGTGAAAATCTGCAACGATATGAATACGTTCGTTTCCATTTGGATAATGTCATTGAACAGCCTGGTAACAATCAATCAGAAAAAGACAGGTTACAGATTCACAATCAACGATAGGTCGACTATGTTCGATTTTTTAATGGGTATTTCGAAGTAACTAAAGAGCTTCAAAAAAGGGCAGATGGTGCTGGATATGCTCAGGCAGATCGCATCACCATGATAAACGGATCTCACAGTCTAATCAGACATATGGTTATTAAATCGTCTGGTAAAATAGTATACGAGAGTGATAATTTACATAGAATTACGAATGTCAAAAATCTCCTTGAATACAGCGATGATTATAGTAGATCTGTTGGAAAGAATTCTTTCTGGTATCTTGACACTGATGGAACAACAGCGAATACCAACTTAGGATTTGAGGCACGTCGTATTTTAACCCAAGCTAATCAGAATGACGGCGGCGGAGGAGCTAAGAGTATTAACGAGATGATACCGTTGAACCGATACAGCTTTTTTCAAGAATTAGAAAAAAAATGCTGCCCCCGATGCAGCTCACGATTGAATTAACATTGAACGAAGATAGTGAACTGATTCACATGGCAAATGGCACAGACGCTGGTCGTGTTGTAGTGAAGAGATTGTATCTTTGGCTACCAAGACTAATCCCAAAAGACATCATGTATAGTAATTTCGTTTCAGAGTTTCTTAAGCCAACAACCTGGACATATATGCGAGATATCTACAATCAGTCAGCAAATACCAGAGCTATTCAGAATATGTTTCAAATCAGTCCAGCTATTGATAACGTTAAACATGTTTTTATTTATCTCCAGCGAACAGACGCACCGAATGATGTTGAAGCAGAGAGGAGTCCGTATTTGTTCGATACTTTCAAGTTGAATGCCGCTAACGCTAACAGCTCTCTATCAAGCTGTAGGCTTGAATACGGGAATAACGTTTTTTACCCAGAGCTGGAATATGATAGTGACTCTAAAATACGGATATTTAATGATCTCATGTCATATGCATTTTGTAAGAACGATTACAATTCAGGAACACAGCTTAATGTATCCAATTTCACTAGTTTGTATGGATTATTGTATTTCGATTTGTCATATCAGAAAGAGGTAGTGACGAGAGATCCTAAACAGTTGATTCTCCATTATCGTCTCAATGTAGCCCCAGCAGCAAACGTCCGAGCTCATAGCATCGTATTTTACGAGAGTGAGGTTGTTGTTAAGACAGTTGGAAACGAATTGATGATAGTTTAAATAAATAAGTTTTACATCGATGAAAATTTAAATGAATATGTTTTTTAAAATAGAATTTATCTAACATATAATATATGACACAACTATACGAAATTAAAGTTAGTTTATCACCAAACCAGAAAAAGAATCTTAGTAACGCGTATCATAAAAGAGAAACTATCATTTTGAGACTGACAAAGGACTCTCTATCTGGGAATGACACTCTATACGTACCTCAGAATATAGTTAAGCGATTGAATAAAAATAGAAAATTGAGAAAAGGAATGGACATCAAACTAGCCAAAACAAACATTCGAAAGCAAGTTGGTGGATCACTCCTCTCTACAGTTCTGTCGCTTGGAAGAACTTTCGCTCCAACGATTGCCAAGACTATTGGATTGTCAGCTTTGGCAGGTTTAGCATCTGAAGGAGCATCTCAGATTGTTAAGAAGATATCTGGAAAAGGTTTACAAACTGGTGGGTTTCTCATACCACAAAATAAAATCAACCAGTTGATAGCATATAAACATCTTTTGACCACAAAACAAAAACAAGATATATTAAATGCTCTACAAACAGGCTCTGGTGTTCATATAAAACCAACGAAAGTACAAACAGGTGGGTTTTTAGGTACTCTTCTTGCATCAATTGGAGTTCCTTTAGCTCTTGAGGCAATAAAGAGGATCACTGGTAATGGTGCCCCTCAGATGGGACAGCCTAAACAAAAACCACCCAGATCTAATAATCAAAATGGTGGTTTGTTAGACCCAATGTATATAACTCCACCTTTTTATGGAAATTGGCCGAACGATACAATTGGTATGGGAATTAAAAAAAAAAAAGCTCACAAAAAGGGCGACGGTCTGCTATTAGGAAAGAACTCACCCTTCAAAAAAGTCCCTCTTCTAAACATTTTGTTGTAAAACCAAAATTCCATAACAATTTCCCATTAAGCAATTACGAGTTAATAAAATGGTGTAAATATCTGAATATCCCAATTAAAGATGTTCTTTCTAGAGATGAATCAGTGCCCCACAATCATAGACAGGCTCTATTCATTTACAATCTGGAACCATCATATATGAGCGGTAGCCATTGGGTATCCACATATGTGAAAGATAACGTGGTCAATTACTTTGATAGCTTTGGTTTACCTCCCTTCCAAGAAATTGTTAATCACGCAAGAAAAAAGAATTTAACACTTCTTCATCAAAATAACCAAATACAAAATTTAATGACGACAACATGTGGTTACTTTTGTTTATACTTTTTAAATGAGATGAATAAGGGCAAATCATATTTTGATCTGTTGGAAGTTTTCGACATATATGATACAACGAAGAATGAGAAATTCTTAGAACGGTATTTTAAAAATATCTAACTCATATATATATATGGTAAAATCATATTGTGTGAAAGAAAAAAGAGTCACTGAATGTCTACCTGGTAGTGAAAGATTTGTTAGAGCCAAAAACGGACGAATGATGATGGAATGTGTATGCACTTCTTGTGGTATTACAAAGACTAAATTCGTTAAACAAAAACAGGGAAACTAGTACAGCCCTCTCTTGGAGGGGGCGTACTAGATACAGTAGCATCGACTGGTACTGATTTATTGATTCACCACGGTATTCCTTGGCTTGGAAAAAAGGCAGTTGAAATGGGAAGATATTATGGATCAGAAGGCTTGAGAAACCCAAAACTGCAGAAAAAGGCTATCGATTATGCTCTGGATAAGTTGAATCCAATGATTCAAAATGTCGGAAGTCAAGCTCTTGATCAATTATCAACCAAAATTAGACCAAATAGAAAGTATAAAACCGACAGAAAGGATTTGGATGGTGGTAGTTTAGATATCCATAAACTAATTGGGAAATTACCAACACCAAAAGCTGGATGGACTCCTGGAAAGTATAAATACATGGGGGCATATAACCCTCTCGATAAACAGTTAGAGTATGATAAAAACACTGGAGAGGTCACCAAGTGGCACGTACAACCTTACAATGAAGTTGATAGAATATCAGCTCATCATGATATTTGTTATGATATGGGGAAAAACAAAGGTGAATGTGACAGAAAAATGGTCAAGTCATTAGATGAAATTCCTTATGGACAGATGCCAAAATGGGGACAAACAGCACGATTTCTAATCAACACGAAGCAGAAACTAGGTCTTGGTTTAAACGGAAAAGGCCGTCGAGTGAAAACTGGCAAAAAGAATTAGCTAATGAGCTTCATAAACCGATAAAGCGTAATTTCACCCGGCGGCGGGTAATTGTGAACCATATTGACGAGACATGGTGTTCAGATATCGTTGAGATGCAAAAATTCAGTCGATGGAACTCTGGCTACAGATATCTTCTTATGGTTCTTGATGTCTTCTCTAAATACGGTTGGATAGTCCCTTTAAAAGATAAAAAGGGCGAAACAGTTGCTAAGGCATTAAAAACAATATTCAAAGAGGGGCGTAAACCACAATATCTTTGGACAGACAAAGGCAAAGAGTATTACAACAAACATGTTAAGGAACTACTTGATAAGAATAAAATAACATTGTACTCAACTGAAAATGAGGAAAAGTCGTCGGTTTGTGAAAGATGGAACCGTACAATCAAAACCAAAATGTGGAAACAGTTTACTGTTCAAGGTAATACACAGTATCTTGAAATGTTACCTAAATTAGTGAAACAGTATAACAACACAAGACATTCAAGCATAAAGATGACGCCTACAGAAGCAAGTAAAAGGAAGAATCAAGGAACTGTTTACTTTAATCTGTATGGTGATATGGAAACATCAAAACAGAAACAGAAATTTCAAGTTGGTGATAAAGTTAGAATAAGTAAGTATAAACGAAATGTGTTTGATAAAGGATATACCCCAAATTGGTCTGAGGAAATTTTCACAGTTGATGAAATACAACATACGAATCCAATCACATACAAACTAAAGGATCTCAGAGATGAAGAAATAAAGGGATCTTTCTATGAACTTGAATTGCTGAAAGCTACACAAGAGGTATTCAGAATCGACAAAGTGATTCGGAGGGATTATAAAAAGAAGCAAGCTTTGGTTAAGTGGAAGGGATACAGTGATGAATTTAACAGTTGGGTTCAAATGAAGGATTTACAAACAATATAATATATACATTTATATAGATGGATACAGGAAATCAGCAGTGGTTATGTGAATTTTGTAATAAGAATTATAGTTTGAATAGAAAAGACAACCATCTTCAGACCGAAGTTCATAAAAAAAATGAAGAACGTATTAGACGTGCGGCGGATTTTGAAAATCATATAACATAATTATCGACGATTGATGGATGAATGTGATTTTATGCCTCTTTCGAAATACTTGGAAAGGAGTGTGAAAGTTTATACACTTCTTAAAAGACGATTTAATGAAAATTACATGAATGAAGATATTTAAAAATAAAACATATAGTATAAATATATATGGAAGATAATGTCAAGAGATGTCGAGGTAGACCAAAAGTATATTTTACTGAAGAAGACAGAAAGGAGGCCGCACCGAATGATGTTGAAGCAGAGAGGAGTCCGTATTTGTTCGATACTTTCAAGTTGAATGCCGCTAACGCTAACAGCTCTCTATCAAGCTGTAGGCTTGAATACGGGAATAACGTTTTTTACCCAGAGCTGGAATATGATAGTGACTCTAAAATACGGATATTTAATGATCTCATGTCATATGCATTTTGTAAGAACGATTACAATTCAGGAACACAGCTTAATGTATCCAATTTCACTAGTTTGTATGGATTATTGTATTTCGATTTGTCATATCAGAAAGAGGTAGTGACGAGAGATCCTAAACAGTTGATTCTCCATTATCGTCTCAATGTAGCCCCAGCAGCAAACGTCCGAGCTCATAGCATCGTATTTTACGAGAGTGAGGTTGTTGTTAAGACAGTTGGAAACGAATTGATGATAGTTTAAATAAATAAGTTTTACATCGATGAAAATTTAAATGAATATGTTTTTTAAAATAGAATTTATCTAACATATAATATATGACACAACTATACGAAATTAAAGTTAGTTTATCACCAAACCAGAAAAAGAATCTTAGTAACGCGTATCATAAAAGAGAAACTATCATTTTGAGACTGACAAAGGACTCTCTATCTGGGAATGACACTCTATACGTACCTCAGAATATAGTTAAGCGATTGAATAAAAATAGAAAATTGAGAAAAGGAATGGACATCAAACTAGCCAAAACAAACATTCGAAAGCAAGTTGGTGGATCACTCCTCTCTACAGTTCTGTCGCTTGGAAGAACTTTCGCTCCAACGATTGCCAAGACTATTGGATTGTCAGCTTTGGCAGGTTTAGCATCTGAAGGAGCATCTCAGATTGTTAAGAAGATATCTGGAAAAGGTTTACAAACTGGTGGGTTTCTCATACCACAAAATAAAATCAACCAGTTGATAGCATATAAACATCTTTTGACCACAAAACAAAAACAAGATATATTAAATGCTCTACAAACAGGCTCTGGTGTTCATATAAAACCAACGAAAGTACAAACAGGTGGGTTTTTAGGTACTCTTCTTGCATCAATTGGAGTTCCTTTAGCTCTTGAGGCAATAAAGAGGATCACTGGTAATGGTGCCCCTCAGATGGGACAGCCTAAACAAAAACCACCCAGATCTAATAATCAAAATGGTGGTTTGTTAGACCCAATGTATATAACTCCACCTTTTTATGGAAATTGGCCGAACGATACAATTGGTATGGGAATTAAAAAAAAAAAAGCTCACAAAAAGGGCGACGGTCTGCTATTAGGAAAGAACTCACCCTTCAAAAAAGTCCCTCTTCTAAACATTTTGTTGTAAAACCAAAATTCCATAACAATTTCCCATTAAGCAATTACGAGTTAATAAAATGGTGTAAATATCTGAATATCCCAATTAAAGATGTTCTTTCTAGAGATGAATCAGTGCCCCACAATCATAGACAGGCTCTATTCATTTACAATCTGGAACCATCATATATGAGCGGTAGCCATTGGGTATCCACATATGTGAAAGATAACGTGGTCAATTACTTTGATAGCTTTGGTTTACCTCCCTTCCAAGAAATTGTTAATCACGCAAGAAAAAAGAATTTAACACTTCTTCATCAAAATAACCAAATACAAAATTTAATGACGACAACATGTGGTTACTTTTGTTTATACTTTTTAAATGAGATGAATAAGGGCAAATCATATTTTGATCTGTTGGAAGTTTTCGACATATATGATACAACGAAGAATGAGAAATTCTTAGAACGGTATTTTAAAAATATCTAACTCATATATATATATGGTAAAATCATATTGTGTGAAAGAAAAAAGAGTCACTGAATGTCTACCTGGTAGTGAAAGATTTGTTAGAGCCAAAAACGGACGAATGATGATGGAATGTGTATGCACTTCTTGTGGTATTACAAAGACTAAATTCGTTAAACAAAAACAGGGAAACTAGTACAGCCCTCTCTTGGAGGGGGCGTACTAGATACAGTAGCATCGACTGGTACTGATTTATTGATTCACCACGGTATTCCTTGGCTTGGAAAAAAGGCAGTTGAAATGGGAAGATATTATGGATCAGAAGGCTTGAGAAACCCAAAACTGCAGAAAAAGGCTATCGATTATGCTCTGGATAAGTTGAATCCAATGATTCAAAATGTCGGAAGTCAAGCTCTTGATCAATTATCAACCAAAATTAGACCAAATAGAAAGTATAAAACCGACAGAAAGGATTTGGATGGTGGTAGTTTAGATATCCATAAACTAATTGGGAAATTACCAACACCAAAAGCTGGATGGACTCCTGGAAAGTATAAATACATGGGGGCATATAACCCTCTCGATAAACAGTTAGAGTATGATAAAAACACTGGAGAGGTCACCAAGTGGCACGTACAACCTTACAATGAAGTTGATAGAATATCAGCTCATCATGATATTTGTTATGATATGGGGAAAAACAAAGGTGAATGTGACAGAAAAATGGTCAAGTCATTAGATGAAATTCCTTATGGACAGATGCCAAAATGGGGACAAACAGCACGATTTCTAATCAACACGAAGCAGAAACTAGGTCTTGGTTTAAACGGAAAAGGCCGTCGAGTGAAAACTGGCAAAAAGAATTAGCTAATGAGCTTCATAAACCGATAAAGCGTAATTTCACCCGGCGGCGGGTAATTGTGAACCATATTGACGAGACATGGTGTTCAGATATCGTTGAGATGCAAAAATTCAGTCGATGGAACTCTGGCTACAGATATCTTCTTATGGTTCTTGATGTCTTCTCTAAATACGGTTGGATAGTCCCTTTAAAAGATAAAAAGGGCGAAACAGTTGCTAAGGCATTAAAAACAATATTCAAAGAGGGGCGTAAACCACAATATCTTTGGACAGACAAAGGCAAAGAGTATTACAACAAACATGTTAAGGAACTACTTGATAAGAATAAAATAACATTGTACTCAACTGAAAATGAGGAAAAGTCGTCGGTTTGTGAAAGATGGAACCGTACAATCAAAACCAAAATGTGGAAACAGTTTACTGTTCAAGGTAATACACAGTATCTTGAAATGTTACCTAAATTAGTGAAACAGTATAACAACACAAGACATTCAAGCATAAAGATGACGCCTACAGAAGCAAGTAAAAGGAAGAATCAAGGAACTGTTTACTTTAATCTGTATGGTGATATGGAAACATCAAAACAGAAACAGAAATTTCAAGTTGGTGATAAAGTTAGAATAAGTAAGTATAAACGAAATGTGTTTGATAAAGGATATACCCCAAATTGGTCTGAGGAAATTTTCACAGTTGATGAAATACAACATACGAATCCAATCACATACAAACTAAAGGATCTCAGAGATGAAGAAATAAAGGGATCTTTCTATGAACTTGAATTGCTGAAAGCTACACAAGAGGTATTCAGAATCGACAAAGTGATTCGGAGGGATTATAAAAAGAAGCAAGCTTTGGTTAAGTGGAAGGGATACAGTGATGAATTTAACAGTTGGGTTCAAATGAAGGATTTACAAACAATATAATATATACATTTATATAGATGGATACAGGAAATCAGCAGTGGTTATGTGAATTTTGTAATAAGAATTATAGTTTGAATAGAAAAGACAACCATCTTCAGACCGAAGTTCATAAAAAAAATGAAGAACGTATTAGACGTGCGGCGGATTTTGAAAATCATATAACATAATTATCGACGATTGATGGATGAATGTGATTTTATGCCTCTTTCGAAATACTTGGAAAGGAGTGTGAAAGTTTATACACTTCTTAAAAGACGATTTAATGAAAATTACATGAATGAAGATATTTAAAAATAAAACATATAGTATAAATATATATGGAAGATAATGTCAAGAGATGTCGAGGTAGACCAAAAGTATATTTTACTGAAGAAGACAGAAAGGAGGCTTTAAAAAAAAGTAAAACAAAGTACATGCTGAATAAAGAATGGTATTGCAATGTCTGCAAAAATGGAATAAATTATACTCTTGCAGGTAAATGGTGTCATTTGAAAACAAAAGACATAAGAAAAACGCAAATAATTAACATAATGTATTCAGTTCAAAGGATTCATGCTTGGATCATTTGAATTTTTGACTATATTTAAACGCACTAATTATAGACACTTAAAAAATATTTACTATAGTAATAATATATGGAATCAAATAAGAAAAAAAATTATTCTCTAGTATACTTTGGTGCTGGATGGGATTTCAAACCAATTAATGACCAAGTATATAAGAAATTCAATCACTTTATATTCATTGATAGTCTACCTATGATGCCGCATTATGAACCAGGCATGCCAGGGTATGAAAAAAGCAAAGATAGAGAAGCATTTATAAAAACTCTAAAAAATAAAGCTATGAAATATGGAATGACATTATCCAGTATCAGAAAAAATTTATTAACATTCAAAAACAATCACCAAAAACTCGAATATTATATCAATACAACAGTTCTAGATGCTTTGACGAATAAAATTATTAGAAAGAAATTAAACAGGGTTATATGGGTACATGAGAATGGATTCAGACCATATGATTATGGTTTAAATATAGGCGATTTGCCTAATCTGTTAGAGTACCGTGCGAAAATACATGAATTATAAATATCATACGTACATAATTAAAGATTTTTCCCATATATAAATATATACATATATATATATGGTAAATGAACAATTGAAAAATCATCTAAAAAACTTCACCGTAAAGGAATTG
Organism: Siderastrea radians; assembly: GCA_964017195.1. Taxonomy (NCBI): domain Eukaryota; kingdom Metazoa; phylum Cnidaria; class Anthozoa; order Scleractinia; family Rhizangiidae; genus Siderastrea; species Siderastrea radians. The sequence goes on along the minus strand of OZ024888.1, from coordinate 28,602,371 downwards.
AAAAAGGAGGTCATCGCCGTGAAAAAGGGTTTCCAAGTTTCCAAATTAAGGCGAGCTGATGTAGAAAACGTCATACTAAAAAATCATCAACACTTCCTACACTTACTAAAAAAGAAGAAGGTGAAGAAGGCTAAACCACTAACGAAAGTAAAGAAGGCTAAACCAATGTCGAAACAGGAGAATGCTAAACCAAAAAAATCACAATATGAAGCGTTTATAAGAGTAAAAGAGTACATAACCGGACTTTTAGATGAACTTGACGAAAAAGCAGAAGGAACAAGAAATTCCGTATTCGTTGATGAACGATTCAGTGGTGTCACTATACAAAAAATTAAATCACAGTACGTCATACGCGATAGTAATGATTTCAGCAATATAATACTACGAGCTACAACTGATCGCAAGAAGGTTGAAGACCTACTATACCATATGTTAGCATAATTGGATCATTTGAATTCTTGACCATGCTTAAACGCGAGTTGAAACTACTTAAATAATATTTTACTATAGTAATATATACATAGATTGCAAATGAAAGAATCTAATCATATTAATATGGATAAAGCTAGTTTGAAGAAACTCAGCAAATCACAACTTATTAAATTGCTTCTGAAGCAGGAGAATAAGAAGCCAGTTCAACAAAAAAGAAGACCAATACCAACTCCTCGTAAGAGTGTCAAAGAAATGGTCAAGCAGTATGAAGATAATATTATTCAACCACCAGCAGAGTTCCGGGATAATTACAAACCAGTCCCAGCACCAAGAACTAAGAAAAATGCTGCAAAAAAACTGGTTCCGACACAAAGAACCATAATAAAGCAAACAGACAAAGCCTTAAAAGGTTACACTAAGTCATTTGAAATCGGCATTAAAAACAATAAAGACCCATTAGCTCAAATGCAAAATACAAGAAAGGCTATAGAACAACGTGTAATAACTTCGTTGGACGAAATGAAAGGCTTGAAATACGTTGAAACATTGAAAGTTACTTTCGAAAAAAATTCAGGTAATGTTTTGGTTGAAAAGCCAGCATATTTCAATAGCACACCCCAAACAATAATCAACCAAATGGAAATCAATGAAGCATTACAAATGTCGAAACAGCAGATAATGAATAAAATAGCTCAATGGATATCAGAAGGTTCAGGATGGACTATACAATCTGTTGATACCCATTACCTAAACATTGCCAAATACGAACCCATGAAAGGATCCTCTTATATACAACTGCCTTCTGAACTTAGAAATCCAAAGAAGGGGTTGATAAACATGAAAAATGAGGATAATGAATGTTTCAGATGGTGTCATATCAGGCACTTAAACCCACAAGATAAATATCCTCAAAGAATAAAAAAATCTGACAAAGAATATGTCAATAAATTAGATTACTCAGGTGTTGAATTTCCAATAGCTGTCAAACATTACAATAGAATCGAGAAGCAGAACAGTGTCAATATAAGCGTTTTCGGATACGAAAACAAACAGCCGTACCCAATCTATGTTTCCAAAGAAAAGAATAAAGATCATATGGAACTACTTCTGGTAACTGAAAAAGAAAACAAGCATTATGTTCTTATAAAGGATTTTAATAGATTCATGTATAGCCAAACAAAACATGAACACAGGAAACACTTTTGTATGCACTGTCTGCAATGTTTTAGTTCTGAAAGGGTATTAAGCAGCCACAGAGATATTTGCATACAAGTGAACGGCACTCAAGCAATTAAAATGCCCAACAAAGACAATAACATACTGAAATTCAACAACTTTCATAAACAGCAACCTGCGTTATTTGTCATTTATGCCGATTTTGAGTCTATTTTAGAGAAGATTCATGGATGCCAGCAAGACGGTAATAAATCATACACCGAAGCCTACCAAGCACATACCGACTGCGGATATGGATACAAGGTTGTCTGCTGTTATGATGATAAATATACCAGACCAATACAACTTTATAGGGGTGAAAAGGCTGTATACAAATTCATGGAAAATATTTTAGAAGAAGTGAAATACTGCAAAAGAGTAATGAAAAAATATTTCAACAAACCATTAAGAATGACAGAAGAGAATGAAAAGGAATTCAAAAAAGCAACAACATGCCACATCTGTGATAAAAAATATACTGAAAAAGACATTCGGGTGAGAGATCATTGCCATATTACAGGTGAATTTAGAGGCTCAGCTCACCAAGAATGTAATCTGAAACTTAGAATAAACCCAAAAGAAATAAAAATTCCTGTCATATTCCATAATTTGAGAGGTTATGACAGCCATTTTATTATGCAAGAGATTGGAGCCATTATTAAGAAACATACATACAAAAATAAGAAAGGAGAGGAGAAACAAATGAATATCAATGCTATTCCAAATAACATGGAAAAGTATATGGCTTTTATGCTTGGCAACCATCTAACATTTATCGACAGTTTTCAGTTTATGGGTTTAAGTTTGGATAAATTAGTTAGCAACTTACCAGCAGAAGCTTTAAAGTACACAAGCGAAAGATTCCAAAAGGAAAAATTAAATCTTATGACACGAAAAGGTATTTATCCGTATGATTACATGGACAGTTTTGAGAAATTCAATAAAACAGAATTACCGACTAAAGAAGAATTTTACAGCATATTAAATAATGAGCATATTTCAGATGAAGTTTATTGTCATGCTAAGAAAGTGTGGAATACATTTCAATTAAAAACAATGGGTGAATACCATAATTTATATCTCAAGTCTGATATCCTTTTATTAGCTGATGTGTTTGAAAACTTCCGCAAAACATGTCTTCAGTATTACAAATTAGACCCATGCCACTATTTCACTAGCCCTGGTTTGAGTTGGGACGCCATGTTGAAGATGACTAATATTCAATTAGAACTAATGACAGACATAGATATGTTTCAATTTATTGAAAGAGGTATGCGTGGTGGTATATCTTACATTGCCAATCGATATGGGAAAGCGAATAATAAGTACATGAGTGAATATGATGAGAATATGCCGTCAAAATACATTATTTACCTTGATGCAAATAATTTATACGGTTGGGCAATGAGCCAATATCTCCCTACTGGGGGTTTCAAATGGTTGACGGAAAAGCAGATTAATAAAATCAATTTAGCTCAGTATAATGAAGACAGTAATAAAGGATTGTTAATAGAAGTTGATTTAGAATACCCAAAAGAGTTGCATGATCTTCATAATGACTACCCAGTAGCGGCCAAGAGAGTTTGTGTTAATAAAGATATGCTGTCTGAGTATTGTAAAACAATAGCTACAAAATACAATATATCGACAGGACTAGTAAGCAAACTAATCCCTACATTAAGCAATAAAGAAAAATATGTTCTGCATTACAGAAACCTGCAACTGTACTTTGATCTTGGATTGAAAATAAACAAAGTCCATCGAGTGTTAGAATTCAATCAGTCGCCTTGGCTCAAAGAATACATTAGCTTTAATACAATAAAACGTACTCAAGCAAAAAATTCATTCGAAAAAGATTTCTTCAAACTTATGAATAACTCAGTTTTTGGTAAAACAATGGAAAACATAAGAAAGCGTGTTGATGTCCGACTTATCACAGATGAGAAGAAACTATTGAAAATGGTAAGTAAACCAACTTATGTAAGCAGTAAGATCTTCAACGAGAATTTGGTAGCAGTTCATAAAATAAAAGAAACGCTCACTTTAAACAGGCCGGCATATGTCGGAATGTGTATCCTTGATCTGAGCAAAACATTGATGTATAATTTCCATTATAATTACATCAAAAACAAGTATGGAAACAAAGCCAAATTATTATTCACAGACACAGACTCATTAACATATGAAATCGAAGCCGAAGATGTCTACAGAGACTTTTGGAATGACAAAGATCGATTTGACAACAGCGACTATCCAGAAAGCTCGCCTTATTTCGATAAGACAAATAAAAAGGTAATAGGTAAAATGAAAGACGAATGTGCTTCAATACCTATTTCAGAATTCATCGGTTTACGATCAAAAATGTACTCATATGTAAAAGATAACAAGAAAGAGGCTAGAACTGCAAAAGGTATAAAAAAGGTTGTAATAAATAACAACATCAAACATGAAGACTACAAAAATGTTTTATTAGAAAATAGACAAATCCAACATACTATGAAAACTATTCGAAGCAGCAAACATCAACTAGGGAGTTACAAAATAAACAAAATATCACTAAGCTGCTTCGATGACAAAAGATATATATTAACTAATGGAATCGAAAGTTTGGCTTCTGGTCACTATTATATAAGTTCGAAATAAAATTAAAGTTCAAACATCATTTCTTCTTCCTGTTGGGGTCGAAGTACTAGCTCAGAAGACGCTTGCGTAGGTACTGGCTCAGAAGACGCTTGCGTAGGTACTGGCTCAGAAGACGCTTGCGGAGGAACTTGTCCAGCCATTGCAAATGCTGGAAGAACGTTAGGCTTGAAAATCAGTCCCAGCGGCCGAGATCTTCTTGTTTTTTTCAAATGAAGTTTCAATTCTTCTGTCTTTGTTTTTCTTGTGGCAATTTCCTTGACAGACCGCCTCTTCCTCTCCAAACTGAGCACTTTTTGGTACTCCTGCAATACCTTTATCTTAGCCTCAACATTTTTCTCCTCAGTAGATATGTCAAGACTTTCTAAATTAGAAATAACTTGAGGCATACTGAAAGAAAACGAAGCATCACTGCCCATCAACGATTCAATTACAAGAATTGAATCTTGCATATTGTCTGAATATGACTCAAATCTTCTGGAAGCTTCTTCTACACTCAGAGGCATCTTGTATGTAAAACTGAAGGTCTTGTCAACCAGAAGAAAATTTGGAAATTTTTATCAAAACTGAACTTTTTCTGATAAATTTATCAGAAAAAATAATTTATGGGGAAGTTTTTAATTGGTCGATAGAGATCATACGACTATCATGACCTTGGAAAATAGCTGAGTCATTTCCTGTTTTCACCAGACATGTCCAGACTTGTTTCTTAGAAAAACTTCCTGCTTTTCCGAGAAAGACTTCCTGTGGTTGAATAATGCGTTGGATGCATCATGAGATACAACATATAGTATCCAAATACAATCAATTCAGTCCATGTAATATAATACATATAGTTCCCCATAAAATGGAACCAGCATCGCAAAAAATGGATCTTGTATATAGTTATCCATAAAATGACTCCATCATGCCGATGGAGTCATGTGATGGAATCATGTGATAAAAAAAAAACATATAGATTTCATCTAATGGAAATAGTAGTTATAGAGTTGGCTTGGTTTTAGAACACTTTCAAAGAAAGTGGTCTAGAACCGCCAACTCTATAACTACTAGTGTGCTGTGAGTATCGTGCGTCTCTCCATTTCCCGCATTGTTAAGGTTTTGATGAGTATCTGGGGTCATGGTGGCGCAATCCCACGTTTGCAGCGTGTCTTGTGCATTAATCCAGGCTTAATTTTTTCTTTGGTGACCACGGGTTCATTGCTAGGTAAAGTAACCAACATCTTGACGAGTAAACTGTGATGAATAACTAGACATGAGCGAATGGTTTTGTCATTTTCTGAGAATAGGACAATCACATGACTTTTGGAGGGCTTATAGTTTATTTGTGGCCCGAGTAGCATCATTAGTGCCCGAGCGGAGCGAGGGTGCAAATGATGTTACGAGGGACACAAATAAACTATATGCCGGACACAAGTCATGTGATAATCATTATTATCAATACACAAGGCCAAATCATACAAATTCATTTAATAAGAAAAAAATGTTTAACAGAGATGTAGCATGAAACTATGGTATGGAAAGTTGTCACACAATACGATCAGCTAAACAAGAGCCAAATAAAATTCCTTTTTGTTTACAATAAAAGTCAAATATAATCTAGTTTTAAAAAGATTGGTAACAATGATTAGCAAAAAGACAGTTTATTATTTAAAAAAATAATAGTCTTCCCGTTCACAGGTAATGGACTCAGACTGTCTTTGCTAATCTCATTAGATTAGTTACAGCTTTCAGTCGCTATCATCGCTCTCGATTATTTTGCGGGCATTTACGGGTTGATGGCAACGGTTCTTCATACTTTCCGTGATTAATGTTCATTGTTCCAATCTGAATATGTTGGGTGCAATTTTGATCCAGCTGTGCCACAGAAATAAATTGGTCTTGGAGAACAGACTGTGGGTTTAAGTTTGAGCTAGGACCAGCTGACAGGCCGGCGACATTTTGCCTTGTGATTCCTGAAGCTTCTTGCTCAACAGCGAGTTGTGGCTGAAACGTGTCACTTAAAATCTTTGAACACTCTCTTTTTTGTGCACTTGTTGTCTCGTTGATGTAGTGGGAAAGGATCTGATCTTTGTTCTTTGTGATTGCACAGATTTTCCTTGCATCCACACCGCACTGGAAAAAAGAAGTGACAGTCGATGCACGAATGCAGTGATTCGTGTACTGCTCCGATAACTTTGCTTTGATGGAAATCCTTTCCATCATCTTGCTGATAGTATTTTTCCCATAGGCTCATTTCTGTATTCTTGGTGGTAGCTTTGTTTGGAGTCTGAAACAGTGCCTTGCAGTCGGGATGAGTCTTGCTGAGGTAAAATTCAAACGCAGCCACTGGATCAAGTGCAGCTGAAGTTTCTTACATACGAACATCCGAGTATGACTGCTTAGACTGTTTAGCGCCTCCTTGGTAATTTTAGTTTGTTCAGTAAGTTTTTCGGTGATGTAACGGGCTCCAGTGTCATCAGTTTTTATTTCAAATGACTGCCTTGTAAGCTGTCGTCATCCCTCTCTGCCGTGGCGAGCAAAATGAAAACACAACGAAAACCAAATAAACTCAACTAATTTCTCCGCATCTTTCCAAACACCGTCCGTGTTCTGCCCTTCCATGAAGTATTGATTCAATTTCTGCACGTCTCCTGACTGAATGGGTGATTTGTGTTTTGGTTTCGCATTGTTTTCTTTCGTAAGCCTCAAATAGCTTGGCCTTCGCTTCAAACATTTTGTTGGCAGACATGAATTCGCTGTCTTGCAAAATGTTTATGTTTCGGCTGAGTGGAGCACAGGTTAGATGGCGATGAATGGCTGCTCTAATTCCAGTCAATGCACTTGGAGTTAATGCTTGGCCTTTCTCTGTTTTCACTTTAGCGAAGAACTTTCGCAGAATTTCACTCAAGTCCGTTGCACTTACTGTTTTGAGATCCACTGTTATTTTTCTTTTCTCACACCATTTCTCGATTTTTTTACTCCCCACTCAGTTGCTCTCTTGGTGTTTTTCGCTTGAGCTTTTTGCTCAATTTCATCCAGTTGCTCGTTGTCTTAGTCCGAGTTTTGACTAGAAAAAAGCTGAAAATTTGGGACTTCTTCCATTTTAAAATAAAATCTCCAAACGGCAAACATTCACTACGCAAGCTGTTCGCACCTGAATGGTTTTGAGGGAGTACCCTGCCCACCCCTCCCCCCTCCGAGGCTTGGAAAGCAATGCAATGACTAAAAACAATTTCAATAAAACTATTTAAAATTCATAGTTGGCTAAGAGGCTTAGGGGAATAAAACAAAAGGAATCACAAACACATAGTGAGGTTCAAAGTTAATTCATTTTATTTTACTTTGTACTTTCGCACCCTTCATTTGAGTTGGTCAAGTGTAGTTTTGCCACTATTGGCACGACTCGGCTCAACAATCCCATCAGCCATTTCTTCAGCAGTAAATAGGGTTGCAAACACCCTTAGGGCATACTTCTTTATGTCTGCAATAGAAGACAGAGACAGCATGTCACTGTCCATAGGGGAGTGTCACAATTCCAAGAAAATCCTCTTTCTGTAATTAAATATGCTGTGCTTGAGGATTTGGGCATCTCAGGGATGTTATTATGTATATCATGATCCGTTGTTTCAGCATGCTTTTTAATTGCCAATTATTAGTTGCTTGCACCGCCTAGATCATGCTCAGCTCCCCGTGAGGAAACAAGGAGAAAACAAGAAAAGGGCAAGAAAGTCCTTCCTTTCATGAGAGGTGCATCAGATCGAGTGGGTCGTGTCCTCCAAAGGTTCCGTATTGGGACAGCTTTTAAACTAGTCAGAACATTAGGACACATTTAAACAGACTTGTCTCTGTTTAGAGGCAAATGACTAAAGATCTATCTGTGCAAATTTTAATATTCTCTCCGAAAGCTTTGTAGAGAAAGAGATGAAACAACACTATTTGCTGTTATTTATTTATCTACAATGAAAAATAAAACAAGGGAAATTTACCCACCTCCTGTTACACTGTAACTGTTAAGATATTTAATGCAACAAAAAAGTGAGCAAGAAAAAAGAAATTATCATAGTTAAAAAATAAGCAGGAGTAGACTATAAAGACATTTGGATGACAACACTTAGGAGAGATTAATTTCTACACATCTAGCTTTAGCCTCATGTGAGAGGAAGTCTTCCCATCCTATAGGAGAGTTGGGATGGAGCCATCTCGAAAAGGGAGTATCCCTTCCATTCTGCAGGTCCACATTGTCAGGATTTGAAAAAATTGACAGTGAAAGACATTGTTATTTAACCTTATCGTAGTCAAAGAGAATTTTAATTCAAATGCAACTGTTGTCAGTGCTTCACACAGGAAAAATATAAAGATACCATGGTTGGTCCTTCAATAGTGTTTTATTGGGAAATTATTAGTAAAATATTGGTAATCAATATGGTTTGCCAACCTTGGTAATTGGGTTACTTTTCTGTATTGGTATACGTGCACACGCCATGTTCTATATGCATGGCCATGCTTATGTAGAGATATACACCATGATGGTTTGATAGGTCTTTGATAGGAGCAGTGCCCGAGCTATGTTAAAATGACAAGCCGTTAACCAAGTTGGGTTTTCACTGTAGGGAGTGTAGAAAGAATAGTTTATCAAGTGGCGACAGCAGCTGACACAAGCGGAAGTTAACAAAATGAGGTGACAGCATGTAATGTGCCCGTTTTTTACCTATGCAGTTAGTGTTTGTGTGAAAATACACATTTCCGAGTTTTCATTGTTAACTCTCTCCTCCCATCACATAGTTGTGATGCATGTTTCCCACGACAACAAGGTTGGCAGGTGGAGGCATTGGAAGGCCTGCACTTCTAAGTGGCTGGCCACACCCATGACAAATGGCAACATGAGGGTCTAATAAGTGCAAAAGCGTAACTTCAAAGCGGCCTGGAGTTGGATTTGGCCTCTAGGCTATGGGTGCATTAGCTGTCTGATCCTCACCACGACAGGGTTGGAACTCGGATATTTGTGTAGCAGTGGTTTTTGGAGGGTGAATTGGAAGTACAGACTGGTGCGGTCTGTTCTGTGACTGAGGTTTGCTTAAACGTTGCCAGGTGATTTCCAATTCCAATTCCCTGCTGCCGAAGTTGCACATTCTGAAAATGTATCACCGAAAACTCACAATTATAAATATATGGTATTATGTATTTGTTTTTGGTAAGGTTTTGCTGTCTACTGAGGCTGCAGGGTAGACATAGATATTGCAAAATAAAACATACCTGTTGGGACAGAATAGCACAAGTGCTCCATGCAGGTAACTGCATTTGGTGTTTTGGGTAAAGACAAGCACTGACCAAAGTCACCGTTGCTGTTTTATCAAACTACCTTTTACCGGTCCATTTTTTTGCTGTAAAAATTGATATCCTCCCTATGGAATCTGTACGTTAGTAATGTTCATTCCATATTTTTGTAAATAGGGTATTGCTTCATTTCGGCTGACCAGTCAACTCTATAGTCTCTACGAACTGTTCAAATACTTTTTCTTTTCTACTGGAAGATGTAAGATTGCAATATGCTGGAGTTTTGCATGTAGTCACAGTTTTTGGCAAAATATATTTCCAGGAAGTTAATGATGTCCTCACTTTGAAGACTGGGTTTAGAAGATAAAGATGGGCCATGAAGCTGTATTGTGCGAATCATTGATTTGTTTAAGAAACACAACATTGTAAAAGCCGCACAAGATTAAAGTGGACTTTCCGAGGAAAGTAGAGGAGTCCTCCTCCAACAAGGCACTGTATTGTGCATTATCTGCACTGTTGAAAAAAGACACCTCTTGCTCATTTTTAGAGTGGTATAGATTCCTCTATCTCTGGCATGTGCAAAATGGTTTCAGGGAATTGTGCAATGTTTTCGTCTGTAAAGTGGGTTCATCTGGCCTGACAGCAACGTATCTGGGTAGATGACCAATGGCAGGCCAGGAACAGCATTCTTTATTTTATACATGGAGTGTGGAAACCTCTGTTTCCAATTTCCTTTGATGACCCACACTTTTTCGCAACCTGCAAGGAACAACACCTGATCTGTAATGATTTTTTACATGAAAAGTTCTTGAGTGCTTTCAATAGAAGTTTTTCGTGGACTCCTCTGTAATTTCATGCATGAAAAGTTTAGTTTCATGGAGGTACTTTACGCGAGAATGGCAGGACACTGTTACCCTTCTAGGTTGAAAATGAATCCAGATATCCCTGGGTTTAATGTATAAGCCTCATAAATGTCCTTTTGATGTAAGACAGTGTCTGCATACAGGCTAAATCTTGCACACGGGAAGGCAGGTTGGTATTGCCTTTTATGCCTAAAATGTTCCTTTTCAGGTAAAGGTAAAGCAGGTTCTTCAAGATTCAAGTGGAAAGCTCAAATTCACAACTACACCATTATAAAACCATATGCAGAATATCACTTATTTAAGGTTAGCTTACCTCGCAGTGTGCAGTCATTTGTGCAGATGTGTGAATAAACTGACACTCTTCTTATTTCCTCCAGTTTCCCTATCTGCATTGTCGTGGAATTTAAACTCATTCCAGGGAAGCTTGCTTTCCTTCATACAGTTTTCGAGTTCCCCCTACAAAACATTTCAGCAACACCCTTGGCTGAGAGTTCTCGATGTGAAGAGGCTGCCAAGTGAAAGGTGTTAACAGTACAATAACTTTTCATGTTCATTCTTCTCTCAAAAGGCCATCTCAATTTCCGTGATAATTGAACTACAATTTCCAGGCAGTGTGATTTCAGAATCAACTGCAAATTAGTTGATAGCAGAATCTTTGTACTTCTGTCTAAGGACTTCATTGTTCGTCATGACCCAGGGCCGAATAGGGTGCATTGAAACAGGAAAACGGTGTGAAAAGTTATTTCAAATAGCCACAGATTGATAAAGATTTTGAAAACAACTTGATAAGGCAGTATTTTAAATATGCTCGTGACAAACTTAAGGAAGAGCTAATTGAAAATCAAGCACATTTTGCCTCTGTGTACTAAGTTCACTATCTTCCTGCTTCCCTAAATTATTGTAATTTTATCAATTTAAAAGTCTATGCATCTGTTCCCTGCTAGCAGAGGCCCCTTTTCCTTTGTATTCGCTGAGCTGACGGACGGGACGAAAAGGGACCTCTGCCATGGGTCGAAACTCCCTTTGATTCAACCGCCGTCCATGGTCGTGGACGGCGGTTTCCGAAACGCATGCTCCCTGTATTGTTTGCTGACCGTGACTTGAGCCCACTGTATCTCGCACATTCCTTTACAGTTATTCCGCTGTCATTTAGTGAGCCCGCATAATAACATGCCGTCCTGGAAAGAGAACTAAACTCGTGAAGAGATACAACGTTTACTTTCTCTCATCTTTTTTAACATGGAAGACGGAAAGATAAACAATCAAAAGAAGAAGCTCTAAGAAACACTCGACAAGTTAAGGAATGGAATTTAGAGCGAAGGACAACCTTCCACCTCCAAAGATTTTTCGAGCTGCAGACTTTCTGTGAAATGCTCCAGCACTTCTACGAGTCTACGGTAGAGTAAATTAAACATTTGATTGTAAATTTGTATCAAAATCGCTTTTTAATTGAGGGATTCTTCATATTCCTTACAGTTTTCGTAAAAGTTTTGAAAAACGTCCACATGAGAAATCTCTTGCGGAAATTTTCAAAATTTTGACTTTGAGATTGTATTTTTCGCTAATTCTTAATTGACAACTGGTGTATTTTATTTAACAGTAAGAAATTTTAACTATTCTAGATCAAGTGAGCATTGTTTTTCGAACCTATAAATTGCCCTTCCGTACTGCACCTGCCGTTGTTTATTTAACCAACTGCTAATTTAGTGAAGGGATCATAAAACACGCAGCCTTCAATGGGTTAAATTCTCTATGATTCCTGGAGTTGTGGTCATCTTAAAAAAGCTTCCTTGTCCAGATAACTTGAAATTAATACCGTTGATTAGACAACAACTATCTCTAGATGAACTGTCTACTTTTTTTAGGATTTTGGTGAACTCACCATTCACGGAAACAAAACTGTGCAGGTGTTTTTTGGCGCGCTAGTTGAGAAAGGTGGGAGTCATCAGGTGATCACGTGCTAAAAGCATCACGTGATGTTTCGGTCGCTAAGTAACCGTGGCGCATGCTCAACACAGTTCATTTCGACCCATGGCAGAGGTCCCTTTTTGTCCCGTCCGTCAGCTCAGCGAATACAAAGGAAAAGGGGCCTCTGCTAGCAGGGAATGCATCTGCAACTTTCATAGTAATCAATTTTAAAAATCCTCACCATTTCGCTTTCCATCCCATTCACTATAGGCTTCACAAAAGGTCTCCAAGGGCGGTATTTTTGTTACCATTATTAGAGTTATTGTAAATAAGTTGACAATTCTCGCATCTTCGTGTTATTTTTTTGCCACAAATAGACCCCTTTAAGCAGCCTAGTACCCAGGTGTTCTCTTCTCGCTCACACAACTTGGCGCGAAATTTCGTGATGTCACCGAGTGGCATACCACGAGAACGCCTAGTGAATAATGCCAAATCCAAGATGGTGCCGTCTGATTGAAGGAGGGTCATGAACATCTTCAAAATTTTGCTGTAAATTAATACCTAGCGGTAATACTATCTAGCGTCCTATTCTTGCAGTTGAAAACGTCTAGGCTCACCTACTTTTAAAGACGCCTCTTCAATTATTTTTCCGTTTATTTTTGGCTTGGCAGCTGATTTCATCTCAGTGTTACACTCTAAAACTAGGATTTTTGAATTAAGATAACCATTCCTTGTTTTTAGCTCTCACATTCTCAAATTAAGAAATGTAACCTTGATTTTAAACTTCAATTTAAGAATGTTTTTTTCTCAAAACTATGACACAAACCTAAGAAATGTGGTCTTGATTTTAAACTTCATTTTAAGAATAATTTTTTCTCAAAACTACGGCACGAAATTAAGAAATGTGATCTTGATTTTAAAGTTCATTTAAAGAATAAATTTGATCTTAAATCTAAGGCACAAAAAGAAGAAAAATTCTTATTATAAGAATTACTCTCTGGCTTTCTCGACATGCACTTTGTTCAACTTGGCGATGGAACACGCGCAGCAAAGAAGGCAATACTCCCTCCAAACCAAGAATGGTTACAAACCTCGCAAACAAGAGTCATCCGTGAGAAAACAGTGAGAATTCTCTCGTTTTTCTTGAAGCAGCCAGCCTCATGCGATTGCACATGAACAAACAGAAGTTATTTGCCGTGTTGTTTCCGGCATGAGTTCGTATTTATACCAATTTTTAACTGCCTTTAGTATGCGAGTGCATGGTCGTTGAGCGGTTAACACGGGCAACTTCAAATCTGAAGAGCCGGGTTCTAATCAGGTCGGTAGGTCTTACTTTTCTTTTCTTTTTTTTCTGTAATTTGACCGACTTTTATTATTTGTTTTCTTTCCATTATTAAATGTGAAACCTTTTTTGGACCCAAACATCTTTATTTAGATCAAAGAACTAGTAGCACACGATCATAGCGGACATTTTTGTTTTTTGAATTGAGAACAGAATTGACCTGAAATCAAGTAAAAATGACTCTTTCGCTGAGTTTAAAGCAAGAAAATTTGTAGGTTTCTTCTTATCTTAGGGGATTCTTATTTTGAGAAATTTTGCTAAAATTAAGAAAAAATTTGGAAATTAAGAACTTAAAAATAAGAAACAATTGGCCCTTACTACCAGAAAAAAACAAGAGTTTTTTGTCCTTAAATTAAGAAATCGAGTTTAAGAGTGTTATCTGGCCTGAGCGACGCAAGTGCTGCACGTTATCGAATCATGACTCATACCATTTTAAAATTTCAAAATACCGGGAATGGTTCCTGTGTTTTCTGTGCTTTTCCGTACGTATACATGACCATTAATCGAAGAATTTGGACCTCCATGTTCGTTTTCCGATTGTACAGGCAATGGTTTGTTTGAATGCAGATATTGGTGTGGGGCTGTGTTTTTAGAGGAAGCAAGAAATAGCGTACAATGTGGGGCCACTAGTTTCTCTTGGCACTTGCTAGTGATTGAGCAGTGTCATGAAAAAAAGATCAAAAGATTTCTTTAGGAAACAACTTCACTGAGCCGAGGTAAATTTTGTATTAACGTTTGGTTCGAAATGACTGGACTTCTGAAGTACTTGTATCAATCCAGCTTAATTAAAATTGATATAAGCTTACTTGTCAAAAGGGCTTTGTAGTACACAGACAGGGGAATTTCGCTCATTAAAAAGGGTTATTTCTACGAGTTTTAGCTCAATAAGGAACATAATTACTGAGCAATTGCAAGAAGCAGTCTCCTCAAAAAATGTTCGAAATTTTCCATCAAGCATGTATTCTGTTGTCTATATATTATAGGCACGAAATGCGGTTACTCGGATTGACCTTTATCCTTTATTTACTAAAAAGTGTTGTCTACGAGAATCTAGGAATTCAGCGCAATTGAGACCACTCTTTAGTGAATAATAACAAGAAAATAAAGCAGTTCTGTGATCTGAAGTTATTAGATGAGTTTCGATGGTCTTCAGAAAGACACACTACCCACAGTGTTTCATTTGTTAAGTCTTTCAATGGTTTTAATGGCTGAGAAATAAAACATTTATTGGCATCCATCCCAATGGGATGGCCTCAAGGAATCCTGTGCATTTTAGCAAGATTTCAGATAATTTTTCTTATCATTTCACTGATATCAAAATTGCAATAGCCCTGATAAAAGCCCTTCAGACAAAGTGAACAATGCCAACAGGATATCCCATACATGGGTTATGGATTGAGGGGAGTGTGAACACTTTTTAGATTTGAAATTTGTGATTTTGGCATTTGTGTAAATTTAAAAAAAATTGCCAAGTATCTTTTGGAGTACAACATAGTAAGTTTGGGCTTGCTGAGATAATCACAAACTCGGCATCACTTGGTTTAGAAATTATCATGGTATTTTTGAGGGTTTAACACTGGCCCATAGTTATTTTGGGAGTATAGTTCTGCCGTCACTTTTTTGCAACTACCACCCTTCCCCATAAGTCTATGTCCCCAGTGTTATCCCCCAGGATGGCATTGATGGGTGCTCAAAAACAATATTGTCACTTTTTGGCAACAGCAGAGGGAGTGTGTTTTCATGCAGCCTAGGATACGACTTTTGCCTTTTTGGTGTTGCTTATGTTGTGTGACAAAAGTTAACAGAAGGCAGGTTTGTAATTTAATTGTCTGGTACTGCAACAACTTTGAAATTGCAAGTTGAAAACCTTTAGTCACCCAACATAAAACCTAAAAGCATGGCCTAACTGTTAAAGGAAATAAGCTCTATAAGCAAAAAGTGACTTTCTGGCCAAGGCAAAAAATGCTGCAACATCTTCAAATAAACAATGCTTTGTTTTATTCTGTTGTGATTGGGAATCTCTTATGACTGGGATGTACTTCCGGTTGGACAATGAAATTAAAACATTAACTGCAACCTCAAAAAAAACATTTGAAGTTAAGGAATATGCTATACAAATCCCAAAGTAATAACCCGAGCATGCAAGTGACAGAAGCACTACATCAAAAGGAGAAAATTCTGCCTAATTTCTATATTCTTGATAGTTTTTCATCCCTCTCGCTACTTCCTAAGTGTCTAGAACAAAGCAAAGTGAAAGGAAATTTGTAATTTTGTAAATTTTCTAAATTGTGCACAGTATTGTTTACCTTTTGGGGTGCTCAATTTCAGGTCATAAGCCTGGAGCAAAGCGAGGGCTTGAGAAAAGTTTCTGACGTAAAATGAGTCATTAGGCTGTCACATGACATTACAAGACTGATATTCCTTGCACAGATGTCCACACACTTGAATCTCAAGAGACACTTTAATAAACAGCAGCTTTATGAATTTATTCAGAAATCTGGTTTACTGATTTCCCATATAGTTATTCAAAGCTTATGATACAATGGGTTCGAATTGTGCTACACTTGAGTCTAGTCTTAGTTGTTGCCTATGAGTGGAGGGCGTATGAGTGTGGACTCAGTACTCCCCTGCAGTATAGCTGACCTAGGTGGTAGTGACAGGAACTCTTCTCTTTACAATAGCTGCTCTGTTTGTTCAGAATCCTGTCGAAGTGGAACAAAAGTAGCGTCAAATGATTGACTCATTCAAGTTATTACATGTACATGTGGTTAATGTTCATGAAATACACTTAAAACGAGAAACAGAACTGTGCCAGATCTAAAGAGGTTATTTTAAGTTGCCATTGAAATTGGTTTTTCTGATATATGACAACTCTAATATGTAAGTAAATAAGTCAACAAAGCAAAATTTTCAACAGGTTACGTAAAAATGATAAACAAATATCTGACATGCTGAGATATATGAACAAGACAGCTGACATGACGAGGAAATATCTATAGCTTCGCTGTTTCTCCACTAATTTTAGGGCTTCCAGAGAATTATGGCATTCAATTGGAGCAAAAGATTTAGTGCATCGAGGCACCAAAGGAAGAATAGATTCAGAAACAATTCAGGAAGAAAAGATACAATTAAAATGTTGAAAGTATTTAAAAAATACACCTACTTTGAGTGGATCAAGTCTCTGAACCCTTCGCTTTTTCCAACGGATTTTTCTTCAAACTACACAAGAATGCCGCAGTTTTGTCCCTCACTCAGGTTGAACGAGGATGGTACTTCCAAAAAGTGATTTTCTTATCCCTGTGCCTGATCTCGGAGGGCAGAAATATCGGATTGAAATCGGGACAAAAACGTGAAATTCAGGGGTTGTTTTGGCATTTTTTCCTAGGCGTTCTCTGGGGACCTCGTTCGGTGACATCACGAAATTTCGCATCAAGTCGAGTCGAGTGAGCGGGAGGAGAACGCCTGGGTACTAGGCTGCCCTTTAAGCAGAAAATTAGCACACTACGTAGGCTGTGTGTATTGTGTATTGCAAGGTATTGCAATACACAAGGTATTGCAAGGTCGTTTCCAAATACCAAACAGGTGTTTGTCGACGGGCTGGAACAACGTATATTGACACACGTCTTTTCACTTACCTGGATGATGTGGTCAGCCAATGACACGGCACTCTGTAGATCGACAGCAGCTAGGAATGGACTCCCTGATAACAGTAAAGTGGCCGAGCCGAAGATGGAAAAGCAAGCCTCTAAACAGAGATCCCTGCAGACTCAGCATCCTTCAAATGTTTGTAGATATGGGAGTTGCGGTCTGAAAATATCTGCTCCTGAACCTTAGTGGAAAAATAAAACAGGTGCCACAGCCTGCACATGAAAATTAGTAAACCACAAGGGAAGGCAGTGAATTGGGGACAGAATCCTTGACACCAAATATGTTTTTATCTTTATTTAAAGAGGGTGGTTTGTAATAGCAGGTGCTAATAAACTAGAGGCCCTCCACCAAACAACAATAAAACTAGTTACAATGAAATAGATAGTAATACACAAAACTACTACACGATAAAATATAAAAATATACTATAACATGAAAGTTTGGGTAAAAACCTCACTAAGGATAAATGATAAAAAGATAAATGATGTTGGCATTGTTGTTTAGTAAAAAATACTTAAATAACTCTTTCTCAAAAAACGTAAAAGATTCAGCTTTTCTCAAAGATAGTGGCAATGTGTTCCATAAATTACAACTCTTAACTGTTAATTCTGCATTGGGTTGCGCGGGAAATGGACTAGTGAAAGGTAGTTTGAAAAAGAGTGTTGAACCCTTGTCGGTTTGCTCAACCAAACTTACCCCTAACTTACCCTGAGGATGAGCAAACCAAAAAGGGTTGGAACACTCTTTTTCGAACTTTCTGTTCTGCAATACAAAACCTGAGTAAATTGCCATAAAATATGTTTTTGTATTCAAAGTATAGCATCGTCAACAAGGTGGATGGTAAAGCCATCATCTTGGTATGCTTTAGACTCCAGAGGTGGCTTGTTCTCTTAAAGCAGCGTGAAGTCCACCTTGCATGTACCTCTGCATGCTTTGGATATCCTTCCAACAACCTCCTTCAGCAATAGTCGTGTCATCTGTCCCACATCGTCTTGCCCACTTGGCATGGCTGTGCCTAGAGCTGTCGGTGGTGTACTGCTTGTAATATGCACCTTCTGTAATGTGAATCAGCGAAGCTGTTTAACATGAAGAGCTAAAAATTTATAGGAAGAAAGCTTTGCTAAAGCGAGGCACATACAAAGGATTTTTTTATTGTGGCTCCCCCACCCTATCCCTACTACTTGGCATCATCATCTGTTGTCTTCAATTATATTCTTTCCTGTTAGTTACTCGCCCAATACAAAACATTTACCGGCATTTTGCATTATCAGCTGATAAATCTGTGAAATATCTTTCACCGTAAGTGGTTTTCCATCTGCAAATGATGATGCAACTAGTTAGAACTTAAACTCCATAAGACATTGGCTGGTGTGTATCCAGCTGTTAGGAGTAAGTCTATGAGTGATGTTTGAATAAAGGTGTGTCCTGTAGATTTCTGTTCCGTGCATGTCACTTTCAGTCCTTTGAATGTTGAGATGACTATATGATTTGACCCACCTATTCCTGTGAATCCTCCTACTGTATCCACGAATTGTTTATCCTTTGCTGTTCCTCCGCTAGTTTGTTGAACTGCCATGATCTAGTTCGTGTTGTGAATAGTACGGTTTGAGACTTAGTTGTGATGTTTTTTTAGTCCCCGGGGAGTTATTTATATTGTTATTGGTCGGGCTAGCATCGGCTTGCCCGGTATTATTATCTTTAGGCCGTAGTAAGATCAGCAACGCATGCGCAGTGGGGTTTTAAAATTGGAGTACTTAATATGCAAAAAAAATTGAATATTAAGTAGGTAAATTTTAAAACCCCACTGCGCGTGCGTTGCTGATCTTACGGAGGCTAAAAGATAATAATACCGGGCAAGGAACCTACCTTACAGCAGGGTTCCGTTAAAAAAAAAAAATGTACTTTTCATTCGAGATGCCGGCTCTCCCACGTAATGAATGAAAAGAAGGAGTTGAGTGTGTAAACCGGACTTGAACTTATGGCATGCCAGTTCGAGCACACTCGCGTCCCGTGTATGAAAGATGACCACTAGACCAGCTAAGCAGTCGATGTTTTTTATTTAGAATTCAACATCTTGAGGTGGTTCTACGGGTTCTTCCAGTTCCAGAAGTGCTTGCTCTATCGGAAAAGCTAGGTTGAATACATTTGCCAGTATTTTGAATAAATAGATACAATATCTGTCGTGGTCTGCTTGTTTTATGTGTACAGGTTTAAATGGTTTAGTTAGGCGTCTGAAAATGGCCTCTTTGCATGTGTCTCCGCAAGCATTTGCTAAGGTTTGAGGGCTAATATTTGCAGTGATTATTACAAGCTTTGTGTCTAATGGCATACTGCCCCCTTTGATTTCCACCATTCTTTCGTGTTCATTAATTACAGATTTAAACATTTGGACCTGTTCATTGCTTTGTGCTGTCGGTTCTACTGGATCATCTATGACAATAATGTCATCAAAATTATAACCGTTGAAAAACTTGCTTAGGCCCCCTAACTTAAAGTAATAGGTAATGTCAAATTGTTCGCGCATAAAGTTCAAGACTCTCTTCAGGTTTGTGGTCTTTCCTACACCGGTTGGTCCCCAGATGTAAAGGCAATAGGTCTCTTTGTGGGTAAATGGATGTAATGTCAGCAGGTTGTTTATCATTCCGACGCATCCAGGGAAGTCGTGGTACAATTGTTTGGGATTTGCTCCGTTCTCTATTCTTGATCTTATTATGTCTGATGTTCTGGTTCTTCTCTTGGCAGGAATTTGTATCTCGTCATCTTCGGCTGTTTCTATGTTGTGGTCAATGGTTAGTGCATCTTCTGTGTGGATGTTGTTTCTCCATTCTTGTGGTGTGTTTAGTTCGAATAGCGCCGGTCCTTCTTTGGTGCAATAGCGTGCGTAATTCGCGGTTGCTTGTCTTTGGCTTTCGTTTCTGTACGGGCGTAGTGCTCTCACCCACATGTTTGTTAGCTCGTGCCCGAAAATTGCAACCCATGATCTGTCTTTGAGAACTCTGAATGTTATTAAACAGTGCCAGTGAATTTGTCCTTCTTCTGATGTTTCTTGGTGTCCGATCAGGCAGCGTGCGACGTGTGTGTTATTCCTGGCGTAGTTGCGGAGTAATTCGATTTGATTTTCTGTTCTTAGGGTCATTGCCCAACTCGTGGAGCTCGTTTCTCTCCTCTGCAGGGTGCTTTCGTTTTCTTCTTGGGACATCATCAGTTACGTTGATGTAAGACTTGCGATTGACCTCTTCTTCATCTGGTAGGTAGAGATCCAATGCTGTGGTTAACATGCATCTCAGTCCTTTGAATTCGTAGGTTATTTTTAAAGTGTAAAGGAAGAACGTGGGATTTGGTGGTACGACATTCCCACTGATTTGGTAATAGCTGACTAGTGCTGCCATCCAGTCCGTGCTGTCAATGCCTTGTCTTGTGTACGTGGGCATGAACGTGGAATTCATTTGTCTGCCGTGCACTGCTGTGTTGTCCGTGGAGAATGTTTCCATTTCAAATACTGGGTCGTGAATTTCTAGGTGCATCATTTGGTTGTTTGCGCTGCTATGTGGCTCTCCTTTTGTGAGTTGGCTGTTTGTTGTAGGTGCGACAAAGTTTTTCCATACGCATCCCGGTAGGTATCTCGCGTTTATGTTTGCGAAACTTCCCGCGCTTGTCTTTGGTGAGTTTTTCCAAGGTGCCATGAAGAAGCTCCAGATGTGATGTCCGGTGTCCCACTCTTTTCCGTAGTCTATGTCGTGGAACCATATTTCTACTTGGGTTATTTTGTAGAATTGGAAGCACTTGGCTGGTGTGTATCCAGCTGTTAGGAGTAAGTCTATGAGTGATGTTTGAATAAAGGTGTGTCCTGTAGATTTCTGTTCCGTGCATGTCACTTTCAGTCCTTTGAATGTTGAGATGACTATATGATTTGACCCACCTATTCCTGTGAATCCTCCTACTGTATCCACGAATTGTTTATCCTTTGCTGTTCCTCCGCTAGTTTGTTGAACTGCCATGATCTAGTTCGTGTTGTGAATAGTACGGTTTGAGACTTAGTTGTGATGTTTTTTTAGTCCCCGGGGAGTTATTTATATTGTTATTGGTCGGGCTAGCATCGGCTTGCCCGGTATTATTATCTTTAGGCCGTAGTAAGATCAGCAACGCGTGCGCAGTGGGGTTTTAAAATTGGAGTACTTAATATGCAAAAAAAATTGAATATTAAGTAGGTAAATTTTAAAACCCCACTGCGCGTGCGTTGCTGATCTTACGGAGGCTAAAAGATAATAATACCGGGCAAGGAACCTACCTTACAGCAGGGTTCCGTTAAAAAAAAAAAAGTACTTTTCATTCGAGATGCCGGCTCTCCCACGTAATGAATGAAAAGAAGGAGTTGAGTGTGTAAACCGGACTTGAACTTATGGCATGCCAGTTCGAGCACACTCGCGTCCCGTGTATGAAAGATGACCACTAGACCAGCTAAGCAGTCGATGTTTTTTATTTAGAATTCAACATCTTGAGGTGGTTCTACGGGTTCTTCCAGTTCCAGAAGTGCTTGCTCTATCGGAAAAGCTAGGTTGAATACATTTGCCAGTATTTTGAATAAATAGATACAATATCTGTCGTGGTCTGCTTGTTTTATGTGTACAGGTTTAAATGGTTTAGTTAGGCGTCTGAAAATGGCCTCTTTGCATGTGTCTCCGCAAGCATTTGCTAAGGTTTGAGGGCTAATATTTGCAGTGATTATTACAAGCTTTGTGTCTAATGGCATACTGCCCCCTTTGATTTCCACCATTCTTTCGTGTTCATTAATTACAGATTTAAACATTTGGACCTGTTCATTGCTTTGTGCTGTCGGTTCTACTGGATCATCTATGACAATAATGTCATCAAAATTATAACCGTTGAAAAACTTGCTTAGGCCCCCTAACTTAAAGTAATAGGTAATGTCAAATTGTTCGCGCATAAAGTTCAAGACTCTCTTCAGGTTTGTGGTCTTTCCTACACCGGTTGGTCCCCAGATGTAAAGGCAATAGGTCTCTTTGTGGGTAAATGGATGTAATGTCAGCAGGTTGTTTATCATTCCGACGCATCCAGGGAAGTCGTGGTACAATTGTTTGGGATTTGCTCCGTTCTCTATTCTTGATCTTATTATGTCTGATGTTCTGGTTCTTCTCTTGGCAGGAATTTGTATCTCGTCATCTTCGGCTGTTTCTATGTTGTGGTCAATGGTTAGTGCATCTTCTGTGTGGATGTTGTTTCTCCATTCTTGTGGTGTGTTTAGTTCGAATAGCGCCGGTCCTTCTTTGGTGCAATAGCGTGCGTAATTCGCGGTTGCTTGTCTTTGGCTTTCGTTTCTGTACGGGCGTAGTGCTCTCACCCACATGTTTGTTAGCTCGTGCCCGAAAATTGCAACCCATGATCTGTCTTTGAGAACTCTGAATGTTATTAAACAGTGCCAGTGAATTTGTCCTTCTTCTGATGTTTCTTGGTGTCCGATCAGGCAGCGTGCGACGTGTGTGTTATTCCTGGCGTAGTTGCGGAGTAATTCGATTTGATTTTCTGTTCTTAGGGTCATTGCCCAACTCGTGGAGCTCGTTTCTCTCCTCTGCAGGGTGCTTTCGTTTTCTTCTTGGGACATCATCAGTTACGTTGATGTAAGACTTGCGATTGACCTCTTCTTCATCTGGTAGGTAGAGATCCAATGCTGTGGTTAACATGCATCTCAGTCCTTTGAATTCGTAGGTTATTTTTAAAGTGTAAAGGAAGAACGTGGGATTTGGTGGTACGACATTCCCACTGATTTGGTAATAGCTGACTAGTGCTGCCATCCAGTCCGTGCTGTCAATGCCTTGTCTTGTGTACGTGGGCATGAACGTGGAATTCATTTGTCTGCCGTGCACTGCTGTGTTGTCCGTGGAGAATGTTTCCATTTCAAATACTGGGTCGTGAATTTCTAGGTGCATCATTTGGTTGTTTGCGCTGCTATGTGGCTCTCCTTTTGTGAGTTGGCTGTTTGTTGTAGGTGCGACAAAGTTTTTCCATACGCATCCCGGTAGGTATCTCGCGTTTATGTTTGCGAAACTTCCCGCGCTTGTCTTTGGTGAGTTTTTCCAAGGTGCCATGAAGAAGCTCCAGATGTGATGTCCGGTGTCCCACTCTTTTCCGTAGTCTATGTCGTGGAACCATATTTCTATTTGGGTTATTTTGTAGAATTGGAAGCACTTGGCTGGTGTGTATCCAGCTGTTAGGAGTAAGTCTATGAGTGATGTTTGAATAAAGGTGTGTCCTGTAGATTTCTGTTCCGTGCATGTCACTTTCAGTCCTTTGAATGTTGAGATGACTATATGATTTGACCCACCTATTCCTGTGAATCCTCCTACTGTATCCACGAATTGTTTATCCTTTGCTGTTCCTCCGCTAGTTTGTTGAACTGCCATGATCTAGTTCGTGTTGTGAATAGTACGGTTTGAGACTTAGTTGTGATGTTTTTTTAGTCCCCGGGGAGTTATTTATATTGTTATTGGTCGGGCTAGCATCGGCTTGCCCGGTATTATTATCTTTAGGCCGTAGTAAGATCAGCAACGCGTGCGCAGTGGGGTTTTAAAATTGGAGTACTTAATATGCAAAAAAAATTGAATATTAAGTAGGTAAATTTTAAAACCCCACTGCGCGTGCGTTGCTGATCTTACGGAGGCTAAAAGATAATAATACCGGGCAAGGAACCTACCTTACAGCAGGGTTCCGTTAAAAAAAAAAATGTACTTTTCATTCGAGATGCCGGCTCTCCCACGTAATGAATGAAAAGAAGGAGTTGAGTGTGTAAACCGGACTTGAACTTATGGCATGCCAGTTCGAGCACACTCGCGTCCCGTGTATGAAAGATGACCACTAGACCAGCTAAGCAGTCGATGTTTTTTATTTAGAATTCAACATCTTGAGGTGGTTCTACGGGTTCTTCCAGTTCCAGAAGTGCTTGCTCTATCGGAAAAGCTAGGTTGAATACATTTGCCAGTATTTTGAATAAATAGATACAATATCTGTCGTGGTCTGCTTGTTTTATGTGTACAGGTTTAAATGGTTTAGTTAGGCGTCTGAAAATGGCCTCTTTGCATGTGTCTCCGCAAGCATTTGCTAAGGTTTGAGGGCTAATATTTGCAGTGATTATTACAAGCTTTGTGTCTAATGGCATACTGCCCCCTTTGATTTCCACCATTCTTTCGTGTTCATTAATTACAGATTTAAACATTTGGACCTGTTCATTGCTTTGTGCTGTCGGTTCTACTGGATCATCTATGACAATAATGTCATCAAAATTATAACCGTTGAAAAACTTGCTTAGGCCCCCTAACTTAAAGTAATAGGTAATGTCAAATTGTTCGCGCATAAAGTTGAAGACTCTCTTCAGGTTTGTGGTCTTTCCTACACCGGTTGGTCCCCAGATGTAAAGGCAATAGGTCTCTTTGTGGGTAAATGGATGTAATGTCAGCAGGTTGTTTATCATTCCGACGCATCCAGGGAAGTCGTGGTACAATTGTTTGGGATTTGCTCCGTTCTCTATTCTTGATCTTATTATGTCTGATGTTCTGGTTCTTCTCTTGGCAGGAATTTGTATCTCGTCATCTTCGGCTGTTTCTATGTTGTGGTCAATGGTTAGTGCATCTTCTGTGTGGATGTTGTTTCTCCATTCTTGTGGTGTGTTTAGTTCGAATAGCGCCGGTCCTTCTTTGGTGCAATAGCGTGCGTAATTCGCGGTTGCTTGTCTTTGGCTTTCGTTTCTGTACGGGCGTAGTGCTCTCACCCACATGTTTGTTAGCTCGTGCCCGAAAATTGCAACCCATGATCTGTCTTTGAGAACTCTGAATGTTATTAAACAGTGCCAGTGAATTTGTCCTTCTTCTGATGTTTCTTGGTGTCCGAT
Organism: Siderastrea radians; assembly: GCA_964017195.1. NCBI lineage: Eukaryota > Metazoa > Cnidaria > Anthozoa > Scleractinia > Rhizangiidae > Siderastrea > Siderastrea radians. Next base: position 28,577,167 of record OZ024888.1, on the reverse strand, counting down.
CAGGCAGCGTGCGACGTGTGTGTTATTCCTGGCGTAGTTGCGGAGTAATTCGATTTGATTTTCTGTTCTTAGGGTCATTGCCCAACTCGTGGAGCTCGTTTCTCTCCTCTGCAGGGTGCTTTCGTTTTCTTCTTGGGACATCATCAGTTACGTTGATGTAAGACTTGCGATTGACCTCTTCTTCATCTGGTAGGTAGAGATCCAATGCTGTGGTTAACATGCATCTCAGTCCTTTGAATTCGTAGGTTATTTTTAAAGTGTAAAGGAAGAACGTGGGATTTGGTGGTACGACATTCCCACTGATTTGGTAATAGCTGACTAGTGCTGCCATCCAGTCCGTGCTGTCAATGCCTTGTCTTGTGTACGTGGGCATGAACGTGGAATTCATTTGTCTGCCGTGCACTGCTGTGTTGTCCGTGGAGAATGTTTCCATTTCAAATACTGGGTCGTGAATTTCTAGGTGCATCATTTGGTTGTTTGCGCTGCTATGTGGCTCTCCTTTTGTGAGTTGGCTGTTTGTTGTAGGTGCGACAAAGTTTTTCCATACGCATCCCGGTAGGTATCTCGCGTTTATGTTTGCGAAACTTCCCGCGCTTGTCTTTGGTGAGTTTTTCCAAGGTGCCATGAAGAAGCTCCAGATGTGATGTCCGGTGTCCCACTCTTTTCCGTAGTCTATGTCGTGGAACCATATTTCTACTTGGGTTATTTTGTAGAATTGGAAGCACTTGGCTGGTGTGTATCCAGCTGTTAGGAGTAAGTCTATGAGTGATGTTTGAATAAAGGTGTGTCCTAGATCCCATCAATGCATAACAAGGTCGTCACTCGGATAAAAAGGGCATAGCATAACTACTCATTCCTACATGTGTGCCGACCACATTGAGAAACCCACAAAACATACCACTTATCACTTCAATTGTATGATACAGCTCTGCTTGGTGGTTCTTAAGGCCATAGTCAAAGTACAGCTAAGTATTAAAATGAAGACCAAATTTGTTGACATTGCATGCGTGGACAAGTGGACAGTGTGGATTCTTACTTATCTTACTAATTATTACTAACCAAGTTTGATTCCCCTTGAGGGATGTAAAGGTTTTTTTTTCCTTGCCTTTGTTTTGTTAATTACTTTGAGAAATAAATACATACCTTTCAGGCTTGGCTAAATGTATGTATTATAATATTTCTCGAAGCAAAATAATTTTTCATTCTCCCTCACCAAGTTAGTCTGAATGAAAAATATTTTCCTTCTAATTTGGACGCCGCAAGAAAAACAGAGACGGAAGACAACAACAGCGAGTACAGGTTGGGTAGTTTGTTTTGGGTAAAACAAACACCTATGAGAAACGTTTATTCCAAAGAATCTCTTACATAAATACAGTAAATAATTGAAAGTACAATATTGCAAGTGAAAAACTAAAGTTATCTAGTAAATGTGATAAATACAAAGCTAAATGGGTGATGTTAGCAGGCAAGGAGCAAGGCAGCCCAACAGCCTTCTGATGGTGAAAAAACAAATTAATTTCCCTTATGTATTTAGACACGGTTCCTTTAGCTCTAGAGTGTAAACAGTGTTTGACAATGGGTTTCAGTGAAGCAACAGATTCTGATCCCCACGCAGGAGACTGAAGCAAAACCTGCAGAAGAAATGAATAATAACCAAATGAAAAATGCTAAACCAAAAAAAAAACGAAGAAACTAAATATTAAAGGAAACTGTCGCCCGCTATGAGCCTTGTGCTTGAGACATACCCACACAAACAGACAATACAATCAGCGCATCGGCTATATTTATATGTATAAATTATGCATAATCAAACTAAACGTGCACGAGCACTGGGATAATCATCGCTTAAACTCAGAATGATTGTCAAGCAAATTGTCTGCCAATCGGCAAAAGTACTACAAATGCAATTCGCTGTGTCCTTGGCACTAGCATAACAGTCCAATTCATGTTCTTGATTGTCAATCGGCAATAGCACTACAAGTGCAATTCATTGTGCCCTCAGCACTAACATAACAGTCAAAAGTCATCTTGATTCCCAATCGGCAATAGCACAACAGTGCAATTCATTGTGCTCTCCAAACTAACATAACTGTCAAACAACATTACTGTTTGTCCATCGACAACAGTACTTAACAGGTGCAGTTCATTGTGCCTTTTGCATTAACATAGCAGAAAAAGCAGCTAAAAAACACATAAATCCTTCAAAATATCCTGAAAGGGATCCATTGGCAACTGCACAGAGGCTCTATATGTATATACGATCAACAAAGAATCAGAAACGCTAAGACTTAACCGACACTAATCTTACAGCGATAATGTAACCATTCCGGTTGTTGGAACCAATTAATGATCTTAGAGCCCTTCCATGACAACAAACGTAATTACCCTTAAAATAGCGATATTCCTTTAACAACAAAGAATAATGTTGCCATAGTAACGGCTAGAAGCTAGCGGAGGGCCATGCAGGGACCACCAAAGTGACAGCAACATTTTGCAATCTAATGTAGCTTAGCACCCTGGTAATAATACGAACAGGTGGAACTACCAGACAATTCTCCCCTTCCCATGACTGAAAAAGGGCATCAACTCCAGCTGTGCCAGGATTCCAAAAACGAGATAAAAACGCAGCATTTTAGCATTGCAATGCGAGGCAAAACAATCCAATGAATGATGATGACCCTACATGCATTCCAAGATATCAACACACTGGGAGGTAAGTTGCCAATCATCGCAATCCCTGACTTTACTAATAAAATTGGCTTGAGTGTTCAGATCTCTTGCGATCCACTGAACATGCAAGTCTATGTTATGCTGAAAACAGTATGAAAAAATCTTGTAAGCCAAGTGGTGCAATTGAAGTTTCATACTACCAACATCTAGAGTTCTGGTGGTAGTTTGATTGGCAAGTTTTTTTTCAAGTTTGTCATTCGTAATCTGTCTTAATCTCCCTCAGTCGTAACCATCCTTGTTTATGAAAACAAACCAAAGTTTCTTTCTCAGGATCCAGACAGTTAGCTAAGTCACAAGCTTTTGACTCCGTCGTGAAATCTTTATCAAGTGATGGTGTTGGATGTTTTGTCACATGATTTAGGATGGTGAAAACCATGTGACAAAACATCCCCTCCGGCTTGTGAGCTAAATTTTTGGATCCTGAGAAACAAACCTTGTTTTGTTTTGACATACTATGACAGGATCAAGCAAGAACTTTTTCACTAACATGCTCGTTTAGTTTTGATTTATTATTAGTTCTTTGGAATTTTTCTACCTTAGAAACTATTATCTTGAGGTTTCCTTCAATGTGAAAATACTTTTGTTAAATCAGAAAAATGAATGAAAATAACCTGACATAGCTCTTTTAAGCACTACATTTATCATTATATCACTACAAATAAATCTTCAGTTTCATTCACAAAGCGAGGTACTCGTAAGAAATAACAATGATGAGTTCTCATTTTATTCTAATTTTTTTGTTAACTGCAGCCTGATACGGTCGGCCATCAGTTAATAATAGCATTAGCTTGTCAAGAATTTCAATATTTAACAGTGTCTGTGACCAAAACAATTCTTGTCACAAAACGCAAGTGCAGGCGTCCTTTTAATGAATGAAGGAATGAATTAACTTTATTTCTACGTGGTAATAATTTCAGCACATAATTGGTTTTCAGATTTACCCATGTTCCTATTTTATCTGATGCAAAAAACTAAGATGCTCATAAATACTCTCTACTCTATTGCAATGACTTAAATGTTTTATTACTAATACCAATATTTGGATACTTAAGTATATTGACTATTGCGAAAAAATCTAATCTAATCTAATCTAACTATCAGGGTGGTCTCTCGAAAACGCTTTGAAACCATTTAATATTTTCAAAATCTCTGACATGGTTTGAAAGTGCATTCCATGTTGTTCCCCTGCGATAAGCAAAAGATCTTTTTAACAAGTTAGTTTTAGATTTGGGCAACTGCATGTCGAACTTGCTAACTCTGAGGTTGTAATTTATGCTCCCCGGAGGTCAGACAAAAAAGCTCAGTTAATACTCAGGTATGGTCGCCAATAAACTTTGTAGATCATGATATTCATTTGCATTGCCTGTTTATCATGCAGTGTTGGCCAATTAAGCTCTTATAGTATATCGTGCGACCTTACTGAATAATAGTCTACTTTTGTAATAATGCATACTGCTCTATTTCGGAGTTTCTGCAGTTGATCTGCACCCACTTTTGAGCAATTACCCCACACGAGGCTATGACAGTCAATGCACTATGATTGATAAACAGACTTCAATGTTCTTGAGTCGTTTGTAGGAGATGTAATTTTATATAGCATATGCAAGCCATTTTGGACTTATTTTCTTGCTGGCTCTCATTTTTACTTTCTGCGTTAACCCTGGCCCTTTTTATCTCCATCTTCCTCTGGGTTAAAGATTTAGATAGTGCCCCTTGAGCCCGTTTAAGTTCAGTTTATGCACCATCCAACAGAGACATTTTGGAATTTCACTTCATTTCATTTTTCTCCTTTTCTCTGTACTACTGGATGCGGCATAACATGTTCTGGAATCTGCTCTCTCTTTATCTGATGCTTCCACCTGTATGTGGGCAACATTCATCCCATCGATGTTCTTAGGAACTGACTTCCCTTTTTACTTGCCCAGACTTTTCTTTCCTGAAGTGGCTGCTTCAAACCGTTCAAACAACACTTCCTCTTCGTGTAGAATCTGGTTGGCCTCCATCTCCAACATCACAGTTTTCCTTAAGGTCCACGAGTTGTCAATCATCTCATAAGTAGTTGTCTTGTTGTGCGTCATTTGTTTTGGAGCCAAGCAGAGCTGTTCTGCTTTATTGTTACAAAGCAACCTTCCTTTTTTCCCATTGTGTTTCGTGTTTCTTGTATTTCCCCTTTAGTGCATATTATACACTTTATTCCAAAATGGCGGAAAAAAGCATTACTCCTACTTCGGAGCAAAGAAGGCTCGTAGTCTTTGCCATCTTAAGTTCTGACCAAAATGATAAACTAACACATGTATTCGTTCAGCTCCATTGCTGGAATTTCTTCAACTTTTCTTAGCTCATTCTTGGTTTCTAAAAAGGTTTGCAAACGTTTTGCATCTCATCGTGTTTTTTGTAAAGTGGCGTTGTATTCTTGCTCTGCAATAAAATTGTCAACCGAACCGGCATCCACGAATCTTTCTGACATCTTGGAAGGTGGCCAGGTTTCGCGCCAAGGATGATGTAGTTCCCCGTATGATCACTTTTCACTAGTGAAAAAACATTGTTCATCCAATCAGACACCGTGAAAGATGGCTTCTCACTAGTGAAATTTCATCGTTCACAACGCTGAAGCAAATTTCTGACATACATTAAATATCATTTCAGGAGTTACCAGTTCCTTCTTAACTGTTGGTCTAGAAAGACCTCTCTTAGCCGATTCTAGAATACTTTTAACTAGAGTGGATTCACAAAGGTTTGAAAAACTGTAAATGTTATGAGCCCAGGGAATGCCATACATGGCAGCTTTCAAAGCTGAGTACGGGAAGTTACAATGAAGTACAGACTCTAAATATCTTGTAACCAACAATGCTTTGGAGGGAAGGATGCTAATTCCTTATAACTAGAAGCCCAAAGCCTAGACTTCCCGAAAGCTCTAGAATAATGAACAGTTATAGAACCTGCTTTTGCTCCTTAAGTGTGCAAAGGCAAGCAGCATGCCAAATGACTAAGCTCAGGATCTGTGAAGTATCCTCCAAATAATGATAGAGCCCTTGCACCTTGTAAGAAAAACAAAACAAATGCATATGAACGTTAAACCCGAATAAGGGAAAAATACATGTAGCCAGAAAAATGAACTTGACACAAAAGTCCCGGTGGACCAAAACTCTAAACCATTTCCGTAATTGAAAACAACAGGCTAAAACAGAAGTCAGTTAATCAAATTTCAATGTCGAAGTGAACCAAAATGTCCCTTACAATAAGCACTACAGTCCCAGTGGACTAGTGGAGCTCTAGCTCCATCAAGCTTCAAAACAACTACTACAGTGAAAACGTGAACTTTGGAAATTACCACCCAACCACGTTGGCCTTAAGCTGTCTACCAGATGGATGAAGAGGGTGTACTTTGAACTGTGAAACCAAGGTAACCTGCATTTATAGAAGCAAATAGAATTACTGTAAGAGGTATCTTTAATCCCATACCTTTTAGGAAGTCGTCACTGCCCCTCACTGGTAAGGAAATGGGGTATTTGTAAAAATGGAAAATGCCCCCAAAATATGTTTGCACAAACTCCTGTTAACATCCCAGGGCAGTTTTTCTATACATCCCAGGTTGTCACATGAAATATCTGCATTAACAACTACATGATCACATCCATCCTGTAACACAGAAATGAAACAGTAAGTCACAGCAACTTGATCCTAAAACTACATTATTTATAATTCCATTAATATGTCACAAGACTATAAAAATGAGTGGAGTCCTTTTTTAAATGCCAGGCAAAGAGTTGGGAGCCTGGTTCTGGTATACCATTCTCTCATCTGAAAATGACACAAAAAACTTTTGATGTTTAATGACATAGAAATAAAGATGAAAACTCCTTACTATGCCTGATGACCCTTATGATAAAACGTACATAATAATAATAATAATAATAATAATAATAATAATAATAATAATAATAATAATAATAATAATAATAATAATAACTTTATTTAATGAGGGTAGCACGAAACAGTGCAAAGCACTAATAAACTTGTGGCCCTCCTAACTTCAAGATATTTACAATGAATTATCTAAAAAATATTTACAATGAGTTATATAAAAACCTAAAACCTACTTTATACATATAAATATATACATGTAATGGAAAAAAAAAAGAAAGAAAAAATTAATTGATAAAAACTGAATTATACAAAGCCATTTTTGTATTTAATATCCAGTGGTGGATCCAGACTGTGGGCTCAGGAGGGGGTGCTCATCCAGACACTGAGAAAAGGGGGGGCTCTCAAACAAATGTTCTCCTCTCACCTTTTTCTGCGAGGAGCACATATACCACCTATCCATTTGATTGTGTATGTTGCCATTTCATTTATAAACAAGCTACAACTCAGGTAGCAGCAAAAAGGCTGTAAGGATTGAACAATGCATCATTCAAATAATGTGGTTAACCATAACTGTTTTATTCCTTGTAGCAACAATTCCACGTTGTTTGGCAAGTGTTTGAGCCCTTATTATTTATTTCAAGACCTCCTTTACTTTAAGTAAACATCCACAAACAAGAACCAGATCAGAGCTGTCTGTTGAACTTGCACTCTCCTGTAAGAAAAAGTATGTAATGCTGATTATAATAATAATGATAAAAATAAAACGTAAGCAAAAAATATTTACTGTATTTTACAGCACGGAATATTAATAAAAATCATGAATAAACATCATCTGGGCTTTGTCCGCCATATTGAATTCGTTGGCATCCTTATTTGTGTATGCGTCATAAAGTGTACTGTCACTGGTGGTTATCTTACGTGGTTATGAGCAGAATCTGTGTCGCAGAATACCTCAATTCAGTAGGTTCACCTAATGAACTATGTAAGAACAGGCTGGACATTCAAATATTTAGCTGTCAATTACTGTATGTTGCAAAGCCCTCAAGCTAATGAACAGTTTTCTGTTTGGTGTTATTACTGATGAAAACAAGGGTGGGGAAGTTGACAAGCCCGCTTTCCTAATTTTGTATTCCCTGGCCTTCTGTGACCAGTTCACAGATGTCCAAGTATTGACATCTGCCATTTAACGATCCAGTTCTCTGTCAATTGATAGTGGTCCATGTGGCCTTTTTCGCTTGTTCGCTTGGCTTCTTACCTTAGCCTCCTTAACGCTCTCCAAGCTTTCATCTAGCTATTGCTGCTCTCTTGTTGAAAATGAAGATCTTTGAGAGAGTATATGTGCAGTATTTGGTCGGATTCATAATTAATTAGGTTGGTGGAATAAGTTAATGAGCTGCAAGAATTTCGCGGAAGGCAATCGAACCGAATCGAACTGTTAATGAGATGCAAGAATTTCGCGGAAGGCAATCGAACCGAATCGAACTGTTAATGAGATGCACAGAATTTCGTGGAAACCAATCGAACCCAATCGAACCTTCGGGGAAAGCCTAAGCCGCCATCTTGATTTTTCTAAGAGAGAGAGAGAAAAAAGAAGTTTGTTTGTAGAAATCGCGGCTTATCAAGCCAAACAACAAGATATCAAAAACGCGTTACAAGCCAGATTACAAGGAGTTCCCAACGTAAAGATGACCCATAGCGACTATCGAACCTTAGAACATGAGTATAGCAAACTAGTGACTTACTTTGACCCTAACCCAACAAATTTAAATGAGACAGAGCAAGCGATTTATTTTACGTATTGGAAAACCTGTCGTCGATGTCACAGAATGTGGTCTTGTGAACAGGAGGCGGAACAATGTTGCAGGAATGGAACCTTTGGATGTGAGGATTGTGAATATGAACGCATTGAGAATTTACTCACACAACAATTTTATTGAAAACTTAGATATCTTGTAATTTATTTAACAACCATTGGTAAAATAAAAATGTCTCTTGTTTGGGGCAATGGATAAACTTGAATGTGCCTAGCTTATGATATCCGCATGATTTTTCTGTGGTATAACCCCATGACCAGAGCGAATCGGCTTTCGGGCATCCAAAGTCTTCTAAATTGACACTCGGTAACCCTATCTTGTCCAATAGATCTTTTTCAATATGACCACCTTTGTAGGCAATCAATCCGTCTTGATACAAAGCTCGAATAACTCCCTCTACATCTCTTTGCGGCAATGCGGCTTCTTTATACGCGGCTTCAAACCGTAACCCGTGTACGTGTCGGTACGCATGATTCACCGTTCGCCGATCTTTATAACTGAGTTCATGATATCTGATTGGAGAATAAAAATGTTGACTGTCGTTTTCCCCTTTGAGATTACACCAACCTAATTCTCTGACAATAAATCCGCTAGAAATTCTGTATCCATCGATATCCAAAATTAATGTGACTTGACTCAGCACCGACATCTTGTTTCTGAGAACTTGTCCGAACACGCCCGCTTGATGTCACAAAGAAAATTAGTATGCACGCGCAATTTAATAGAATGATTTTGTAGAATCCACGTCACAAAGAACTCGAAACGTACAAAACCTACGATTATTTTATAGCATTTATTCTCAAACTCTCGTGTAAGGTGAACCTCTGTCGGAAAAATAGTTATTAGAATAACTATTTTACAGAGTAGTTATTAGAATAACTACTCTGTCGGATCGGTTAGGATGTTTGATGGTTTTGTCAAATGCTAAGTTGAGGTTGGTAAATTTCCAACTGACTCGAGCACTCAAATAAAACCAAGTGACTCCCTTGCTATCGGTTTGATAGCGCATGTAACGAGGGTTTCCATCTTTGTCTTGAAAATCTTGCTGTCCTAAGTTAGGTACGGTATGATTATAATAAATGATTTGGAGATTCTCGCCAGGCACCCACTCATTTTTGTCATTGGTTTGTATCCACCCCATCTTTTTTCCAAAGACGGAATTGAAAGCAAAGATAGGAAGAGGATCATTGATATTGACCCCTCGAAATCGGACTCGAACCACCTTGGAATTATCCATGATTAAATCGTCTCCTTCCCATGTAAACTTGAGTAGCGTATGTTTTTGTCCATAGGTTTCACTGGATTCATACTCTCGTCGAAAGTCTTGACCTTGTAAATGATCCAACCAATAAAGATACAACTTCATAAACGAAACCCCATCTCGAATCGAATTCACATCTTTCAAATGAGTTAGTTTGAGTTTGTGAAACTTGTAGGTAAACGTCTTGTCTTTTTTCTGACGAACCGCGTAGGTTTGAAAAATGGGTTGATCATAGGGAGTCGTGTGAGTGAGATTAAGACCCCGAACTGGCATGGAAATAGAAGCTAAACCTACTTGCCATCCTTCCCCTAACAAACGTAAAGGTTCGGCTAAACGGATCTTGAACGAACTGGCATGATTGTTAGGAAATTCTTTTTTACTGCTATGACTTGGTAGGGTCACGTACATCTTCGGTGGAAATCCAGCTGTTGTACTTGTCAGGCCACCCTTTCCATTTAACCAACAACTGGTTTTTGCGACGTTTAAGTACTTTTTCTACCCGAAACACATCGGTCACATAAACTTTTTGTAAATCTTCTTCGTAAAAGGTGCCTTCGACGGGGGTTCCATCCCATTCTGTTAACTTGTAAGCGGGAAACAATCCACAATAAACACCTCTTCAGTCCAACCCGGTAAATACCCTTTCTCAAAAGGACGATGAATTTTATTCAATCTGACCATATCTCCTTTCTTTAAGGTGGGTTTTCGTTTCTTGGGAGGTTTCCCATACAAGGTTTTCCAGACCTGAGGGCTATTTTGATCCGTGACCGCTTTAGGAGCCATTTGGATACTACTATGTTCGCTCACATTATGCCCCTCCACCAAATCTTGCAAGATATCGGTAAATTGGAGTGTGTTGGCAGCCGTAAAATACCGATATAGTCTTTCTTTCAACGTTCGATTGAATCGTTCGACCACGGCTGCTTTGGCATCCCCTCCCGTCGAGAAATGAACAATGTTATTTTCTTTCAACCATTGAGTCATGTCCTTGTTATAAAATTCTTTCCCTTTATCGGTTTGGAGTTTAAGAGGTTTCCTTCCTTCTTCCAAAATCTTGCTAAAGGCTTTAACCACCGTCGGTCCTTTCTTATCTTTCAAAGGTTGAACCCAAGCATATTTGGATAAAATGTCTATCACTGTCAACAAATAACGAATCCCCTGGTTCTCTTTGGCAATATTTTGTGTTTCAATGAGATCCGCAGCCCATTGATCGTCTTTACTCATGACTTTGACGGGTAAGGTAGGAAACCCTTGACGTCATCGAGGTTTGTGTAAGGTATAAGCCAAATCTTTCCATAACAAATTTTGAGCTCGTTTGGTGGGTATTTTCCATGCCTTAGCAAACCGTTCAACCCCACCTAAACTACCGGGTTTAGCGGGATCTCGATAGCGTTTAAGGAGAGCTTGGGCTGGAGTGACTCGAGCTCGGGTGCTTTTCTTTCGTGGAGCCATACCAGTTCTTTGAGGGTGATAATGGAAGGAATGGGATACTTTTTCAGAATTTGTTGAAACCAGTAAAACGGTTTACGACTTTGTTTCAACCATAACATGTAAACTACCCATCGATAGATATTGAGTTCAATCCTAGTTTCTTCAAAGATTTCCAAGGGGTCATCCAAATAAGTGGGTAATTGCTCTATATCCCCTTCATTCAAATCAAATAATTTTTGACAAAGATGACAATGACTTTTATACAAGAGCCATTGCCTTAGCGTTTCACAGACAAACAACATACACCCTGCCATTCTGTTTCAAACGAACTTTATTTTAAAAACACACAACTTTTTTATAGCCTAAGGCCTTTTTACATTATTCATCAAATCAAAGAAGGATGTTTTAATTTGCGTACAAAACGAACAGGAACGTTAACTACAGCTAAAGACGTTTACAAAACCATTTTGGAAACGCGTAACAGGATAATAGACGAGGGAAAAATGGACTTTAACGAAGCTGTGGAAGCAGCTGTTAACCAGCAAGTCAACAAAAAATTTAAACTCAAAATCCTATTACATCCTTGACGGAAGAAATTTAAAACAATCCCAACTTGTCACGTTCGATTACATCCTTGTGCAAAGGCACATAAGTTCCTGGTTCCATGGTGTCTTTTTGAGTTTGCTGCAGTCTCCTTTGAGCCTGTTGCACACTTTCTCCATAGATGGGTAGATCTATTTCAATCTGTTCTCCCGACGGATCTGCTCTAGGAATACAATCTTGCATCCAGTCTTGGATGGACAAGGGGTCCTTAAAGTTTTCTTTCAGCACAGGTTCATCAGCCCAACGGAAGAACTTGCATTTCCTGTTATCCCCACAGCTAAGGTACAGGAGTTTTTGTCAGAGAAACTTTGTTTCATCACGGGATAATGTCCACAGAAGCAGTTCATTTTTTCCCATCGATGACAGATATCAGGATGCACATACTTGTGAACAGCTGACATGTAGTTGGCTGCATTGTCTTTCCCACACATCAGCAAGCAAGGAATGCCAGGGCATTTTAGGTATTCCCAACCATTTTGAGAAGTACGCTGTTCCATTTTCTTGCAATGACAGGGACACACCATGATGTCACTTGGGTTGGACTGAAACGGTAACGGTTCATCAGCCCATTTGAAGTACTTGCACTCATGGTTTCTGCAGGCGAGATACATCCTTTCAGGGTTCTTGTCGGATCGGCTTTGACGAAGACTGGGAAGATGACCACAGGGACACAACAAGGTATGCCAACGATCTTGGACATCTTGGTGCACTTTGTTGTAAGCGCCTTCCATGTAGGCTTCTTTGTTGTTTTCATCCAAGATGGAGATCAGACATGGCTGTTCAGAGCATTTCAGAAGGTTGTAGTCTTTACGGTTGGGTATATTCACCAACAGTTCACAATGAAACGGACAGACTTGGCAGCTTACACCCTCTTCTAACAGGTTGCTTGCTTCTTGGGTGGCCTCTCCTTTTTCATCAATGACACTCATTTGCTGAATGGTTTCATCCAACTGTTTGGCTAACACGTCATCGTCTTCCAGCTCACGTTTTCTTTTGCTAGGTTTTTTCCGTATGATTTCATCCTCACATTCTTTTTGAATTTCTTCAATTACATGGTACACTTGTGGATCGTAGGGTCCCATCTTACGTTTTTTCTGGGTCGGAGGTTTGTCATCTTGGGTGTTCTTCTTCGTTGATAGAGTGACCACACGTTTGAGATCATCTTGTTTTTCTTCGACAATACTTAAATCCAAAGGAGGAGGACGTTTCTTCTTGCTTGGCATCGTGTGAGAATGATCTCTGCAAAAATTTAAGAATTTTATAACCGTATCAAACAATAGGTTGCCCACCCTTGCCCGATAACGTCATCGCGTCGCTCAGTCTTGCCCATTGACGTCAGAGCATCGCCCACCCTTGCCCACTGACGTCAGAGCGTCGCCTCAATTTGCCCCTTATCATATCAAAAAGATTTGTTTGAACTTGTCCCAATTCAAACATGACACCTGTAATCAACATGGTAGGAGATCTCGTGGAACCATGTTTCGACCCACTGTATCGTTATTTTATACCTGGTCCCTTACACATTTTACATGGAGAGGAAAAAAAGAAGGCTAAACGTGTCATCAAAAAAGCGTATATACGCTTACGTATAACGTTACCTTCTCCTGTCATGCCGCTTGCTTACCAAAAGTATCAGATGATGAATAATGTGGAAACTGTTTTTGCTTTCGGAGAATTGTTACCAAATCGTCAACAAATGGTTGGACATCAACAATTTAGTTTAGAGTTAGCTTTAATACTCCAAAAGAAAGTCTTTCTCTACGATGGAAACTCACGTCAATGGTATAAAGGAGACACGTTTCAAGCCCACAATAATCGTGGAGGATTTCAACAAATCAACCGATTTAGACTTTGTGACCCGCCAAACATAAATAGCAGTAGTAGCTTTATCTACAATCAGAATTTGTCAGAGGAATATAGAGAAACTTTAGCTGCTTTGTTGAAGCGATGAATCGTTTGGATCTTTTATTAGCAATCTACGAGAAAGAAAGACAACAATGTAAAACCTTACAAGAATTTCAAAAAGCTAACCGACAATTAGTGAAAAAGATTGAAGCTTTACCGGGAAACAAAACACAAACAGAACAAATGGTTTTAGCTTTATTCAAAGGCATGAGTTGATCAGACTTGCCCGCTTGACGTCACAAAGCAACGACTGGTTATAAAACTGGAAGACTTTTATCATTTTATCAAAAACGCCATCATGTCTGTACAAGGAGAAGACAACGTGTGGGATAGCGATGATGAAGAAGAGTGTAGAAGAATCTACCAGACAATTCATTCATGGAACCAAGAAACGTTTAGGACGTTTTCTCATACCACCCTATGTGTTGTGGCAGTACGAACGTGTGTTAAAAGCCAAACGAGTCATTACAGCTGGAACCATCAAGAACCAACAAGTGATGGACGATCAAGGCTACAGTGTGGATATGGCTATTCAACTCAAGAAACCTGTGTTTGTCAGAAATGAAAATGGAACCTGGTTGACTTTTGAAAATGGATACTTTATCCGTTGTGACCCACCCAAGCGACGAGAAGGCGATTTGGTTGTACCACCCTCACACATGGGAGTTGGATCCGATCATCCGTTATGGAGAAAAACACAATCACAAATAGTGGGATGTTACTACCAAAGTGCTGAATGGAACGAATTTTCTAAGAATTACATTGATCAAAACTTAAAAATCAAGGAAGAAGCCAGCGGATGGCCAACATGGTGTACTACAGAAGAACTGAAACAGAAATATCTGGATGATTTCTACACCAAAGAAGGGATTCGATTAAATGGAAACCAAATAATTAGAGACCCTGAATGGATACCCAAGTTTGACAAAGAAACACTTGAACACTTTTTAACTTTGTTTTACACTTTTTGGTCATAGACTTTATGAAAAGTGGTGGCTCCTAAAAGAGCCGTTTGTAAATAAATCTCTATAGAGAAATATTGTAAGCATCCGGTCTTCTTTCGGGATCCGCATGCCATAAGTTGACAAACTCACTGTCTTCAGTGGGTCTGAGATGTTGTGAAACCACTTGATAGGCAATAATAAAATGATTTAGCCCTTCATATGGTTGTTGTCGTGTTTTGAGACAACGTGATACCTAAGGAGTAGATATCCGCTTTCGTACTGGGTAACAAACCGCGTAACATTTCGGGGGCGCGATATTGTAGGGTCCCTTGTAGTTGTGAAATGGTAGGGGTTAGCGCGTATTGCGAACAACCAAAGTCACCCAGTTTACAGATGTTTTGCTGAGTCAGCAACACGTTAGCGGGTTTGATGTCTAGATGGAGGATGTAGCGATGATGAAGGTAGGTAAGGGCTGACACGAGTTGACGGGCGTAGTGTTTCCAGTCGTAGGTTGCTTCGTGATCGATCAAGGTCTGCAAGGTTTTGGCGTCAGGTACCAGTTCCATGATCAGCAGGGGTTCTGGTTGATAAATGGCTGCAAAGATCTTTATCACATGAGGATGATCTAGGGGTGGTAACGCGGCTTCGGCTTCAAAGGCTTCATTCGTAGCGGTTGGATTTTTGGTCGAAGGTTTCATTTTCTTAATAGCTACAGTAATTCGTACATAAGATCCTTCATACACTTCAGCAAACCCGCCGGATCCTAAACGCTTGCAAAACTCCATGGTAAAAAATGATGTTCAATCAAAAGAACAGGTCGGTTTCATACCGCGCTTTGTGATACTGCTCGGATCGGAATACTAATGTTTTCTCTGAATTCCGCTTTTTGTGATACCGCTTGAATATTTTCTCTGAAAGAGTTGTTTCCTGAGAGGAACGATTTTTATTGATAAAACCATGTGCGTTTTTCATTCATTTCATAGAAGCTTTGCTTTGTGAGAAATAAGATGTCTTACTTGCAAGAACGAACCTCCTACTGGGATTTTCTCCCACCAGAGATCCAACAGTATATTTTGAAACTGGCGGACCGTCAACATCATTGGGACCAGTTAAGCCAAGTCCATCAGGTACTAGACTGCTTTTGGAAGATTTGTGATTGCGGTCCTTTCCATCTACTCACAGAAATCCATTTTAGTAAAAAATGGAATATAACTTGTGGTATCAAAGATTTTTTACGAAAAAGAAAACGCAGCTGTTGGAAATATCAAATTTGTTGTCGAAAGTAAATTCTTTGACAACAGCAAAATGGCTCCTTTAGGAGCCACCAACTAAAAGAAAGCAATGACCAATTTTCTTTTTCTTTTTCAGATATTGAACAAACTTGGAGCATCTGTCGTTGTGGTCCTTACCACATGTTACTTGAACTCCAAGTCTGTTGAAGAAGAAAGTGGCCCGTGACGGTGGGGATGCGTAAGCTGTTAGAACTCCAAGGGTGACGGGCCAGAAAAGATGTCTGGAAGAAACAGACCCGATGCAGACGGATTTCCAATGAAGAAGAAGATTAAGCTTTACACAAAACAAACGGTTCTTTTAGGAACCACCAATTTCTTAGAAAGCTTTTTGACCAAAAAGCCATAACAAAGTCTTTTGACCAAACTTGCCCGCTGACGTCATAGCGTCGCCTACCCTTGCCCGCTTGACGTCACAATAAGTATAAAAACCCACACACATTCAATCATTCACACTTAGAAGCTTAGTAGAAGCTTTGCTTCGAACGTTAAAAAATTCGTAAGAAAAAAAAGATGGAGTATTACCGAGATCTGAACAGGGATGACTTTCCTTCGGATGAAACCTTTGAAGAAGAACGGATCAAACGAGGTTTAGCCTGTGGCTTTACCTTGCATCAAATTGCCCTACATCAACTCATTGAGTTAGGTTTGGCTTTAGGCTTGACCCAAGAAGAAATTGTAGCTCGTGTTGGTAACGACTCCGGTTATGTCTTTTCGTAACAAACCAGAGGTTTGATTTTAAAACGGTTCTTTTAGGAACCACCACATAAAATGAAAGCAATGACCTCAACGCTATAAGAGCTTTTTAGAAAAGCGAAAGATAACAAATGCCTCAATAGTCTAGTGGTGAAGACAGTGCGTTGTGGCCGCAAAAACCCTGGTTCGAGTCCTGGTTGGGGCATTTTCTTTTTTAGCAAAAAGGATACTTTTTGCACAATCCTTTGGATTGATAAAGCAAAAACAAGTTTTGCGTAAAAAAGGTGACTCAAATAGGATTCGAACCTATAACCTTCTGATCTGGAGTCAGATGTGTTACCATTACACTACTGAGCCATCCCACAAGGGAAAGACTACAAATAAAAAGTGATATATAAGACAAACTGACACATCATTAAAAGTACCAGCTAACTAGAGTACATTCAGCGGGAGACTTGGTTTGCTCGAATCAAACTCGAACCTACAGGCGGGTTTATTCAGTGGGCTTACTGATATCTCGAATGTAGCTAGGATGCTGGTCCATCTCTTTTTCTCTACGAAAAGCGAAAAAATTAAAAACAAGGTACTAAGTCAACCATGTTCCTTCATTACCGAGTCAGCCCGGGACTGGCGCACGTAGGTAAGTATCAGGTAAGTTTTAATTGGTATCCTCTAAATTCTTCTTCAGGTTCGAGTCCCGGCTGGCGCAACTTCTTTTTTCTCTCTCTCTCTTCGAAAAATCAAGATGGCGGCTTAGGCTTTCCCCGAAGGTTCGATTGGTTTCCACGAAATTCTATGCATCTCATTAACAGTTCGATTCGGTTCGATTGCCTTCCGCGAAATTCTTGCATCTCATTAACAGTTCGATTCGGTTCGATTGCCTTCCGCGAAATTCTTGCATCTCATTAACTTATTCCACCAACCTAATTAATTATGAATCCGACCAAATACTGCACATATACTCTTTTGAGTTAGATGAAGCTGGCAGGAATTTTCAACGCCTTTTTTAAATTTTCTTTTTTGATTTCGATTTTTTTTCTTTCTTTCAGCAGGTGTGTCTCATTCCAGCCTCTGGAATGTGTCAGGACTTCACTGAAAGATTTTCCCAACCTGTGCTTGCATGTAGTCTCAAACGTCTTGTAAATTGTTGTCCCAATGGTTTTCACCTCATTCTGGGACACTTTTGGGAGTGGCTTTGTCATCGCGTGTGCTTGCTGCCGGATTGCAGTGAATGGTTCCTGATTCGGTGGCACACAACCCCTTTTTTTCTCGAAAAGGCTTCTCTCAGTGGGGTGCATAACTATACAACATTTGCAGTTGTTTGTAGTGTGTAAGGTTTTCCTGCCCTCAGCTGTTTTTTCCACTTGGCAGAGGAGAATTCTTCCAAGTACACCTTTTTTGTACTTGAAGCTGCCCAACTTCTTGTTAATATTTTTGTATTTCTTTAGGAATGGACCTAGCAATAAAAAGTTGTTTTTAATTAATTAATGCTATTTGTTTGTTACCTGTCAGTTTAAAATTTCACAGAAGCCATTAAAAGTTATCAAATAATTTAAGTGTTTACTTTTGTAATATGTATACGTGGGTAATGTTTGAAAGTCTCCATGTATATCCTATGTATATATCCCTGTGTATCTCATGCCGTTCACCGTACAAGGTTTCTGTTTCACCATTTCTTCATTTTAATGTTTTTTGGATAACGGATTTTGTTTCACACAAACAGACCTGTGCAAATCCACAGTCAATTCCCATTTTCATTCAGTTAGCTCACATTTTTCTTAGTGCTGAAAAAATTTTTTGGTGGGCGGGAAAGTAGGGCAAATTGTGCGTACTTATGGTATGAACGTAACAGTTTTTTTTAATATGCACTGAAAAGTTAGAAAACCAGATGTTTCAAGTGTGCTTCCTCTTCAGTGGTTTGAAAGCAACTGAAAATTGCGCACACGACAAAAAGTTTAAATAATAACAAAACAAAAACATAACGTTACTAGTGCATGCTGACTTTGAGAGGTTTTAAAGGAAATAAAAATCCGAATTTAGGCCTCCCGGGTGCAGTGTCTGGTGTTTAAAAATCATCCTAGCCTCAAAACTGCGCCTGTGTGTTGTACTGCTGAAGCTAGAATGGATCACAGAGACCAACATGACCTCAGCAGTGTGACCTGGGGATGCAAAATGGCGACCAACGGGGAGATCTGTGTCAGTTAGCAGTGTGGAGCGTAAATGTTCCCTAAATCGGTCCCCCAGGTGTCTACCTTGTGACAGGTATGGCATTTGATGGCATAAACCACGTTTTTGCTGACACAGGTATACTCAGATTGGACTGTAATGTGGGCCAGAACGTCATGGTAAGCCCACATATAGGCCAAGAACGTCATGCTAGCCCACATATAAGGCACTAATGTGAAGGGAAGTGAGTACAAATGAAGGAATGTGAGTACAAATGAAGGAAAGTGAGTACAGGTGAAGGAAAGTGTGTGTTAGTGGAGGTAGGTGCGTTAATCAGTTGGTGTATATATTCATATAGGATTGTAATGTTATTAGTGCCTTATATGTGGGCTAGCATGACGTTCTTGCCGTAATGTGTCCTCCAGGGGTATCAATAAAGGCCGATGTGTTGGTGTGCACACAGGTTTTGCATCAAGTCTGGTCACAGGGAAACGTACCACGGTAGCTGTCGTGTCATTCAGGGTACTCCTGACCAGAGTCACACAGGTTGTTATCGCGATGATGTGCACATAAAAATGCGCAAGGGTTGAGAAATGGCTGCCGTATCAGGACATCTCAGTAAACAAATAATGTAACCCCAGTAAAAAAAATTAAGAACAGTAATAAGCAAGTCTTAACTAACTTGTACAAAACAGTTTTCATGTGGTCAGCATTGGCATTGATCAGCAACAGAATTTTTTTCTCCCCCAAGCCGTAACTTTTCAATCATGACTTCTCACTCGGTGAGGGCACTCGGTCTTGATCTTGGTCCAAAAGACAAACAAATGTTCTAGTTATGGTTCGTTTTGGACAAGGCGGAAAAGGATTAATTAGTTATTGAAGTCTATGAAATCATTGGTTGCCATTGGATTCCGATTTTATCAGGGAACGAAAATAAGGAGGACCTGCCTGAATGAAACATTACAAGATTGTCTCATACCATTCACAAAATGAAATTTCTTTTATCACTTCTTGCCTGATTTTAATAGTAACATTAAAGGAGATACAAAATCATTTTTATAAGTGAGTAAGTACGTACGTACGTACGTACGTACGTACGTACATACGTACGTAAAATAAACAATAAACAAAAAAGTGGAAGAATTGAAGAAACACAATATAGCATGGGTGTACCAACAAGAAAGCATTTGCTGGTGGTTGATCAGGAAGTTGCTTTGAACCGGGGTAAGGTCATGCTTGACTCCTCTTGGGCTTCGTTTATCATCTGTGTCAACAGGGACACCTGCTAAACTGACATGCCAGTTTTTAGCAAACAGGAGCCTTAACTGGTTAGCTTTGGCTTTGTCACCTACATCTGTTGAATAGAAAGTCATATACAAAAATTCGTATCACAAAATGCCCTTGAGTTTCAGAGTTATAGCAAAAGGCATGATTGGTTACCTACCACAAATGCTAAGCTCATTGACTGACTTATTCAGGTCCTAAAGATCTGGAGAAGAAGAGTCTATACGGTTATCCTCACTTCCACCAGACGCCATCTTGGACATACAATCGGCTACTCGAAAACAGCTTATCTAACAGTCCAACATTGCTGAAATTACATTGGTAAACTCACCTCACAACTCTTAGCATGTGAACATCAAAAAAGCAAGAAAAAGCCGATGGCGACTTTTCAATAATAATAATAATAATAATAATAATAATAATAATAATATGCATTCATAGCGCGCAAATTTCGATTGCTTTCCCAAATGTTCCAGAAGGTACATCCACTCAAATGGTACTGTTTGAATCAGGTAGATGAAAGTTCGGTGATTAGGCTGTTGGTAGCGAAATGGTGTAAGGAAATTGGCAAGGAAAAGGGCATTCCATCTTTTCTGCGTATGGGTGGGAAACCTGATTGCAAGGTCAAGGCCGAGAACTGTATCAGCACTGGCCAGAAGTGTTCCAGCAAAACTGTGTGCCACATGGACCAGGGGCAGGCACCAGTCATTCTCTGAAAGCTGCTGAGGTATGAAGCTTCCATCAGATACAGATACCATTCGTGGTCCTTATGTATTCTTTGTTGGGGCTTTGGTCAGACGAACACATCGACTTTGCCTTACTCTTGAGCAACCACTTAAACCGTTGCCAAAAAAGGTTGAATGTTTCCCAAAAGCCAATGGTGCTGACAGCCACACTAAAGTCAAACTGCGGGAAAGCAGTAACCACTCCACTTTACCGTTTGTAAACTCTCCAAGATCGAACAACTTCAGTTGTAACGAGACTCTTGGCCCAGGGTTCTGACATCTCCAACAACTCAGTTGAAGACTGTGGGAAGGTTTTCAAATGTGTGTAAATTATTGTGAGGAAGTTATCAATGGGACAGGTATTTACCAGTTCAGTGGTACTGAATGTACCACCCCATGCAGGTACACTAGGAACATGATTAGGATCACCATTGGAAGGCAGTTGAACAAATCTGTGTGCAAACGATGAATTTTTCACTCCAGCACCAGATGCCAACTTTAATGCGCACTTCGCGGGAGGTTTGGCAGATAGTTTATGAATTTTTCTGGGTGGTTCAGGTGCTTTGAAAGGCTTTGATAATTGTGGAGCAAACCCTTCTTCCCATCTCTGGTGGTCGTACTCACACTTAGGCACCGACTGAGGGGCACCAATAGTGTTTTGTTTCAGGGGCTTGCTCAAACTCAAAATCGTCTGGCCCAAGCATCATGTTTAAAAGGTTGTTTATGGTAACAATCCATTTTTGTCCTCATCCATCCATGACACATTCTTGTTCTTCCATCTGCCACCTCAGAAGAGAAAATGCTTCGCTATAAATATAATTTGAAATACAAGGGTCACTTCACTGAAACTGCAGGTCTTCTTTTTTTTTTCTACAGTTGAGTAGTATCAGAAAATGAAGAAGTGAGTGCGATGAACAAGTAAGTTTTTTTCTTCAATAAGTTGGGTTAATAAAATGGTACAGCTTGAATTTTGCCGTGTGCAGTTTGACTATTTCACAGGTACTGAGACTCCATGGTGAACATTTTACAGAGTCTAGAGTGATTTTTTCCAGATTTCAGAAATTTCTGGCCAACTTTAGTTAACCTCCTTTACAATACGTGAGCTGACAAGGCAGGCCTACATATTAAAGTGGTGTTCTAACGTACCCGAATTTGAGGATTCTTTCGCTTGTAGGAAAGAACATCTCACTGAAAGGAGACGTTCAGCATAACTGTGAACCAGGATGTCCTCCACTGCAGGAAAAAAATATTCATATTTACTAATTGAGTAATACTCCTTATTATTCCCAAATCTTTTGTTTTCTTGTCACTGCTTTATTGTAATATATTTGTGGTTTCACCAGCCTATACAATGGCTTCTTACCCCAGCATGAATGCCTTTAGCCCCCCCCCTCCCCTCAAGACAGTCCACTTGCATGAAGAAGCTGGAACTAAGCAGTCATGGTTTGTGGCTCTTGAATACAGTTGTTGCTGCAGTTTATGTGCAGCCTCAAATCCTTGATTGGAATACCTTGTCATGGATCTAATGCACCACGTTAACATTGGTGGATGTTCCACAGTAAGGTGGCTGTAGTCCCCTGTTCCAAGGGAAACTCCAAAGATGTCCCTGAGGACAATTCCCCAGTGTTTGCACCAAATAGTGCACTACCCCCATTTTATGTAGTATTTTTGGCACCATGGTAAACCAGTCGGTTGTGTGACATGTTCTTTGATGACAAGGGCATCTCCTATAAAAAGTGGACACAGGAGCAAAATGAAGAACAAATGGCATTGTGAAGTCCTCCACGTTTATTAAATAATGATCAGTCCCTAAGCAATGAATGAGCTTACCTGGACGTCAAATATGTCAATTTTGAAGTCTTCATTCTCATGAAATCCCTGGTAATACATTGTTAGAGCAATTTCTTTCCACTGTTTTGCCATCTGTAGTACATGAAGGGAAGATATGCAATGCAATTGACAAAATTAAAATGTAATAGAAAAATCATCATTTGACATGTGCAGTAGCACTTCTGGAAACATGAACACTGTAATGTGGTGGAAAAATAGACATACACAGGCTAAACAACACCCATAGCGCTAATCTGAAGTCCTCATGAGATAAGGTGCTGCACGTTTTAGGGGGCCAAGTGGGTTATCATTTGGAACAACTGGGGCTGGTAAGTTGTCCCTTGTACGTTGACTTCTAATAAAGGGGTAATTCCTACACACCAATGTCATGAGTTCAATGTGTATTTCAGCTGCGAAACTGCATAGCTTGTCATCCCCAGAAGCTTCTTTTAAATTTTGAAAAGTGAAGGACAATGGTCCTTCACTGTGGTATGCTATCTATAACATTAAAACCTAAAGCCCCATTTACACGACAGAAAATTTTTGGCACGGCTCGGGTAAAAATGGTACGAGTACCGAATAAAATTGTCCAGCACGGATAAATTTTGTCATGTTAACGACTTTGCCTCACCCGTGCCGAACCAAAATTTTACCCGTGCTCGGACCTAGTCGCGAGGTAGTCCGGCATGGATAAAATTGGTACGCGTTCCTGAAAATCTAACCCGGCTCGAATAATGTGTAGTGAACGATTAACCGTGCCGAACCAACTTTTTTCTGATGAGCCTTCGTGCCTTTGGTCAGCACTATTTGTGGGAGCATGTGCAGAGCTACTGCTTGCCTTCAACTCAAAATGGCGGCAAATAGGGGAAAGTCTCCAAGGAAATCGCGGGGACAATCATGGAAAGACCAAGATGTAAAGGAGTTAATTCAAATAATGCAAGAGGAGACAATTATTTTTAGTCTCGACAATGCGAAATCACCAAAGGAGAAAAGAGCCCTGTACAAAAGTGTTGAAGTGCAGCTTCAAAACAGAGGTAAGCTGAAACTATGCCAAATGTTTTCAACATCAATTGAGCTCGAGATTAGCGATTTCCTCGAAGTAGTATTGCAGAATACCACTTGTATCGTGCTGGAAACAATAGTATTTACATTGTGGTTGTTTTATCTGTTTACATACTGCTTTTTTATTTTATTATAGGGATAGAGTACAATTTAGATAGCATTATTAACAAATGGAAAGAGCTTAAACAGCAATATAAAGAGCACCTTGACAAACAAAAAAAAAGTGGCACTGAACGTCGGAAAAAATGGAAGTTTTTTGATGAAATGGATCAAATATGTGGTCACAGGGATACATCTTCACCTGCATGTCTAATTGATTCAAGTTTACCTCATGAAAATGCAGGTATGGTATTTTTTTATTATTTGTGGGGTGGTAGGGGCCTGTACGTCTATCAAATTTACATGTTCTATGTAATACCTAGAAACCAAAGGTTAAAAGTCATTTTCTTTTCTTTGGCCCCCAGTTACTAGTCAGTACAAATTTGGGTGATTCCCTTACTAGTGTGATAGTGACAAAAGGAGAAGCACTGTATCATACCGTGTAATCATGGAAAGTTATAACAGATGCAACTGAGAAACCATTAAAAATTTGGTTTGTTGTTTTTCTCCTGTTTTCTATTTTAGAGTAATTATTTCTTTCCCTTTTTTAAAATTTGGAAAGTCGAACAGATGACGATGAGAATGATACCACTGTTGAAACTGGTGATGACGTGAGAGTTCATGATGAGGAGTTAAGCAGCAATACAAATGAAGAAGTTGGTGAGGGATGTAGTGAGATTGCTAAACGCAAACTGGAGCTGGAAGTGGAGGAAGTGAAACCTGATATTAAGAAAAGCAAGGTTGCCAAGAAAGGAAAAGGAAGGAAGACCAAGCTTGAGCAATCAATTTCTATGTTAAGCGACAGCTTTAAAGATGCTGCAGAACAGGAGATGGAAATGCTGGTGAAGTTGGAACAAATAAGACACGAAGAAATGCTGGAGCATGAAATACGAGTGAAAGAATTGGATAATGTATGCCGAAGAGAGGAACAACAACATGAACTGTTGTTGCTCAATATTTTAAGCAGCAACAGAAATCCATATCTACCCCAAAGGATGGATTTCTATCAAGGAAGCAACAGTGGAAGCGAAAGCAGTTATTTTGAATTGTAATGTTTAAGGGCATGTTGTTGATAAGAATGTTTTTGTAAGTGCTGGCATGTTGTTGATATGAACTCTTAGGCTGGTTCAAACATGAAAGACAAGGGCATTTGCAAACTCAATCGAAACCATAATCTTGCACCAGGAAATGTGAGAGTGTACCAAGGTAAAATGAGCACAAGCATAAGCACAAGGAAAGGGCAAAATGTTTCTTTTGCTTGTGCTTGTGCTTTTGCTTATTTCTCTTGTGTCATGCTCATTCTGCCTTTTGGAACAGGCATGGAATGAGCACTGCGCTTGCTGATGTTGACTTGTGCTTGTGCTTATCACAAGTTTGAATATCCTTGTGGTTATGCTTGTGCCAATGCTTGTGCTTATCTCACAAGTGTGAACTAGCCTTAAATGCTTGCATGTTGTTGCGATCAACCCTTCAATGTTGGCATGTTGTTATATAAACTGTAACACCTTATTAGTTGCAGGCATGTTGTTGATATAAACAGATAAACCTCACTTGTCAAAGGTGGCATGTTGTTGTATGAAGGGATAAACCTCACTTGTCAATGGTGGCGTGTTGTTGCATGAAGGGATAAACCTCACTTGTCAAAGGTGGCATGTTGTTGTATGAAGGGCCAAACCTTACTTGTTAAAGGTGGCATTTTCTTATATAAACTGAACCATGTTTTAATATTTACTGACAAACTCAGTTGTCAAAGCTGGCATGTACCAAACTGTTATGAACTGTAACACCCTAGTTGCTGGCATGTTGTTGTTATCAACTGTAAAACTTTACTTGTCAAAGCTGACATGTGATTATGAACTATAGCACCATAGGTGCTGGTATGTTGTTGTTATAAACTGTAAAATCTTAGTTGCTGGTATGTTGTTGATATGAAGTAAACAACCTTAGTTGCTGGCATCTTGACATGAACTATCAAAGCTGGCATGTTTTTGATTAGAATTTTAATGCTGGTATGTTATTGATATAAACTGAGAAACCTTGGTTTCAAAACTGGAATGATGTGGATATGAATTTCGTTCATAATTTAAATTTTTCTGCTCAACCAAAATATACCGGTAAATCAGTAGTATCAAGCTCTAAATTTGAACTGCAAAAAGTTGTTGTTTAAGCTGGTACATAGCTGGTATGAGTTTCTTATAATCAGTTTTATGTACATTTTTTTGTAGCCAAATTAGAAGTGAATAGTTAAAACAGGTATTTTGAACTGCAAAGCTTGCATGTTGCTAAAACAAATTTACTATATTGTTTATTTGTTAATGATAACACTTAAGAATAAAGTTGCTGTTGTACATTTACGTCGACAATGGTGTTTTCATCCTGACTTCTATTGGTTAACTTAATTATAATCTACTTTATATGTCATGGTGCAACCCAACAGCATTTTACAATGTAATTTCAAATACAATCCTTTTTGCAGTATATAAAACCAAAATATTTCTTCCTTCACAACTTAACACCAACTTCAGTCTGCTGCGACCAACACCTCTGCTTGTGGTAACATACTTGTCCTTGTGGTTTCCCTTCAACGTAATTGCTTTCCTTCCGATCATTTTCCAGTAACATTTACTATTAATGCCATTTCAAGCAGATGACAAAATATAAAATTAACACAAACTCTCAACTTGTAATTTTTTCTTTTTACATTTGATATGAAAGTCTTATGTACACATATACTCTTTCTTAAAAGTGACATTGTCATAATTTTATGAATGCAGATTCTTGGCAGCCATGGGAAAACAAATTAGTTTATTCACAGCCACTTCCAATGTGCCGGCCCTCTGGTGTCCTGAAATATAGTGCAAGAGCATCTCAAATGTTGGCGGCATCTCTCTCAGTCTCTCTTTCGTGAATTCCTAATGGGATGTCTTCAGGCTGCTCAACAGCATTCTGTATATCCTCAAGCCATTCTTCTAAAAAGGCATCCTTCCTTAATTCGCAGATGTTATGGAGTATGCACGAAGCAGCCACAACGTAGCATGTGGATTCAACAGACATATCAACATGCTTAAGAACACGTTGGAAACGTCCTTTCCATCTACCAAAGGTATCTTCAGCAGTCATACGAGCTCTGCTGAGACGATAGTTGAAGTGTCTTTGCCAGCTAGGTGTGTTTTGGTTTTCTGGATAACCTTTCATTAGCCAGTCCAAGTGAGGGTAGGCTGGGTCGCCAAGAATTAAAGGAGCAATATCAACACCGAGTACTGTTTCTTTGATGTTAGGATCAAAAAGATGCCCTTTGCATCCACGATCATAAAGTTTTGAGTTAGACAGCACTCTGGCGTCGTGAACGCTGCCTGGCCAACCAATGACGACATCTTGAAATAGGTACTTTGAGTCCACCAGAGCCTGCATCACTATACTATGATAGGATTTCCTGTTTATATAATCAGTACGGTTTTCCAGAGGAGCTTGTATGGGAATATGGGTACCATCGATAGCACCTGCACATGCAGGAAATCCCCATTTCTCTTTGTAAATCCTCATGACTTCACTCAGATCGTCCCCCTTTGGTACTGTAAGGAAATCTTTTCCTAGTTTTTTTGTTATAGCTTTACAAACGTCTTTTATACAAAGACAAACAAACGACTTTGAGACACCAAACAAGTTAGCTATTGTTCTGTATTCTGCAGTGGAACTCATGTAATAGGGGGTTATTGCTGTCCTCTTACTTGGGGAGACGGCTTTACGCATTGCAGTATTCTTACGAACAATTTCGGCTTCAATCTCTGAGACAATAAATTGGAATGTTGCTTTAGAAACACGGAAGTTGTCATACCACTCCTTGTCGGTGAATGCTGTTTCTACAATCTGAAACCAGCCATCACTGCGTGGCAGCACCCAGCAACGTCGCTCAATAGAATTGCAGGCAAGCAATGATGCAAAAATGAACAACTTGAATCTTCTCCTTCTTCTATTCTTTTGGAGAGAAGAAGAGAAAAAAGATGTTTTCCGAATTTCCTGCGAGAAGACGGGCGATCTTCTTGAAAGGAGAAACTCCAAATACTTTTCGTCAGCCATGTTTTACGGACTTAGCCGCATGCGCACTAGGAAAGACTTGTGTACGCTGGACAAGATGTTGAGCCTTTTATCCGTACCAAAACATAATTTCACACCGCTCAGCACGGTGGAAAAAAAGACGTGTAAACGAGGTATCAGTGCTATTTTTTTCGTACGCGTACCATTTTTATCCGAGCCGTGCCAAACTTTTTCTGCCGTGTAAATAGGGCTTAAGAGATACTAATCTCTGTTTGGTTTTAATATGACGGATTTTATTATTTAAGAAAATTAGAAAGGAGTATATACAGTCAGATAGAAGAAGCCTTTTTTTCCATAGCAACGACCCACTGTACACCTCTACAGCATGACCAAATGAATGGCACACAGGAGAATGGGTTAAAGCAGCACAAATACAACGAACATCATGACTCATGAATGAGCAATCAACTAAGAAGGCGATAGTCAACAAGAGGCACACGAACGAACTCCCAGGCCCCAATTGGATGAACCCAGTGAGAAACAAACAGATGGAAAGCCAATCAGAAGACGCAAAAAGGTCAACCAGGATCTGGAAAGACTAGCAAATGACTGACTTACTCCAAATTAAACCAAACTTAAGGAAATTAATGAATGAGCAGATTATACTAAAATAATTCATCGTAAGATTTAAATTTTTTTATATTTATTCAATAGCAAGTAACAAGTATAAAAAAAAGCTGTTCTTGAAGAAAGCTTTTTGAGGGTTTAAGTTGACTTTCTGTAAAAGTTGGTTTTACAATATTTGAATGCAAATTTTGGGTGGTCAGGTACAGAGAGAGAGAGTGATAGAATGGCTAATAGAGAGAGAGGGGGGAAAGAGAGGGGGAGAGAGAGCCAGAGGAACGGGCACTTTCGTCACGTAGAAAGGGAACTTTGGTAACCAAGAAAGGGAACGTTGGTAACGGCAGAGAACTTTTGTAACCCTTTTAGGGCACTTTCGTAACCGAAAGTAGGGCACTTTGGTAACAACTTGGGCACTTTTGTCACAAAATCAGGCACTTTTGTAACAAAATGGGGCACTTGGTAACACCCGTCACCAACTATTCAAATCATTTTGTTACATGAAATGCTTGGTAAATGTGTTATGTTTTCAATGAGTGCTCCCTGAAAATTAATTAAACCTTTAACACACTCAACCTCAATGCCAACACGGTAGACGTTCGCTGGAAAACTCTTGTATGGCCGATTGCTGTCCAAATTTCTGCTGCAGTTGCTGATTCACCCAAAAATGGGGACTTCAGATTCGTTTTGGAGATAACGTACTTGTTAAACTTTAAAGAAATAGGCCCTTGCTACTTGATAAGGCTTTCATAGCTGATATTGGGAAAACACCGAATAAGTACATCCCCACCACTCGCTATACAGTGCGGATATTTTCAGTGAATAT
Organism: Siderastrea radians; assembly: GCA_964017195.1. Taxonomy (NCBI): domain Eukaryota; kingdom Metazoa; phylum Cnidaria; class Anthozoa; order Scleractinia; family Rhizangiidae; genus Siderastrea; species Siderastrea radians. The sequence continues at coordinate 28,547,979 of OZ024888.1, read as the reverse complement.
AGCAAATTAAGACATGGGTGGGGGGTGATCTTGACTGGGAAAGCAAAATTCGCTTTTCAGGATTTACGTACCAACTTCCATTTACCTTTACAAATGTTGTAAAAAGGTCTGGTTTGTAAGCTTATTGTTTAAGGCAAAGGTTTGGTATTTCATACAGATAAACCGAATCACTTCTACCATAGAATTTTTTGCAGAGCTCTTTTAATTCGAGACAGTCATCTCCGCCTCTCCCTGCAAAGAGCTTGTTTATGTCGTTGTTCCATGTTTGAAAGTTAAATCCGTGCAAAGGTTCTAAGTACGGCCCACATGACAGGATCTACCTTAACTTCTTTATCCTGCGCCTAAGGTATGCCGTCGCACTGCGACATGGACTGTGTGTGGTAAAAATGCAAAAACGTATGTGCCAAGGCAGTAAGCGCGAAAAGCCTCCAATTCATTCTTACTGTATCTCATAGGACTACTTACTGTCCAGGTTGTAAAATAATTGGATGCTAAACAGATTTCGACTGTCAAATTGTGCAAGGTAGCATGTCCATTATAATGTGCACGAGACTTCGTGCTGTCCAATTTGGGAAACAGTTGACCAGTTGCTAAATACATAGTGGAGTGGATTTATTTGCAGCACAAACATTTTTCCGTGAGGAAGCACCTGTTCTTTGCTTGTCCCATTGATTGCTTTTTTAATACCACAGCCATGTGCACATGCTAAAAATAAACCCATTCGTGAGTTTCACGTTTTAGACTTCATCTGCGGCGCACTTTTTCTTTATTAGGAGCAGACTTAGTAACTTTAACAATAATAAAGGCTAACAAAAGTTCGCAACAAGACCTTCTCTTTGTTAGGACCCTTGTAAACATAAGCACCTGTTTGGAGTTCACGTAATATTACTATGTAAAGCTGGAATGTTAACAGTAACGGCATGCAAAAAACTTTTTGTTGTAAAAATTTTGTACCTTGAATCTCAAAATCAATACTGAATGGCTTATTGCCAAAAGACGGATGCATTTCAGTGAACCTCGTCTAACTTGTCAGTTATCCTTTTGTTTGATTAACCTGAACACAATAATACTAACTAACGTATAACAATAACAAAGGCTAACATAAGTTTACAATGAGACCTTCTCTTTGTTAGAACCCCTGTAAACACCTATTTCGCGTTCAGGAAATCTTACTGCCTAAAACTGGAACATTAGCAGTATGGCCGTATCCACTCCTAATGACGGCATGCAAACAACTTTTATCTTTTCAAAACATTGTGCACCTTGAATCTTAAAATCAATACTGAATGGCTTACTGCCAAAAGATGGGTGCACTGTAGTGAATCTCGTCTAATTGTCAATTACCTAACAATAATACTAACTGTACCAATGATATAGGCTAACAATAGTTTACAACGAGACCTTCTCTTTGTTAGCACCCCTGTAAACACCTTTTTCGAGTTCAGGTAATATTACTTACCTAAAGCTGGAACATTAACAGTATGGCTGTATGCACTCCTAGTAACAGCATTCAAACAACTTTTTATCTTTTGTCTGTTGTAAAAAATTTGAATCCTAAAATCAATACTGAACAGCCTATTACCAAAAGACGGGTGCATTTCAGTGAACCTCATCTAACTGTCAATTATTTGTTTGTTTGATTAACCCGAAAACAGGTTTTTGCTTTGCACCTTAAATCCTTAAAATCAATATTGAACGGTTTATTGCCAAAATTTGGTGTACTTGTGATGCAATGCTAAGTTAACTAAGAATTGTAATTTAAGGGCAAATTAAAACTGTTTCCTGCCAATCTCATTTAAAGGTAGCTCAACATACGCTATTCTGAAATGTCAGCTGTCTCTTCATCCTAACTCACAGGGGGTGCATGCAAGAGAGGCATCTGATTTTCAAAGCTTGTCCGGTGACGGCACACACTTGTGTTCAACTGGTAGGTAAATTTTAATTGGCTTCAATCATTGCAAGATAGATAAACACTGCTTTACTATTGGACGCAAACACAATAGTTGTCAAAGAGCCAACTAATGTTATCGGCAGAGTTCACTGCAATTGCAGCAAGACAGAAACCTTGTATTCTTGGTTTCCACCCAGTTGACAAGGCAGCCATGTTGGTAGTCAATACTATATAAAAAAATAAATTCGGAAAGTTTGCATAAAATAGTTTAGTTCAAGAGAAAGGCCATTTTTCTTGATCCTCAACATGGTCTCCATGACGTCACATGCAAACAGTGCTGCAGTGCAAACTGCTAAAATGATCGCTTCACCGTGCCGTAAGATTGCTGCAGTTTCTCTCAACGGTAAAGCTTTTTGTCTGGACAAACACCTGACACACGTTCTTCGTGAAATACTGCTCGTAATTATCACGTACGCTAACTTTGTTAGAAAATTATTTGACGCTTTTGTGCCATGCAAATTAAATAAGTTGTGGCTTCTTTAAGGTGGCTCCCTAGAGTTTTATGACCGCGCGCAGCCTGGGCACTAGAATGGCGCGAGCTTTTAAATTCGCGCGACGTCCACGCAAAAATAAAACAAAACATGGCTTCCCTCTTTAGAAACATTGCCCGAAAAAACCTTTTTAACTGTCTTGAAGCCGGTAATGTAAGGAGTTTGCTTAGCACAGGGAACAGATTTGTGAAAAGAGAAAATGTTACACGAGTTACGAGTCATTTATCTCAAAGTGTCGATCCTCATAAGTGTGAATCTCATCGTAAACAAAGCAGGAACTCTCGGTACAGCTTGTTTGCAGTCTTGGGTATAGCTGCGGCTAGCTCCAACGATACGGAAGAAAACGATTCTCCGCCCACATCATCCGTCAGTGAGAGCCTCTCCGCTCCTTCCTTCCCGCCCTCGCTCCACGAAAAGCGCGGCGCGAATGGTCGCTTCACGAAAGGAACACCAAAAAACTTAATAAAAATGAGACAAGGATATCAAAAGTACACCGCAAAAAGGAAACTCGACTTTGAGAACTACACCAACGAAAACCAACCACCCTCTAAACGCAACACAAGGAGTACTCAGGTATGCACGCCGGTGACTCGATACCTTTAAAAAAAAACATTTTGTCAGTAGTACATGTACACGCGTAAGTAATTACGGGAACCATCAAATTTTTTGTGCTTATAACAGGCCGCCGCCGAAAGAGAAGAATTTATTCCTCATGGAACTCGTCTCATTGACCTCGACTCATTTTGGAAAAGTCTCCAAAGCTGTACTCACTGCGGATCAGGTAAACGTACATCACCATTTTCTCACTGCAGCCTGACCGGAATGGACTGAGCGGGACTGGACTTTTACACTTGCTCTTCAGAATGAGAATCTAAAGAAGAATCTACCTTCTTGTTTTATGGTTACCATAAGAATTTATTTAATTCCTTGCACATTCACTGTTTGCTAGGGAGGATTATTATGAGAGTACTGCAGGCATAAGTGATGTATGGGGCTGTGCAGAAGTCTCATTCATTCATTCCCATTCAGGAACAACAACAACAACAAAAACAGTCTTCAATATATCCCCTATTCCTGCAGCCAAACCCTCTGGAGAGCATTTTGCAAAATTAATATGAGCAAACAACAAGAGCAGGAGATTTTGAGCAAGTCATTTTTTACTAAACATACCTACCTCTTCTCCCAGAATACATCATATATGTTAATATGTATTATTTACACAAAGCTTGTTTTCATTTCACTTGTACCATTTAGGTCCACTTTCATTTTACAATGTGACTGATGAAGTGCGACATGGCCTAGCCAGCACATTTGTGGTAATTTGTCCAGTCTGTGGTAAAAGCAATACAGTCAAAACTTCTGAACAACACAGATCAGGGCAACGTGGTCCACCTGCTTTTGACATCAACACCCGAATAGCACTTGGCTGTCTTCATGCGGGCATTGGCCAAACCCATATAAACAATGTGCTCTCTACTTTAAATGCCCCAACTCTAAATTCTGTCACTTTTAAGTTAAGGGAAAGAGAGGTAGGGAAAGCTGTTGAAGGTATTGCAAAAAGTAGCTGTCAGGATTATTTGACAATGGAAAAAGAGGAAGCCCTAAAAAATAGTGTTCAGGTTGATAAAAGTAACCTGGTTCCTATTTCCTATTCCTTTGACATGGGCTGGCAGAAACGTGGAAAAGGACATAACTCTCGCACTGGACAAGCAGCAGTTATGAGCTTATCTTCTGGTAAAGTACTGGACTATACAACAAAGACAAAGTGTTGTAGATTTTGTGACAGTGCAAAAGCCATGGGCAAACAACCTAAGGCTCACGACTGCCGAAAAAATCATGAAGCCTCATCAAAAGCAATGGAGCCTGCTGCAGCAGTTGAATTGTTTAACAGAGCTCCAAACCAAAGTGTTAAGTTTTCAGTTTACACAGGTGATGATGACTCGACAACAGAGGCACACTTACGTGAAAAAGTGACTTATGGAATTGAAAAATTCAGCGACATTATACATATGAAAAGATCCCTCACAACACGTTTATACAATCTTAGTCAACATGGAAAATTTGACAATTGTTCCCCTTTATCTCAAAAAGTAATTAATTATTTAGTGAAATGCTTTTCATACGCTACTGCTCAAAACAAGGGGGATTCAAAGGGGATCCAGGCTGCCATTAAGTCAATTGTTCCCCATGCCTTTGGCAATCACTCCAAATGTGATAGTTGGTGTAAGTTTAAAAGCAATCCAGCAACCTACAGGCATAAAGATCTGCCGCATGGAAAAGAACTGCACGGGGAAAAGTTGCAGTCAGCCTTAACTAACATTTTCAATGATTACTGCACTGATGCTCTGGCAGAGAAGCTTGCACCTATGACAAATTCCCAGCGAAATGAGGCTCTGAACAGTGTTATAGGCTCCAAAAATCCAAAGATCAGATTTTATGGTGGCAGTGAAAGCAGTGATTTCCGTGTGGCCTGTGGTGTTGCCCAAACAAATTTGCGGTACAGCTACGTAAGCAGAACCTTTGAAGCACTTAACATAGAGCCTGGCGATTTTTGTGTAAAATTTTGGGAAAAAATGACCAGTCAAGTTATAAAAGATAAAATCAGAAAATCAAATTTGGCCTTTAAACGGGGAAGAGCCAATGCCCGCAGACAAAACTGTACACAAACTGCAAGAAAAGAAGCAAAAGAAGGGAAAACATATGAAACAGGAATTGGATTGAACATTGACCTCAACACCATGTCCTGAGCGACCGCAATTACACGGAAAGATATTGAGAGCATTGTTCCACAATACACTGCACGACCACTGGCAAAACAAGTCAACTATGATGAAAACAAATTTTACAACTTCTTAATTTTTGACACCGAAACAAACACTACTGGGAAATCTGCTGAGCTCTGTCAATTATCAGTTACTGACCAATCTGGCCTTCATCAATTTTCAACGTATATTCTACCTGTGCAAGACATCGATTATTTCGCTTCAAAAGTAAACAAACTTAAAATAGTCAAAGTCAATGATGAACGGAAACTTTACAAAGAGAACAAGGAAGTAAGTACACTACCCTTGAAGGAAGCAATATCTCAGTTTCTTGCCTTTGTTTCGAAGTCAGTGGGGAGGGCCAAGTCCCACACAAACAAAAATGTCTCCACGGTGCTCCTTGGCCACAATTCTCTTACATTTGACGTTCCTGTCCTGCTAAGAAATTGTGAAAGTGACTTTAAAGAAAGATTAGAGGCAATGGACGTTTGGTTTGCTGACTCTCTCACATTGTTTAAAGCACTGGTCAGAAAAAAAGTTCCCTATTTGCAGAATTCCGATGGTACCTTTCCAAAGACCAACCAATCATCCTTGTACAGTTTCTTGTTTCAAACATCCTTCGAAGCACACGATGCATTAGAAGATGTCCTCGCGCTATGAAAAATAATTTTTGAGTCACGGCTTGAACTTTCGACGAAAACAATAATCGAGAACTCGGGTCTTGTAACAGCAAGCCATGCAGCTGAGTACGTGATTTATTTAGATCGCCGCCATCTTTTAATGCAGTCGTTCAAAGGTAATCTCAACCATCCGCAATTCCTAAAGAAGAACATGGTTGAAAAAATATCCGGAAGTGGGCTGGCATTTGAAGATCTGAAAACAGTGTACAGCAAGTTTGGAAAAGAAGGACTTATTGCGATCCTCTCAAAACCACCATCCTCATCCGCATCGCCATCACCACGAGTAACCACCACAACACGAATTTTGGCTACAGTAGTCAAGTACTTCGAAGAAAACATCCAGCATTAGGTAAGGAACTGAATCTTTCATCCTTTCCTTTTAAAATTGGCGAGATACTACGGCAATAATACGCCCTCGGTAAGTCAAAAATGGCTTTCGTATTTCAAAGAGATTGCGAGACATGGGAATAAAGTCTGTTACAAACGCAGCGTTCCATAACTTTACTCACAATTGGTAGAAGTGAGATTGGTCTATAATTTTCAGCTGGCTCTAAAAGATCTTTTTTATGAACTGGAGTAACATCAGCTGACTTCCATTCAGATGGAAACCGCCCAGTACGCAGAGAATGATTGAATAGGGCACAAAGACTTGGCGCGATCTGCTCACTGCACTCTTTAAGAATATGCGCAGGAATTCCATCGGGGCCAGTGGCTTTTGACCGATCCAAAATAGACAAGCAATGTCTCACCTCGTTAAGAGATAGTGTGATCTCAGAAATTTCCATATTCATTCTCATGGGATACATTTGCAAACTGCGTGCTTTGTCCTGCTTGGATGATGTAAACACAGAGCAGAAATAAGCATTAAAGAGCTCAGCCTTTTCGGCTGCAGTTTTTGCTGATTTCCCGTCGAAGGTGATCTCAGTATTCGAGCCCGATCGATGGTGTAGGATAGCTTTGTGATAGTTCCAAAATAATTTAGGGTTTTCCTTTAAAGAGCCTTCAATTTTAATGAGATAGTCGCGATGTTTTTGTCGGACAAGTTTCTTGATTTCATTGCTTAGAGATCTTAGTTTTAACTTCCGTTCCATGGTTTTGTTTTCACAATATTTCCTCAGGGCACGGTACTTTCTGCGTAATGCAAGCTTAACTTCCCTGTCTATCCAAGGGGGAGAGTTGGTGTCCCTAATGGTCTTCATTGGGACACATTCAGCAACTGTTGCTAAAAATAAATCTTTCCACTGAGACCAATAGATGTCAACATCGTCGGAGTGCGACATATCAGAAGGTAGCAGCTGTAGGTGACTTCGCAGATCGTCAAAATCTGCCCTTTTGTAGTCGTACGTTTTACGAGGCACACGCTTTGATCGCTTGAATTTCAATCGGATGAAAAAGTCCACCAAATAATGGTCAGAAGGAAATTCATTTTGCGAAGGAGAAGTTGTAGAAACATGGTCTATGACTTCGGAGAAGTTACATAGAAGCAGATCAAGTTTGTTTCCAGCAATATGCGTTGGACCTTTGATAAACTGACGGAGAAAATTATCCTCCATAAGGACAGAGAGAGCTTCCTCTTCCGCCGTTCCGCCCAAGTTAGTTGAGGTAGACTCGTCCAGTGACCATTTGATTGTTGGAAGATTGAAATCGCCAACTAAGACCATACAGGCCGTTTCGGAATTTTGTTGAAGAGATTGGTTCAGCAGATTCAGATCGTCAGGACCAGGATCTGGATGATAAAATGTGTAAAGGATAACTGGTTTAGAGCTATCCTTAAACAGCTCAACAGCTACAAGTTCGATTTGATCTCTCTCTAGGTCAAAGCGGCGGTTAGACTGGATGTCAAGTTTAACAGCAATCAGCACTCCACCTCCGGTCTTTCCTGTTCTGTCCTTACGATAGATGTTATACCCAGTAAGTATTTCAGATGATAGCACTGTGTCATTGAGCCATGTCTCGCAAATGGACACAAGATCGTACGAGCGGCGGAAAACCAACTGTTGTAAAATAGTTAATTTGCATATTTTGCACGAAGGATTACCATCAAGCGGGACGAAGGCTTTGACACTTCTTGCGTTTAAATAAAGGACGCTCAAACCGGCGCTGGTTTGATAGTTTAGCTTTCTTGGAGGTCCTGGGTTAGGACAAATGTCGCCACTGATGGTTAAGCAGCTAAGTTGGAATGAAGAGGTGGAGTTTGGATAGCGACTGATCCTGGCGCCAAAATATTTCTTGACTTTCATTTGGATGAAATCAACTTTGCACGGCAGTGAGCTGTTGTAAGTTGAAATTCGCCTCTGGGATCCATATGTGAGCATGCTGGAGACCCCGGGAGTGTTAGGAATGCGAATATGTTTCTGCCAGTCAATAATCCACAAGTTGAGCAGCAAGAATACGAGGATTATTTCGGAGCGCATGGAGCCGTGACTGCCCGCCATCTTGTGCGCCAACTTTTCTGATATGGTGATGTAAGTATTTGGATTTTGCCTCTTAGTTGGACCTTTATGCCATGTATTATTAAGTAACGCTTCGCGTAAGAACTATAGTAGAGAACAATAGACCGCGGCAATGGGAGCCGTTATTTCCTACCGTGAGGAAACGTGTTAATAAGCCTTAAATTAGCTTTCTCATTGGATAAAAAGCTATTGCCGCGAAATTCAAATGGTTTCAGGAAAATTACAAAAGCCTAGAATTCGTAGGAAGCGTTGAAATTAGCTGAGAAGTTTCTTTAAATAAAGATCTTTATGGACGTAAAGCTTAAGAAAAATTGTATGTGGGGAACTACGAGTTTCCGAAGATGATGAGATCGAAAGCGATATTTTGCCTTGTTTTCATCGTAACTTTGACAGTTTCATCAATCATTTACCCCCATTTCATTGTTTTGTGCAATACGCGGCATCTATTTTGGATCTGGTTCACACGCAAAACCACGCAATGAAATATGACAAACATCGTGACATTTTAACTTCGCAGTTCGCAAATAAAGTCTGCTAGCTAGCTATTTCTTCGTTACCTGGTTTTGTAATCTTAATCTTTGACATTTTTGCCGACGCCAAAACATAAGAACTTAAAGCTTGTACAAAAACGGTAATCGGGTAATGTGAAAACCCCCGGAAAATCTTAATAAGAGACCGCAAGCAATCAGTTGCTTTATACTCAGTACGCAACGCCTTAGGCCATAAAGTTTCTGGTAATAAAATTTGTTTTACCTTGTGTAACTGGTGCTATTAAATACTGAGAAATTACAGTCCGATTTTCCCACTCCCCGAGATCACGAAGGAAGGGATACGCGCCAAGGCACCGAAAGTCTAATTTACTTGACGGCGATCAAACGGCGAGCAAATGATCATCCTAAACATCTCTAGAGGCTCGGAAAAGTGACGGAAATACATAACATACACAAAAGACTTCGTTTTTCAAATTTTATTTAGACGTTCACTGTTTCGAAAAGGAGAACTGAGATTATTTGGACCTCATTTCAGAACATTCGAACTCTCATATCACTCTTTGGTTTATACAGTCCATACCAGTGCTCCAAAATAAAACAAAAGCTACTGACCTGTGCATTCGTTCGATATTTACAAGTTGAACCTTTCAATTCGATTCTGTATGCACGCGCCACACACAGATTTCGCTTCCGATCATTGCGTTTTCCTCCACATTGCACAATCCCACAAAACGATAAGCCCAAATGGAACTCGATCGCTTTCTCAGCTTTCTACACGGTGCGAGGACTTCGAGATCACCAAAACCCTATTTAGAATAGAACGAACGACAAAGCACTGCTGCAAAGGCATTCTCCAGCAGAGTTGCTCACGTAATACGAAAAGACAAGGAAATTTGAACCAAGATGACTAGCTGCGGTGAAGAAATGCACGCGAACTCGTCAAATCCAAGATGGCAGCTGCAGATCGAGCACATGTTCTCTGTCGTTACCATGGTTCTCCACATGCGATCGTGACCAAACTTTCGTGACAGAAAGAACAATAGGTATAGTCCATATTTAGACTATAAAAATGTATTTTCTGCATATTTTTGGCCTATTCATCACTACTTTTCTAATTTCAGCCAATCACGTGGCCGTATTTTAATTACTTAATTGGAAACAGACACCGGAGGACTTCCTGCCGCGTTGCCAAATTTTCTATAGTTCTTACGCGAAGCGTTACTTAAATATTGTTTTGAATACGGGCATGGTCTTGTTGCTGTTGCTCTCACTATCTGTTATGTGACGTCAAACTTCAGTGACGTAGACTTTCAGATGGGAGAATAAAGTTGGAGATAAAACAACACGGGCAAGACCATGGGTGTCTGCGGTTTTGTGCTTGCTTACATGAAACATAAAACCTACATAAAACATAAGGACATCAACTAAGTGAATACATGTAGTCTACAGAAGGCATGCTACTCTTCAATTTCTTCATGAACATCTACATTATCTTTGTTGTGGAGTTTTATTTCGCCCTCTTTAAGAGAGACATTTTTATTTATTAAAACCTGTTGTAGCTGAGTTGGGTTCAGATTTGTTAAATTACTTTGTTTAGCAAAAAAACTGTGACCTGAGGATGTTAACGGTTTCTTCTCTTGATAGTACTCTTCCACAAACAGCTTTAATAACTACATTTGATGAGGTTGCTCTTGTAGGAACTGTTATGTCTTTTGGTGGTGGCTTATTGCCTTCATTAGATGTCCCAGTTTCATGATCATCACTACTGTCAGCTGATGGCGTAGAAAATGAGTCACCACTGTCTGAATTTGAGGCAGCAGCCTTAAAACAAGATAAAAAATGGAACTACTTGCAAGTTGGTGACCTAACTACTTTGGGATGTTAACACCCATTGATCAAGAGCATAAACCAGAGTTATATGGTAAGCTAATAATATTTCATGGTATTACATAGCTGTATATATTGGTCCCAGGTGTTACATGTAAACCAGGCTTGACTGTACTCATATGTTCGTTTGAACACATTTCCAGGCAAGTTAACAGGACCTTACCAGTGACTGTGGATCAAATTTTAAACACTGGAAACAGGATTGAGGAAGGTATCAGTCAACTACATGTATGGTGGGCCACCTCAATATGAGCCAGCATACAGAAAAACTGTTAACAAGAGTGGTGATAGAGGAACTAAGACAAAAGCTGACCTGTTCTGTCGATGTACAAGGTAAAACAGGATCAGGTAAACTGGCCCTCGACCTTTTATCCGGTAGTTCTGAGGATGACTTTTTGTACAGGCTATAAAACAATACAAAAATCAAACTTATTGCACAGCCATATATGTCACTAAATACAGAAATCTCGACTTCGAATACCAATTGTCACTACCAATAAAGGAGCATGTACAGGCTAGAAAGTTTACCTTCCTCATTGTACATCAATTCCTTGTGTTACAACATGAGAATAAAGAATGCAGTCATATTTCTTAATGTTTGTTTATACTTGTACTTGTAAAGTACCTTGAGGTTGTACAAATTAGGTTTAAAGTATTATCTTGCAAAGGAGTCAATTGTTGCTATTTTTAATGTGGTCTATACATGCTGTACAGCCAGTTATTAAGCAGTTAGTGCTTCCATAGCTTCACTACCAATTGGAATATAAACTTAAGAACACAGACTCTCTTCTCCGCAGAGGCTCCCGCTGGTATCCCATGAATAAAGTTTTAAATAAAAATTAAATAATATATAGATTTAGCCAAGCCTAAAAGTGGAGCCCCCCTTTCTGTTTTGTCTGTTTTTTGTTTTGTTTTTTTGTTTTGTTTTTGCTGGCAGTTATTAATTTGTGAAAATACTCTCATTCAAGTCGTTAAATTAAAAAACAAAAAAACAGAGAAAAAATACCTGCTCCCGCTGGGTGTCAAACCCGGCTCGTCAGCGTGGGATGCCGGTGACTAGTCCACTAGGCCATGGGCGTTGACCGTTATTTGGGGAGGTAATTTTAATACTTATTTCTTTCTTTGTGACAGGCTGCCTATCAGCATGAAAATGCTGGTGTTTTTCCTGGCAAAATGTGTTTGAAACGCCGTAAAAACCATGGTTGTGGACAGAAAAAACCAAAAAGCACTAGCTCTGCCATATTTGGCGTCGAAACCGCTGCGAAAAGCTGCGAACTCAAGCGGTGTGCCGACCGAGTTTGAACAGAACCGACGAGGCAAATTTGAACTTTTTGCCTGAACTTTATCGCCTAATTTCTTTCGCCTAAATTGAACTTTTCCCCTTCCACCAAAAAGACAACTGAGTGTTCTTTTGAACTTTTTTTTTCCATTAACAAATTTGTTTTTGACTATTGTTGTCTTTGCTTCTTTTGCTACAACGCGGGTCAACATGCGATTTCGTGCCAAAAATACACGGGATTCAGCACAGGATTATATCCAGCGTATGAAGTGTATTGGTAGCCCTCTGGTGCGGACGGACGGACGTACGGATGTACGGACGTACGGACGGACGGTCACGTGATTATTACATCACTACCAAAATTTTTTGGCTTGATAGGTTACCAAATTTCCTTAGCAATGAAGCTCCGCTGACGTGCTAGCGCGCTGGCTCCACTATTAATGAGCGTGCGGGGGACGATGGGAAGAGTGGAAGGCGTGGTCTCCCTCCTTCTCTTTTTCCTGTTCCCGCCTCTTAGTGACGCAAAGAGACCTCTGTGGAGAAGAGAGGAACACGGAATTGTTCTGAGAAAGCAAGCATTAGTGTCAGTTTATTATTCGTTGACATCGACTGCTATTTATAAGCTCCAGCTATACTAGAACTTCATTTACAGATCCTTCTGCTAAATATGAGTAAACTGGTGGTGGCAGTTTTTATGGAATTTTTTTTATGGCCCCCCTTATCCCTTCTTTCTGAAGAGGTTTTCGTCCACAAATTCTTAGTGGACAAGTTGGGCAGACAACTTACCTGAACTTGATGTTTCTCCCCCCCCCCCAAAAATTTCTGTTGATTTCAAACGTTTGTATACACCGTTTGTTCTAGGAAAAAGGTTGTTTTAAGGGGCGTCCATATTCCTAAGAGAGAGTTTTTTAATTTTCATTTTGGAGGACTTCCATCGATTCATTTAGCTTTGTAGGCAAAACTTGCACTGTTTTGCAAGGTCTTGGCGATGTTTCTTTGCAGCCATGTCATCAGCAATTATCGTTTTGGACTCTTTTTCTTTTTTCTCCCTCCCTTTTCCTCTCTTTATTTTATAGAAAACAGCGGCTGAGCTGTTTTTCTGCTGCGTTTTTTGCGGCTGAGCAGTTCCTGTTCCAGAAACTATATTTCATTTAGTCTTTGTGCATTGTTTCAGGCCATTAAATTGTAATAAAGTATCTCAAGTGTGCCCTAGTTTTTAAATAGTCCCAAAAGGGAACGTAAGCCAAGACAACTTTTCACTTGTATGGCTTATTCCATGATGCAATAAAAAAGTACAAGCTTACCTTTCATCACTTCTTACAAGAACGGCCTGTTGAATGATACTTACAAAGTTGATCACGGAGATCAACACCCCCGTGAGTTTGTTGTACAGAGCAATTACAGCTGGCTTGTGGACCTGTTGATTGTGTCTTTGAATGACATCAGGAACATCTGGACTTGGATTTGAGGAAAGGACAAGGACATCCCTTTTATCATGCCATTTAGTAAAAACTATCTTACCCTTTTGCCTAACAATCTTCCCCCCCGGGACACAATTTTTGCTGTGCACATGGCGGCAAGTCTCTGCGGTTTGCTCTCATGGTTGCACAAGCAAAAGTGTCTTGAACCCAGAAATGCTCTTACAGAAATGCTGCTAATTTTCCTAAATCTATTCCTTGGCATTACCTTCTTAATTCATAGATTTCCGAAAAAATCATCGCTTGACCAGTACAAATCTACAGTGGGAAGCCTAACCATGCCCACAATTATATTTACCGTAATGAAAGCTTTCAATTCAGCGAGCGTAACAGGTTGAAAATTTGCGAGGTGCATGGGGAATCTGCAAGCTTTTGGCGAGCATGAAGGTTAGTTTCTGTAACTAGTTTATTTAGCAAATCATCACCCATAAAAGGAAAAAAGAAATTTACTGGTTTGGGATCATCAGGAAGCTGAAAATTAATGCGGGAAGCTGAAACAAAATCGGGAATATGAAGGTCAGTGAGCTGGTTGGTCCAGCGCAATTCATCGAAATCTTCATTATCACCCACTTCTTGTTTGGCATCTTCTCCAGCTTTACTCCCATCTTCGTCGCTATGTAAATCGCTAAAATCAAGATTGGAATCATCGTTAGAAACAGTTCCCCTAATATTAAACCCATCAAAACTTACTTCGTCCCCTGAGTCCTCAAAAACTGACACGTTATCTGAAACGTGATTCCCGTTGTCAGGCATAGTAATTTGATCGAGTGAGATAAGAAAATCTGGGAAATTCCTGACCTCGTGGCTTATCTCACAACCTGTCAAAAAAATGCGCTAAACACAGCATTTGATTGATTAATTTGTACTCTAGGTATCCATGACAACAGACAATGACAAAAACGCTCTTAGAGGGTGGGGAGGGTTCGTTTATTTTCGTGCTTCATTATGACCAGCTCAGGCCGGCACGACTTTTAGAGGGTTTTTTTTTTGCGTGGCCGGCTGAGGCCGGCACGGGCCTCGATGGGTTAAGCAAGGAAGTAATGTGGTCTTTCTGACTGGTTCTTGTAATTAGACATGCTGCGACATTCTAAACACGTTGTAGTTTTTCATGCACAAGTTTAGGAAGTCCATGGAGCATAATATTGCAATAATCGAGGCGTGATATTACAAAAGCATTCACAATATGTTTAAGGTTACTTTGGGACAGGTATTTTCTGATCCGACTTATTGACCTTATTGCCAAAATAGCCTTTTTGCAAATATCATTAACGTGCTGTCATAGATTAAGTTCCTTATTCAGTTAACACCCAAATCTCGTACTTCATCAGAAAGTTCAATTGTCGTGTTACCAAATGAAAAATGACGAAGGACAGGATGTCGAACAAAACAGGAAGTGAATTGGATGACCTCTGTTTTTGTACTGGAGTGTTTGTGTACCGGAGTACCACCATTCTCAGGTTCTTTCTATTGTTTTTGAGACGTCAATATAACTTCACGTCTTCACGTCTCAAAAGCGAACCAGTGATTGGTTGAAAATTTAACACCGTTTTTCATTCAAAACAGAAATTCAAAGTTTCTTGTCAAAAAGTGGCCGGAAGTGTAAATTACTTAGCCATTTGAAAGACAAAGGAAAGCGACATCCAACTTTAGAGTCCATGTTATCGAAATGGCAAGGTAAGACGAGAGTTCAAACGTATGTTCATTTGTTTTCAATAGTTTGTTTTTGTCGAGGTGTTGTTGTGCATGCACTAATCACAAAAAAGTTTTGAACGAAAAGGTCGTCAAGTTTATGTTATTTTCTATTTTGTCGACTTCTGTAACCTAACAAAACTACATTAAGATGCTACTTTGATTTTATTTGTGTGAAGTACCGACTTATGAAGAGAAAAGTCCACATTTTGATAATTTTTTATGCAAAACAAAGATTTGATAGCACGTACAAACATTCGTGTTCAACACTCGACAAGTTGTAAGAATTAATTTTTCAGTCCATGCAGGAAATTCTCAATTTTGCAGTCATTTGATTATTCAGAAGTGAAAATTAAGCAAATTACTGGTATTAAAGCTATGTTACTTCTGGTAAACACCTTTTGTATGTACTTAGGTGTTGACAGACATTTTAACTAACTTTTCATTTTGTTGTGACACCAGTACAGTACAGTTTCACTTTGTTCTATGTGAAGTAGGTAGGTTTGTTAGGTTGAAAGACTGTATGAGTCACCACAGAGCTCTGTGTATGCGACGTTAATTAGGTAAATGAAGTTTTCCCTCATCCTTTTGTTCTGGGCTTGGGACCAGGAGGTTGGGTTGAGAAGTAACACTATCCTGGTGGATTTAAAAACTGCAGTTGCTTTTCGAAACACTTGACTGCCCTTATTACACCTACCACATCTTAGGCAAGATATCCAGGCAGGAAGTTTCTTTCTACTGTTCACCCATTGTCAGCTAACAGGTACCATTGGCGCTTTGAAAAATTGAAAAGAAAAGTTTTCTCAAGACCCTTTCCAATAGAATTTCCAAACACACTATCATTTAAACTTTGTCTTCCTAAAATTAGACAAAAAACGACCAAGTTCTTGTGTTATTTCCAGTAAATTACGTTACAGTAACATAATATTGCAATATACTTTTAGTCCTCTCTAACTAGCACCAGCATAAGGCAAAGGCTAAACAGCCATATTTTTTCTTGAATACTTTCTCAAAGACCTTTGTGGGTGTCCTGGAGGAAAAATGCGTATGCGTGCCATTTTAGAGGAAAACACCACAAACTATATATCATTGGAAAGCTTAATAAATGGGGATTTCAGAAGAAAAAGTAAATTGCCAGTTTCTTCAATTTCGCAAAAGAAATCGCAAATAATGTGTCATTCAGTAAATGACCATGTGTCATTCAATTGAATTAATAGGGTATCAAATCCAAACGCATTGGCAAAATAACTGCACAGTGTTAATCACAAAGGATCAAGCATCAAAAGTGTGTCAGCATTTGTCGATAATCTGACTGGTTATTTTTTAATTAATCTGTCAAATTCGAGCAGGAAAGAATGTGCAATGGGCATTGCATTGAAGACCACCACGGGTGAAACATTACAGATTTGAAAAATCCCCGACATAGCTTTTTTTTCACAACATCTAAGGAATGTTCAGGCCACATTTCACAGAAATGTGCCGAATTTTGGTACCCTGTTAATTCATTTGTTTGATTGAATGATGCATGGTCATTTTTGCAGTCACTTTTGCAATTTTCTTTTGTGGAATTAAAAAAAACTGGACATTCGTATTTTTGTAAATCTACATTTGTTAAGCTTTCTAATGATATATCGTTTGGAATTATATGAAGATCATCGCAGTGAAGGTTTTCAACTTGAGCAGTTGAAAAGAAGAAACCTGAAAAAATTCAGGCTGCAACGGGAATTGAACCCATGACCTCAGCAATACCGGTGCAGCCCTCTAACCAACTGAGCTATCAAGCCAACTGGGAGCTGGTCAGTTGAGAGTTCGTATTTATCCCGTAGATTGAGAAATGAACATGAATATATGAAATAATCATATATTTGAACTGCGGATAAAGATATTTCTTTCCTTTAAAATGGTGGCATACGACTTTTTTCCCAGAGGACACGGGAGGACACCCATGAAGGCCCAGAGTAATCTTAAATCACCAGTTGCGGACTCTAATCAGAATAAAAAATATTGTCCATGAAACATAGTTACGTAATTTACGTTCCAAACAAATTAGCTCTACCAATCGAGCTTATTACAATAACATATAGATTTAGCCAACCTAAATGCAGAGCTCTACACCTCTCTTTCATCCTTATTGGCCCATAAATACAGTTAATTTTAGTTGTGCAGTTATTCCCCAAGAGGTGAAAAAGAGCAAGTGAAAACATGCGGACCGCTGAGGAAACTGTGAGTTGGCTTATTTTTCTTCAAAGAGAAGACTTCAGCACGACTTTCACCGACAGCTGTTCTTGTAGCATTCTTGTAGTAAGAGAAGATAAAGCCTTTTCAAACTGAAGTGGTCAGGTACTGGGCAACATACTGTAGTGCATCTTTGATTACTTGCTGGTGTTGGGAACTGGTGCTGGGTGTTACAGTACTGGTTGCGGTTGTAGCAGCATAGCTTGGTAATATTTCCTCTTCCATACATTGTTTTACCTTGTGAAACAGGTGACTCAGTAACTGTCTCGGATCTTTTGGAAGTCATAAAGTGGAAAACACAATTTAACGTCATTTGGAAGTGATGGCAAGAAGGTCCCTGGCATGCACGAAGAAGTGGTCAATTACTTAACACATAATTGATTTTGTTGTTCGACCCCAAACCAACCCACTTTCCATGGAAATCTACCCACTCACCCCAAAGCGACCCTCCCACCCAACCCCCTTCAAATTTTTCCCTTGCCCAATTCAGGGGACACAGATCAGGCTAGAAGAGAGTGAAAAAATCTAATCATCTCAACCTTCTTCCAATTTTGTTGGCTTTTTTCTCGTGTTCAAGTAGGTTTTCAAGAGAAATATCCTAGATGGTGGTGATAACATATGTGTTAAATGTTGACCTGGCCTGACAAACTAGTAAAGAAATTTTCTACCGGCTGAGCAAGGCAGACTGTTGAAAACATCTGTCAAATTTTGTAGGCCATACAGAAGAATTATTAATAATAATGTAAATTATAATCCTTAGTGTCAATTCCTCTTGTTTGCATGAGATGTTATATTCCAACTTTTTTTCCATCCAGTTGTAAAATATTTTTCTGTTGTTACAAAATTAAGAATTACGAAAGTCAAAAAGAATGCATGTCATGCATCTCACTCTAAGAAATCCGCACTGGTCTCCTTATGAATGTTTCCACTGATCCATATGCATCCCCTACATTTACATGGTATAAAAGTATCATAGCATTTAATTCACCAGAGTAAAAACAAGCAGCAACAAAGAAAGTGACAACAGTGTGCGCTGATCAATTTTCAATTTCTTGGCATCACAGATGACATTCAAATCATCTACAATCACATCAACCTGTTCTTTATTGTTGTTAAGGGCATCACTCATAAATGCCGTTGCAATCCCAACACTGGCACTAGCACCACACATTGCTTTTTGCAAACATTGATACCACTCACGGAATTTTTTAGAACAATAAACAGGCTTCAACATCTGGAATGGTACACGCATCCACCTTGGCAGCACCCTGAAAAAAATAATTGTGATTATGAGCCACTGTACTGTACTGATTGTGGGCAGAAAAAAGGTTTAAGAATCTAATAAGTAGGAATAATTAACGCTAAATGTGTTTCATCTGATTGCCTTTTATACCAAAAGAGTTTCCTTTTTTTTCCCTTGACTTCTTAATCACAGCCAAGGACAGGGAAAAGCAAAACGTTAACTTAGCGACTTTTCATTACTTATGCCTAGGGTGGGGGGGGGGGTGTTCAGAGCTCTGTGTATGCGACGTTAATTAGGTAAATGCAGTTTTCCCTCATCCTTTTGTTCTGGGCTTGGGACCAGAGGTTGGGTTGAGAAGTAACACCATCCTGGTGGATTTAAAAACTGCAGCTGCTTTTCGAAACACTTGACTGCCCTTATTACACCTACCAAATCGTAAAGAAGCTCTCCAGGTAGGAATTGTCTTGCACCTACCACATCTTAGGCAAGATATCCAGGCAGGAAGTTTCTTTCTACTGTTCACCCATTGTCAGCTAACAGGTACCATTGGCGCTTTGAAAAATTGAAAACAAAAGTTTTCTCAAGACCCTTTCCAATAGAATTTCCAAACACACTATCATTTAAACTTTGTCTTCCTAAAATTAGACAAAAAACGACCAAGTTCTTGTGTTATTTCCAGTAAATTACGTTACAGTAACATAATATTGCAATATACTTTTAGTCCTCTCTAACTAGCACCAGCATAAGGCAAAGGCTAAACAGCCATATTTTTTCTTGAATACTTTCTCGAAGACCTTTGTGGGTGTCCTGGAGGAAAAATGCGTATGCGTGCCATTTTAGAGGAAAACACCACAAACTATATATCGTTGGAAAGCTTAATAAATGGAGATTTCAGAAGAAAAAGTAAATTGCCAGTTTCTTCAATTCCGCAAAAGAAATCGCAAATAATGTGTCATTCAGTAAATGACCATGTGTCATTCAATTGAATTAATAGGGTATCAAATCCAAACGCATTGGCAAAATAACTGCACAGTGTTAATCACAAAGGATCAATCATCAAAAGTGTGTCAGCATTTGTCGATAATCTGACTGGTTATTTTTTAATTAATCTGTCAAATTCGAGCAGGAAAGAATGTGCAATGGGCATTGCATTGAAGACCACCACGGGTGAAACATTACAGATTTGAAAAATCCCGGACATAGGTTTTTTTTCACAACATCTAAGGAATGTTCAGGCCACATTTCACAGAAATGTGCCGAATTTTGATACCCTGTTAATTCATTTGTTTGATTGAATGATGCATGGTCATTTTTGCAGTCACTTTTGCAATTTTCTTTTGTGGAATTAAAAAAAAACTGGACATTCGTATTTTTGTAAATTTACATTTGTTAAGCTTTCTAATGATATATAGTTTGGAATTATATGAAGATCATCGCAGTGAAGGTTTTCAACTTGAGCAGTTAAAAAGAAGAAACCTGAAAAAATTCAGGCTGCAACGGGAATTGAACCCATGACCTCAGCAATACCGGTGCAGCCCTCTAACCAACTGAGCTATCAAGCCAACTGGGAGCTGGTCAGTTGAGAGTTCGTATTTATCCCGTAGATTGAGAAATGAACATGAATATATGAAATAATCATATATTTGAACTGCGGATAAAGATATTTCTTTCCTTTAAAATGGTGGCATACGACTTTTTTCCCAGAGGACACGGGAGGACACCCATGAAGGCCCAGAGTAATCTTAAATCACCAGTTGCGGACTCTAATCAGAATAAAAAATATTGTCCATGAAACATAGTTACGTAATTTACGTTCCAAACAAATTAGCTCTACCAATCGAGCTTATTGCAATAACATATAGATTTAGCCAACCTAAATGCAGAGCTCTACACCTCTCTTTCATCCTTATTGGCCCATAAATACAGTTAATTTTAGTTGTGCAGTTATTCCCCAAGAGGTGAAAAAGAGCAAGTGAAAACATGCGGACCGCTGAGGAAACTGTGAGTTGGCTTATTTTTCTTCAAAGAGAAGACTTCAGCACGACTTTCACCGACAGCTGTTCTTGTAGCATTCTTGTAGTAAGAGAAGATAAAGCCTTTTCAAACTGAAGTGGTCAGGTACTGGGCAACATACTGTAGTGCATCTTTGATTACTTGCTGGTGTTGGGAACTGGTGCTGGGTGTTACAGTACTGGTTGCGGTTGTAGCAGCATAGCTTGGTAATATTTCCTCTTCCATACATTGTTTTACCTTGTGAAACAGGTGACTCAGTAACTGTCTCGGATCTTTTGGAAGTCATAAAGTGGAAAACACAATTTAACGTCATTTGGAAGTGATGGCAAGAAGGTCCCTGGCATGCACGAAGAAGTGGTCAATTACTTAACACTGATAATTGATTTTGTTGTTCGACCCCAAACCAACCCACTTTCCATGGAAATCTACCCACTCACCCCAAAGCGACCCTCCCACCCAACCCCCTTCAAATTTTTCCCTTGCCCAATTCAGGGGACACAGATCAGGCTAGAAGAGAGTGAAAAAATCTAATCATCTCAACCTTCTTCCAATTTTGTTGGCTTTTTTCTCGTGTTCAAGTAGGTTTTCAAGAGAAATATCCTAGATGGTGGTGATAACATATGTGTTAAATGTTGATCTGGCCTGACAAACTAGTAAAGAAATTTTCTACCGGCTGAGCAAGGCAGACTGTTGAAAACATCTGTCAAATTTTGTAGGCCATACAGAAGAATTATTAATAATAATGTAAATTATAATCCTTAGTGTCAATTCCTCTTGTTTGCATGAGATGTTATATTCCAACTTTTTTTCCATCCAGTTGTAAAATATTTTTCTGTTGTTACAAAATTAAGAATTACGAAAGTCAAAAAGAATGCATGTCATGCATCTCACTCTAAGAAATCCGCACTGGTCTCCTTATGAATGTTTCCACTGATCCATATGCATCCCTTACATTTACATGGTATAAAAGTATCATAGCATTTAATTCACCAGAGTAAAAACAAGCAGCAACAAAGAAAGTGACAACAGTGTGCGCTGATCAATTTTCAATTTCTTGGCATCACAGATGACATTTAAATCATCTACAATCACATCAACCTGTTCTTTATTGCTGTTAAGGGCATCACTCATAAATGCCGTTGCAATCCCAACACTGGCACTAGCACCACACATTGCTTTTTGCAAACATTGATACCACTCACGGAATTTTTTAGAACAATAAACAGGCTTCAACATCTGGAATGGTACACGCATCCACCTTGGCAGCACCCTGAAAAAAATAATTGTGATTATGAGCCACTGTACTGTACTGATTGTGGGCAGAAAAAAGGTTTAAGAATCTAATAAGTAGGAATAATTAACGTTAAATGTGATTCATCTGATTGCCTTTTATACCAAAAGAGTTTCCTTTTTTTTCCCTTGACTTCTTAATCACAGCCAAGGACAGGGAAAAGCAAAACTTTAACTTAGCGACTTTTCATTACTTATGCCTGGGGGGGGGGGGTGTTTAGAGGGGGCTAAAATTTTCACAATCAATGAAAAAGGGGGGGTGTTTTTTAAAATACAGTAGAAATAAGGGATAAACTTTTAGAAACTGTTGTTTCAACACTTCTGTAGCCGTTTTGCAGACATATTTAAAAAGTTGATCTCTGTTTCGAGAATTCTATTTTCAAAGAACCTGGTCTTAGTTTGAAGAACAACAACAAAAATGCCGATAATACTCAGATTCACCAGGATACAACAGAAAACAGAGGCGACTTCAAGTACGATGAAACTATGAGATGAATATCTGTTCTTGGGTGGTCTACTGATTTGCATCAGCTTCCCAAACTAAATTTTATCCAACTTTATGATTACCTGGCTGTGTCAACTCGCAAGTACCGCCACATCGCGCTCAAAGGAACAAATTATAAGAAACTAAAATCCTATCAATTTTTCTTTGAGGGGAACATTAAAAGGCTTGAAAGCAAAACTCACGAGAGCACAATGTACATAAAAGCCAGTGTTATACCATTGATGAAAAAGACACCTAACAGAGTAGTCGTCGAGTTCACACCTCAGTGTGATGTATCACGTGAATTGTACCTGTCTGGCTGGTCTTGGTTCACAGGGTAAGGGAAAGTGTAACCATATTGGAGGTGTGTTGATCGCTTTGAAAGATTTCACACGACGAGGTCTGCAAAAACATCCTGAACCTCTATCTTGCACATCACGTCTTTCGGTATGGGTTGTCCCATGCAATCAGAGTGTCGCAGGCAAGCCCCTTGACCAAATCCTAATAAGGAAGATAAGATTTGGGAAGAAAAACATCCGCACAAAGCTAAAGGTGATAAAGTTTGACCCAAGACCACCACAACAGCGGAAAATAGCCGAAGAAAGATTCAAAGCTTTTAGCGAGAACCTTCAAAACTGTCAAGCTTCGAGCTCATTTTTTTCTTTTTCATGACATTAAATTAAACTGTTCTGAGGTGTTCACCCCCCAAGTGAGAGAAGAGCAAGAGGAAAGCGTTGCCTTCACCAACAGCTACGAGACATAGCTACTAGTCGTTTTAAAAGCATGATTGATGAGCATGTTTCCAGTCTAACCATTACTCGAGAGGAAATCCTAGAAACTGAGAGGCTGACCAGAGAGCAATCCAGAAACGATTTATGGTTTGAAAAAAGATAAACTGTACTGACAGCCTCAAATTTTGGAAATGCCGCTAAAACAAAAGTTGAACCATCAAAGAAATTAAAAGCAATACTCTGTAGTAACTTCACAACTGAAGCTTTGCAGTAGGGAATCGGAAGTGAACAGAAAGCTGTTGATTTATTCATAAGGGAGATGAGTAAGGATGGGGTAACTGTGGCAGTGGAGGAACCTGGATTATCACTGTCTAAAGACAAACCATACTTTAGAGCCAGCTTAGACAGAATAGTAACTATAACTGGCACTAATGAAAAATGGGGTATGGAAATAAAATCCCCTTTCAGCAAAGCTGGCATGACTGTTGATAAAGCTTGTAAAACAAAGAACTTTTTTGGGAGAAACTGGCTGATGGGTCTGTAAAACTCAAAGGAACCATGATTACTATTGTCGAGTTAAAGGTCAGCTTTACTGTTCCTTTATGCCCCTTAAAGGAATTTTTTTGTAGTGTACTTTGGAGATAACGTGCCACTGTTTATTGAAAAAATCCCACTTTGAAAATAGCAGCTGGTTTGATGACTTATTACCAAGGCCCCACTTCTTATCCTGAGATGCTGACCAGACGAGTTCAGAGAGGAAAGGTAGTTTTTAGTGTACACGTGAAGAGCCACTCTGTGGATTCTGTATTAGATTCATCATTATTATTATTATTATTATTATCTACATGGTGGCTGGCCGCCATATGGACAATATTCATGCTCAAGAAATGGTTTAAAATTACGTCTTCAGAGGGAAAAATAAGGCAAAGAATAGATAAATCAAGGGAAAAACTTCTCATTAATAAGAATTCTTGCCTTTTAGTATGCACAATACAAAAAGTACTTGTAATTTTTATTTTTAGAGAAATAAAGTGAACAATTTTTATACCATAATAAATTATTATATTGAATCTCAGGGGCTATATATTAATGTACAAGAGCTACTAATTTAGAATACAAAATGAATGGAAACTAAGAGTCTGACTACATGAACCAGGCTGAACCAGATAGTCAGGCTCCTCCTGCAATTGTAAATGCAGCAGAAATCTTTACATCACAACTTCGTGGAAAAATTTCTCCCCATTTAGCTAGCGAGAAGTTAGTGAACTAAATCACTGAATTTAACAAAAGTGTAATCAAGCTATGAACTGTCATTGTTAGAGTTATTTTAGAAATGAAAAGAAAACCACAGACGGTTGCAATTTGTGTAGCATAGAGGCTTAAGGTTACTCGGGACCTTCGCAAGTGTCCTCCGATGTCCTCTGGGAAATATAATTTGTAAGCACGCCACATTAAAGGAAAGTACGGCAAACTATATATCGTTGGAAAGCTCAATAATTGAAGATTTTGGGAAAAAAGATGAATTGCCAATTTTTTTAAATTCCACAAAAGAAAATTGCAAAAATGACCACGAAAATGGCCATGCATCATTCAATCAAACAAATAAAATAATAGGGTACCAAAATTTGGCAGATTTCTGTGAAATGTGGCCTGAACATTCCTTAGATGTTGTGAAACAAAATTGTGTTGAGGATTTTAAAAATCTATAATATTTTACCCATGGCGATCTTCAATGCAATGCCCGTCGGGTATTCTTTGCTGCACAGATTAATTAAAAAATAACCAGCCAGGATATCGAAAAATGCTGACATACGTTTGATGATTGATCCTTTGTGATTAACACTATGCAGTTATTTTGCCAACGTGTTTCGATTTGATACCCTGTTAATTCAATTGAATGACACATGGTCATTTTCGTGGTTGCTTGCGATTTTCTTTTGCGGAATTCAAGAAATAGGCAATTTATAATTTTTTGCCGAAATCTACATTTATTAAGCTTTCCAATGATATATAGTTTGCCATGTTTTCCTTTAAAATGGCGTGCAGACGAATTTTTTCCCCGAGGACACCTGCAAAGGTCCGGAGTAACCTTAATGTATTAGGTAAAGTACCATCTAAAATGTGGTAGGCCTTAATGCAGCCAATTGCACGCTCCACATGAATGCGGACTGAAGCAATGTTCATCGTCTCTTCAGTTTCAGTTGCTGTCATTTGGTCATGGCCGGCCAAAAATGGTGGCATATTCACAGTAACACCAGCAGGCACAAGGGTGGAAATGTCCAATCTGCAATCAAACATCACATCACCTGCTTGTAACAAATCTAAAATGCCGCTCTCCCTTGTAATTTGCCTGTCAGACATGCGTCCCCCCCCCAGAGATCTGGCAAAAAGTCACCTGGCCATTTGGGGTTACCAAATCTGTCTGCGAGGTCTTGGGCAAAGAGACCAGCCTTGAGTCTCATAAGTACCAGTAAGAACCCATCCAGATAAGAGAGCTTCCTTGAAGCTTCCTTCCTTCCTTGAAGGTCCAGGTTTATACTTTTTGTCATCAACTTGATAAGGCTGGCTTTCCTTGACTAAATTTTTGCCCTTCCAGTATTGCATTTTGGAAAGCTTTGGTTTGATGTAATTGTAGAAGCTGATTAATGCCTCATAACTTGGGAAGCCGGTGTAAAATAACACAGCAGCACTGTCATCTTTTATTTTGTCAAGGGAAGTTGACGTCCCAATATGACCGCATTTTTTTTTCTGCTTCACTTGGCTTCTCCTGGCAGTCAGCTAGCTGGGTTTCAAGTAATGCAATTTTTCTTTCCAGCTCAAGGACAGCATTAGGACCTGTTTGAGTGGGCTCGCACTCCACTTCAGCAGCATGTTGATCGCACTGCGAAAACAAACCAGCAGCATCAGCTGATGCATCATCAGAGGGTAATAGTGAGCAAGCTCCTACTGATAGTGCTGGTGCAGCCTCTCCAATTGTCTCTGGAGATGACTCGTCAGTTGCTTGTCGCATTCTTTTTCCTGGTGCCTTTCTTTGCCTGGTTTCTGCAGTCCAGCTAAATAGAGATGGTTCTGCACCTTAGATTTAAAAAAAATAAACTTTATTTAAAGGTGGCAGTAATCTTTTGACATTTATTTGTTAATCTACAATTTCAAGGAACTAGTTATTTAAAAAGAAATAAAATTAAATACCGGGTAGTTCATGTGTCACTTTTTAAAATCCAGCAATATCTACATCAAATTTAGGAGACGTTCATATTTTAGCAGCAGTGAACAACACTACACTGTAGGAAACTCTTCACTCACAAATAAATAATAATAATAATAATAAAACATTCGGTTGTGACAACACAATTTTGCAATATTTGTAGCCCTCATTTCCAATGTCTGTGATCTGGGATAATTTAAATGGAGTCTGGTTGATTAAGACCGCATATTGTAGGATTTTGTAGTTTATGATAGCCGAAATCAGAAAGGCACACTGCACTGTTGCCATGTAAACATAACAAAGGCATAACAAAAGCTGAACAATATAACATACCTTTCCTTAAATCCCAGCGACCAGAAAGCTTTTTCGAGATATCTTCGGCTCAAAAATGCTCATGGGAAAAGACAGTGGAGCTGGAAACTACAAATCCATCTTGTCTGTGCTGCCGCTTGACAAGACGTTGTAGCTGTGAATGGCGAATTTTAGCGATTTTGAAGGTTTAGCGCTCGGCGTTTAACCAATATTCACCAAAATTCGCCATTTACCGCTACAAGGTCAACAAATCACAACAATTGAGGTAAGTTAAAGTTTATTTGGAAGAAAAATATCAACATTACCCCAGATATTTTGCTTTAAATACGAAGCTCGCGTTATTTCCATACAAATCGTTCAAATTTCAAACAGATTGTCTGGGTCTCCTCCTTTTCACAGGGGCGGGAGAAATTTCCTCGGTGCTTACACTTTTATCCATTTCACTAAACTTCATCTAAAGACTCCAGAACCTAACAGAACACTTGCGAAATCGACCAAAACGTCTTTGTGACAATCAAGTTGGGTCGCTATCATGTATGCAGGGTTACTAATGCAATATGGTGCCAGGAACTGTAAAAAGGGCTATAGCCAAGGGAAATAATGGAACACTCAAGGAGGCTTCAATCCACATCTGATTCAGCGATTCGAACAAAGATGGCCAGATTGGTGTGCCTACACTAGTATAGCTCTCATTGCTACAGCTACATCTGTGAGATTTTGCCTTCCAAGCGTCTTCAAAACTGTAATTTCTTCCCTTTTCAAACAGTTTATATTTGCCCCGTCACTGACTGTTACAGAGCCCTTTTCTATGAAGGCTTTAGCCAGTTTGTTGGCTAATGCATACTTCCCCAGGCCCTGTACTTTTACATTTAATGCCTTGGCATTAAAGTCTATCTGAGGAAGATGATAAATCATCCCCATTTTGTTCAGGTCTTTCAGCACCTGTAGAGCAATCTACGTTGGAAGTACATACATGTAAAATTAAGACAATTATGGCAAGACAGCTTAAATGCAGCATAACAACTATTTCTCTAAGGGGAGTGAGCCCTAACTCCAACAGGATAAAAGAAATCGTAAAGAGAACCTTAACAGGACCAAAAAGCAAACCCATGGAAGTTTAGGGTCAGAATATTGGCCAGTTATTGTTACGTAAGCGATTTACCGTGGTAAATTGTGCTGAAAATAATTGATTGAATCAGATTAAATTTAGTTAAACATTTAAAAATACAAATTAGTGATAAAACACAATGTTTTGATGATACCTTAACCAAGTAAGAAAATAATTCACTTAATATATACAGTGTGAGGTGACAAAACTGTCAGATACGTAATTTTCTTTGTCTAGGTGACACCTTTCGTCTACTCTAAAATGGAAAAAATGGATACTAACAATGCAGCCCTTGACTCGAAGCTCGACCAGCTGGCAACGAGAATTGAAGCTGTGGTAGCTACTAAAATCGAAGAATTGGAAAGAAAATTCTAGAATGCACACAATGAGGTAAAGAAGCTCAAGGATGATGTGGACCACAGCATACAGTATTGTGCAAAAGTAATGCAAACGAAATTCGACGAATTACGCAAATATTCGACGAAAATAAGCGAACTTTCGTTTGGAGCGATATGTCGACGATATTTCGGGAGACCTATTGTTTGTGTGACAACGTTATTTCGCCGCACGCTGCGATATTTCGAGCGAAATTTCATGGCACTTGGCAGCTGTGCCAGCGAAATTTCGTGGCACTTAGCAATATTTCGAGCGCATTGTCGTTTGTAGTAAGCGATTTTTCGCTTGCTCTGAATGACTCATTTATCTTGTTTCGTTTTATTTCGTTCACGTGTGAGCAGTCATGCGACGAGACGTAAACATGTTTGAAGCGAATTAATACGCTCACTTTGTAAACACAAAGTATCTCGAATACAAGTTTCATGTTATGGAAATGACACTTACCTGTTCATGGCCTCCTGGAGAAAGTCGAACTTAAATTCACTACACACTGACATGACTTCTGGCGACATCATTTAGTTTTCAAGATATAATTCCCTAAGTTGAATCACGAACGCGGCGGCTTTTTCACGGCCATGTGAGTACTTGCCCGATCCAGTCTTGAGAAATTGTTAATAGCCGATTAGCGGTTCTTGATACTGCATGCACGAGACTTTAAAAGCCTATCGTTTTTGTTAGCATTTCCGAAAAGGATAAGTTGTAGCATCAAAGGGCAAAGTAGCGCGAAGTAGCAGAGTTATTTGAAACTTATGCGCCACTTGAATTAATAATTAGTGAAAGTGTTTGTTTACATTTTACGCGACCTTTGTCAAACGGACGGCGCCTTTCTGTCACGAAATCTGGAACATTTCTTTCCCAATGCATGCTTGAACGCAAATAGTTAAGCTTTCTTGTGGGAGTTTTTTAATAAGTTTTCGTTGCTTTGCGTAAATTTTAACATTTCTCATCTGATTTAAAGTATGACTCACATCAGACCGGACGTGACTTCTCAAAGGTGTCGCAAGTGTAATTAGAAGCGCGATGGTTATGCAAATTCTGTTGTGTTCCCGAACGTTTGGAAATTTGACGTTAATTTTTATCTTAACCGTTGTGACCTTCGCATAAAATCCTTTCATTTCGTTAGCATTACACAAGTATGAGAGAGGTAAGGTCATGGAATGGACATTTCAAGTTTATGCACGACATTCAGTCAACTGAAATGTTTTGTTAACATTTGCATGCATTAGCGCATTTTATAGTGCGACTTTTACGTTACCCTTTTTATCCCGATGAAACATTTCCTTCCCAAGCGTGCTTTACCACATATGTTTCATTGATATACAGATCTCAAGTTAAGTTTACTTAATTACAATTCATTGTAAGCGAAAATGTTTATGATAAGTGATTGTTACCGTTTACTGGATCCAGCGCCAATCAATATACTTTCCTACTCTTCCTAACCGGAATCTTTACGTTTCTAAACATTTCAGAAATTGGACATGAACTAATCTCAACCATTGCGACCTTCAGAGGTTATCCTACCTTTCTTTTAGTTAACATTACACATGCATTTAAGAGCAATAAAGTCACGGAACATTTGACCTTTATGCGCTACAGTCGACTGAAGCGTTTTGTTTACGTTACATTTAGCGTGACTTTCCACATAATACTTGTCACGACACAAACATTTCTTTCCTAAGTGAGTTTGAATATAAATAGATCGGCGACCTTCCTGTATTTTTTGTTTTAAGTTTAAGTTTAACGTTTATTTTGTAGAAATTGTTTTCAAGTCTGATTAAGACTGGAATAGGGCATTCGGGCATGGACCTTCCGGCTGTGTGATTGGAAGTTACGTCAAACACTGCTACACTTTTACAGCTGCACATCGCTGAAGTTCCTTTTTATTGCCGCGAATTTTTGCAAGAGCGATTTTTCGTTTGACCTTTCGAAATATCGCACGATATTTCCACGAAATTTCGTTTTAGGGATGAACCTTTGCCCGTAATTTCGCTCGACATTGCGCGAAAGATCGCGCGAAAGTTCGCGAGAACAAAGACCGTAATTCGTCAAATTTCATTTGCATTACTTTTGCACAATACTGTAAATCACGACGAAAATGTTTTGAAGTAGGACATCAACTGTGTGTGGGACTATGCGGTAAAAAATGAACAGCACTCTTGTGAGAACAATCTGTGGGTTCTTGGCCTAGAAGAAGAAGATAGGGAGAATCTGGAGGAGAAATTTCTAACTTTTGTTTGTGATCATCTCGAAGAAGATATCACATCTGAAGAAATAGAAATTATCCAAGGGATTGGGCCAAGAGATCTGTAGAAAGCTCATGGTTTTCAAACAGAAAAATCAAGTATAAACGGCGTGATGATCCACGGTTCAAGGAAATAAGAAGCTGGGGAGACCTCGCAAACACTGAATAACAACAATAAGAGACAGGAATAAGGTACTTGTTTGATAATGCTACAGAAATGTTGGCAAAAATACATCCAGTCTTAATGACTTTTTGCCATTTTCTCAACTGAACAACAATGAATTTCAGACCTATATCTATCAGCAATCTGATATTAATATGAATGACAATGAAATTGAAAGATTAAGAAATGTCTTTTAACCTCTTTTCACGTAACAGTCACGGGAAAACATGTTTAACACTAACTCCTGATTTAGACCCTGATCAAAATTATTACAATCAAATTATGGCCCATATTGAAGGTTGTGATTATCACAATGAAGATACTTTTTATTGCATGACGAAGGATTCTAAAGATAACGAATTTTCAATTTTACATCTTAACATTCGTAGCATTCTTAATAAGTTTGATGATTTAAAAGCATATTTGAATTCTTTGGAATATAAATTCTCAATAATCGGGCTTTGTGAAACCTGGCTCAATCCCCACAATATGAATGAGTTTCCATTAACAGGCTACCACAACATTTGCAAGGTCAGGACAAACAAACAGGGAGGTGGTGTTTGCCTATACGTAAACAATTCTTTTTGTTTCAGAGAACGAACTGACCTTGCTATTAACAGGGAGGACGTAGTAGAATCATATTTCATCGAATTTAACAACTAAGCCAAGTAACACGTTAATCGGAATGATATACAGACCACCAATTAATAAGCTAGTAGATCTGTTCAAGCAATACCTAACTGAGTTACTTCAAGAACTAGCCTTACCGATCTTTCTGATCACCTACCTGTCTTTCAAATAACATCTTCCTTACAAAGAGTAAATTCTGTGTGATAATACAAAATATAGGCTAATCAATAAAAAACAGTAGATCAATTGTGCCAGGACTTAGAAATTGAAGATTGGAATGACATTTACAATGAAATAGATTCCCAATTAGCTTATGACAATTTTTGTAATAATTTGTTTAAACTATATGACAAAAACATGCCATTAGTTAAAACCAAGAATAAAAGAAAAAAAAAACAATAGTCAAAAAATACCATGGATAACTAAGGGTATTCTTAAATCAAGAAAAACGAAAAATAAGGTATATAAGAAATTTATCA
This sequence comes from Siderastrea radians, assembly GCA_964017195.1. NCBI lineage: Eukaryota > Metazoa > Cnidaria > Anthozoa > Scleractinia > Rhizangiidae > Siderastrea > Siderastrea radians. Next base: position 28,516,287 of record OZ024888.1, on the reverse strand, counting down.
AAAATCCAACTCAAAGAAATGAATTAACTTATAAAATATAGTGAAATAAATTCAATGAACTAAAGAATGCTGGTAAAAAAATATTATTACAATAAAGAGTTAAATGAACTTAAAGGCAATCTAAGATATTGTTGGAAATGAAGTCATAAACAAGAAATCTGGTATTTCGTTGGGTGAAGCAGGCATGGTGCTTGGAGTATTTCTAGACCTAGCAAAGGCGTTTGATACAATAAACCACGAAATGTTGCTTTTAAAACTTGAACATTATGGAATCAGAGGGATTGCCCTTGAGTGGTTTAAAAATTACTTAAACAGAAAACAGATAGTAATATATAAACAAGAAAACTCTGAAAGCTTGACAATCAGATGTGGCCACAGGCAGCCCAAGCCACGTGGGGAACTGCGCATAAATTAGACTGTTTTTTCCACGCTATGCACAATAATGACATTGGCATGCTATGCATAATGATGACTTCGGCAACATTTAAGAGTTTGTATGGAAACGCCACAAAACGTCTCAAATTGCCACAAATCAGAAAGAAGTCGAAATAAAAAATAATTTGCCTTGTGTCATTGTTGCATTGGTCATTATCTGAGGGCTTCCTGGGCTGGTTTGAAGCTTTCTAGGCAAGAAATTGAGGCTTTTTTTCATATTTGCTGAATCTTTAAAATTAATTAAAGGCAGGAAACAGTTTCACACTGCACCTCACTTGAGGCTCAATAAATTCCATCACAATAAACAAATCGCCCTTCAACTTCAAAGGTGTATTCTTGGGTCATGCACATACCTCTGTTCTTTCTCATAGCTTCCAGATCCTATTTTAAGCCGTCGAAAATCCGTCTTAAATGCGAAACTCACCTTTCCTGGTATGCGTTTTCATTTGAAGTTCACACACGAATCTTTGCGAGCCACGTTTCAATGACAAAATTGCCCTCAGCCGGGGAGAGGCTGAATGAAATTGTCCACAAGCAAAAGGCGACACTGCGGAGTCCAGAGAGGTCGGTTTGATGAAAATAGAGAACTATCAGCACGCCCATGAAATTTAGTCGCCTCACTTGATGCCACGAGCACGTTTCAATGCCTTCGTGCAACAATATATTAGCATAGTGATTTGTTCCGTCACATTTACCTGTTTACCACAAAAAATGTCGAAATTTAGAAGCAGAGACGAGGAGCAGTTTCCACCTAGAAAAAAAATTGCACCGCTTTTCAAAGGAATGGAAACTGGGGTGGGTATTTTTCCACGGTCACAGCAATATTTTTTTTCGGGAAGACAACCCTATATATCGGAATGAAATAATGAGTTTGATTTGCAGGCAGTGAGCAGGGTCACTTGACTCTCGCGGTCACCGCTGACGGGAAGAAACTACAACCTGCAGTTACCTTCAAAGTCGTGCGAACTCCCAGAGACCTTGTTGTTCCAGACTCCGTACGAGTGACATTCCACAAAAAAGGATGGATGGATGAACCTGGTAAGCATTTGTGATTTCATAATTTAACAGTTTATACCCTTTATGCGAGTTTCGCTCGCATCATTTTGCCCAGAATGACAAAAACCTTCAAGTATCGGTGTTAGAACGAAGAATGGTGCATCTTTTAGTTTTCATAGCTTAGCAACAACAAAGAAACATTATCCAAACAAATTACGGGTCATTGTTTAAGAGTTGAATTCGCACGTGTTTCATTCTTTTTCGAGTTCTAATCGATTTTTACCTTTCCTTTGATTGAAGATGTAAAAGAATGGATTCGTACATGTCTACCGAGAAGTTCTACAAATGAGCAGTCGCTGCTGGTTTGGGATTCCTTCCATGCCCACCTGACAGACTCGGTGAAAGCAGATTTGGAGCGACAAAATAAGAACACACCTTTGAAGTTTTAGGGCGATTCGTTTATTGTGATGGAATTTATCGAACCTCAAGTGAGGTGCAGTGCAAAACTGTTTCCTGCCTTTAATTAATTCTAAAGATTCAGCAAACATGAAAAATAAAAACCTCAATTTCTCTCCTAAAAGGCTTCAAACCAGCCCAGGAAGCCCTCAAATAATGACCAATACAACCATGTAATAAGGCAAATCATTTTTATTTGGACTTTTTTCTAATTTGTGGCAATTTGAGACGTTTTGTAGCGTTTCCATACAAACTCGTAAATGTTGCCGAAGTCATCATTATGCATAGCGTGCCGATGTCATTGTGCATAGCATGGAAAAAACAGTCTAATTTATGCGCAGTTTTCAACGTTAGCTTGGGCTGCCTGTGATGTGGCGTGCCTCAGTGGTCCATCCTGGGGCGTATTCTTTGTCTTATATATATGAATGATATTTCTAGGTGTTCAGAGAGCTTATCAATAATTTAATTTGCTGATGATACAAATCTGTTTCTCAGTGACAAAAATTTAGATGCCCTAGAAAAAACCATGGACGATAAGCTAAGAAAAATTGCATCTTGGCTTTCTGCAAATAAGCTTTCCCTAAATGTTAAGAAAACAGACTTTATAATCTTTAAGTCTAGAGGGAAAAAAACCGAATCAAAATGTCTCAATTAAGATCAATAGACAGCCTACTGAGCAAGTTAAGAATACTACATTTCTGGGCCTATATATAGATGATGAGCTCACATGGAAATATCACATAGACCAAGTCGTAAACAAAATATCAAAAATGACAGGAATAATGGCTAAGGCAAGACAAGATGGTGTACCCTTACTTATCATATTGCAATATCATTTGGTCAAGCACTTATCTGACAAGGCTTACGTCGATATTTATGATGCAAAAAATGATAGAATTATGACATTTGCAAAATACAATGAGGAATCCAGGCCACTATTCCTCTCATTAAAGATTCTTAATGTATACGAGTTAAATATATACCAAATGGCACTTTTCATGTAATCATATTTTAATGATAATCTTCCAACTTATTTTACCAATTATTTCAAAATAATTAACAACATACAGTGTCATAAATACATACATATTGACTATAAAAGGGCAAATTATGGGAAATTTTCATTAAAATTTAGGGGGGGGCACAGACCTGGAATAAGTTACCCAAGGACCTGAAAATATTAAAATCTTACAACATGTTTCAAAAAGCAACAAAAGTTTATGTGCAAAATCAGATGTATATCAGATGCAAATAATATTTTTATTTTTTCTTGTTGTTTTTCAAAAGTTAAACGTGTCTTGTTGTTTTCAGAAAGCAACGTTTTGCAAGCGCGCGTAAAGTGAACCATGAAACGAAGCCGTTTGTGACACCAGAGCAGCAAAATACACTTTTTTACTCTGTTAAAACTCAGAAATCACAGGAAGCAATATAACTAAAAGAAACCCCTTTATTTTCCCAAATTTCGATACATGTAGCTAACTCCTGCTCGATTTACTCAAATGTTTGTCGAAAGGGAAGAGGCGATTTACATTGTACAACCTTTGGTATTTTAACAAGAAATTTTGGAAAGAAAGTTTTTAACGACAATGTACAAAAAATTTCAGAATTCTAAGTTTCGGAGAACGTTTTAAAGATTTTAAAGGTTTTAAAAACCCATTACAAATTTTTTGTTATTGCCGCAGAGTGACAACTATGACATCTGTCAATTACGACCTCCGCTAAACTCATTCACAAATGTAAAAACACCGCACTTGGCAGTTGGTGTCGTGGCAGACGGTACAAAAACTATTTTTCAATGACGACTAAAAGCAGCTGAAAGAAACGATCACTTTAACAAAGCTGAAACTGTTCCACGGTTGTGAAAAACGTCTGAAATACCACAGAGTAAATACCGTTCAACTAGTCTGAATCAGAATCATCACTGATGATGACTCTTCTCTTCTTTTTTGGCTTCGGCGGACTGCCAACTTTCTGAGCACCGCCAACGTGGAAAGTGAACGAACAACCCTCGATCTTTCCAATAGACGCACCTGAAAAGATGCCTAAAGGTAGTGGCTGTGAAGTTGATGGGACAACAGGCTGTGCTGTCAGAGACAATGCTTTGTTTTCCTCAGTGGTGCTGACTGTAGAAGTTGAAGATGACCGCATGCTCTGTTGTTGGCTTGTACGACTTAAAACGAGAGACATCTTTCGCTGATGAGAAATGGATGCTGTTTTATAAGAATCTAGGCTTTTGAGATTCTTATGTCCACTGAGCTGAGCAACATAATTTACCGGGACGTCGGCATCCATTAGGCGAGAAATTGACGTCTTCCTCACGGAGTGGTTGGTTACGTTGCCGTGTAAACCTGCTCTTGATGCGGCGATTTTCAACATTCTGCCGATTTCATTCTTCCCCAGCAGTCCTCTCGTGTACCAGATGTTGTCGTTTTTCTTTCGCCGATGATTAATTGCCAAATAGAATGGGGCTTCTGGCTGATTCATGGCTTCTGGACGATGGGATCTGAATTTCTTGTAATAGCAAACTGGGCAATGCTCGACATTTGTTGCTTGTGCTGTTGGATTGAATGCACGACTCTGGCCGTCACCATGGCGCGTCTTTGATCCTCTTTCGGCCGTCCACGCCAGAAGTTCATTTCCCGTCTCAGTGTCTGTCTCCAGAATAATGTCTCCCCACTTTAATTTCCTGCTTTCGTCCCTTGCACGAAAACCAAAATGGAGGGAAAGGAGCCACCAAACTGTTCTCTGAAGTGCTTCGGGAGTGCCTTCGCCAAACTCACCAGAGCAAAACAGTAAATCCTCCTCTTCTTCGCTAACTTGTCGTGCCACTTGGGGGCGGTTTCCTTTGGCATAGACTTCAACAAGCTGCCTTTTCTTGGACAAAAGAACTTCACGGGACTTGGAGAACTCCTGGTCTTTCATTATGTTCATTTTTGAGTTTTTGTCATTTAAGTAACGTTGGAGACTTCTTTGAAATGATGTTAGGCTACTCGGTTCATACGCACCGCCATCTTTTTTGTTGATCTCCATAAAGAACCGGCAAATGAGGACATTTAGCTCGCTTGAAGGTATGTCTTCAATTTCTCTTTCTTCACCAATACTTCGGAAATATCTTCGCCAAACGTTAAGGTCGTACTGGGTTTTTTTCACTGTATTTTCTGTACGTTGGCCCAAAATGAAATCTTGTGCGTCCGCTAGCGTAAAATCATCTTGCTCCTTCTGAAGTTCTGAAACTCGGGTATTTTCTTTGTTCTTGCCATCTTCAAACTCGTCTGGATAATAAAATTCACTCTCGCTATGATAGCTATCATCAGAGTCCATTCTTAAGAATTGTTTTGAGTATGTAAACCTGTTTACTGCAAAATTCAATTAGCCTTGCAAAGTTACATAACTGAAACCTTGCTCGTCACGCAAATTCCCCGCGGCCCGTTCCGTTGACCGCGGTCAAGATCGGAAAATTCCGCCCGCTCCCGGAACCAATCAGATTGCAGGATTTGGTTCATCTTGCCCGCTCACGCGCTGAGAAAAAAATAAATCAACTTATGTAAATGAAAATATAATGGATTAATTAGAACTTAGATTGCAACTCTAGTAACGTAGTGTATCTGATAAATTGTAAGAAATGCAAAGTCCAGCACGTAGGATCGACAACAACTAGGTTTAGGGCCCAATTTAACAATCACAAAAGCAAGGTAAATGCCCAAAGAGGGAAAGATGAATTGATTTATCAATACTTTAACACTAACGGACACAGAAGTTGGGAGGCCGTGACCATACAGATGGTAGACTGTGTCAAGGGAGAAGAGGAGTTGCGAGAGAAGGAGGGTGAGTCGATGTACAAACTTGGGACCTTAACACCTCGTGGTCTCAATGATAAGGATGGTTTTTACGCGCAAAACAAAAAGTCGTGCGCAGTTACACAGCGTGCTAACAATATTCTCTTAGTTGCGTGTGCGTAAAAATGTAATTTTGAATTCTACAGGTTGAACATTGTAATACGATTTTTTAATGGTTTTTATCTAGTCACCCTGAGCAAGAGTACTGAATGTGCTTGAAATATAGGTGTTAGATAGAAATGGTAATGGTCTGTCTTCATATGTCTTAAATTAATATTATTTTTGTGACAAGTTTTTGGAAAACCTGCGAGGTAGCAATACATTTCAACAAAACACCGCACGCTTTAGAAGATTTTAACTTGCAATGTATTAACCAAATTAATGCCATGACCAGCGAAAATGCTGAGAAATTGCTGATCGCTAAAGAAGCCTATTGGAGTGCGCAATTGTTTTCCTTTTTCCCATATGGCCTTAACAGGAGGCAAGAATTCCATTCCAAAAAGTGCATCAGCCAAGAAAGAAAAGTTTTTCACCAAGTTGCAAATTCCTTGTACTCTGTGTAACTGATGAAGGGCATACGACCAAAACGTTTTTAGATTTTTGGATAAAGTTTTTAACATTTTGGTATCAAAGGTTGTCCATCTTTAGTTTTTTCTTTGAGCTAGTTTTTTAACATTTACTAAAGCTAGGACTGTAGATCTCTCTGGTATCCCTTTGGTACGACATTCTTCATTGGCCCAAGTAGCAACTTTGAAACGCTGTATATATAAATGTTATATACATAAATATTTAACAATTATTCCAGAAGCATGCATTGGATATGAGATGGTAGATACCCAACGAGTTGCATAGGCCGAGTTGGCTATAATCATCTCATATCCAACAGGAAAGTAAAAACTGTATTGGTCACATGTCTATCAAAACTGTCAAATCCATAGCAGTGCAAATGGGTTGAATGAATGCTTAAGTTAACCAAAATGATTTGCGAAAGATTCGCTAAGATTCTCAGAATATACACTGCCACGTACCTGAAAAAGAAAACTTCCTGAGGATTTAAACAAAACAATTAAAGCACTACCGTGGTAGTTCTTATGGATTTGAACATTCTAACAGTTGTAAAAGTTAAACTGCGGATTTAAATGTGACAGGTAGTTCTTGATTGTTTTCGCTGGACATTTGGGAGATTCTGGTATGGAAAATATTTTCACATCCGACTCACTCTTGGCCTCAGAAAGGCCTCCTTTATGGTTTTTGTTGGTAGTTAAGAGCCAAGAAATTCCCTGTTGAGCTCGAAATACCCTTCTACTTGAGGAGTTCTTCTGAGGGCAAGCATGGCAGGCTTCATCTAGACCGCGAGCAGTCTCTTTCTTCTCCTAATTTCAGCGAGGTTGGCAAGTGAGCCGCGAGCCGTGAGAAGCATGGGCACGGGGAAGAGGAAGAAGAAAGAGACTGCTGAGCAATCTTTGATCTCAAAAATGTGCCGCCTTTAATTTAATTAACGCTTATCTGATGACTTTGATTGATAGAACCACCCAGTTTGAAAACCGATACCCATTTCCTGGGAAAACTCGTTGTTGTGTAATCGATCACTGTACACAAACTCGAGAAGTGTGGCGGATATATTTTGAAACCGGGCAGCGCGCGTTTTCCTTCTTTCGTTATTCTGTAAACTTGTCGAACGATAAAATTGAAATGAAACGGAAATGAATCTCGAGACTCCGAAAAGGATTGTCCCGCAAAGTAAGCGAGGAAGAAAGCGTAAAGGGGAAGAGTCTTCTCAATTTTGCAAAATTTGTTACTGGCCGTTCTCCGTCACATACGGCAATTTTCAGTCCTCAAAAACGGGATATATTTCCACAGAAAATATATTCCAAGTTCTTCAGAAAAAAGGCTTAAATAGGTCCCCGGCGTCCTACCTTGAAGAAGACCTTGGGTTTCGTTTATCGTCCGGTGAACAATTTTCGACGCGTGTGTGTTCGCCGTGTGGAACGAAGGTTAAAGCTGCAGCGTGTACTGTGAAAATTTTGAAGAGCAACTTGAATCAGCCAGCTCCATGCACAGCCCAGAACGAGAAAAATGAAACTGAAAGGTCTAAAAGAATGTCTAACTCACCTCATCAGACGCAGCAAAACAAGATGTCCAGAAATTACGATGCATCAAACTCTCCCAAAAAACCCGGAGTGAAGAGATCGCTATCTTTGTCGCTTGCTGCAACATCACAATGCGAGAACGTGGCACCTTCGGCAACAGAAACATTTAACACTTCCGAAGGAGCTTGTCCACCCTTGGTCTGTGAGGAACCGAGATTACTCAAAGTTTCGGATTATCAAAAAGATCCGAGTATCGGCGAACTGACCAGTCTTGACCGCGAAGAAAATAGGAAGATTTAGTACAATGTGCTGGAAAAAGATCCAAACGAGAAAGACCCCAACTCATCAGTGAAGGACAGAACTCCTAAGGATCTGGCATGTGTAAGCCTCATCAAGAACATCGTGAAAAGGAATTGGAAAACGGCTACCAACATCCTTCTATTCAAAATCAAAGAAACCAAGCCCTACGTTCAACAAGTTCTCGGCAAGGTAGTTGGTAAAGAATTTTTTGACCTTTGCAAGGTTGGTAAATCAATTTTGCGAAAAAAAACTCCGAAAGAACTTGTTGAATTTTCCAACCAAAATTTAGCAAAGGAGGTTTCAAAAGAGTGCCCTTTATGGAATTCTTGTTTGGTTGGAGCGTGTGGAATTTCATTAAACGAGGAGGGGGAAGCAAGCGAAACAAATTATTATCCCAGGGAGAGCTGACGAATCAATCCTTTGAAGAGGCCAAGTGAAAAGTCATGAAAGGCTACAATTACAGGTAATATTTTTCTCGGTTATTACTTTGCTTCTTGCAGCTTGTTGGTTTGCAAGCTGTCACCGAATCTTGTGTCTTGCTCTAGTGCAAACATTTTTTCTTCACATCCTATGCACAAGCAGAGATGTAAAAATGATATGGCTTAATATGCTTTTGAGCAGGGCAGTGCTGCCCTGTCTATCTGCACTGTTTAGAATCAGAACTTTTGCACCTCCCCTACCCTAGGTACGTGTTTATTTTGAAGCATTTGACTCCTGGTAGTGATATGTATCACATGCAATGTTGAACTTCATGAGATGTGTAAAATAAAAGAAACATTGGAAACTGAACGGCACCTATGTATGCAACCTGCCAACTGGCCTGTCCATGACAGCATAAAGTCAAGGACTCTATCCTATTTCCAAATTTACATCACAAAACCACACCCTACAGGGCAGGTATCCCAGTGTGGGCTATTTTTGTTAGGTGCCCTCTCCCCCCACCCCTTTGTCCCTGACAGAATATTGATGTTTATAAATTTCACAGAATTGTTGCAGACAATTTTGATTTGATCGTCAAAGCCAGGATACAATCCAAAGATCACTCAAACCAGTCGATTCACTGGACTCAGCAGTATGCTATCAAGGACAGGGTTGTGCCAGAACCAACCAATGATGTTTAATCACAGTGTAGGCTAGAAGATCTCGATTTGCAGAAACTACTGCCAAATTCTGATGTGCAGCTTAACTTTAGGAGGGACTGTGTCATCCTGGTTATCCGCATTCTAACAACTTACATTCCGGTGTTAAAATTCCTGAAGGACACTGTCATATAGCACATACCACACCCATACTCGGAGGAGCAGTCACAGAAATCAGACACTGTAAGTCAAACATACTTTTAATGTGTGCTCTGCCGGTGTACATAATAAAATTCATGAAAACATTAAGCACGAAATATTGAATGGAATCTGTATGGTCATTTTCCTTTTCCTTTTTAAACTAGTGCAAAAGCAGAAAAGAAGTTAATTATGCAAATTTATGATAAAAAGAAGGAAGAACTGGGAAGGAAAATTAGAGTTTAAACTATACAAACTTAGTAGAGTGAAACCAGCATTATGCTTGCTAAACAGAAATAGATCAAACGTTTAAAAAGTACAAGTTTAATCCCTGCTATGGATATTTATGGGAGAGGTATTGTGCTGGAACAACTTAATCAGGGCCAATGTTAATTTAGCATCACTGGGGGGTTAAATAAAAAGGTAAAATGTTGAATTATGGTAGTTGTAGAAAGTGACACCATTGTCCTGTGGAGCCTTTGCTTATTCAATGCTTTTATTTTTTTAGTGCTGTCTTGGCTTAGAATTCCTCAACAGTAATATTTCAGGAGAGATGGCCCAGTTGCTTATCAAAAATCAAGAGAATTATGTACCCTGTGAGGGTGAGACTGTTTTGGAGCCAATATTCTTTGATGGAGACGCTCTTACTGAGGAGAGGGCCCGTAATGTCCAATGGACCTTTAAGGATGGAGATAATCCCTTTGATCGTCTTGAGGGACTTGACACATCTCACGCTGATTGGCATGCCAAAGTTAACCTTTATGAGGTACATATAAAATGACTTTACTTAGTGATATACAATAAGAATGATAACCGAAGAAAAAAACTTCTTTTTTCTTGCTTGTCTAATAATAAATTAACATTTCAATTGTTTTCCAAAAAAAATTTAGTATGTAAATAACACCTAATAAACACGCTGACAGTAAGAAATGTTATCATCCGTTTGCAGGTCGAGTACAATATGTTCTTCAAGGAAGAGTCCGCAGCAGAAATTGGTACTTCATGTGCCTCAATGAATAGAACCGGCAAGACCAATGCCAAAAAGGGTCCTCACAAAGATTACAATGCCTACCGGGACTTTCATGAGAGGGAATTTGAAGGCCACATACTATCTGCATTTATGGAGTATGCTGGAATGAAGGATGTTGAAGGTCAGACTAAGGCTTTCTTTTTTCATTGCAAATTTAAATTTTTTAAAAATTATCCAATTCCTTTGATTATCATGTTTTTACGTTATTCCATAGGTCCCAAAGCCCAATTAATGTTAATCCTGGTGTAGCTGTCGACAAACCCTAAAACTTGTCATACTAATTAACCAAGATTAGTGCTAGCCATGCTTCGAGCAACTCAACAATACAACTGATAACATTTAAACGTGAGCAAGGAGCAGGATGGGAGGCACATCTCCAGTAACCAGTTGACAGTAAAATAAGTCGCAACCAAAATCAGGATACATTATCTGCTCATATCTTTTTCAGAAATATTCTGTTAATCCCACTAGATCAACCATTCAAGTTAGGACAACTCCCATCAAAATTTGATCATGTTTTGCAACGGAGACAGTGGTTTTTTAACAAAATTGAAGACTTCCTCTCCACCTTTGTGTTTGGTGATGAGATGTCAGCAGTCAGTGAAGAAATGGCACGTCTCGACAGAGGTGTAACAGAAGGGTACCCCTGTGGAAGTTGTGGGAAGGTTTACAGTTCTCACTCTTGGCGAGTCAGGTACATCTTGTTTTTTGTACGTAGTACAGTATTAATAAAAAGGAAACCACAGCATATTGTATTTTACGCCATTCTCTCTGGTTCTCTTTGGGAAGCCAAAGTGTACAGGGATACATAATTAATCTCATTATTAGAAATATTCTTCTTGCTGTTAATGTTGTGTCCACAAATCAATATTTTTTGGACGAAATAGTAGTTCCTTTGCATAACATTTATGACAAATAAGGCAGCATTTGACTTTGTCAAAATAACCTCTTTAATTTAGACCACTGGTATCTTAACTGTTTCAGGCAGGAACGAGATTTGCATCCAAAGCTGCTAATTGCTGATATTGGTCCTTGGGATGAAAGGGATAGTGAGGGTTACTGGAGATGCAGAGCGGGATGTGGTTTAGTCTTCAAAGCCAAAGCTACAAGAAATCTGAGTCAACATTTAAGAAAACTTTTAAAAAAACTTTAACCTAATTTGCAGGGTAGTGAGCCACGTGGCAATTCCCCCCAACCCCCCCCCCCCATTCTTATCATTATTTTGCATAATTCATTCATTTCAACTCACGAATAGAATCTGCTGAAAATAAGACAACTGCTCGCACTCTAATTGGCCATGGAAAAACATCCCTGGTTTGTTTCATTGTCACTGCGAGCAGTCTAATTGTCACTGTTCATTAGGTAATTTAAATTCAGGATCAGTCAACCATAACAAGGATCCTGAAAAATACTGAAAATTTGTTAACGTTTATTTTCTTCGGCATGAAAAAAAGAAACATGATGGCCTTGTGGCACCTGATGTTCCACCACCTCCAACCGAAAGCAAGTCACACAAAGCTGACTATCTCTTCAACTATCACTCTGCAAAACTGACATTTGGGTTAGTTTTAGGAGATATAAATGATGCAATTAGAGAAGGTGACGGGGATCGACTGATGGACTTGTACAAAATGGCATTACCCATTTATTACAGTCATGGCAGAACTAAGTATCAGTATACAACTCTACTTCTTCTAGTCAAGGCAGAGGCTTTGTTGTCCAAGGTTCAAGTCTTCAGGTTGAAATGGAACAGGTTCTGCAATACAAGAGGCGAGAAGGGGCACAATATCTCACTAGATCTTAGACTAGAACAGTTCAACAACTTGTTGAAAGCATTTCTCAAGGTTTTAGGATCCAATCTTAGCCAGTCAAGTGCTCAGCGAGTTGCCTGCTGCCTAGATGTGCTTGAAGCCATGCTCGAGTCAATTGACAAAGATTGCAATCTACAGAAAGAGGTCAAACAGAGACAATGTAAAAACAAGGCGGAGTCTGTCCTGCAGATTGCAAAGAATCTTGTGGAGAAGGAGGCATTTGTGAAGACCCCAGGGAGGAAGAGTCACAACTCATTTCCTAAGTTCAATAGAAACATCATTTCTAAACTTGATTACAGGAATTTCTTCAAATGGATTTAAAAAACCCTCCAAATTTGGGAGAAAATGTATGAAAATTAATAGGCCAGCCAAGTGTAGTCAAGCAGTTGTTTTTTAAATTATTTCTTTGTCAGAATCAAAATTAAACCTTTGAGCCACCACATCAACATGCAAAATCTCCCCCACTATCTCAGTATTTCTACTATGCTTAAATGGAAATCAGTTTCTTTCAGTGAACGGTCATGTCAAGTTCCTTGGCACCATTTTTTAAATCTCTTAACTTGTATTTTCTGATGTTGGGAGAAACAACATGCTGATCAACATGTAAGTTTCAACAGAGTTGATCATTTTCAATGGAATTGTAAATAAAAAAGGGACTGCCCTTGTCACATTTAGCATGTGTACACATTACTTGTAGGCACAGTGAATAAAACATGTCATTTACTTCAGAAAAAAATAAGTATGCTTACAATTATTGCAGCTAGAATGAATTTTTTTCATAGTTTAGAAAAGTTGTATAACAGACTGGGAGGTTTCCTTTTTTTTCACACACCAGTACCACCTTAAGAGGGCAGGAATCTGACCCATCAAATTTTTGTTTGGAATCCTTTGAAGGGAACAAAATTCTTTGAACTTAAAAATCCAATCACCCACCCCCCCCCCCCAAAAAAAAAACAAATTAACAACTTTCCCTTGGGTATGAAATGTCAATGGAACATCCCTTTATGAACATCCGCATAAAAGTGTCAGTTTTCTCAGTCTAAGACAAATTTTGAAAACTCTTCCATTTTTGGCGAAATCACCCTGCTTTTTAGCCTTAAAAACAGCCGACATTTCACGAGGTCGCCACTTACTTGAGCCCTCGCAAAACGACGTCTGAGTAACGAACGCAGAAGTTCCATACTGATGACGTGTCACTACCCAGATCTAGGTAGTGCTTCTGATTGGTTGAAACGCGAGGGAATTTCGTTTCAACCAATCAGAAGCACTACCTAGATCTGGGTAGTGTGGAAATCCAGTATGAAATTTCTGTGCTCGTTACTCAGACATCGTTTTGCGAGGGTTCAAGTGAGTGGCGACCTCGCAAGACGTTGGCTGTTTCCTCAGGTTACCTACTTTTCAAACACATAACAAAGCATAACCAGTTTGATAGGGTTTGCATTACATAAAATGAAAAAAAAACGGAAACATAATACGTGTAGTAAGGGTTCAGTTACCAAATGGGTAACCCATTTTACATTACACGCCTAGTACAGTTCATTGAATCACAGTAATGTGTTTCGTTTTTGCTTACTTTTGTGATCCAACTTGTGTCCTAGATATTTTCTAATTCTTCATCATTTACCCAGTCATCATCTTCTGACTGTGAATTTCCAGACTCTTCAAAATTTAACAAATTGAAATGTGCTGATTCAAAGGCTAGGTCACCAGCTTGAGAAGGCTGCAACATGGGCACTAGTTCTGTGATAGCTGGAAGATCATCAAAAATTTCATGAATATATTCCAATATGGTCAGTGCATGTTGGAAGTTGAAGATTGGGAAGTTCTCTGTTAGGTAGTCAATGGTGAAAATATGTTGGCAATCTGCAACAACAGATGTGATAAGTTCCACAGAAAACCCATGGGTGGTAACAGTGTCAAAGACTGACTGTTGAGCAGCATCCAAGAGAGCTTTCTCTTCCAGTAGACCTTCTTTTAGGGCATTTCTCTCCTCGGGAGAGACTGCATGTTCCCTGAGATTTGAGATTTGCCCCTCCTCACTTGGCTTCATAAATGGCAGTGCCTGTTTACAGTTTTCTTGATCACAGGTGCAATTTACTGCACAGTTTGAACAACAATGATGAAGGGGTTTGACTGATTGCACATCACAGTTGAAATGTTTGAATAGTGCTTCCCGAATACAGCCACTTGTTTTCACAAATTCTTTAACACTTTGGTCGCATTGAGCTAGCTGATTTCCATGATAAATCACCACATCATGAGCATGGTCTCCATTTCGACCAGCTCGTCCAGCAGCCTGGATGTAGTCAACTAGTGATCGTTCGGGGCCCGCATGAACAATGTATTTGACATCGGGAAAATTTACCCCCATTCCTAGTGCTGTGGTAGCAATCACAACTCTAATTGTTCCTGTAAGTGACTTGAGTGAAGCCAAAACCCTCTCCTTGTACTTTGTGTGAGTGTGGGCATGATATATTCCCACCAGCCTGTTTGATGGATGGTGTGGTTTTCCTGGTTCATACAGCGCATCTCCCAGCATGGCAAAGAGATTACTCACAAGTTTTGCAACATCTGTTAATGATGTGCAAAAGATAATTGTTTTTGGTGTATTTATGACACCAGTTGTTATCATGCTGGCAATCCATTGAAAATGTTCAATGTATCCATCCCTGGAAACTTTGATCACAGTGTGCATGATGTTTGGCCGTTCAGGTGATAAAATGATTGAGTGCGTGGTGCGCCTCATAGCCAAGTTCCCTTTGATTGTCGAGATCATTTTGTGATCTGCTGTGCCAGTTAGAGCCAGGATGGGGGTACCTGACAAATAAAACACAGTTCAGACCAACTTGTCTCAGTGACCACCCTCACAGAACCCTGCTTACTGCAATTCATAATAAAACTTTGTTATTGGGGGGTAAAGGTTCTCATAAGCAAGCAGCTCTACCCAAGCTGTACAGGACCCCTTGGCGATTGCTTATAACAGTTTCCTCTGTATGTCTTAGTCCTGACTTAGCTGTATAAATCCAAAACAAATTTCAGCAATGGACATGCACTGGCAACAAAGACTTGGACAGTTCATAATCCTGGCTAAAAAAGAAAGCCTTAAAATCACGGTTTTACAATAACATGTTGTATAAACCTTTAGATAACTATGATAACCTTAACAAAAACCTTAACAAAATCAACAATAACAAAAATATCTAGCCTTTGCTAAAACAGCAATCCTCCTTTTAAACAAATTCAATTGGATATTTCTTAAACACCAAGGACAAGCGAAGATTACCTTCACAAAATGACCTGAGCACTGACAGAGATCCAAAATTTTCCCTAAAAGCTTTCTTCTTCTTTGATCCCTTTCCCCTGTAAATAATAATAAGAGCAATAAGATAAGAACTTTGTGCTTTATATGTATACTTACTGGAACAACTTCACTAATAATTCTGAACTAAAAAAATGCAGAAGAGAAAAACTTTAACTGACGGCATTGTTTACTTGCAGCAGCTTCTTTATTCTAAAACACGTGCCGCATGAAATGTCACAACCGCGCGCTTGGAAGGAAGAAAATTAGCTGAGTGTTTTGCGATAAAATTTAGCGGTTGGCAATTCGTAGTCTTCAAACTATTTAAGGGAAAACCGTCTAAGAATGGACACAAACGAAAACAATACTTACCAAGTAAATACCGTATGCGACTCATCGACAACAATCAACTTCAAGCATTGTTTGACCGGAGAACTTTGTTCTCGCAGGAGTGACAAGAACTTGTCGTTTAACGCATTCTCCGCAGAATAATAGACAACATCCACAGCACCTTCTTGTACGGATTTTAAGACATCATCTTGCAGGGTCAGTTCCACGGCTTTCAGCTCAAATTCGTTGCTTGTGAGCTGCTCTTGTACGATGCTACGCAGAGGAATAACAACGATAATCGACGGCGAATGACCATCTAGTATTTCTCTTGCGAACACAAAGCTCTGGTAGATCAGACTCTTACCAAATCCTGTCGGTAATACTGCAAAAATATCTTTTCCACTTAAGAGAGACAGCACAGCTTTTTTCTGTTCCGATTTCAAAACTATTCCACCAAATTTTTCCTCACAAACACGCTTCAAAACATTTCCTCGATCCACCATATTGGAAGTGAACCAGTCTTTCCGCGAAAAAGATCTAATAATTATTCCTGATAGGACTAACATAAGTTAATGACAGATTGACAGGTAACCGACCAATCAAGAATTTCCGTTTCTCAGAAACGGTAATTCATGGAACAATTAAAACTCCGCAGTCGTCCTATTTCCTCCCTCTCCCCTATTCCCCTCTCGTTTTTGCCCCTATTTTGCATAATTTATTCATTTCCACTCGCGCGTAGGATCTGAGGAAAATAGGACGGCTGCTCGCAGTCTAGGCTTCATCTCTCGTTGGTTCTCGCTTCCCCATCTTCCGAAATACAGGCCAAGATAAAACCACACCATTCTTTGCAGCTGTGCTGGATTGTTTGTGTCCGTGGGTCCTAGTTTGCTGCTTTCGAAGAACTTCGGGAGTTGTTGTTCAGATATTGCTTTCTTGTGAATTACACCGCTTATTTTGCTCGACTTTCTCAGTTCCTTCACAAAGGCATCTAAGACTTTGTTTGCTTCTGTAAAAGCAGTGTCAGCTATGATGGAGAACTGTTTATGTCATGGAGGCGAGCGAAGATACCTGTCAATGGCTGCACGTATTGACTTTGGGGAAGATGACTTGTAAAATTGGCCGTCGTTCTTTCTTGCGAACGTATAAAAACTTTTAGGACAGGCATTCAGTTCTTCTTTACTCATGACATCGATTGGTGTAGCAAATGTTCTCCCCACGGGAGTGGCAAGCCAGTCTGAAAAGGTTACTGAGATGTGACTAACTTAATTGAGGTCATTGTAATGTGTAAATGCTTAACGATTTGTGAGCAAAAGTGTCTTAAAAATAAAGTTTACAAATTGATACCTTGAAATATTTTCATGCCATACTTTGTGCCTTTCTTTGTGTTTTTCGATGTAGCATAGTGGAGCAGTGTTGTCGCCTCATCTTCTGTTAATTCTGCCAGGAAACGATTTTCTCTGGTGGCCATTGTTTCTCTCCCTGAAAAAATTTTTTCCCTCATTTTGAGCTGCTGAACCAATCAAAACTTCATTATGCATTATACCGTGTTATTATATAGTTATAGTTGCATTATACCGTGATCCAGTCATAATAGCCAGGTGTCATAACAGACTGCCCTGAACGCCACAGTTACCGTACATGCCACTACTGTAGTTATCACTACTGCTAGTCTTGAAAACAAAAATGCACTCCCACTTTGTATTCAAGGCAATCCGTTCAGATTCTTAAAAAACTGTTAACACGCCTTACCGGACCACCCCTAGCTAATAAAATGTTTTGTTTCTCCAATCCCTCGCTCTTGTGAAAGTGGGTCGTTTGGTTGAGTAAAATAAATAAAAAATAAAGAGTGCTGGAGTAAATAATAGAATCAAACTGTATGAGCCTTGACTACAACTAAAAACAGTGAAGGTTATCTTGGTACTATGTACTGGTCAGTATCACAGTGTATTTATGAGAGATGAAGAGATGAAGACTATACCTTTCCTTCACCACATTCTAGTTTCTCATTCTTTGCAAAGCTTCCATTAAAATTTGGGCAATATCGTGTGACATGATATTGCTCTTATTTTACTTTGCAAAATAATCAAATCTGGAACAAAAATTTCTGTTAAATAAATTGAGTCACTCATAAATGTTTATACATCCAGTGAAGCATGAAGATGTTGGGCTTGGTGGGGCAGTAAAAATTTGGTTGGCTAGTGATGGTGGTTGTGGGTCGAGGCTACATTATTTTAGTACCCAGGTCGCTTTGGGCTACTGTAGGAGGTCTTGTGTAGCATTTGCAACTGCTTTATGTTTTCCTATAAATGGCCATGGTTCTCCAGCCTACTCGATGGCAGTTGCCAATAAAGCAAAGAAACATTCATTCTTTTTTTTATTCAGAAGTTGGGGCATTAACCAGCAAGGGGGTTTTCAACCTGTCTTGTAAATGTACATTGTGCAATTAGTTCGTACAAGCCATAGCAAGTGGTCATGTTTCCCTAGGCGTGGAGAGTCTGAGACAGTATACTGGTATTCAGAAGAGGAACATAGCAGAAGAATAATGTGTTATTTTTCATATATTTATTTGGTTGTTTTCCAGTATAAACAGCAGCAGTTCTACCGCACTTCAGGTTTATTTTATTCTGTTCAATAATTTGCAATAAATAATTTCAAATCATATTTTGTAATATTTCTCATTTTACTATTTTGGTCTTTGCCCCTAATCAGGAAATTACTGCATACAACCTCCAACTACCGTGGGTTGTTCAATGCAACATGTGTTAGGCACCCCAAACAGGTGTCCTGGGCTGCTTATCCCCATCTGGCAAGAGGCTTTTCAACAACGATGCCAAATTACTATCACAACATTTTATTGAAAACCATGCCAGCATGTGTTATTACGAAAGGTATCATTGAAATCTGGCCTCAGATGATCAAAGGCGGGATAACTTATCTCCTCAGGAAATCTCTATCGGGTATATAAATTAAATGTATTCCAAACAATACAGCTGTCCACTGAATAATTATTACTTATGAAATAGATTAAGTTATCCACCTTTCAACGACTAGGCCCAGTTGTTTAAAAAACATTTTTTTTTGCTTTTAGTAGACTATAAAAAATGGAGATATTGTTCATCGTGTTTCAGCTTTCATTAAGCAAAAAGTACAATCCCTGAAGAAGTCAACCAAAGAATACTCATAGTGATTGAATAATTCTTCACGGTGGTATTCCGGAAGACAAGAATGATCAGGAAATGTATTAGAACATCTTCCTATGGGTGGCCCAGATAAAAAAAAAAACAAATGAAAACTTCAGAAACTCCCTGTAGTTTCTCACCCTCCTCATAATTGTCATTCATAAACCTTTCTATCTTATGGAAGTAATTGTGACCTGGAACAGGGTCCTTCCTCCCTCCTGCATTGTGTTACTGTACCAGGTAAGATGTGTTGTGACAAACTGGCAATCTATGGATATGAAAGACAAAATTCATTTTACCATAGCAAATAATGCATCTTAAAAGGTAAAAATATAGACATATATTCAATCCATAGATCTGTTGTATTCGTATTCAAGTATAAAATGGTTTCATTGCAATACATGTATTGTGCATTATATTCAATATGCAAATGTATTAAATATTAAACAAAAAGTTTGGAATGTTTCAAATGCTGCAAACTAATTATTAATCCACTCCACACTTTTTCAGACCAATGGCATTACTGTGAAGAATGGCGAGAAATTCCACCACGATTTCAATGTGGAGCACATCGCTAGAGTTGAGGCAAAGCAGTTACAGGTTTCATGGGAAATAGAAACCTCAAAGAAAAGAAGACCTTTGAACGGATCTTAAAGGGCCTTCAAGGAAACAGTGTATCGAAGAAAAGAGTTTAAAACAAAACCATCGGAAACCAAAAGACAGAAAGGGCAAACGGTTTGAAAACAACGTCCGACTGCCAATGAGCTTCCTCATTGTCTTCTTTACCCCCTATCCTGACAGTCCCTGAAGCCTGCTTAAACGTGGAAGATGTGGCATTTGTGCTTCTTGTCAATAGGCGAGCTCATCCCTTGCAAGTGACTTTAGGGTGTGGTCTTCTAAAAACAGTTCCTTCCATTTGTTATCAATCAATGACAGTAAATCAGATGCACTGTTGAAAGTGTCATTTACAGTGCCCAAGCGAGACTCACTCTTTGCAATCTCACTGTTCTTGCAGCAGTTTATGTCTGAAATGAACTTATGTTTTGGCACACTCTTCAGTGAATTATGCGCTTTTTTTGACAGATCCTCTATCTCGTTATTGAGCGCCCATCACATTCGCTGCTGTTCAAGCAGGTAGTTCCTGAACCCAGATTGCTTGTGATGAAATACGTACTTGTAAACCTATGAGACAATGCTGTTAAAAAACTTCAATTTCTTGGAGTGTGGGTTTGCAGAAGATATTTTGTTAGGGCTCCATATCTGATATCTTATCTCATAACTTGCAACTGCCCAGAGCGGCCGAATGACAGAATCGCCAGCTTTCGTTTCTTGGGAGCAACAGGGGGTATGTCACTTACAGATCAATAATACCAAATTGTCATTCAAACTTACATGTATTCGTAGCCTTCACAGAAACCCAATAATGACGGCCATGGGGAGATTTGTTTATATTTACATGCATTTGCTTGTTTCTCTCGCCAAAATACATTTTCAATAAAGAACGCCAGGTATGGTGTGAGATAAGGCAGCAAAATGACTGCTGCACTTATGTGAACTGAGCATAAGCTTAAATAAAGAAAGACAATGTTTGGTACAATTTGGGGGTATTTCAAGTAACACAAGGAGGTTGCGGAAAGGATAGACAACACCTGTCCTGAAGGATTACATCAGTAGGGTGAGTGAATCTCCCAAAAAGTTATTCTTTTTTAATGATTCTGAGCGTAATACGTACCGTAATGCTTCAGAAAACAGTAAGGCCAAAATACCCAGTGTGGCACATTTTGGTAAGATAGAGTTTTATCGAGGACCACTATGTCCGAGGAGAGCTCTTGTGGGGATGCCTGTAAAGAGAAAAGAGATGCAAGCTCCACACTCTGTTTCCGGTGTACCAACAACAGATGGGTGGGACCAGTAACAGACAGAATCCCTCAGCCTGTGCCAAACAAGCAAAATTCTGGGCACTTTGCGGATGCGCATGAAACACCAACAACGGTCGTATTCCAGAAGATTATCAGCCGAAGAAATGTCTGACTTGTACAAACAAAACAGCATCTCTGCGGGCAATCCAAATACCATTGCTGCTTTCCGTGCAACCTAAAATGTCGAGAAAAAGCATGTCATTGGATGCCTAGGCCATCGAAATGAAATCAACATCAGGAAGGATATTAGAACAAGGGAGCCTAAGGAGAAAAGAAGGTTAGAAGAGGAGCTACATACAAGGTCTACCAATAGGGCACACTCATTGAGAATGGCAAAGTTGAAAAGCTGAAGGTAAGACAGCTCGACCTGTACCTTTGTATTTATGGACACCAAGATACAATGGAAGAATAAAGTTCTTGTGGATTTGGAACACCAACAGTAACCCCAAGGTTATTGGCAGGTTTTACCTGAATTATTTATATCAAAGTAAAGGTGAGCATGTCACTCCAAATACAAGCACTTATAGGATGTTTACATACAAGCTGTTGTTTTTTAATCATATTTTCAAATAAGATAATACACAATTTTATAGAATCCATAAGATATGCCACTGCAACAACCATGCATAATAAAGGTCGTGAAGGCATGTCAGGGGAACAACTGGCAAATATTTGAGGAAAAAGGGAAGAAATAAGAAAAGGAAAAATAATAACATGATCAATGTGATGTCACTCTTCTTACAGTATTGCCAGAGAGAATTCGCATTGACTGGGGAAGAGAAACTGATACTATGTCCACAATGCACTGTTTCCTTCGTGCCAAACATGCCAAACAGATGCAACAGAGAGTGTATTGTATGGGTCTACCGCTCAAAACAAAGTTGAAAGGTGGTCGAGAGAACTTCTGGACAGGATGGAAAGGTTCTTTAAAAGCCAGTTGTGTTGTCTTCATTGGTTGGGGATGGTGATTACGATGCTACTAATGAACAAGACAGGTGAAAGTTTTAAATCACATGTAGGAAACCTTTTTTTTTTAATTAATTTTTTTTAGTCATTTTAACATCTTTACATACACACATCGACTGACATTACTGACTACGTTCCATACGTTACACTACATTGCATTACATCACTGTCATAGATATAGATAAACGGCCTATACACACTAAAACGAAAAAAAATTAATTTAATAATTAATTACATTTAAATTTTTCCAGCGGTACAGTATCTTTTTGATACATTAACTATTAAGCAAAGGCTTCCACTTCCCTTCGTGTATGTTAAGTCTGTTGTTCTTTTTAGCTATTGCTCGTTCAATAGATTCTGTATACCTTAATTTAGCTATAAGATGAGACAGTAATGGTACATAGTTTTCAGACGGTTTTGATAGATAATCTGTTTGCCAGCAATGATTATATGATTTAAAAGCAGCCAGTGAGGCCTCTTTTGTATAAGACCAAAAATGATGTCGCAATCGTTTAGAGAGTCAATGTCAATGTGTAAAGACTTAACCCAAAGAACAACAGACTTCCAGAAAGCTATGGTAAGTTCACAACTACATAATAGATGCTCGAGGGATTCATCTGAAATTTTACAAAAGGTGCAAAGAGGTGAGTCGACTAACCTCATTTTGTATAGTGTTTTGTTAGTAAAGATTATTCGATTAAGTACTTTATATTGAAAAGTTCTTGTTTTGGTGTCTAGGGTGACAAGGTGCGGAATCAGATAGATTGAATCCCAATCGTATCAAGAAAAGAGGATCAGATTCTAAAACAATAGGTATTGTTTACATGTGTGAAACTGGCCATATTTGGTCATTTTTGAGAGCGGCGAAAACAATGACTAGCTAATATACGAGGGAAATTCAAAATTTCCGATGACGGCACTCGCGGTAAGTTTGAATCTTCGGCGAAAGCAAAGCACCGGCAAAATTTCCCTGTGAGAGAGGGTTAGAGGAACATTTGTCACGGCACGAATAGTTTCACAGGGGTGGGTGGTTATGGCAATGAATGTCGCTCAACACACGGACAACAAAGAAAAAGTGCAGCTTAGTTTCTCGGCTTACATAACGAGTAGAAAACATCTATACTTGTTTCGGCGAGATTTAAGCTTGCTAATCAGAGACTATATCAACGGGAATACACATCTGCAGGCTGACACACGCGAAATTCAGCAAGGGACTGTTCGCATGTTTCATTTTGTTCCACACAACTCCTTTCTTTCAAAAAGCAGTGAACCCATTCAATTCTCGTGAAGCTGAAAGGGAACGGAGCATTTAAATTTCGTGCTGCATATAACATTATATAACATTTGGGTTTTAAAGAAAAAACATTCGGCCGTCATGGCTATTTGCATAACTTTTGACTGAACATTGGCTTCCCTCAAAGTCGAGAATACACATCTCCACCTGACACACACGAAAATTCAGCAAAGGTCTGTTCGCGTGTTTCATTTTCAGTGTTTTACACAGCTCCTTTCTTTCAAAACGCAATTTTAAAAGCCAGTCAATTCTCGCACAGCATAAATAAACCGAACACGCGTCTTCCACTTCGTTGAATAATCTCGAGGTGTGATAAAATGTTACAATGGGCGGTGCGCTCATTAAGAAGAGCCGGGCTTGTTTAATTAAGAAACTATTCAAAGCCTTGTATAGGCTCGAAAACAATAGGTGAGAAAAACGTAGCAAAACAAATCTCTCAAACTGAAATACTAAATGATAACCGTTCCTTGTAGAGTTCTCGCATAACGAACTTTTGAGCCATCCTTTACTAATGTTTATATCTTAAGAAAACAGGATTATGTTGAAAGACGTCCCTGTTCATGACTTAAAAGTTAACACAAAGTTAAGTTGCGTCCGTAAGAGATGCAAGTCTTAGAAATAAACCGGTTTGGCAATATATCAGAGTACCTCCTACACAAACAGAAAGAAAATGCGTTTTTGTTTGACGCTATCAAGAAACGCTTTTTAAAAAGGTAAATTTCTTAGACAAAGGAGATTGTTTATGCTTTTCTCTCCTACAAACTGGGAAGCGATCTAGGTTCAATGGCAACAAGCGCTGACTAAAAAAGTAACCAAATCTAATGAACGATGTCGCTAGGACAGATTCTTATTTCATAACAACAATTATTTTGATTTAAGAACGGCGCATACTAAACTATGACTTTTAGAGTTAGCCGAAAATTCTGCATTTTCAGTGACTAACAGACAATGCAGCGAAGGCTCGGCAAGGAGACATTTTCCCCTCGGTACCCCAGAGAAAATAGCATCACGCTAGCACAATCTACACTCCCCACCCCCACCTAAGAAGAAAGTTTGTCACGCCGAAAATTTTACGATCTTCGACAAACTTTTCGTCGTGATCTTGGCATAGTAACATATTCCAAGTACCTACAATACACATGAATACACATAACAATGAGATGTGGAAGGGTGAAAATGGGTGCTGTCCACGAGTGTGGACAGCGGTATATTCATGTGCATGAAGCACCGCGTCATGCCACTGGGGGTGGGCGGGCGGGTTCGTTCCTACTACCAGTGATGTCGTAGGAGAAATGTGCACAATAGAAGAAAACATGATAATATATACAGCGTAGAGAATTGTGGGATATATATTGTTATGTTAATATTCATTTATTATTTCCGGTACTTGAAATAGTAACATATTCCAAGTACCTACAATACACATGAATACACATAACAATGAGATATGGAAGGGTGAAAATGGGTTGCAAAATCCAACCGTTCGACTCTGGGTAATGGACACAGAGATGGGAAAGAAGAAAACCTAGCCAAAAATGAGTTTATTCTCCCATTCTCCAAAACTACCGCGGGAAGGCTGGAATAAAACCTTTAAGGCTATTACAATTCTGATACAAAACCCCTGGATCTGCAATGTTTACTTCTCGACCAGAAAGGGTCGTGGAAGGAGAATTGGTGGACATTACTTTTGATAACTGCATATAATAGGTCGCAGTAGAGCGGTGGCGCCAGCCAACGTGTCCGATAACATCCTGCAGTCCCGCGCCCGCAAGGGCGAGGGTGATAGCGCAACCCGATCTAAAACCGTGAAGTGTTGCTGCTTGTGCAAGGTTTCCTTCGTCAAGGTAGACTCTGAAGCGAGAATCTGCCGCCGAGGATGAGAAAGGTCTATCAACAATCCCCCCATCTGGGGTAATAGGGCGGAATAAAAAACCGCTTGTAATGTCAATACCTATACCCTTTGCAAAGGTTACGTAAAGGTCAATTGCTTTAACAGGGCATATATCGGCATTCTGGTTGCGACGAATGGCAAAAAGGTTCGAAGAACCATCACGTAGAGTCTTCCCCCAAACATGGTTGAATAGTAAACCGCTATTATCCGGGAAGCGGAGAATTTCGGGTGTCTTAACCTGACTGAGATCGCCGGGTCTATCTCCACTGAAAAAGAGTGTTTTGAAAAAGGCCTGGTCTCTTAATAAAACAAACATGTCAATCGGAGTTAAATCCTCTGACCGCAATTTACGATCGATGAGGTGACTTAACTGTAAAAGATCATTAACGAAAAAAGGAGTGGCTTGTTTGGGTGTTGCTTGAGCTTGCAACTGTTCTGCGGTAACACACTTAAGGTATTGTTTTAGTGAAAGATCGGTAGCCGGATTCCCCAGCAGAAGTCTTGGGTCCCATTCTCCTCTCCTGCCGACTTCATTAAAAATTGTACGCAACTTTCCAATCAAGGAGTCCACGGTGCCAAAAGCCAGACGCGTTGGACATGGACAGGGAAAGGAACCTTTGCGTGCGTAGAATTGACAACCGGCGTAATGAACTTTTGTCTTCCCCTTTTGATCTTTCCATACCAAAAAACGACATAGCTCGCGAGGAGTAACAGTGGAAATATCCTTTGGGAAAGGAAGGGAGGCTAAGAAGAACTCCAATTCCTTTTGAAGGGACGACTTTTGCCATTGAGATCACTTTGAGAGTTTGAGTCCAAAGCCATAAGATCGACAGAATGACCATGTAAACCGCCAAAAGAAGGGTGTGATTGAAGGCGCTGCCACAAATGAAAAGCTAACTTACTGTCAGCAGGAGAAAAACGACGTGAAGGCTGATCAGCAGGATTAACACTCGAGGGGATATGGATAACTGAAAGGTGCACATTAAGGTCTAGGACCACTTCCGCTAACCGCTTTAGCGCGTCAGAAAAAAGGCTCGATCGGGCAGCTTGAGACTGCCAGGCCTGAACAAGGGATAGGTTGTCCACATAAGCATCAACCCTAGCGTCACGAAGATCATCACGAAAAGAAAGAAGAGTGTTGGTAAGGGCCTTGGTTTCTTTAGTGGCAATATCTAACACTGCTGTAGAAGGCGTCCAATAGTCGGAAACACTGACATGACTTTTCGGGGAAAAAATCCTCCCCAAGCAAAAGAGGACGCGTCCGAATAAACAACGAACTGGAGGTGTCGCTCGTCGCGCCACTTTCCAATTCTAGCGACAACTGAAGGATCTGCCCAATGCTGCACTTCAGCTCTGAGCGGAGGCGAGATGCGAATAGGCTTAGAGGATTTTGAACCCTTGCTAATAGCGAGGTTCATCTCATTGGTATAAAGGCGAGAATCCTGTACTGCAAGGCGAAAAGAAATACATTTACCCGCGAGACGCTGAAGGGTGACAGTCGAAACGCAACTCCCACAGAGACCTGAGTTTACCAAAGCAAGAAAACTGGTTTGCTTATCGGGAGGTAAGTAAAAAGCTTCTAGGTCAGAATCAGAGATAAAACCGAGGTATTTTATTCTTTTTTGCGGGGTGAAAACACACTTTTTTAGTCCAAGGGTGTACCCAAGAGAAGTGAAGGTATATGCAGCAAGGAAAACCGCAGCCTTGGAAGCTTCAAGACGTGTTTCGTCAGAAGGGGTAGCTAAAGTACTCGCCGAAGGGTAGGAGGTTTTGGATTGCAACTCACCATTGTGCCTATCGTCAATATACAAAGAACATGGTACTCCTATTGAACGCGAAAAATGCGATACTAGGAGACCTGTAGAATGATAAACATAGGCAGAAATTTTCCAACCAAAAGGAATGGTGTTGGAAACAAAATACCATCCTCTCCACCTAATGCCAAAGAAAGTACGACTAGATACATCCAAAAGAATATGATCATAGCCAGATTTATCGTCCAGCGTTGTCTGGTAACATCCTTTTGTGAGGTATCTGGGTAATTGCGATAAGTTGTCCAAACGAAAAGGGCGGTCAACCATCCAAAGGTTCAGAAAGCGGTTATCGTGACAAAGACGAGGTTTTGTCGGTTCAACAGTCAAAGGCATGACGAGATGTGGAGGGTCCACCTCACCAACCCTCCCTAAGACTGATATAGCGCCACTACACACCCTTTCAAGCAACGTGTTGACAATAAAATCAACAAAATTATTACAAGATTTGTTATTATCAAACTCAATGCGGGGGGGAATAACAGAGTCATAAGCGCGTCCCTTAAAATGTCCTTTGAACGGCCGAAAGAACCTGAACAGAGAGACTTTATTCTTAATCCAGTCAAGGACTTCATCCGCGCGGTCATAGGTACTGAGACTCGCAAATTTCTTCCAGACTTCGCTGTGAAGGTGAAGCTGACCAGCAATGAAAACATCAGGGTTGCGGAAACGGAGGGTCGTAATGTCAGGGACAATCTTCCCGGAACAGATACTTTGAACAAAGCCAAAATCGAAACAAGGGGCTGTCATTTCCACCTCAGACTCTAGTGGCCACATATCCATGGTTAGCCACTCATTGACTCTAGACTTGAAGACAGCAACACAGGGAGTGGGATCAAATGTACTGTGCTCGGCACGAGGCGTGAGCGGTTTTGCTTGATTCTACAGGGCAAAACAGAAAAATGCTGGAATTAAAAACCCAAGTAGAAAGAAAAAGGCGGAAATGTAAAGTAAAAAACAAAATAGTGGCCACCAGAGGAGGAGGAATGACAGCTTGACCCAGATAAACCGGGAGGAGAGTTGTACCCCTGTTTCAAGCGACAATCCAACTCAACTGGTAACAAAAGGAAAGGGAAACGAAAAAAGCCGCAAACAAGAAAAACAAAAGAAGGGAGAACAAACGCTAACAAAAACTAAACAACAACAAAAAACACTTTATTATAACTCGATTCAGCATGAGTTGACAACATTTAATGGAAATTATGGCTTATTTTGAGGATGAGCAGATTTTGCATTTTGAAAGGCAATGCAATTTCTTAACAAATGCTGACTAGAACCACAAAAATAGCACAAGCTTGAGCGGACACGATGGGCGGGGTAAGGTGCCTGACTGCGTCTGGTCTCATTGAAGCCCCCACTACGACGAGAAGTGCCTGGGTTACCAAACTGACTGGTGTTAAATCGCCTCCATACTTGAGGGGGGGAAGACTTATGATCAGGCTGCATATGCTTCAAAAGCTTGTTTGTCTTCTCAAGGACTTTACTCTTGACTGGATCGCCAACCAGAGCAACCAACAAGTCTCTCAAAGACTTCTGTGGTAAATTCTTAGCATGTTTCTGGATCTCATCGAGGACACACTCATACTCTCTTGCTTTGTCATGATTATAGACCTTTGCGACTTTAACAAGGGCCTCTAGGTCAAGTATGGCGTCTTCAGGATCAAAGCGTGTCTTCTCAATTGTCCTGTGGAGGGTCTTAAGGGCTAGGGCCACTGGATTTGACTGGTCGTTACCCTCCAACTTTTGAGCCTCTCTTCAAAAGCTTTTAAATTTAAGGGCTCTTGATACTAAAACAAAAAAGGAAACCAGGTAAGAAAAGGATAAGCACACAAATCTGCCCACAAAATAATAAAACACTCTGCCTACTAGGTAAATAACATCTCCCGAA
This sequence comes from Siderastrea radians, assembly GCA_964017195.1. Lineage (NCBI taxonomy): Eukaryota > Metazoa > Cnidaria > Anthozoa > Scleractinia > Rhizangiidae > Siderastrea > Siderastrea radians. The sequence continues at coordinate 28,487,480 of OZ024888.1, read as the reverse complement.
CGCACTAAACGAGGGAGCTGGCACAAAGCCGTCAAAAACTGTTGACATATTTCCAAAACACTAACACAAGCGGAAACGATATCCGAAAATTGGCGGCCTCGCGCGCCAAAAGAAATTACAAACAAAAGCTAGAAAGAGAAACCGAACAAAAAATAAGTGAAAACGTGATTTGCATAAGGTGAGAAAAAATTCACAAACAAACTGCCGTGTTTGCTGTACGGGAAATGAATAAATAAATAACAACGTGCAAAGCACGTTATGGCCCGTTGGGAAAATAAAACTTGATAAACTGCACAAACAACCAGCAGCTTTTCCAGCGTGTGGCAAAATGAGATGTTTTAAAAAAAAGCAAACGAGCAAACCATGTTTTACTGAGAGCAAAAAACCTTTAGCCACACTTGTAGAATATAACATACACTACCGCGCTAGAGGCGTTTTACAAAAACACCAAAAACATATTTGAACAACATAAGTTCAAGATTTTCACTCGCGCTCGAGCGGCAAAAATTGTCCGATCAGTCGTGCCTAACCGGTAAATTGCATTCAATTGCATTCAAGTGACATGTCGAAATTTCGACCAGCATTTGTTTGCAACAGGATTTTCATTCACTCGTAAAGCTCTCAGTCGCTCTCGAGAGCATCACTCGCACTCGAGTGGCATCACTCACAAAACACCGGAGTGGTTAAATAACGCTCGACTAGCAAATTGCATTTCTCATGGTCGAGTAACAAGCTTTTGTTCAGTCGCTCTCGACTGGCATCACTCGCACTCGAGTGGCATCACTCACAAAACACCGGAGTGGTTAAATAACCCTCGACTAGCAAACTGCATTTCACATGGTCGAGTAACAAGCTTTCCTTCAGTCGCTCTCGACTGGCATCGCTCGCACTCGAGTGGCATCACTCGCATTTAAATAACACGCCGCACTCAAGATGCATACATCTCAAAAACAGACGTAAGAGCAAAAATAAGCTAAAACCAGTAAATGAAACGGGAAGAAAGGAAAACGGTTGTTTTACCTCAAGCGGAGGATCAGGGACTGCATGAGGTCCAGCAACTTCAGCAATTTCAGCAACTTCTGGTTCGGCCACGCGTGCAGGACCCGGAGCAGGAACGGCAACCACCGGTTGAGGACCTTGAGGAACAGGCAATTCTGCTCGGGCGTTTGCTAAAATATCTTGAGCTCTAACTTGCAAAGGCAGTTGGATTTGCGGCGGTTGGGCCATGACGCGGTGCCAACAGAGTAATGACTTCGTTCCTACTTCAAGTGATGTCGTAGGAGAAATGTGCACAATAGAAGAAAACATGATAATATATACAGCGTAGAGAATTGTGGGATATATATTGTTATGTTAATATTCATTTATTATTTCCGGTACTTGAAATAGCTTCCACAGCCTCCCTGTGAACAAAAGGCTATTGTTCCTGCAAACAACAGGCTATTGTTTGTGCGAATTTGATCCGGTACAATAGACCATTTCTTGATACGATCAAGATTGCAAGTAGAAAATCGAGTAGTGTATTTGACTCGTGCAGAGGGATAGACCTGAATAGTCTCTATCTGTTTCCAGTACAGTTTTGAGGATGTAATTGAGTCAAGGCTCAGAGTATCGTCCTTCAAATTAAGAGGGAATTTAAGGGCAGTGTTTTGAGAGATAGATGGATCATCAGCTTCATCATTGGATTTAATGAGTTTTTTCCATGCAAAAGGGAGCGATTTATAAAGACCTATAAGGGTGGACCATTTGATTTTTGATGGGGGGGTTGCAGGATTTTTAGGCTGCTAGATATTTTTTTTTACTGTTCCAGCCCTGCAGGATTTTTTTTTCAATCTCCATGTCCTTGCACGATATTTTTTTAATGGAAATTTAAAACACAAATTTTGACCTTCACCAGCCACTCAAAAGTCACTCTATTAAAAACCACCTTTACACGCAATGCCTTTTAAAGTTTACATCTTTCTGTAAAAGCAATAAAGAGTTTCATCTTTATTCAATATACAAAGAAATGCATCTCCACTAGCCTAGTGGATGTTATGCATCACTTGCCCACTGGGCAAGTGATGCATAACATCACGCTACTGAGAAAAGCCTTCAGACTTGTGTGTAATGGTTCCAACTTGTCCAAAGGGCGAGCTGGAAAATCCATCTTACTTGCACCCTGTTTATTGCTTTCAAAGCAAGAAAGAGGGACTGCAAAGAAGGAGAAATTGAATAGTAATCTGGCTTCTCAAAATACGCATTTAATAGTATTTGGAGTTATCTAGAGTTTCAAAAAATGAGGGTTCAATAAATGGGGACTTCACTGTAGATTCTACCAGTTTAGACAAACTTTGAGTGGACGTAGAAGCAGCTGGAGGGGACATAACCAGCAGGTGTTGTCAATGGTCCTTTCTGAAGGCCAGTACCAGGACAGTTCGGTTCCCACAGCCCATCATACGAGTACCAGGCTTGATCACCCCTCTTCACTGCTCCACGATAGTGCTGACCATTACAGAACGTCATTCCCATCAAACTAAACCTTGAGAAAAGGAAAAGAGAAAATCAGTGCGGATATTTTTAACAAAATGGTGTAGTACATACATCTGCAACTTAAGATAAAAGCAGAAAGGAAGTGAGTGTTATCCCATTGAATATGTTTAATATATCAAAGTATTCCATCAGAATATGCATACCTTTCTCCTTTCATCATCACAAAGTGAGGAATCTGAGAGGCATCTGTAATGATGCCCCTCTGAGCAAAGTATTCGATTGAAATTGGTAGAAAAAGAGGGACGCCAACCACAAACTGTCTCTTTGTGAACGATCTCTTTCCCCCACAATAATAGTGATACTGCTGCCTGCAGTGAAGATAGAAAAACAGGAATAAATATCACGTGGTAAAATATATTTAATAAAATATAAAGTATAAATATAAATAATAAATAAATCATAATATAAAAGCAAATAAAACCCATAGTTTAATAGCTTAGTCTAGTTAAGCACTCTGCCTTACATGACTTGACTTGTTATTGGGTGAATGTAGTTCACCACACCCAAATAATGTGGGGCTCCAGGGACAATTTGTCCCAATGACAAGCTGCATGTGGACTGCCTGGTGTCTGTGGCCATCCAGTCATCTAGTGCGCACTGCAGAAACGCAGGTGGAGGTATTCCTACATCACTATCAGCAAAAAAGAGGAGAGTATGGTTATCAGTGTTAGCCTGTACATAAACATCTGGTATTTAATTCATGTGTTAGAAAGAAATAAAGGATTTTTTATATGTGAAGGATATACTCAATATGAAAATAACAACAACGATATATTCATGAAGACATGAATTCCATATTTGACGAAATATTTTCCTTTCCCAAAAAGTTGAGTTTGTTAACAATGAAATTGGCTTTTAATGTGTCAAATATTCAAGGTGATCATATCGATTTAAAGCATACCTTAATGAAATTGAATAGGATGTGAAATCCTTTGTTGGGCCTGGGCAGGCAGGTGAACTGCATGTTCGAGAGTACTTGGAACTAGCTGTAGGTTGTAGGCGAGAAAGGAACAAGTCTTCTTCATTGCCCCAAAAATCAAGAATTGGAGATGTTAAAGGAAATCGTCCATGGAAAAGAGAGATCCAAGAAAGTTTTCCATCAGCATGGCGCCCTTGTTCAAACAGCTTTTTAATTCTGACGAGCTTTGTGGCATAACTGTCAACTGAAGCATTCAGTTCAGAGAAAAAGGCACTGTAATCACTCATTAAAACAAAGAAAATGGTCAGGTAGTTATCAATAGGGCAAGTGTTTGTCAATAATCGTACTACAGAGTTACTGTTGTAGACGGCTCCTCCCCACGGTGGAACTCTCAGGGACTGAGATGATGGCTGTGCTCCAACAGTGTGAGGAAGGGAAATGAATGTAGAAGATTTTGACCGAGAAGACGTAGTCTTGGGATTTGGCTGTTCCTTAGTAGAAGAAGATGTATAGAAATGCTTCTTGATATCCTCAATCTTCTTTGCTTTGGTGTATCCCTTTGCTTCACATTGTGACTTTGAAAGTCCCATCTGATGCATCATATACAGGTGAAGTTGTGAGACATACAGTTTATCCAATGTATTTGAGGAAATATGATTTGGCCAGTTAATTTCATCGTACGTTTTGGCCTTCTCAAGTGCCCTAGTGTTGGCGGTTGTTTTCTTTGAAACTGCTGCTTTTACTTTTAAATCATATCGCCTTTTTATTTCATTCTCTGTAGCCCTGCGGAGATCTTCCCCAACATATTGTTTAACAAAAGAGTCTACATTACTTTGGTACTTTTGTAGAGTGTTGTTTGAGTCAACCACAGATAGTGAGACAGAGCCATCACCATGGACCTCCTCTGTTACCTCAAGCATTGGTTCCCCACAATGCCCCATCATTTTTTCAAGTTGCTTTCGAGGAGAATAATCATCTAGTTCTCTTAAACAAGCATCCTTGACAATTTCCTTCTCAAGTCCAAATTTCTCTGTGACATCTCCTTCCAACAATTGTCTCATAGTGCAGTAGTGAAACTCATCTTCACTGTTATAGTGAGGAACAGGAGGAGGCACTCGAGCTAATGGTTTGCCTTTCCAGCCATTTTCTAAGATCTCTGCATTTTCTGTTAACTTATGGAAAGAACACATATCTCTCTTCCCTTCCGTGCACCCATTTCGTATCCCCTCGCATCCGTTGTCATATACATAATAATGTTCTTGGAAGAATGTCTGTACGTACGTAAAATATTCTCTTCCAGCACATTTAGAAAGCATTGTTGGAGAGTTTGCATTCAAACACTTTGACATGAAGTCGTCATCGAAAAAGAACTGATGATGAAGATCATAGCTAGGAGTTCTAGAGTGAATTGAAGTACCCATACATGGCTTACCATCATAACGACTGCATACATCATGTGCACATTTTTTGGCAGCCTTCTCAGACCTCTCTGACAGTACTCTATTAACTTCCTCCCTACTTATATCGTGAAGAGCGGCTTTGCCAGCTTCAGTGAGAATGGAGTCCTGTCCATACTGTATCGGAATTGAGCGTCCATCTCCTAAACATTCATTCAAAGAGCGCATCACTTTCTCTGCCACATGAGTTGCCGAGTCTCCTGAGATTGAAAAAAAAAAAAGAAACAAGTGTGAGTCACAATCCTTCCAGACTGAAATATCCTTTTTGAAAGGAATTTGCATTACTTTTACCCACAAGTGCAAAACTGACACTAAAATACTGAGCGAAGCAAAAACACCAAGAACTGAATGTGATTGTTTTCACAAACTGCTAGCAGAAAAACTAGAAGAATGTTTCTTTATATTACTTTTAACCTCAATCCCAGATATAAAAAAAAATAATAATAAGATGGTGCATAGTGAAATCGACTTTGAAGGTCTAGCCCATTAATCATGAAGCTCTCAGCAAGGCGAAGCTGTGTGATTCGTTCATGGCTGGAAACACCAGGCCCAGCATCAGAGGTCTGAATGTCAATAGGTCTAGACAAATAATTCAGAGATTATGAATCTGACTATAAAGATACATTTAATTAATTTTATAAGTCAAACTCTGAATGAAAGCCTTGAGCTCTTAATGAGACAATGCAAATGAACAGTTATTAAAGAATACAGTTATGAAAAAATAAATGCAGTACTCTTACTTTATTTAATTTCCTCCTTGTATTAATTTCCTCCTTGTATTAATATTTTCGTGTAAGTGCAAGAGTACATTAAAGGTTGTTGTTGTTGTAATGTTAATTTTTTATAACAGAAAACGGCAGCCTTGTTGTTGCAGCAAGTGTTGCTAAACCTATAATAGTAAAACTGAAGGGACTAAAGTGCCAAGAAATACTTGCTTTTGGATATAACCTCAATAGGAAAGATAGCAAAGCATGCAAAGACATTATGCATATGGTTCAACAACATTAACAGATCTATTGATGAAAGGTAAACCATATATACATGTACCTGTGCATGGGAAGGTCATTGTTTTCAAGATAAAGACGCAATTCTTTGCAAAAAGCAACAGCCGTACTGTTCTTCTGGACAATTTCATTCTTGTCATATGTCTTGGAATCCTCAAGGAATACAACTGTAAAAAAAAACACAACCATACAATATGCATTTTTGGAGGAAATAAATTTTTAATGTATCTGACTAGGATAACTCTGGTTTATAGCTTAACCTCCTTGCTATCTACAAGAACCTTCCCTCTAGCACTTCAATTCTCTGTCAAAAAAGCCCACCCCCAGCTTCTATCAAAAATCTATTTAAACCCAAGACAAGAGGCTAACATCTAGGCAACAGTGAATATCAGTTCTGTTTACACCCACTTTCAGTGTTACGTGCATAGCGGCTTTCTATCGACATCCATCTTTCGACATGCTAAACAAACAACACGGATCATAATCCGCCAATCACAGCCCACTAGCATGACCTTCTGACTTTGTGTGCTCATTTGCATGAAACCAACAACGGTATGTATCGGTTTTGATTGGCTCGTTTCAAACAGCACGTCGAAAGACGATGTCGAAAGATAATGTCGAAAGATGGAAGTAGAAATGTAGCTATGCACATAACACAGAAAGCGGGTGTAATGTTAATTTATGGTAATGAGAATTCAAACTTACGAATTTCTTTGACTTTGTGTTGCACTTCTTCTGTCTTTGACTTAATTTCTTCACCCAGTGGATGAGATGAAACATCACTGACATCCAAGGAAGCTATAAAGTTTAAGCATTCTTTCAGTCGTTTGTCAAGCACAGTGTTTCTTCTCACCTCTCTTTCAAAATGATCACCTCCTTCTACAATTCTAAGATAGTCCTCAGGAAGGCTCATCAACTCATATTGCAGAAGTGAATCTCTCAGCCATACAAGGTATGATACAACATGATCAGGCATTTCATCATTTATTATACTGTCCCCCTTGATTTCATGTTCCTCTCTGTACAAATACCTAATGGCAAACAAGTCATTTTGCCAGTTGGTTGCAGTACTTGGATAAATGTACTTTGGCTTGCATGTGACAGTAACTGCTTGAGCTGTAGTTTTGTATGTATCTCTACCTTGATGCTCAATTTCCTGCATGTCTTTGACGATTAGAATCACACCCGGGGATACATATCCAACACTGTCTGGATAGTCAGAGGATGGTAGATCAAATGGTGTCTCGCTGTTTTGAAGAGGGCAGTGCACAGGCCTTGAAAACCCTTCAGATGTTCCACATCTTACATATGCTTTATCATCTATTGCCCGACGAACAACTAAATCACGATGACAATTCATGTGATCTCCAAAGGCAAGGCGTGTATAGTTTTTGATGTGAGCGCGATTGTAATGAACGTTTACATGCCTTTGCTTAAAAGTTTTCTGTGATCTTACATGTGACCAAAAGTTTCTACCGCGATGTTGCTTTGCTTGTCTACTGCGTTTGTTCCGACATCTTCCCCAGGACCTTACTGTTTCACTGCTCTTGATGAGCCTTTTTCCATGTGCAGCTAAAAATTTGTTAGCTATTCTTCTCGTCTCTTTTATGCAGTCTTTTCCCATCACTTTCTAAATATCCAGTGCCTTCGTCACCCCACCTTCTATGATGTGCTTTTAACTGTTCCTCCAAAACATCTGCAATGGCTTTCTCAGCTCTCCTGTCTATTCTGTAATTGCCTTTATTCTTTCCCTTTTGTGACTTTAATGATTGTTTCCATGAGTAAAAATGTCTTTGGGCAATTCTTCTTTTTAGCTCAATCGGTCTCTTTTTCAGTTTCATTACACGTTGCTTTTTGAGCTGTAAATCGTAGTTCCAGTCTTCTTCTTCTTCTTCGGCAAGACGCTTTCTTTTTCTTTCTAGGAGAGTTTCCTTTTTCTCAATAATTTCTTCTAATCTTGATATGGTGCTTGCAATCTCTTCTTCTGCTTGTTGCTGAGATTGTGTTTCACATAACTCTGCTTGGATTAGGAAACTGTTTACTTGACTTTTTATCCTGTTCAAGTTTGAGGAGGTATATCCTAACAACTGATGTAACTTAGTATTAGAGAAGATGCAGCAGAGCAAAAACTGAAGGATTACTCTATCTCTTGATGAAGACATCAACTTCAACAAAGTAGGGATGTTTCCAGCTAGAACCTCAGGAACAACTGGCCTGCTTTCGTCATCTGATTCATCAACAATTTCATCTAAAGCCCGTAAGAGGTGGATGTACTCCTTTTGCTTTTCTAAAAGGCACAGAAACCTAAAGAAACAGACATAGCTTCTTTAAAAAAAAATTCAATTTGTTGGGAGTGACAGCAATCAATAAAACTCAATTGAATGATTGGTGTTCAATTGGATTTTTATTTAATGCCAAATGCTTGATTTAATAGGGCAAAACTTTGGTCTACCTCATATTATATATATAAGCCTTCCCTAGTTCTTTAATCTCTAATCAAAATACTCCTGAATCAGTAAAAAAACTACAGCAGGAGCACCTTTAATTAAAAACTCTGATTTTACATTAAAAAACCTACTTCAAAATTTAAAACTTATCTATATTCACCTTGATAAAAAGCTAATCTGTTTAATATTATAAATAGGACTATTATTGCCTATTTAAAACTACCTTGCCCTTGATAATTCTGGATATCACAAAAAACCTCATCCAATAATTGTTTATAATTTGTAGATTTAAAATTTGAATTAATCTGTAAGGGCAAGGTATGAAGGGTGGATAGTTTCAAACAACAGAAGGTCTGGGATATTGACAAGAATATAATTTAAAATAGCCATTATGCACTGCTCGAGTTGTGGGGTACACCCAAAAAAATATAAAGGCAGACGTGCTTTATATTTGTTCTTACCTCTTTCCCCTGTTTTGCAAAATTATTACAGGAATTCCATTTGGTGAAAGTAAGAGATGTCGAAATTGAACTTTGGCATTCTTTTGATCGTTGGAGTTGGCCACCGAAGGGACTTTTGCCGAATACTCATCGAAGGCAACGTCAAACAGCAGAACCTTGTGCACTATAAGTTCATCCAACAGGCTAGATAAAGCGGCGAGTCTTGCCTTGGATGCATCTGATATTGATGATCGAATTGATGACTTGATACTTTCATGTGTTTCAACAGCTGTTTTTTACTGTAATGACACATGAATGTGCTTCAAAGGGAAGCACTTCAGCTGCGAACTGCGCGGACGAACTGACATTCTTCGTTTGTGATGAGTTCCGCCATTAATAGAGCTGTAACTACGAGAATCTGTGTTCCTTTTGGTCAGCTGCAAGATACTGAATGGTATATACTTCATGTATCCCTAATGATAATATATCAATCCCTAAAAATAGGATATTAATTTGCGATTTAGACCGCCAGTGTATATAAACACTGATATGTTGTATTTCCTTGAATTCACACGTATTGCAATGAAGTTTTTTACATTCTTGCGAAACCTCGTTTCTTTAATACGTGTATTTCGACAATCCATGCTTCTATACATGAAGTAGCTACCGGAAACACGTGTTGTCGTTTGCCGCTTTGATTGTTCCTTTGATCTTCACGATGTCGGGTATCATTGAACTGGAAAACGAGGCAAATGAATTCAGCGCATTTCTGAAAAAAGTTTCTCTTGAAGAAAAGCTCGAGAATTTCCAGTCAAACGGTTTGAGGCGAATTGAACATCTTCAAGACATCCAAGAGAAGGATATTGGTGTGTTAGGTTTGACAGTATTTGAATGGAGACGACTTCAACGAGAAATTACCACTTGGAATACAAAAGAGAAGGAGAAGAGTGCGAGCACTCAAAGAAATGGTGCTGCATTCAGAACTTCATCGGCTTCAACAGTTGTATCCCTGCCAAAATCATTCAAGAATTTCTTTCAAACACGGGATGGACAAGGGAATGTAGTGGTGTCCATGGAAGCACTAAAGAAAAAGTTCAAAAATCTGTGGTACGAGAATCCTATCAATCCCACTCAGATGTTTTCTAACTCTTTCATCCTGCAAATGGCGGAACAAAGAATGCAGTTCGAAAAGACGCACCGGGGTTGTGAACTTTGGTGTAGGAATCAGCGCTCCAAGCGGATTTATTTTTTACTGGCGGCGGCGAAACAGCCTGCGATCAACACGTGGAATCATTACTACAGGAATCAAAGCATCATGGGGAAGTGCGAAATTGTGGACGATCAATTCCGTGCAGTGGCATCATTTCTGGTTGTTTTTGTAGCTACCGGAGCACAGTATACGTCATTGAGCTGAGCATGAATTAATTAAGCTAACGTGCATAATTTGGGATAATTATTTCACAAAATTAGAAAAAAAATAGGTCATGAAAAAGAAAAAAAAACGAAAAATAATTAGGTCCACAGGTCCACACAGTCCACAGGTCCACACAGTCCACAGGTCCACACAGTCCACAGGTCCACACAGTCCACAGGTCCACACAGTCCACAGGTCCACACTGTCCACAGGTCCACACAGTCCACAGGTCCACACTGTCCACAGGTCCACACTGTCCACAGGTCCACACAGTCCACACTGTCCACAGGTCCACACAGTCCACACAGACCACAGGTCCACACAGTCCACACTGTCCACACAGTCCACACTGGTCCACACAGTCCACACAGTCCACACAGGTCCACACAGTCCACACAGGTCCACACAGATCCACACTGTCCACAGGTCCACACTGCCCACAGGTCCACACAGTCCACACTGCCCACAGGTCCACACTGCCCACACAGTCCACAGGTCCACACAGGTCCACACTGTCCACAGGTCCACACTGCCCACAGGTCCACACTGCCCACACAGTCCACACAGTCCACAGGTCCACACTGCCCACAAGTCCACACAGTCCACAGGTCGACACGGTCGGTCCCAGGTTCTCTTTGGCCATTTTAAAGCAAGATGGCGGCAGTCCGTTCACTGACTGAGGATATATAGGAACATTACTGTTTATTCATAAGGAATATTTGAAGTCTCTGCTCATGTATATGCGTGTACAAGTTTCTGTGGCATTTCAATGAGGTAATATTGCACTTCTCACTAATTGGTGATATCAACACATCAGATAGCTATCATATTTTTGTAGTCGATCTGGAAGGAGTCCTTAACTGAGATACATTAAAGTAAGTTCAGTAACACTCAGGCATATTGTTATACCCACTGTTTATTGATCAATTGTTAAGCTTAAATGATCAGCTTAAGTTGTTCTTGTAAGAAGCCTCCACGATTTTGATCAATATACAGCTAACTCAAAGTTTCAAATTGTATATACTGAATAGTATGTAATGTCCACTTTTGGCAGTAAATGTCTCTTTAACTTTCTAATTAGAAAAGTGTAGATCAATGTTCAAAGAACCTGATAATCGATAACAACATCGAATTGATCAATAGTTACATGATGTAGCTTCAATTGTTCTCGTAAAAGGGCCTCTAATAGATTGAACTGTATACAGCATTCTACTCGCAGTAATAAACTGAAACCAAACAACTATAGCAAAGAAATGAACTAGGCTCCTTGTCTAGGCAATTCATTAATTAAAGTCATCTTAACCATATTTGAAAAGGTAAATCAAGTCGGCATTCCTCACTCAATGCTTTGCCATAGCAAATTAAATGAACTTGAAAAAAATTCGCCTATGCCTATATGAGGAAGGACATCTGACCACCTTTCCTTGCTTCCGGGTAGGGATTTTGATCAACTTTTTTGTCCTGGGGGCTAGGGAATGTGTTTTTTCTATAAGAAAATGTCAATTCTCCACCCGACTTTCCTAATGAGATTTACAACTCCTCTGTCGGCCTCTAAGATTTACAACTATATACAGCATTCTACTCAAAGTAATAAACTGAAACCAAACAACTATAGCAAAGAAATGTACAAGGCTGCTTGTCCAGCCAATTTATAAAATTGAAGTCATCTTAACCATATTTTATCAAGTTGGCCTTTTTATAAGAAAATGTCTAAATCTCCACCTCATGCCCGACTTCCTCCACCCCACCAAAAAAAATCAGGATGTATGAATTCTATTTACACAGCATTGCTCCAGTTATGTGCTATATAAATCTGAAATAATATAAACATTACATTACATTATAATATTATTTTGTTGAAAAACTAAAGCAATCTTGTCCAGATTATTTAAAATGAAGCTTTTCAGTATTAGAAAGAAATTTTCAATCTACATTATGTGTCAAAGTATATAACTCATTCAGGCACTGATGCTGTTTTGGTTTGTTTCTTTTCCTCTTTTTTTCACTTTCTATGAGCAGTATTAAATGACATACCGTAAAAGGTGCGGTTTAAGTTTTGACGAAAAGTTCACTTTTGTAACAGTGCATTTTTTTTTGTTAAACAAACTTTGCTAAAGCACGAAGATTGATTTTAACTGAACACCTTGTAACTTCATGCTGTCCTTGGCGTAAATTTCTTCTCCGTTCTCGATTACGACTTCCTTCCCCTTGATGATCTGTAGAATAAAATACAAAAACGTAGACGTAAATTATTCGGTGGTACAAAATTATTTCCAATCACAAATAGATAAAAATCAAGAAAACTGTACCCGACATGTTTACAGTTCTCTGTCGGCGTCTCTCAGTTTTCGTCTGGCGTTGTTCTTCAGTACCGTTCCGTCTTATTTCTAGTTGCCTTTATCTCTCTGCTGTACTGTTCCTTCGTCTTTTTCGTTTTCGTTTCTGCTCTGCTTGACCGGGTGCTTGACGCTGTTCTTCAGTGGCGTTTCTCCTTCTTTTCCGTTGTTGTTCTCTATCTCCGTCTCTTTTCCTTCGTCTCTGCTCTTCCAGCGAAAATTGCCTCATGTAAGAATGTCGTGAAATGCGACGTACGTACGTACGTACGTATGTATGTATGTATGTATGTACGGCGCACGCGCCCGCGAGCCATTCCGCTTGCCATGACCATAAAAAATTACCAGCAGGCCTTTAAGTATGACTATGGGGCTCCACTCCCGCGGCCATAGGCCGCGGAGGAGTTCCGCTATAAATAACGGAGTTAGCCTGTTTTATGATACCTTTAGAGAGACAGATGAGAGAAGCACGAAACATAAATTTGGGTATGACAAAGGATTTCACGACCTGGATTTTCCCATATAGGGTGAGGTTCCTCCATTTCCACCCCTTCAGAGTTTTCGATATCGATTTCAATACAGCGAGCATCCAAATTTAGTTCTTGACGTTTGCGCCAGTTGTAAGTAAAATGCACCCCTAGAATCTTGATTGGTTTATTAACTTTCTCTATATCGATATACGGAGGGTTCTCGTGATTGCTCCCCAACCATAATGCTTCGGTCTTCTCCGCATTTAGTTTCAGACCTGAGCAGATTCCAAAGCCGTCTAGAATTTTAGAACGACGTTGAAAGGAGTTGATTCCTTGTAAGAATGTAGTTAAGTCATCAGCAAAAGCTGCTATTTTATTTCTCTATTTTCAACCATAATTCCTCTGATTTCCTTATCGCAACGAATTTTGATAAGCAATACCTCCAGAGCCACGATGAAAAGATAGGCCGACAGCGGGTCACCTTGTCTAACACCCCTGCGTACTTCAAACATTTGTGTCGCAAAGCCGTTGTTGAGGACGCAGCTTGAAATATTGGAAAACAGTGTAGAAACCCATTTAATGAAGGCCAACTTAATGAATCGAAAGCTTTTTCGAAGTCGAAAGCAACCATTAGTCCAGGTAGCTGTTTGATTTTAGTGTATTCCATAATATCGTCAATTGTCCTAACAGCATCAAATATCGTTCTTCCTTTGACATAAGCATACTGATCAGGATGTATGATCTCTGGTAAAACTTTTTCTAAACGCGAGGCAAGGGCTTTCGAGGCAATTTTAACGTCGACATTTAAAAGAGAAATAGGTCTCCAATTCTTAATGTATCTTCTGTCCCTGTCTTTTTTGTCTATAAGCCTAATGACAGCCTGTTTTTGTGAGTTAGATAATTCGCCGTTCTCAAAAGAGAAATTTAAGGAGTCCGTAAGTTGCTGACCTAGTAAGTTCCAAAAACATTTGTAAAACTCGGCAGTAAGGCCATCATTACCCGGCATTTTACCGTTTGGAAATTTTTGTAGAGCTTTATGGCATTCCGTGAGCGAAAGCTTTCCTTCGCATACCAACATTGATTGTTCACTTAGAGTTGGGATACTATTGTTATCCAAAAAATCTGAGCAAAGATCCTCATTCTAGTCGTGATCGCGGCTACTGTATAGATTTTGATAGTAGCTTTTAAGTTCGTTCATTATAGCTTGTTGGTTAACCGTTATCTTTCCTTCAGAATCAAAAAGTCGACGGACCGCGGTTTTACTGGACCTTGTAGTTTCTAGATTAAGAAAGTATTTTGAATTTTTTTCGCCATTTTCGTACCAATTTATTCTTGATCTTACAATGTTTCCCCGCACAATGTAGTCATAAAGAAGTTCGTATTCATATTTTGCAGTCTCAAGGTCATAGATGTTTTTCTGTGAAGGGTCTGTATTGCAGATTAAATCACACTGCGTAACTTTTTGTTCGGCTTCTACCAGACGGGCTCTTCGTTCTCTAGCTTTTTGCTTGCTATATTTAATAGAAACTTGTCTTATTCTATACTTAATTAGATCCCACAGAACGCGTTTGTCGTTGACGTCTTTGAATTTGTTAAGCCAGTCGGAATATTTTGAGGTGATGAGATGCATATAAGTCGCATCGTCTAAGAGGCTAGAATTAAATTTCCAGTGAGAAGGGCCAAATGGTTGCTTATCTAGGCTATTTATTGTGAGCGTTATTGCCGAATGATCAGACTTAATAGCAGGGATTATGTTTGCTTCCGTGATGTCGTCTTGAATTTCTGTGCTGATGAGCCAGTAATCTAGGCGTCGTCTTATTAACGGTTTCTTTTGAGTCCACGTGTATTGCTTTTTTTCGGGATTGCGAATTCTCCAAATGTCAATAAGATCCATTGCAGTCATTATTTCGTTAATTTTTTTAACAGAAGGTTTGGATTCTATTCTTCCTCCTAGATTATCAAGTATAGGGTCAAGATGAGTGTTAAAGTCACCACCAATGATAATTTGACTGTTGGGGTTGGCATTCGTGTTTTCTAAAGCCTCGGCAAAGCGATCAAAGAAAGGGCATTGTTCACACCTTTCCGTTGGCGCATATAAATTAACAAAAAGAAACGGTGTATCTTGAACAAGTGCTTCCACAAAGATATATCGGCCTTCGCTATCCCCCTGCACGTTCTTAATATCAATCTGAAGATCGCTGCTGAAAAGAATAAGAACTCCTTTGCTGTGAGTTGTACCGTGCGAAAACAACATTTTGCCTAGCCATTGAAACTTCCATTGATTTTCAATTTCACGGGAGCTGTATGTTTCTTGTAGAAAAGCGATATCGACTTTTAGTTTCTTAATCCATGTAAAAATTGCTTTACGCTTATGAAAATCTCGAATCCCTCGAGCATTTAAGGACAAAAGCTTTAAATTATAATTAGCGATACTCAAGTAGGGGTGTTAAAAGTAGTAGATGGAAACAAAAGGAAGTGGAATCGAGTGAACAAAAAGAGATAATACACTGCGAAAACTGATAAACTTATTGCAAAAACTGATATCTAGAAAAACTTTAAACACATACAAAACAAAACAAAGAAAAAAGCATAGTGTTACCCATTGCCCCAAAACAAGTTGTGTGGGCGTCATCTTCTTCGGGCGTCATGCACGTTCCGCAGAGCCGTTAAAAGGCTATTCAAAGCAAAATCCTGCATTCTTGCATAATTTTTGTTTCTTACAAGAGTGGTGTCTCAAAGTTATATGATTTATGAAGGAAAAGACAATAAACCTAGAAAAACGGTTGGTTTACAGGGATAAATTTGCCAAACGGTGAATGCGTTGAAATTCAATTTTCTGCTGTGGGTTTTCTATCGCCAGCTCATCCTCCATAAACTTGTAAACAAGTGCCTTCGTGTCTTCGCTCGGCCTGTCATCATCTTCGTCGGCCGAAATGATCCTCTCAGGAATGCCCAAAAACTTTAAATTTTCCCTTCTGCTGTAATGTTCTAAATACAAAAACTGCTTACGTAGGTCTTCGATGTCTGAAGTGCAGCCGTCTTTGATGTCATAGGCATTCTTTTTCATTTACTCAATTTCATCTTCACAGAAACTTACGCTTTCTTTCAGCTCGTTGACTGACTTGTCGATGGTCTTGGTTTTAGAATCGAGAGCTGAGACTTCTTTTTCAAGCCTACTCACGGACATTTTAATACTGGAGATGGAGGTGGCAGGTTGTTTAGACGGAGTTCAATCTGATCCAGTTTGTCAAGCTTGGACAATTTCGATAAGATAAGGTCGACCTTCTCGGCCAAACCTTCCGCCATACCTTCCGCCATATTGAAGGCTTCAAGGATAATATCTCCGGAACTTTCTTTTTGTTTCTTCTCGTCTGGGGAGCAGGCAGAGTCTCCAGAAGATGAACCTCGCGATTTTCTCTTGATAGTTGATCTGATAAATTCCATACGCGGTATTTTAGGCTAAAATTTTTCAGTTTTTCTGCGGAGCGTTGCAAGAGACGTCCTCACTCCTCCATGATCAGCGGTAATTGGCATGTAGTAAAACTTGCAGAACAGTCCTGAATAATAAAATTAAGGTGAAGTCCCTGATTACCATGTGGCACTGGTTTCCTTTAAATTACATCTGCCAGCTGCAGCAGGTAAGACAAATGAAACTTGAGAAACATCACAGCTTCCCCAAATTCAATGTATTGGTCTTCATTTGACTGAAAATTATTTAAACTACTAAACTGGTACAAAGGATAACTTCACCAATACACTACACTACTACCAACTGTTTAACAATTTTAGTTAAATTGAACTTGCATTTAATTTCATTGACCGGAATGGCTAAATGTAAAATCCGTCGGTTTACTTGCAGGAATTGCTGTCATATGTTTACATTCCAGTTCAGTAGAAGGAGCTTGGTGCATTTCAGAGTTTCTGTCTGGAACAACCATCGAGTCTGAAAACAGAAGGGTAAAGAGCTTCCCACAGGAGTACCAGAGCACATTTATCACTGTCCAGATCAGTATGGGGGTGAAAAATGTGGTTTCCCCACTACAGAGCAACAGCTCGTGGAAGTTGCAAACTTATCAAATGTGCTAGGTGCTACAGATGATTATTTAGAGACAATCTTCCGCATGGATTGTGAAAGGCATGTCCCAGACACCAATGAGATCGAGCCTACAGAGGCTGCAAATGCCTACTTGTATTTGAAAGCTAACTTTGATCCCAACAGGGTTTGACTTACATAGTGCTACTTTGCCATGACACAGTAAACTTAAATGTTCCCATTTCAACTTGTAACAGGATTACTACCTATCGTAGTTGATTGACTATGATAAAAACATTCATAATGCTTCAATAGTTGTTCATATTCTGATCTTGTCAACCTGGAAAAAACTTCTGGTCTCTGCTTTGCAATTTCAACATGGGATAACATGTAGTTACGCTAGAGAAATTCAATCAACAAGAAGTTATAGTAAACTTCAGAAATGCGATTTGAATCAGTTCTTGATCAAGTCATATGACTGTTGTCATGATAAAGTCGACATGCACAGTGTTTTAAAGCTGTTCATATGGCGACTCCATCAACTTGCAAAAATGCTTCTTATTTCAGCTCTGTAATTTCAACAGCATCGAACTTCATGTAGTTACCATAGTAAGAATTGTTCATGTTAAGCAACTCCATAGCACCATAAATCCTCTATAAGCGTCCCCCATCCCCCCTCGGGTTAATTTTTTCTATACACTTTTGAGAGGGGGGGGACGCCCTGTACTCCAGGGAAGGCTATTAGAAACGTCTGTAGAGGAAGGAGATATCAAAAGTTAGAAGTATGAAAGAAATGTATGAAGCTTACTTTAAAGTTCCAGAGGAGTGAAAGTTTCAAACAAAACAAAACCTTCTATGGAGAGGGGGGTTGGACATTTTCAGAACAACCAAATCTTGGGTAAAGAACCTTTTGATTCATCCTTATTTTGGGACAGTGCGAACGCAAAGCACTTCTGTAAGTATCTTATCACTCAGGTTGTTAAGGTGTTTTCTCTTTTTGAAGTTTGTACAGCCGTGTTCCTAGTGATTTCTTGGCGTGATTTATGTCACTCCACTTCTCCACTGGGTGGTCAACCTGCTGACAAACCGTCGCCATAGAAGAAGACACAAAAACATAAAGCAACAAGAGGATCTTGTTATTGTCATAAAGTTGTAACTCAATACAAATAGATTCAAATATATCTTCATGAAATATAGTTAAATCATCTCTCATTCTAAAGGTGTTGTCTTTAGCAATGTATATTCCTACACCCCCACCAGTTTTGGATTCCCTATTTTAAGTTATTGAATTGTGAGTTGGTATGTCATAAATTTGAGGACATTTGTCGGTAAGCCAGGTTTCGGTTAATCCTACAATTGCGAATGTCAAGTTTAACGTGTTAAGATAATTACATTAATCATCATGTTTGTTCCTGTTTCTTCATTATTTCGTTAAATTAAATTGTTAAAACGTTCTTCAGTATAATACTGGCAATTGTCTTCCTTGCTCTGTCTTAATAGATTATTGTTGTCTGGGTCAGTGTTATTGTGCATGGATATCATTTTCTTTGTTTGGAGAAAAAGGGTGAATTTCAATTTTTGTAGTTTTGTAAGTAAGTTATCTTGTAGGTTAAATTTTATAGATATTGCATTGTCAAAATCATCATTTAAATTGTTAAACGGTAGCGAATTAAGATTAAGCTTAGAATTACATGAAGTACAATTCCCTAATCTTGTACTGCTCTTGTCTCTGACATCATATTGTTGATCTGATTGCGAAGTCATTTTAGGTCAGTGAATGGGTGAATATATCCGTCTTTATTGTTTGCTTGGCTCAGTTCAGTTCTGTGTTTAACTACCAGCAGGTTGCTCGACACCCCTTTCCTTTTTAGTGATCTTTATTGTTGATTCACCATTCTTGATGTATTTGATTTTTCCATCTGCGCTCCAACATTTGTCATTTCTCGACAGATTCTTTACCGTCTGTAACCTTTTGTGGATTTGTGGAGCTAGATCATCTGCAATACCGAACATGGTATCTTTTAATTCCTTTTTCTTCCTCGTGACAAGCACTTTAGATTTGTGTGAAGTAAATTTCATGATAATTGGTTGGTGTCTTCTGTGGTGATCACTGCTTGCTCATCACGATCCCACTTGCCAATTCCATGAGAAATATCAATATTCTCTGGCTTGATTTCCACCTTCAAAACATTTCTGAGGACTACACTCACCCAGATGATCACAATTTACCGAATTATGATATGACTCCTGGGTTCAAACCATTTACCGATTTCTGAAAAAGTTGATCGCTTGACTTTCGGAATCTTCTCCTTCTGTCTCAAGTATTCCAGGACTTTCAAGAATGGGGGCCCCTGTTCATCGTTCTTCTGTTTCCCTTGTTTAAGTTTGAAAAGTGGCCCAGCCAAGACAGTGGGCAGGATTAATGAAATATTATTGTTATTGGCAAGATCAAGTAAACCAACAACTTTTTTTCGTTTATCGATCTTCCTTAGGATAATGCTGCCACAATTTTGTTAGACAGTGGAGAATCATTATCAACCCTCTCTCCTTTTGAGAGTGACTGCAGTGAATCTGCGGTGTCCCCTATTGAATACAAAAGTCCATCAGAAATTCAAGTTTCTTCAACAATAACCTCGTTACAATTTGTGATTAAAGAAGTTTTTGGAATAGTCTTTACAAGAGAAGAATCTGTTGGCATTTTGAATTCAAAGTTTCTAGTCAAACAAAGTAACTTGACAAATCTGACCCCAAGTAAAGTGATATGAGTTTTGGACAAGAACTTGTCAAGCATGACATCGTGATTCTTAAGGAAAATGTCAGCTCTCTCTCTCTCTCTCTCTGTTGCTAATAATAAAGAAAGTATATTCATTCTCAGTGTGCAACAGCTGTTAAGCCTCAGCAAAAGTTGCCATTTATGTTATGGTGTTAACGTTTGTGGTAAAATAACGCACTTCATTAGTAATTTGGTAAATCTGATTCCAGTTCAGCTCAGGTGTTACTTTTGATTATGGACGTTGTCAAAAATAATAAATAGTGGTAGCTCTGTTAATAGGCAGGTGCATTCTGGCCATTTCCATTCTAGAATTGTAAATAAAAAACGTGCTCTCAGTCTTTGGGAATGGAAGGTATGAGTCAATTTTTGGAGTTAAGGTAGTTGCACTGGCAATTTTTTTTTTATTCGGCCGAGTTCTGGCCATATCATTCGTGAAGTATGGGAAAATCGTCCTGTTGTCTGATATAATCTTGCAGCCGCTGAAGGATCTCGTTGTTAGTGGTCAATTGCAATTGCAAGTCTGCAGTCATTGATGAATCCTGGCTGGCTTCGTTTTCTGGTGCCCGTGGAGTTGGAGGCAAACACATACTCGATGGCGGTGTGTCCTCTTGAGCAGGTGCGCTATTTAACCTTAAAGGGCTTTCATTTGAAGAAGAACTACAACCGGAAGCTATGGAGGAGCTTCTGTTTGTGTGTGGGATTATAACTCGATTTGAAGGAGTACTAGTTCTGTTTGCCTCCTGGAGGTGTTGTAGAATTGATTTCATTGCTGGCCGAGGAAGTCCTTTCACTTCTCATTCTTCGCTTGCTGGGTTCATTCGGCCGACTTCTGGCCATATCAATCGTGAAGTATGGGAATAAATCCTCAGTCGCAGCCGAGCAAAACTGTTCTGCAGCAAAACGTGGACGGAAAATGATGCTCAAAATTTGAATCCGTAATTTTATCCTTCGTAAAACACCTGCTGATTGCTAGTTGTGGCATTCATTGGCTGACATTTAGGCTGACGCAAGAGGCTCACAAGGAGCATGTGAAGGGAATTTGGGCATGGGACCAAAGGTCAGTCGTCCATTCAGTAATACGTGGTTGTCATGCATCAAAACGAGCTAAAGATGCTGGGTAAACCCAAATTTTACAGCCATTGTGGAGAATTTGTTTCCGAGATAACATTCAGACACCACAGAGATCTTCAGTTGGGTAGCCAAGCCCTACAGTTCTCAGATGAGGAAGAAAAAGAAAGCTTTGTAGACAATGAATAAGACGTGCTCTAGGAAATGGATTATCAGGGCTCATCACTGCCAGGTAAGCTGGAATCAGCTTGGCACATAAGCTTACTCCACTGTAACTTTACAATTCTCATTCTATTTATGAGTGATGTAAGAAGTGGTGTATGGAAGTGTTGAATGTATAATATTAGTGTGTAGGGTTCTGTAGTAAATACAGGGAGATTTGACATTTTCAAGAAAGCCAGAGACAAATTTTCTACCCTCAGGAACTAGCCAATGTCAATGTCAAATTCCGGCCATCCCCTAGGGTAACTGTTTCTCTGACTGTTTAATAATTGCAGCATTGAGTAATGTCAAAATTCCAACAAGGTGACAGTTCTCTTTGTGAATTTCCTAGGGGTAGCCCCTCCCCCCTTACTCTGGGGCTTAAAGGGGCTAGGTCAGCGATTTCTTGCCAGTGATGTCACGAAAGTGACGTCAGTGGCTAATGTCTTTAAAGCCTAAAAGACCACACTGTCTGATATACGGTATGTGTTTTTTTCTTTGGATTGTAAAAGTTTACAATTTACAAAATAGCTTTTATTTTTTCCAAAAATGCGACCCAAACCTAGAAATTGCACATTAAATTTTAGCCTTTTTACCGGAAACAGAAGTTGGTGAGTAATCTTTGTTGCTAAACGGAAGGTGAGAAAAGAAGGTTTTTGATCAGTGGTTTTTCCGTTTGCTTAAAGTGCCAAAATCAAGATGGCAGATGACAGATGGCAGTATTTCTGTACGTACAGAGGTTGGCATTCTTCTCTTCCCTACGAAGTTGTGGTCATGGGACAGCTCCAGAAGGTTTGCTTTGTCTCCTATGTTCAAGTAAAAAGAAGGAGAATCGGCAAAGGAAATGCGAAGTTGAATTTACCGAAGATTGTTTGGAATTATGTGGGAATGTGCCATTACTATTTCCTTTATTTCAACAAGAATTTGTGTCACAATCATGGCATTTCCATCGGCTGTAGCTCACAGTATACGTGTGCTCTCAGATTACTGACATGTTGAATGCTTCCATTCATTTATTCAATGCCCCCAAATATGAGATAAACCGGCAAATTCCTGACTTTTCCAAGCATTGAGCTTTTATGTAATGTCAAATATTTGAAGCAGGTTACATTTTCCTTGTTATATTGTTGTCATACATCTGTATATGCAAGCTTGTTGTTTATATATTGCCTTTCTCGATCGTCCTTGTTTTGTAGTTTGGAAGTAAAATTGGCATCGGTGGCTTCAGTGGTAAACAACCCCCTTATGTTTACCCCACGGATTTGAAAAATGTTGTCAGGGCCATAATTCCTGTTATGTTCCTATCTTCTACCAGTAGAGAGGTTTGAACCTGAATATATACACAGACTAACCTGTGCGGTTTGGTTAGAAATGAAAAAAAAATATGAGGTTCCAACTATGACTCCTGTTGTCATCCCTTTTGTGAAACAGTGACAGGTTTACTTTTCTATTGCTTGTAATCGCTGGCAAGTTGACAGTCAAAATATGAAAGCTATTTTACCTTTTTAGGTTTATAATTTAACCCTTCATGACCTGATGACCTGGTACAAAATAGAATCTCGATCGTACTGACCATACCCGGTCAGGGAAGATGTGCATAAAATAATTTACCATGTTTAGGGACAGAGACCAAAAACCATATCCTGTCCAGCGGCACACCCCAGTATAGACCACATTAGGCAGTAACCCTCCTTTCCGGGGGGGGGGGGTGCCATGCTTAGCCTTAACTCGCTCAATTATAGCACAATATTCATTGACGATAGCAGGATGTGATTATTGAACTTCCCCTCCTGTAATCTTCTTTGGCAGCAGTTTGAGCGAGCGAGACGCGGAAGCCACACGGGCCCCTGTGAGAACTCGCCCACATGATACCCTTTCTCGCTTTGCTATTTGGTTTTTGCGTCATGAGGTTGGAAGCCTAGAGTTCAAAGTATATTTATCTTTGATTTTTGGTTATTTAGGCATTTTTTTAGTGGAAGAGTATAAGCTTTCAACCCCATGATGCAAAAACCAAAAAAGGGCTAGCTAAAATGGCAAAGTGAGAAAAGGTATCATGTGGGCGAGTTCTCGCATGGGCCTGCGTGGCTTCCACGTCTCGCTCGCTGGAACTGCTACCAAGGAAGATTGCATTGAAGTTCAATTTTCGGCATCTGAAATCACAGCGTGCTATCGTCATGCTAAACACGGCACCACCCCTCCCCATCCCCCTGCCTGGTAGGGAGGGTTACTCCCTTATGTGAGCTATACTGGGGTTTGCCTAAGCATGGTATATAATTTTATGTGCATCTTCCCCAACCGGGTATGGTCAGTACGATCAACATTCCATTTTGTTTTTCTGTTCTAAACGGGGCCAGGGTGTTAAACCCGCAGCGTCACCCCTACACCCAAACATTGGTCAAAAGACCACTTTCTGTCCCCCCCCCCTGGGAGCCGGAGGGCACAGGAGTACTTAGTCCATGCAATTGAAGATGCTGCGAGATGTGTCTTGTGCATTCTTTCAGGGAAACAACTTCAACGTGGCCTGGGTAACAACTGCTTAATCCACAGGCAGTAACCCTCTCCAGAAGAGCAGAAAAACTACACGACACCATATATCAGTACTTACACACTGTGAATGTAACTTACTGTAATATTTATTTTATTTCATGAGCTGTAATTAAATAAGTAGTAAAATTACAACAGCACGTACGTTGCAAAATTACTGCGCTTAAGAGAGAGTCGTGACCGTAAAAACTCCTTTGTGGAGCTTGTGCTAACATGTAATCCAACATAGTACTAGCTATCTGTTGCAAGTGTTTTTTTTCTTTTTAACTTTCCACCAAGTTTTCATCTCAAATCACATGACAGAAATCGAATACCTGACTCTTTCTGTTAGTGTGGTGTGACACGTGCGGGTCAGTGCAGAGGTCACCTGTCTTTCCGCGTATTCCTCTAGGCGATGAGTTTAAAATATTTTCGCTCAATCAGGAAACTGAGAATTCGTTTGTTTACTGTTTGGAATGTTTTTCTGTTGTATTGTTGCTTTTCGGTTGGCAAGGTAGGTGGCATAGTACGTCGTTTCTCTGTGTTTTCAATGTTATCTTGGTTAAATTGAATGAGTGGATTCCTGTCTTGTTGAAATGCCTTTAATAAAGAGCTAACTGCCACTAGAGTATCTGTAGAATGCTCTTTTGGTATTTTGAAGAGCCGATGGAGGATTTTAGGAAAGCGTTTGGACAGCAGAATTGTCTTTGCAGTGAAGACTGCAGCATCGTTTGAAGTACTCCATAACTTTTGCATAATGAACGGTGATGAGTGGAACAACTGGGATAGAAATGATGGTAATGATGACGAGGATGACGATGTGAATACAACGCAAGACGGAGATAACATAAGGGAGATTAAACAGTGGCAGTATAACGCATAAGTTTTGTCGGCAACTGCTTCTGTTGTAGCCTTCCTGACAGTGAAATTTTTAAAGAACATTCCAGAATGATCAGTTCTAAAGGACAATTTTAATATAACATATGAATTAAAACATAATAGTTTAAAAGCAAGAAAATCGAACAATACACAGGGATTGATTTAGTTTGTCCTCTTTCAAACTTTCACTTCCCTTAATTTTATGTAATCTTTGATTGTAGAAATCAGATTTTGTAACACACCCTGTAACGCTAGCTTGTAGTGATATCATGAAAAAAAAGTTGTCATAAAAAAGTGCATACTAGTAAATTTCAAATTACTTGTCCTTAAACAATTGGAGAAAATTTCCCATGAACTGATTCATGAACTGCATCTGCTGCATTTGCATTTCTTGCATCTTTTCCAGGCAAGAAACAACACGCTCTCCTTGGCCTTTGATGTCATTAATGGCACGCTTGTAGTAGACTTCGTACTCTCCGTCGTCGATGTCATCCAATTTTCTCTTTTGCTTGCCCTGGCCCTTTTTTCTTTCCAGGCGAGACTTGGGTGCAGGAACGGGTTCTTTTGGACTGCCTTCTTGTCCCTTGCTTGAATCGGAGCATACATCGTCTTCTACACTTCCACTCTTTGAAGAATCGCCTTTGAAGGATTTTCTTAAGTTTCCCCCTGCCTGATTTTTGTTCCATTCCTTTTTTCCTTGTAGTTATCGTCCAAGTACTTTATTTTGCGAAGACACTTCTCGGCAGTCTTGTGCGTTGCAAACTTAAAGTTTACTAGTTCAGCAATGTCCCGCCAAGCAACTCGAGAATCCTTGCTGTTAATTTTATTCTACCTTTCTGCCCATAAGTAGACCAAATAGCACTGCTATTCATTGGACCACTTATCATATCTTTTACCCAAGCCTTGGCCCTCGGGCTGACTGTCCTCTCCGAATGCAGTCGGCGATGGAGTTTCGCTGGAGGTGCTTGAGTGAGGGCCAAATGAATACACGGAGCTGAATGTTGGCTGGTTCACTGGGAGTTGGCTACTTAACTGATTAACTGCTGACCCGTGGACTTCTGGTTGTCCCATGGCAGTTCTTGAATTTAAATTTTGGCCAAACGGAATGTTGAAAGCACTGGAACTGGGATATGGCCACGAAGGATCCATGTCGAGAGAATGGCGCCAAATCATGTTAAAATTGATTTCACAGCGCTTTTTGATTCCTATTTACATCACGATTGACATCTTAAAAGCTTTTTTGATGTTTTGTGACATTTTGGCGAGGTCTAGAGCTCGGCAATTTTAAGTAACAAAATAATCCATGACACACTCCCCCCTTGACCAGTTAAGTCACTGGTCAACTAGTCTCCGAATATAGCCCGCATTGATAGCAGCTGCCCGTCTGGGCCTCCTGGCTTCATCCTGTAATTTCTCATCATAGGTCACGATCTCCAGAGAAAACAGCTTTTGCACTGGTCTCTTGACAGTCATAGATCTTCCACTCTTGGTAATAACCTTAATTACTGCAGCTCTCACGCAATTGTCTGCTCCAAGAATCAACTGTTCCACTCTTCCAAGTCTCCACTGCCTTCGGGGAGGTTGTCTTCAAACACAGTAACTACATCTCCCACTGATATGGACATCCTGCTTTCAGGTCTGGAGTGCTGACGATGAAGGTTCCTTTATTCTGTCACATACTCTCGACTCCATCGTTTCCAGAAGTGCTTGAGTAGCAACCCCAAGTAGCTCCTTCTTCTTGGAAGATCTTCAGATGATACTGCTTGGTTAGTGGCATCCTGACTGCTTGCTCCTACGTCAGGTAAGGACAGGATTCTTCTTCCATACACCAAGTGGCTTGGCATCAAAGGCTCTTCAGGGTCATCCGAGGACACATATGTCAAAGGCCTGGAGTTCAGTGTTCCTTCCACTTCAACCAGAACAGTATGCAGCTCGTCATAGTTAAGCCTTGCATTTCGTAAGGTCTTTTGCAAGCGCCTCTTCACATTCTGGATCATTCTTTCGAAAAAGCCACCCCACCAGGGTGCTCTGTCCACATTAAATCGCCACGCAATCCTTCTACCAGCAAGGAACCTCTTAACACTGGGATACGAAAACACCTTGCGCAAAACCTTTGCTGCAGACTTGAATGTTTTCGCATTGTCAGAAACAATGATTTGTGGTGTGCCCCTTCTAGCTGTGAGTCTTTGCAGACAACGGATAAACGTGTCAGCTGACATATCTGTAGCATATCTGTAGCTGACATACATATCTGTGGTTGAGCAGCACGTAAACAGGAGGACATACACTCTGCAACTCTGAATGATTCGATTCCTTAATGTACAGCAGTCCTGCATAATCCACTCCAACATAAGTAAATGCAGGCTTCTGACTCAATCTAAATTCTGGAAGATCACCTTGAGGGGGTACTCTGTAGCTACGCCCTTCACATCTGTGACACACTGTGCAGCTAGCGAGTATCTTCACAAATTGCTTCCCTCTTATGATCCAATAACATGTTCTCAGCTGGGCTAGGGTAGTTTCAACTTTGTTGTGGTGCACTTTCTTATGGGCTTGCTTCACCAGCAAGGTTGAAATATGGTGGTCTTTGGTAGTAATGCTGGAAATTTAGTCTCAAGGGGTAAATCAGCATTGGCGATTTGTCCCTTACACCTCAACACTCCACTGTCATCTTCATAAACACCAAACTCGCGTTCCAGTTGACTGTAATTCGCTTGTGACTTCATAGTCTTCTGGACAAAACAAGCTGCATTGAAGTTGCTGACTTTTCCTGTTTTATCATTTTCACTGATTAAGATGTGTAGGACATTGGTGAAAGCCAGAAACGGAGAAATCAGTGACAAATTGAAGATACTCGAGCTCATTCCAAGGTATGTCATTTCCCATCAATACTAAAATCAAACCTCTGGTAAAGTGTCCAATTCCCATCAACAAAAAACATTCTTCATGTGATCGAATTATTGACCAATTGGTACAAAGCTCCAAAGAAACTATCTCACAGTGAATGGATAATTCTTCATTAAGCGAAGGGTCCAATCCCCGAAGAAACCAACAAGAAAGATTCATAGTGGTTGAAAAATTCTTCATTGAACCAAAGGGTCCAATCCGTTAAGTTTGCAAATTTACCTTACTTCACAAAGTGAGTCCAGATTCGCTCAAAACGATCTTGCGATGGCTATCTTCAAATCCACTTCTGCTGTTCGCTGAAATCAGAAGTTCATCATGCATAATCTCCTTAGGAAACATGCCTTAAGTGGGTGACAATACACAAATTGGATTATGTCATCGTACTCTCCAAACTTTCCCATTTTCTCAAGCTTTCTTGTGGTGCTGAGAAGTCATGCTTCTGACAGCTTCTTGTTCGTAGGAAGAGGAATGTGGAACGTGGTTGAGGTTAAAATAGCGTTGTTCGAAACAATGTTCATAGAAAGTGGAACGTGGTTGAGGTTAAAATAGTGTAGTTCAAAGCATGGTTAGAGGACCGGTTAGTTAACCTTGGGTTGTCCGCAACTAACTCGTGGTTAGCATCCCATAACACAGTCTGTTTTCACTTGGTTGTTGTCAGCACTAAAATGGCGTCCAGTGTCAAAAAGTCCTACCAGCCCAGAAAGTATAATTTTAGTGCGTCTGAAGTTTCAGTTTTGACAGAGAAGGTAGAGGAGGATTTACAAATTCTACAAAGTAAATTGACGAATTGTGTCACAAACCAAAAGAAGAAGAATGTTTGCACGAAAATAACCGCCGCGGTCAATGCAGTGGGAGTAGAAAAACGAATGGTGGCAGAGGTCCGCGAGAAATGGAAAAATCTTCATTCGTCTGCCAAAAAAGAATTTACCAATTATCGAAAAGAAAGTAAGAGAACTGGAGGAGGCCCTGCCCCAAGACAAATATCAGCAGCAACCTCTGCCATATTTTGTCGGCCTGGTGGGATTTGAAACAAATGGTCCAAATGGTAAGCCAACTTTTGTTTATAATAACGTCCCTAAACTATAGCTTAAAGAAGCTGGTCTCCCTTAAGCTCAACATCACGAGTTTCATGCAATGGATCTTAGAAAAAGTGGATAAAAATGTAGCACAGTAAGCTAATTACTTGTTTCAGTGTTGTTTTGTAACGGCTATTGCGAGGTTACCGTTATTGATCTCACGACGGTCCGCGACTTCTGAAATAACGTGTGACATTTATGTGGCTTGGTGCTCAAGAAATTTTGAAATTAGCTTTTATGATACAGACAAGTAATTTCATTTAAAACGAAACCAATAAAACATGAGAGCACCTGTTTATTAGTTTACAGGAGCTCAGCTCGCATGTTGACACTTGCAAAAGCTTAACGTCTTGATTTACGAGAATTATTGCATCTGTTATACTTAGGAATTAAATATGTCGCTTACTAAATCAATTTATAACAACAAAATAGGGAGGAAGCGTGTAATTTATGTAAGCTTATGTTTACGTAAAGAAGAAAACAAACGATTCATGCTTTCCGAGGGTGAAAGACAAGCTAAATTTACAAAGTGGGACGATTACATGTTTTTTTTTTTCAAGAGAAACAATTTAAAAAGTCCTGTATTATTAGAATTAAACACGAATAGCCGGTTGTTTTCTTTTATTGTGAAAGGTTGTTTGGGAAAGTACAAAATGGTCCATTTCCGCAGCGGTTCCACATATTGTTATCAGGGACATCTTAGCTTTTATTTTGCATTGATTTGTACATGTATTTCACTGTCCATCTCTTTTCTATGAAACTTACAGAAAATCCCTTCTATTACTACAAAATTTGCAGGCTACACAAACAAATTGTCTGAGCACCATTTTTTTTGCTGAGGTTATATGCAAAGCCACAACTAGGAATTGGACTCTAAATCCCTCATTCAAATAATTTGTATTATTTTCATAGATCAGTCAGCAGGCCTGTTTGAGCAGGAGAATACTCCAGTTCCAGCGAAGTGAGTATACACATAGAAGCAGCTGAATATGGACCTGACAAGTCAGCCACTGTAGTCTCCACGGAAATTGTTCAACCCATCATTGTAGAGAAGGAAAAACCCTGCACTGTGGTGCAAGATGCAGTGTGCGAGGGAAAATTTAAGTCTAAAAGGAGGAAAATAACCCATGACCTTGTGCTTGAGAAGCAGTTTAACACTCCCCTTCACGCAAGATAATTTGAGGCTACAAAAGAGGAAGTTGGAGCTAGAGATGTCACTAAAGGCAGAGAGGGTGAAAAGAGACTCTGTAATTGGACAGAACATACATCCGTTAACAACAATTAATGTCAGTCCCATTTTGACAAGCCAAAATTTTGAGTAAATGAACAATTTTATACCATTCTTTGTCTTTCCTAATTATTCTGTAACATTCATATTATTTTCGGTTTTTACCAGCAAGATTATTGTTAAAACCACCACAGGAAGATGTTAAAATGCTTTTTTTTTCATTTAGTGTATTGTTTTGCAAGTTTTGTCTTTATGGGTATTTATACATCAAAATAACAATATTGTTGTGCTTAAAATTAGTTGATCAAATCGTGTCATATTCTTAACCTATCGGGGCCTGGAGTATCACTGAGGTGTTTTTGTCTATACTACACTAAAATTGAGAAAGGCGCGTGTAATTACCATAAAGAAATTGAAATAAAGGCATTTCTATATTAGTTTGAGACCAATGCAGGATTAGGGTTTAAAAAGAACACCATTACGTAGGGAGAGAGCCATTTCATCTAGTTTGAACTGCATTTTTAATGACCTCCTTGCTGTTAGGCATTCAGCCAGCCCTGGGTTTTTTGGGTTCACCGTTTACTCCGGTATCTGATAGAACGTTATAAAGTAGTTAGGTTGGAACAGCGTTTGCTCAGCTGGGGGGAAGAACGTCATGCTAGCCCACATATAAGGCACTAATGTGAAGGTAAGTGAGTACAAGTGAAGGGAAGTGAGTACAAATGAAGGAAAGTGAGTACAAGTGAAGGAAAGTGTGTGTTAGTGGAGGTAGGTGAGTTAATCAGTTGGTGTATATATTCATATAGGATTGTAATGTTATTAGTACCTTGTATGTGGGCTAGCATGACGTTCTTGTCCTATATGTGGGCTAGCATGACGTTCTGGCCCGGCTGGGTAAGAGGCAGCAATTTCGGAGCTGTTTAATTCTCTCTAATAAACCTATCTATCTCATCTGGCCGATGGGTGACAAGTCAACAAGGAGACTAGGGAGACCTTCCCCCTGTCATGGAATGAATTATTATTCCATTTTAGTGAAGACAATGATAAATTGTGGTTGATTTGTTAAATCCACATAATTAAATAAATTAGAGTTAACAAAAAAAAAACTAGACTAAAGATTTTTATGTATCCATAAGAAACAAGGATGCTTCAGTTACTTTATTTTTCTTTGTTTAACTTGGAGTTAGTGTTTCAGCCTTCTGCTAAAAACTACACTAGCAAGAAATATACTTTGTTACATTCTTAAACATGTCTCTACTGTCCATTCTAAGGCTCTGAAATATGAAACACATGAAAAACTGTTGACTAGACATACTGAAAGATTGAAAGCCAGAAGTGACTTTTATGTCAACTTAAATCATTGCTACACAATAACTTCATGAAAGTGAAATGTACTTCACCTAATTTTGCGTCACTTGCAAATTTCCACAAGACTGCATTTACAGAATGAATTGATCAAGTGACAATAAAGTACATTCACATGATAAATGGAACTTTCCTAACTCAAAGTGGTCTAAAGTGAGGGTCCCCATATGTTTTTTTCAATCCCGGCAGCCCAACCAATACTTTTCCTCAATCCCATAATCCTGACAATTTTTATTGGCTTAAAAAGTGCCTTGCAGGCACTCCAAATTCCCTCATCTTCAGAGAAGGAGGGGCTGATAATGGGATTAAAAAAATGGTATGTTCAAAATAGGCATGTGACAGGGTTGAGGAAAATGTGGCCAATTTTGGTTAAGTCCAAACAATAGGATGTTCCCACGTATATGCTATGGAATCATATTAAGTCATATTAGGGCAACAAGTCACCCACGTGAAAGGCCCCACAGAAAAGCTAACAAGATGTGGATTCAATTTGAACAGTGTCCCCAAAACTACACTGGGGTGACCATGACCGCAATGCCTGGCACTCAAGCAAAGGAACAAAGCAAAATGTTCAAACTCTAAATTCTTAAATTGCTCTGAGTTAGGAGTGTTTTGTTTAACAGGTCAAGGAAACAACATTTTTGGGTAATGAGGTAAGGTACAAATGGTCAGCCAAAAAATGGGTGGCAAATGTGATTTCTGATGGCCAGACCTTGTCGGGGCCCATCATAAACTTACACTTCAGCAATTTCATCTACCAAATCTCCATCTTTCATAGGCTCATTAAGAAGCACAGCAATATTGTGCAACAGCACAGGCACCAATAATTAAACAAACTTTCTCTGGTGCCATTCTGATCTCTGAATGCAATACATGGAAACGCCTTTTCCATCTACCAAAAGTTTGCTCAATTACCACCTTGTTTTAGTGTGTGCTGAGTTGTATGCATCCTGTTCGGGGCTTTCTGGATTGCTGTACAGGGTCATAAAGAATGGGGAGCAGGCATAGCCACTGTCCACAAAAATTACACCATCAAAGGAGTTGTGGTTCTCTTCCAAGTACTGGCAAATATTTGATGAGCAAAAGATATGGCTGTCATGGCAGCTTCCAGGCCATCGTGCCACAATATTTGTCAACATCCCTTTTAAATTAACATAAAGCAAATTTTCACCATACAGGAAAGCAGCAAAGTTTCTACCATTATAGGAAATTTAGTCGTACCCGCAAATAAACCTGCAAAAATTCGGTTTTCTCAACTGAGTTGATTAAGTCAATTTTCAATGTTTAAAGTTTGATAATATGCTGTAATAATCTTTTACAAGTTTACCATTAAAAAACAGTTCTAAATAGTGTTTGAAAACTTAAACTGCAGACTTGTCTGCACCGTTTGTCAACATGACTCTCCTTTAAGCATGCAGCTTCGACAAAAAGTCAAGCTCATCATTTTGACAAAGAAAAGAAAAAAGCAGTCACATTATTCATTTAAAAATATGTATTTTAAGCTATAGTCTTTGTACATATTTCCCCATGTTTCCTCTTCATGGTAAATAATCCCACCAAATAAAATTAAAAACACCTCAGACGTTTGATTGCCGTGTATGCAAATATTGTACTCACAGTATAGTTTGCTTACCTCATCTCCAAATTGCTGATTATTTACTTGATTCAATTCTGCAACTTTGGGTAAGATTTCTGCACAGCCCATGCATACATTTTATCAGCGCTTTTATTCTGCATGCAGCAATCTCATACTATTTCACTCAAGTAGTTTTTATGAATTGAGTCGAAACATGTATGCATAATAAATGCATGGGGCTGTGTGGAAATCTTACCCATTTTGATCCAAATTATCTGTTTGTAATCACTATTCCCAAACAATTTAACGTCCAAACAATCTTTAAAACGTCATTTCACCCCAGAGTATCCCAGAATTCGTCCAACACGTACTTTTTTCTATTTTGCTCTTCATGTAATAGTCCTCAGATATGATAATAGCTTTTGCTCTTGTTCACAGATGTTAGTTAATATTTTACTGACCTTCCTGGTCACACATTCCTTGAACGTTTAACAGTTCTCTAAACTGTCTCGGTCTTCTCTGTTGTCGTATATTATTAACCCTTTCACTCCTGGGGGCCCTTTGGGCCTGAACGCCTGTTATTCCTGGAGCTAATTTGGGCAGTCACACAAAATATTGACCAAAATCCAAAACATATATGCTCAGTAGAATTTGGGGGTTTTATAGACAGAAGTGGATAGTGAAAATTGAAGTTGAAATATTGTTCTTTTACAAGGAACGAAGAATATACACATATGACAAACGTTGTTTAAGTACAATCGTTCGAAACTTCAAGTTCATTAAAAAATTTGAATTTACCGCCATTACCGCGGGCTGAGTTTCGAGGTCTTGCCGGGTCAATAAAACAAAATACAAGTTTATTACTTCAAAATGTACATTGTGATGAAGATATAAATGATACTTTACGTTTCTGTTGCCTATTTACATTCTGTGCTCATTCTGTAAATCATAAACAAGAAAAAATATTAAATATATTTCGAGTTCAAGCGTCTGCTGCACTATGATACTCGGCGAAGCATCGCACTTTGCATAACGCAACATCACACTGTTGGCATTTATTCCTTGTCTCGATGGGATAACCTTTCGGTGTTTTTCTGCCAGCCGCTCTGCACAAGACACACTCCTTCTTTCTGTTTTCAATTCGACCCGCTTGGTGGTCTCTTCTTGGCTGCTGGGCCGGTGCTTGGTTCGCTGGTCGCTTTCGATATGAGTAGCCGTTTATCAGGCGCTTCCCCAATTCTAACCGAAATGCGGCTTGTGATCGCGTGCGCTGGTGGTTTTTTCGCCGATGTTCGCATTCTAAAATATAAGCGTTGCAAGCAGCAACGTTAAAAACGAACCAAAAGATGTAACGGTACCACTTTCGCGACTGCCTTCCCACAGTGTAAAAGGAACGAAACTGATCGGCCCGATCAACACCACCCATGTTTGCGGTGTAGAGATCCGAGACACGCGGTTTTCGGATTTCGATGTTTCTCCCGTTTTTTGTACGTTGTACGACCCGAGAAGGCTCTTCGGGGGAAACGTTTGTGGACAAAAATGCCACATCCCGCTTGTCGTGCCATTTCGTGAACAGGAGGTTGCTTCTTTGTCGCACAATTGTTTCGCCTGGTCGGCGAAGTTTGTTCTTTGCACATGGCGGAAGGTCTTTGCGTGTGCAACGCACTGTCGAACAAGCGTATGTTTGTTGATCAAGTAAATGATCTAACAGAATAGGGCTTGAAAAGAAATTGTCAAAGAAAAGATGATGATTTTTATTTAAAAAGGGATGCGCCATGTTCATCACCACGTCATATCCCAGCCCGTGAATCCTTCGATTTTTGCCTTCGCTTCCTAAATAAACAGAAAAATTTAGAACATAACCGTTCGAAGAATCAGCCGCCATCCACACTTTTATTCCATATTTCGTCAGTTTTGCCGGTAAATATTGTCGAAATGATAGTCTACCTTTAAACGCTATCATTCCCTCGTCGATAGAAATGCTTTTTGTGGGCGAATAACAGCGCTGAACATTTCTCAAAACAGCGGTCAAGGCAGGGCGACATTTGTAAAGCCTGTCAAAATTTGCTTCTCCACGTGCGGGTTCCTGGCTCGAATCATTTAGGTGAAGAAACTGGCTAATTTCTTCGAATCTGTTCTTCGGCATGACTCGCTTTACTCCCTCGTTGCCCACAAAAATATCGGAAGACCAGTAATCGGCGATTTTTGGTAAAATATTCATCCCCATGATGACACAGACTCCAAAGTACGCTTTCATTTCGTCTTTGTTTACGTCGCGCCATCGAGCGAGACGCTGCTCGTTGCCGGCTAATTTTTGACGAGCATAGCGATTTGTTTCCACCACGATTTTATCGAAAAGATCCTCGTCAAACATGAATGTAAAAAAATTATCGGCCTTAGGGTCGACTCCAAGATCAATAGCGATTCCGGATTCGGCCGAAAAGTCGGCAACATCGATCTCACTGAGTTCCGCTGTCCAGGTTTCTTCTTCTTCTTCTTCTTCTTCATCGCTTCCAGCGGCGGCTTCAGCGGCTCCTTCGTTGGCAGTTTCCTCGTTTATATCCTCATCGCTTTCCTCAGCATTATCTTCGATACCTTCAAAATCTATATCCGAACTATCTCCCTCAATATCCCCAGTATCTTCGTCATCGGAATCTCCAAATATCGCTCTGTATTCATCGATATTGATATCTCGCCTCGCCATTTTCCCACTAAGGTTATTATCAATTTGGAGTAGATGAAGCAAATGCCTGCCACAAAGGAAGTTCCTTTGCTTTATCATCTCCAAGTTGATAATAAACCTAGTGGTTTTACTCGCTTTCCGACGGCAATACACAAAAGTTTCTTTCACAGGAACTTATCGTGACAGCCGCCATACTTACGCGCGTTGCTCATGATGCAAGACAAAATTCGCATCGCTCTCTCCCAGCCTAGGGAAACTTTTCTTATGCGCAGTACCTGCAATGTGATTGGTCAATATCTTAAAAACAATAGAGAAATGTCTGTTTAGCTCATAACTTCTTTTAGGGGAGGGGAGAGAGGACCAAAACAAAGGAGTTTTTATCGGCCGGTTTTGGCCGGTTCAGGAATAGCAGCGTGTTTCCGGTTGGCCGGTTTTGGCCGGTTCAGGAGCGAAAGGGTTAAACAACAAGTCAGTCATGTTTTTTTGACGTGCTTTTATTATCATTTAAGCTGAGGTTAGTTTGCTTGGAAGGTATAAAGTTAGTCTGGTTTAAGGACTACCGCAGTAATAGAACTCAAGTAGGGGGGTACCAGTCTTTTTTCTCAGATCCCTGTGCTCTGCCCTCTGGTGTGCCCCAGGGCTCAATTTTGCGTCCACTTTTGTTTGTATTATTTATTAACGATCTTCCCGATGCAGTTTTGCAGTGCAGGTATCCTGCTATACGTTGACGATGCAGTCATTTTCTTCACTCATAGAGATGCCATGGTGATTGAGAAGGTCCTGAATGAGGAACTTATCATTGTGAACAACTGGACACATAAGAACTTTTTGTTTTTAAATAAGCATAAGACCGAAGTTGTGATATTTGGAATGGATGCTAGGATATCTCAAGTCTCCTGCTTTAAGGTTTACATAGGAATTATGAATTAACTAAGGTCAGTGAATTTAAGTACTTAGGCGTTGTTCTTGACGAAAATGTATCTTGGAAGGCACATGTTAAGTATCTTATTACTAAAGGAGGTAAAAGAGTGGGAATGCTGGGACGGCTGCAGAAGAACTTGACAGTAGGTGCAGCCAACACTCTGTATAAGTTGCTTATAGTTCCGATTTTTTATTATTGTGATAGTGTTTGGTCCTGCTGTAACAAGTGCGACACAGACGGTCTAGAACGCCTCCAACGTCAAGCAGCCAAAATTGTAGCTATGTCTAGTTCAAGTGACACTGCTATGCAGATTTTGAAATGGGTGCCACTAGAGACCCGCAGAGACAAACATGTATGTACCGGTAAATTAGTTAAGAAATGCCTAACTAATAACGTCCCTCGGTTCCTTCGTAATTATTTCACCTTTAACCGGGATGTCGTTCCCAGGATTATACGACAGAGTAATTGTCTTCGTATCCCGCAAATTAGGACTGAAGCCGCCAAGACAGCTTTCTTTTACAATGGAGCCTTAATTTATAAGAAATCTTTAAACTAGATCCTTCTTATGTCGACAGTGTAATTGTCATTTCCTTATTTGTATATTTTTATCCTTATTAATTTTAAGAGGTTATAGAATTTAGTGCTTTTTATATCTTATATCTTTTTATCAATTAGGTTGTTTTTCTTGTAATAATTTTAGGATGTTATACCCCTTTTGTATTGTAAATAATTTATTTTTCAGGGCTCCTACTGATAACAGAGTCTGCCTTGACTCTGACTGGATTTTCCTGAATAAATAAAGGTGTTTACTTTTTACTTTATTTATCCTACCTAGCTAGCAGGGTTAAATTTAACCCCCTGTTTAACCTGAGGTTAGCGCCAACCATTGTTTGAACAGCAGAACTAACCTGCAGTTAAAATTTAACCGCAGGTTAAGTTCATTAAACCTGAGGTTAGGATTTAACCCACTTTCGAACAACCGGGCCCTGCATTGTGATGCCGCATGCGCCACTTTCGTGCAGTTGTAGCATCGTGTTTCTCTGAAGTATTGCTCTTCGTGCGGCTATATCTAGTACTCTAGTGCAGTTGTGCCTAAAATGTTCCTCTGAGTTGCAATAAATGAGAGTCGATTTATGGCTTGGTCTTGACCCTTCCAAATTTCTGAAAAGCATTGTCTCTTTCCCTCTTCTCCATGACTCGTTATGATTCTTGACGTTGAACTTTTTTTTCTGCGATCTTCAACGTTTCTTAATGGGTTTCACTCGTAATGCTGTAGGTTTTCGTAGGTTTTCAACAAGCCCCTCCAAACCCCATTCTTGCCAGTCATCGTCTTTCTGGACGGTCCGAGCTTGTCCATTACCATGTAAACCATGCTTTGGGCTGTAGTCAACTTCTTCATTGACATGAGGGTGTGTACTATCCTCAACAATTTGTTGTGGAACTCGCGTATGGCATGAAGCTTGTGAATACTTGAAATCGTGGGGAGTTCCTCCAGCTCTTTTATCAATGCTTTGTGAACTTTGATGTCCTTTCCGTGTGTGGCTTCTTCATAACCCAATGGGGTGTGTGGCAGTCCAAGGATGTCTTCCCCTGGTTTTTCTTTTACCAGCTCTACTAGCAAATAGTTGAACTTACTAATCGCTGCAATGGACGAGCCATCAATCTCCACTATAAATTGGTTCCAGAACCGCAACCAGTCCTTGTACTCGCCAGTGAATGGAGTAATGGTGTATTTCTGCAACTTGACTGATTGGGGAGATGTAGTCACCGGTTTCTCCTTGTTTATGCTCTCCACTTGATTTTCCCTTAGAGGTTTCTCGAATTCGCGTTTCTTTAAATACCATTCTTCATCTTGCTGTTGTTGTTCCCTCGCTGCCGCTTCAATTTCCTCTTCTTGTTGAAGTTGGTGTTTGCTCTGATCTTCGTTCACCTGGTGTTGAATCCATAATTCTTTCTCAAGTTTTTCTTCTGCCTCCTTCGCTGTCATCTCCATACGTTTCTTGAGCTGAAGGGGTAATTCTCGGAAAGGTCGTATGTGCGCCTTTTGTTCCTCTGTCCACTTTCTGATATAATCAGTCTCCTTGTCAGATTCCATTAAAGCTTCTCTTGTTCCATCTTTCGATTTCTCCAATCGCCTGGTTAACTCCTCTAGCTGCTCATAAGCAGTTGATTCATCTACTTGGTCATCACTGGTTGCCATTTCCTGGATATCGTCGAGTTTAAGATTTGGAACCGCTATTCATTTCTTAAATTTCTCCTCTGTTTGTGCCATGTTGACAGTTTTTTTGCCACGTAGCCTGGAAAGTTATTTGCGGCTCGCTGTAAATAGTATCGTAAAAGTAACCGATCCAAGATTGTCCTGGCAGGGCCCCGTCGAAATTCCCAGAGACACTGAAGACTCACAGTTAAAAAGCAAACGAAAATAAAACTGTATTACTCGCGATTCCCATTACATAAGATTACAAAATTCAATTCTCTCGTATTACATGTGTACCGGAAGTACATTGATCACATAATTAGAGATTTGACATCATTCTCAAGGTTCTCGAATGTTCTGCATAATAATAAGGTCCCGTCCTACACAAAAGATGAACTAGTAGTCCCTAACAACCATACAGTACTCTCGAAATCAAACAAATTATTCCAAACATCGAAATCTAAGGTAAATAAAATCATTGTTTGATCAAGACGAAATAAACACAAATCAAAGTTCATGCATACAGTTCAAATCCACGGTGTGACAGCTGAGGAAATGTCATGCAATGTTCTGCAGAGGTGCTTGGAAATATGAAGCAAAATCTTTGCTGCTCACTGTCGAAATCCCATGCATCTTTGTTTTGTGGCCCTTTCAACATGCTACTTGGCATTTCCAAACGGATTTCTTTGACCAGTCAAAGATATAGTGGTATTGCTGCACACACGGCAAAATGCTCCTTTTCATGTCAAGAGGGACAGATGTAGAAATGCTTGATGAATCTCGCGGAAACATGCTGCAATAGGGGCTGGGTATTCCTGTGCATACTCCAGAATTGCAACCTGCATTTGATGCTCCCGGCTGTCCAAATGCACCTTTAAATTTTGTACACGACTGTGCTTTGTGTCGCCGACCAAAACATCTTTTTTACATACTTTACAGGT
This sequence comes from Siderastrea radians, assembly GCA_964017195.1. Lineage (NCBI taxonomy): Eukaryota > Metazoa > Cnidaria > Anthozoa > Scleractinia > Rhizangiidae > Siderastrea > Siderastrea radians. Next base: position 28,448,092 of record OZ024888.1, on the reverse strand, counting down.
GACCTTAAGTTTTCCTTCCTCTGTTATTGACAATCGGTATCTCAAGACCGGGTTGACAAGTCTCCTTCCTCTTCCTCCTTCCTCTTCCATTTGTGAATTGGTACTTGCTATGGTTCATAAATTGTCAGAGACTGAAGCTGTGGAATCAGGAATGGGTATTGCAGGATCGGAAGCTGAATGGGATGAATTGCAGTCCTCCTCTGACAAATCAGCTGGTACCACAGAATCGGAAATTGCATGTGTTGAATCGCAGCCTTGGTCCAACAAACCAGAAAATGCACCAGTCGAAATGATGACTGCAGGTGAAAAATCAGGAACTAGTCTTAGAGGATCAGAGGTTACTTGTGCTGAATCACAGAAAAGCTGTGATGTAATTATTGGAAACTGGCACAAACCTTTTCTTCGTTGATGGTGAGAGAACTTCACTGTTTCTTGTGTTTGACGGGTGGGTGACCACAGTACTCACAAACAATGCTGCTGTCAGACTCTCAATCTCCTCACACTCGCACTCAGTGCATTTCCCTCTCGTAACTCCCCGCTTGTCAACCCCCATATATCCAGGATATGCTAAAACAATAAAAACGTATTAATTAGAATAATATAAAAAAGAATAATTCTTAACAAGAAATTGTTTCACGTGTGAAAATCCGGAGTTTAATAAACAAGAGTGAACAGCGCTTTTTTTATCTATTTCTGCGTAATTATTTTTGTAGAAAGTTTTTTTCAAGAGTCGTAGGGAATATATTATTTATGTCAGGCAAGGAGAGCTGGTAATCTGAGATATCATGCCAAAAAAAATTATAATAAGTTCCTCTCTTTCACCATTTATAACTGAAGTTGTTGTAAACTTACTTCATCTACAAGTTCATTTCTATTGGGCCGATAGAAACATCAAATTGTTAATTATTTTCTGTTCAAATATAATCTACGTGACTCCTGCTAAAATTATGAATACGATAAAAGCCATGCTTATATTGACCCAGATGTTGCCATTTCTTCCCCCGGTATTCTCAACTAGCGCGTGTTATTCCTGGGGTAGTTGTTTTGTCTGTAAGCTGGCGGTGACGAGTTTTGATCAAGTGTCTCGTGAAAGGGTATCAAGACTGTCTCTTTAAAGTAGAAACAGGCGAAATATTTACTGCTGTCCAGAAGATCGGCAATCATGGGCGCGGATTCAAGGTTGTTGACTCCAAGCAAGGTCAACTTGGACATCTTCAAAGAGAGGTCGTTTCAGTGCTTTGGACCTTAACATCTGACGTTTCGTGGTATGTTTTAAATGATCTTAGGTGGTAACAGGCTAGTGTGATATTCTTAATCGTAAAAGCGGACTAAACTAGGGGTTAATTGCATTTTGATTTGTCTTACCTGAATAGCACTGTCACCGGAAAGCCATTTGATGATGCCAAAGGTCGCTGGTGTGTTGGAGGAGGAATAAATGTCCCGGTAAATGTCATGTTTACAGCTAAGAAGTCCCAAGGAAAAGAGATCAAATGCTTGCTACAGCAAAACAAGATTCAAGTTCTGTTAATGTCGATTGTTACTAACGCGGGTAGAAAACCACGACACGGATGTTTTCGATGGACTTTACCGTGGACTATTGTGCAACTGGTTAATGTTTAAGTTGTGATTTGAAGAATGCCGATTGTTAAATATTACAACAGCAACACTAAATACGGTATCAATTTTATTTATACCTGGAATCTTCTCATGTTTTTCATTACAAAAAATTCCTATATCGACTTGCCAGAATTTTCTTAGCCCTAAATCCCGAAAATGTGCGACCCATTCTAGTAACTGTATTGAAAATGCGACCCCATTATAGTCATTCCAGTCGTGAAAATGCGACCCCATCCAGCAGCAGACAGACCAGAACACTGCAAACCATCATATTTTCTCAGTTTGACTACTGATTGCCAAGTGCAGCTGAAACTAAGGTCTTTTTATTTGTTTTGTGATTATTGTTTTTTGTTTTTCACCCGCAGTGATTGCCCCTGATCTCGGGGCCAATCACGCAGTAAGACGCATTTTGTTGCAGACTACCTTTTTCAAAGCAAAATGCATGTAACCTGATTTTGGGTTTCTTGAGGATTCCTCGCATAGATTACGAGCAGCCTCTTTTTTATTTTCCACTCAGGGATGGTTGAGTGAGCGAGCGCTTTATGACAGATACTTGTTTTAGAAATAGCTTTCCCTAACACCATAACAATATTGCCAGGCATTTTACAAGGGCCTGCAACTCTTGCATAGCCAAAAAGTGCTTTGTTAGTGATAGAGTCTCTGTGAAAACAGCAAAGCGTAACTTAATTTGAGCTTACTCTTACAAGGTGTGGTGGTTTTGTGCTGAAGGAAACACGTTCGTAATAACACCCTTTGGCCATTTGATCAGATACAATAAATTAAATCAAAGCTAAGCCATATAGTCTTATCTACCGTAAAACTTTAAATAGTCAAGAAATTCAAGAAGTGTTTCCGTTAAAATTCCACAAGCACTAATTTTTCCACTTTGAGAAAAAGTTCGCCATACGGAAACAAGTAAACTCTCTAATCAAAGGAACTAATGTTGTTTACCTTCCTGAGAACAAGCCTGCTTTCTAAGTTGTTGTACCCAGAGAAGTATCTTCTTGCGATGACTTGGCAAAGTAATGTTCATTGCGTCAAGATCTGATTCATCGGTTTCTCCAATGATGTCCAATTCATCGTATCCATTGTTCACGAAAATATTTTCAAACATGTCTAGCTTATGTTGTGTTAACCAAGAATAAACTTCGTCCATTTTGAGGGTAATGTAATAATAATAATAATAATGATAATGACGGTTTATTCACAGCATATCCATTTAATTTAATATCCATTTATATCCATCCATTCTAATTTAATATCCATTTAACGTTCTGAAAAGTATTGAGCTAAAGCTTAACCCAAAGACCTGTGGAGAAATATGAGAAGTGACTGACATGACAGAAAATGAAAAATGATTGACATGGCCAACACCAAGTGAGGATTTCTGTCCTAGCCCTTGGGTTTAAACCGTCTGGAGTGTATGAGTTCATGTTTGTCGAGAACCTGTTAACGTATTGTTCAGTTTTGCGTACGTTCATTTACAATGTTAATTTGGAGCGTGCCAAGTCTAACTCAACATTTTCCATTTCCCAGCCTATGCTTAGGGCCTCCTCGATGGCTTTGGCACCCCTGTGAGCCATAAGTTCCACAAGGTCAGTTTTCCCCTCTCCTTTTTGTTCACATGTTAGTGCTACCAGCTGCAAATGCGTTTTGACGTTCTTCTCAACTCCAATTTGCGATACGTCAAATATTGTCAGTGTCTTCTTTCGCTTGCCTTTTTGGACACCTCTGTCACCATCTGCGAGCCGACTTGCCAGAACTGCCCAACTTGCATTTGCCGTTAACGGTGCCCCAATATTTCCCAAATCTGGGTGATTCCTTGAGTGTAGGGGAAAACTACCTTTGTTGTGTACCTCCAGGTGGTGTAGTAATTTTCATGTCGATCACTAAAGTTCACTTTCACTCTGTGCACCTGGTCGATATAGTTTCACACACAGCCAGCGTCTTTGAGTGCTGAGTTTCACGGCCATGTGATAGTGTACACCTACATGCACATGACCGTCCTGATTACAAACCCAGTGGACAACTGTGCAATTGGACTCGGCAACTGCCTTCTCAAATGCGTTTAATATGTGACCCTCCACGGGATTTTAGGGGTAAGGTGAACGCACGCACACGGCACGCTCCCACACTAAAACAACAGAACTCACTTTTAACATGTTAGTTGCGTGCCTTAGTAATTTCTCAGCGGAACTCCTTTGCAGCTGAAGGCCGCGGGAGTGGAGCCCCATACTCATACTAAGAGGTGTGCTGGTAATTTTATATGGTCATGGCAAGCGGAATGGCTCATGGGCGCGTGCGCCGTTCATACGTACGTACATATGTATGTACGTCGCATTTCATGACTTTCTTATATGAAGCAATTTTTGCGCAGCTTCTAGCCAATGGTGTGCGAGAAATCGCGTAAGTCTTTTGACGCATGTTGCACAAGCGACTCGCATAGCGATAAAATAACTTGTGAAAACAATGGATAATTTTACAGTAAAATGGTATCCAATGGCCATAACATGATGAAAAACAGGATTCTACATTCAACGATGTAAGGTTAGAGTAAAAACCAAGCTTATAAGTTGAACAGAAAAGTACTAATTTGCGAACAAATAATTCTGACCTAAAGCATGACCTTTGTATTTTAAAACAAATGAAGCGAATCCGTTTTACCAAACAGAATTAAAAAGAACATAGCTTTCCAATTGACAGTTGTAAAACAGAATCAAAGTTATTCACAATAAACAGATTGAATTTATGACAAAATGTGTGCAATACTGTGCAATAATCTGTAAACAAAACCAAAAGAGAATTTCTGGTAGTGTCGAAGCGAACACGTACAGCGCGTTATCAGGGTCAAAATTAATGTACAAACTTTTTCCAGTTTGAATTTCGAAACAAATCTCTTTGCGTACAATTACTTTCTAATTGCAGCTCTTTTTCCAGTTTGAATTTGGAAACAAGTCTTTTCGCTTACAATTTCTAATTGCAGCTCTTGTTGCATGCTTAATTTTGAATGAAGTTTATCTTGGCATTACCTGCTAAAAAGTACTTCTTTTTGCGCATTTGTTGAGGTGAATAGAGTATCCCTATATTAAAAACTACTTGTGAAATGTTTGTCTGTGTGATATTTGCGATAGTCGCCTTGCACGCAAATTCATTTTGTAAATATCTAAACTCTTAGTGTACATTCTCTTGATAAAGCTCTGTTTTCATTACATCACTGGCGCCGTACGTCTTGCTCCAGCGCAATCGAAATCGCGCTGACTTTGCCGATTTCCGGTTTATCAACATGCAATTACATGTGACAAATCTTATGCGAAAAGTCTTCCTCGACAAATTTTCTGCAAAAAATCAACCAGGCATTCCAATGGACCAGACCACGTGGTTTGAGGAAGTCACGTGATTCAAACTCTCCCATGATGTGCTCCAATCCTAAATTGTCACACAATTTTGTCACACCATTTGGACATTTCTTCGTGTTGTGCTCTCTTCGTTGTTTCGCTAATGGATCCAAACGTGTTGTGCGAGTGCACTCAATGTCTGGTGGAGACGACAGATTTTATCAAATAACTTGTTAAATTAATACGTCCTGTTGATGCGCTGATTGTGTCGCTCCGCACAGGGACGTGGAAAGAGTCTGGAAACTAGGTCACACACATCAAAAAATTATGGCAGATGGCTTCAGTTATCACGCTGTGAAATGTTGAGTTGATCCAGCTGAGAAATGATCTTGACACCTGAGCAATCTCATTTTTTGGAAAATCTTCGTCTTCACCTGATAGACCTTTCGAGAAGATTAGAACAAGATGTCAATGAAGATGTTACTGACAATGTGCTGTTTCGGCTGCAACAATCTTCGAATCACTTATCAAGGCTAGCATCCAGTGTAGAGTTAGAGGTGTTTAATGAAGTGCAAACCTCTCTTGGTGAAGTGACGACTATTTTGGCAGACGCTGAGCGTAACTGGCAACCGATTTACCCTAATGTAAATTCTGGAGGATTGGTCGGTCATCCAAAGTTTGGACTAAGTAGAGATCAGCTGCAGTACCTCGTGGACTACGAACTGAAAATTTCAGACATTGCTGAAGCTCTTGGAGTCAGTAGAAGCACTATCAAAAGGCGTTTAAGAGAATATGGAATTTTGGTAAGTGAAAGACAGACGGATATTCCAGATGCTGAACTTGATTGCGTTGTAAGAAATATTCAGACAGACTTTCCAAACGCTGGATATAGAAGAGTGCAATCACAGCTAACATTACGCGGAATAAAAGTTTCTCAAATGAGAGTTCGTGAATCAATGCAGAGGACGGATCCTGAAGGGGTGGCAATGAGCTGGTTGTCTCTTACACCAAGAGCAGTGTACAGTGTAAGTGGCCCTCTGGCTTTATGGCACATAGATGGTAATCACAAGTTGATCAGGTAGGTAACAATGATCTCGTACTAAATTAAAAAGAAGTAATGTTAATATTTAATATTTATAACCAAAAAATGGGCATTATGCACAAGTCAGTGTAAACCTCTGCACCCCCCCCCCCCCCATTGTTTGGGGTTGTGGAGTAATTCCGAGAAAAAATGGGTAATTGGGGTACACAGGGGCGTAGCGTCCATAAACACACATACACGCGGGCGTACAGCTGAAATCGGCTGTTTTGATATGTTTTTTGTATTATAGTGATGTGACTTTAAGTAAAATTTTCATCATCCCTTTATGAATGGAAGGAAACACTAAGAATAGTGGAGGTCACTAAACGTGTCATATCTCTCCCTCAGTGTCAGCCCCATCAGTCCTCAGTTATTCTTTAACTGTGGAGGAGAGGTTACCATGCCGTTACTAGGTACGGCTTCAGAAACAATCAGCATGTGAAGCCAAAGACTTTGGTTGAGACTCTTGACCACACAAACCCCCAGTTTTATCCCAGAGTATATGTTGCACTTGTAACACTGTTAACATAGATAGTTGCCAAAGAGCTAGTTCTTGACGTTGACCAATCTGGATTTTTATCAAAATACCATTTGGAACATTAATTTCCAAGTGAAATTTTGACCCTTCCTGTGAAAAAAAAGACAAAAATGTGGCTTGAATGGGTTTCAAACCCATGATTCTGTGATACTTTAAGCAACTTAGCTAACTGGGAGCTGACTGGCAGCTGGTCGCAACATGAGTTTGTAATATACCTAATGGTGGCGTATTGTACCCTGTTGCTCTGTTCTTTCACCATACATGTTGCCAAGTGTGTAAACTGCAGAGCTGCTTAACAATTCTTGCTATGCAGCTGACATTTTCAGAGTTGTCATATCTAGGAATATTTCTGTAAGCTCTGTGTCACCAGAACCAGGCATAACTAACAAGAATTCTGTATTAGTCGGGCATCCATTCCTATGGATCATTGCTAGCGTCTGCTTAATACAGGTGTCTGCTTAAGGTGGCTCGAAACAGTTTTGTTGGGCGCGCGCAGACTGGGTTCCAATTTACCCATGAGACTCAAACAAAGGACAAACAAAAATGGCGTCGCGCTCTCGTCTGGATTTAATATTTTGCGCCGGTCTTTTAAAAGCTGCGTGTAGGCAAGGCTCACTTACTTGGTTCTGTCAGGAAGAACTGAAAACGACTGGAACTTAGGTGACAATTGACTTGAATCATGTCCTCTTCAATGTTATCAACGCGATCGTCAGCGCAGTAAGCTTATATTCAGAGGCTGTACAACTGAGCTGTGCTAGAGAGGACGGTGACTTCAAAACTCTATCATCGCCAGTGAAATTGTATAAAGGCCCTAGAATAGTAGCCTTTTTTCCAAGTTTCTTTCACTGGCTGTTTTGACCACGGAAGCCTTTTTTACGTCCAGGTCGCAGGAAAAAAGCCTGGCACCATTTCCGTGCCAGGGCAAATTTTTCGCGAACTCCGATTCGCGTTTCTCAGAAAACATTCCCATTTAGAAAAAAGACATGAAAAACACACACACACACGTTTATGGTGAAGTAGACAGTTATCCTATACTTTAATTTAAGTTATCCCTGGTAGAAATCCTATACAGGATCCTACAGGATTATCTAGGATCTTGTTCGTTCACACAGAATCTTAGCCAGGATCCTAAATGGCACCATGTTTCAATGGATCTACTCAGGATCCTGTCAAGTGTTCCAGGATCCTGCTTAAGATTGTCTAGAATCCTACAGGATCCTACAAGATCTTATGTAGGATCTTATCAGGGATCCCATACTTTAGTAAAGAACACCTATGGAATATCCACTTAATACTGGTTTTGAGTAACAATTAAGGTTACTCCAGACCTTCGCGGGTGTCCTCCCGTGCCCTCCGGGAAAAAATTCGTATGCGCGCCATTGTTAAGGAAAGCACTGCAAACTATATATCGTTGGAAAGCTTAATAAATGTAGATTTCAGAAAAAAATATGAATTGCCAGTTTTTTTAATTCCACAAAACAAAATTGCAAAAATGACCATGCGTCATTCTGGCAAACAAATGAATTAATAGGGTACCAAAACTCGGCAGATTTCTGTGAAATTTGGCCTAAACGTTCCTTAGATGTTGTGAAACAAAGGTGTGTCGGGGATTTTTGAAATTATTTCTCCCGTGGCGATCTTCAATGCAATGTCCATGGCGCATTCTTTGCTTCTCGAACTTGACAGATTAATTAAAAAATAACCAGTCAGGATATCGAAAAATGCTGACACACTTTTGATGATTGATCCTTTGGGATTAACACTGTGCAGGTATTTTAGCAATGCGCTTGGATTTGATACACTATTACTTCAATTGATTGACACATGGTCATTTTCGCAGTTGATTGCAATTTTCTTTTGCGGAATTGAAGAAACCGGCAATTTATATTTTTCCCCAAATCTACATTTATTAAGATATCCAACGATTTTCCACGCAAGAACTCGTTGGAAATTCACAGCGTCCCCAAAATTTGTACACTTCCACGGAAGATGTGGCCATCAAGTTGGGTGAGGTGTTGAATGTTCCGATCCAGAGTAAAGATATCGACATCTCACATAAACTATACAGTGGAAAGAACAAACCGAAGAATATAATCGTAAAGTTTATCAGCCTCAAGAAGAAAACTGCACTTTATAAGAAGCGAATTGAACTTAAAAATGTGAAGATTACACAGTTGTTTCCACATTCCACAACAGCCGTGGCTTTGGCCTCAGAACGTTTATACATCAACGAAAACCTAACGTCCTTCCGAAAAGATTAATGAAAGAAGCCAACCAAATGAAAAAAGATGGACTTTCTGTCAGTGTATGGTCCATGGACGGTAAGATTTACGTTAAGACCTCGCCTGATGGCGCACCCAAACGAATCCATTCCCAGGAAGACCTCGACAACATATGACTGTAAGCTAGCCCGACTGCGCTTTAGCACATCTTTATTTCTAAATCCTACTGATAAATTATTGTTTTCGTTTTGAATTCGAATTAGGATGGATAAGACACAAAGTCCTTTACGCCCGTAGATAGCATGCAGTTAAACGCTTGTATATGTTTGTGTTTTGTGTATGTGTTTGCTTTGATTGTATTCGTCAGTGTAATTTTGTTGTTTCCTTCCTTTTTATTTCATGGCGACAGTCTAACTATAAGTTATAATTTTTGGGAACCTGGTTTTTTTTAACATTTATTTAATATCACACGTTACAGAAAGTGAAAAAAAACAGCACTAGCAAAAAAAAAGACAAAATACATCAAGTTACAAAATTTAACCGATAAAGCCTAACTAACTAACAAAAACTTTTAACTAGTCTAAATTTTTTATAAATTTCTCTACACGGTATTTAAAATTAAGTTTTTTATCGAATTCATTTACCTGAGGCTCTATTTGATTAAGTTTCTGATTGTAAAGGTAGTACTTTGCCAATAGCATGCAGAATTTAATTTCTTTTGTAGAGGGTGTCGTTGCAGTTGAACAGAGTTTAGGGATTTACCAAAGAGTAGTTCTTCATCACTTTGCGTAAAAGAGGTGCCGTTTTCTTCATTGAAGTGTTGTAAAACTTTATGAAAGAATTGTTTAGAAAGGTGGCAGTCGGTGAAAGTATGACTTATCGAATCTGGCTGGCCGCAGTAGGTACAGTCCAAGTTATTCGATACTCCAAAGAGGTGAAGTTCTTTTTTGGAGACAAGTATCCTATGAGCGAGTTTGAAGTAAAATTCTTTAAGTTTGTTCTCTTTGCACATAAATTTGATTTGCTTAAAGTAGTTTTTCCAATGAATATCATTTGATGATAGATCTCGTTCCCATTTACTAAGTGCAGTTACTTTAGGAGTACTTTTCTTCATAAAAAGCCAGTAATAATCTTTGTTTTTTGTTTTCGTAAGATCGATCGATATTGAAGGTGACAATTGAAAGTTCACCCTATCAAGAAAGAGTATCTTGTTTAATTGAGCATGTTTTGCTCTTTCTAGTAGATGTTTCGGAATTGCAGATATGATTTGATAATAGTTTAAGAAGTTACACTTAATTTTGTATGTTTGTTTGAATTCTTGAAAGGATAAAAACTTTCCATTCTCACTGAGAATATCTTGAATAGAGACAATTCCTTCTTCAAACCAGCTTTTTAGAAAAATCGGCCTATTCCCAACGAGAATTTCTTTGTTATTAAACAGTATCATTTCTTGTCCATTGTCACTTTCATACAGGGATTTAAGTTCTAGAAAGTACCACAATACCTGTTTGTAAAAAGAAGGTATATCAGTCTGGTTGAGAAATTTTTTATCGTAATTACAACGTAATAGAGAATTTAAACCACCGTATTCTCTAAAAAAATGATAGGGAATTGCTTTCCAGTTCTCCTTCCTTGACAGCACGTTGGGCGTTAAAAATCTAGAAATCCAAGCAAGTTTTAATGATTTAGCTATTACCTCCACATTTGGCACACGTAATCCTCCGTCAACATAGTCTTGATACATGACTTGCCTTTTAACTTTGTCCGGTTTTTTACACCAGATAAAGTCAAATAGAGAGGTTGTAACTGAAGAGACAGTTTCCGAGGGGATGACTAACATTGAAGTGGAGTACTTTAAATGAGGAATGCCAAGACTTTTTGTTATCAAACACCTTCCAAAGAGACTGAGATTCCTTGATCTCCAAATATCAAGGTTAGTATTAAGCTTTTGAACCTTAAGCGTAAAGTTTCTTTTCTCATTCCCATTTTCATCGTAAGAAACAAAGATCCCAAGAGTTCTGACAGGATCTTTTGTCCATTTTAGATTGAAGGGCCGATCTTCCCTATCACGCCATGGGCCTAACCATATCGCTTTGGTTTTAGAAGTGTTTAGTTTCAGTCCTGAATATGTCCCGAAATCGTTAACTATTGCAATCAAGTTTTGGATAGATAATAGATTATCACAAAAGGCTGATGTGTCATCAGCGAATTGACTTATTTTTGACTCTGTTCCAAAAATTGTGATACCTCTGACAGTTTTGCCTTGTCGGATCTTTGTGGCAAGAACTTCTGCAACTAAGATGAAGAGATACGGTGATAAGGGACAACCCTGCCTCAGCCCTCTCGACAATTTAAAATAGTTTGTACAAAAACCATTGTTCAAGACACTGCTCTCAGAATTCGTATAGAACGTAGAGATCCATTTTTATGCCTTTACCAAAGTTGAACGGATTGAGGGTATTTTGAACAAATGGCCATTCTAAGGTATCGAATGCTTTTTGAAAGTCTAGAAGTAGCAGTATCCCAGGGATCTTTTGTAGCTCAGTTTGCTGGATAATATGATTTATTAGCCTTATGTTTTGTCCTATGTATCTTCCTTTCATGAAACCAGTCTGGTCTGGATGGATAAGAGATGGTAAAACGTGTTCTATAATCCTCTCAGCGATAACTTTTGACGCTATCTTATAGTCTACGTTTAATAGCGTTATTGGATGCCAATTTGACAAAAACAGCAAATTTGCATCTTCTTTGGGTAGAAGCGTGATAACTCCTCTTCGATGAGACACAGACATTTCGCCGATATCAAAAGCTGTATTAAGACTATTTACCAAATCCTGACCTAAGAGACTGAAAAATTGCTTGTAGAACTCAGCTGTGTAACCATCGTCCCCTGGTGATTTCCTATTTTGAAAGGTGTTTAAGATTTTCTCACACTCTTCTAACATTATTTTGCCATCAAGATTTGACTTCTCCTCATCAGATAATTTCGCAAATTGTAGATCACGACCAAAGTCAATAAAAGCATTACTACTGAGGTCAATATTTGAGCTGTACAAATTCTCATAAAAGGTTTGGATATCAGTCATTATATCCTGATCATTGACAATAATTTTCCCGTCAGACCTTTTGAGTTCTGATATAACTTTTTTATTGCAATTTCTTCTCCATGTTGAAAAAGTATTTGGTTGGCTTTTCACCTAGTTCAACTCATCTCACTTTGGAGCGAAAAATTGCGCCTTCGCCCTTGATTTCATAGAGGCGACTTAATTCATTTTTTAACCTGTCAAATTCTTTCAGTTTATGTTCGATATTTTGATTATCACTACTGTTGCTGATACTTTTGTCGATTTCGTCTAAGCGCTTTTGAAGGTCGGATTCTTGTTTGCGAAATTCTTTTGCTTTGCGAGCGGCAAAAGAAATAGTGATGCTTCTAATTTCCATTTTAATCAGTTCCCATCTTAGTCTTTTGTCAACTATGTTGGCATATTTCTCACTGATGATTGGATAGCTGTCTGTAATTAGAGTCAAGTAATTGTTCTCTTTTAAAAGGGAGTTGTTAAATTTCCATAATCCTGGGCCCTTGTCACCTGGGATAGCTTTAAACTGAGTTTAATTGCTTTGTGATCTGATGTGATTGCAGTCTTTGTTTCAACATTGTGGGCGTATTGAGTGAGGTGTTTTGCTATAAGAAAATAGTCGATTCGCGATTTGACTTTCAAAAATTTGGACTCATATGAAAAGCTTTTTGTATGGGGTTTCTGCCCTCGAAAAATGTCAATTAAATCCAGTTCTTCCATCATTGAGATAATACCATTCCGATAAGCCGTTGGTTTCCAACTAATGCCACCTTTCTTGTCAATGCTATCTAATGTAGCATTCCAGTCTCTGTAACGTTGTCCCAAAGAAACAGCTCCAATAATAAGGACACAGAAGATAAACACAACCCTATTTATTGGAATCTCTATCGAGTGTGCAAATGAATACGCGAGCCACATACGGGACCTTACTAATAAACCCGTGCCCAGGGCCTAGCTCGAATCATGTATAAATTAACATTGTTACATCTCCCCTTAACAACAACAAAAAAAAAGAAATAAAAGGAAAATGATAATGACAAAAATAGAACAAATGAAGATAAAGTAAGCAGAACAAACTGCGGTAACATAACATGAAATGAAATAGCAGGGTTCACGAAATCTGAATCAAGCAAAGTTATAATGTCAACTGGCATAGTCACTGAGATACGCTGGTCTGCGAAGGACTCTCCCACTGGAACTGCATTTCACTGGACTAGGGGCTCGCCCCACATTGTCTTGGGAAGTTGGTGCTGGTGGTGGCTCGACGACTGCTTGAGGCACATTGGGTTCTGGTGGAAACTGTCCAGCTTGAAGTGGTTCAGGTTCAGGATTATCTGTGTCTGCATCAGGAAGGGGTGGTCTCGGAGTCTCGGCTGATAGGCGGAGATGTCGGCGATTCCTCCGATATACCCTTCCGTCTTCTGTAGTTACTTGGTATGAGCGCACACCTGCTGGCCCCTCTACTGTTGCTTGGGTCCACCTTTGACCCTTCTTAGTGCCCGTAGGTTGGATGCGAACTACATCTCCTTTTTCCAGTGGTTGGAGTGTTTTGGAGCCATTGTTGTAGTAGAAAGACTGTCTGTCTTTTCTAGCTTGCAGGGGCTGGGCTGTTTTACCTTGGTCGGCATCAGCCTGGTTTAGGAGACTGCCAGCTGTGGGTAGGAGGGTCTTCGTTCGACGACCGAAGAGTCTCTGTGCTGGGGACGTGCCCAATCCCTCAGTAGGGGTGTTGCGGAAGTCAAGCAATCCCAAGTAGGGATCAGTCCCAGCTTCTAGAGCCTTCAACATGATAAGTTCGGCAGTTTTCACGGAGTTCTCTGCCTTACCATTAGACTGTGGGTAGGCAGGTGAGCTAGTGATATGATCGAATTCATACAGCTCTGAAAACTTCATAAATTCCTGAGAGCTAAATTGAGGACCATTGTCACTTCTAAGTGTGTCTGGGATTCCATGTCTCGCCATCTGACACTTCAGCTTGTCGATCACTTCTCTGGAAGTTTGGGAACTTAGCTTGTCAACTTCAAAGAAGTTGGAGTGATAGTCCGTGGTCACGAGATATTCTTTGCCTTGGAACTCAAACAGGTCAGCTGCGATGAACTGCCATGGTCTGGCTGGTACTGGATGTTGGATCATTGGTTCTTTCTGCTGTTTGTGCTGATATGCATTGCAGACAGGACACTTAGATATGTGTTCTTCAATCTCTGTGTACATTCCTGGCCAGTAGAAGGCTTCACGAGCTCGTCTCTGACATGCTTGAATTCCCAGGTGACTTGAGTGCAGTTTTCTCTTGAGCTCATCCCTCATTTCAAGCGGTATGACGACACGGTTTCCTTTAAAGATGACTCCATTCTGCAAGGTGAGTTCTTCTTTGAATGGGAAGTAGTCTTGAAGTTCTGGTGGTAGACGAGGCTTGCTTTCTGGCCATCCTTGCTTGATCACATTGGCGAGGGCCTTGAGAACGAGATCTTCGTGGGTGCATTCTTGAATCCTACGCAGTGTGTCCTCCCTCACTGGCAGATAGTGAAGCATGTTAATTTCTTCTGCTTCTTTCTCTGTGGGAGACCTTGTGTCTGATACTGCGAGTACATCTTCTTGACCTCCAGTGACTTCCATGTGTGGCAAGTAAGCCCGGCTCAGGGCGTCGGCCATGTGAAGCAAAGTTCCTCTTTTGTAGGTGGCTTCAAATTCATATCTTTGTAGCCTCAGCAGCATACGCTGTAGCCTCTTTGGGGCATTGAGCAGACTCTTTTTGAAAATTGATTCAAGCGGCTTGTGGTCTGTCTCAACCAATACTTTTCTACCATAAAGGTAGGTTTCAAACTTCTCCATTCCAAATACAATGGCCAGCAGTTCTTTCTCGATTTGGGCGTACTGGACCTCTGTTGGAGTCAGGGATCGTGATGCAAAAGCAACAGGTTGGCCGTTCTGCATCAAGCACGCACCCAGGCCATGCATGGAAGCATCACACTGTAGGACCGGCTCTGTCCGTGGGTTGAAGTACTTCAGTACCGGCGTACTAGAGATGATCCTCTTTGCTTCGTTTAGGGCCACACCATGAACTTGTTCGTCCCAGAGGAATTCTGTGTCACTCTTGATGAGGTTGCGAAGTGGAGTAGTAATCTCTGACAGCTTGGGCGCGAACTTCTGCAAGTAATTTGTCATTCCCAGGAAGCGTTGGACACCCTGTTTGTCAGACGGTACCGGCATCTCTCTGATTGCTTTAACTTTCTCGGAGTCTGGCTTGAGCCCGTCTGCAGAGAGCATGTGACCCATGTAAGAAACTTCTTTTCTTCGTAGCTGTAACTTCCCACTGTTCAGCTTTATGCCTTTGTCCTTGCACCGTTCTAAGAGTCCAGTGAGGTTCTTGTCATGATCCCTTGTAGCTTCTTCATCTGTTGCTCCACAGCCAAACACAAGAATGTCATCAGCAATGGCTTTGCATCCCTCTAGGCCTGTCAATGCTTGGTCAAGTCTGCGCTGAAATTCTTCAGGAGCAGGTAAGATGCCAAATGGCATTCTTAGCCATCGATACCTTCCCCAGGGAGTACCAAACGTAGTTGCATAACTGCTTTCTTCATCAAGGGTTACATGCCAGAACCCATTTTTTGCATCTAACACTGTGAAGCATCTTGCATTCGAGAGGTTAGGAAGCACATCTTCAATTGTTGGTAGAGGATAATGATTTCGCTTAAGGGCTAGATTGAGTGGCTTGGGATCCACGCACAGTCGGATGTTGCCATTCTTCTTCATGGTGACGACAGTTGCAGATATCCATGCGGTGGGGACATTCACTGGGGTGACAATGTTACGGGCTTCCAAGCAGTCTAGCTCTTCTCTAAGCTTCTCTTTGATAGCGATCGGCACTTTTCTTGTGGGGAGTTGCACTGGTGGTACTGCTGGGTCGATCTCAAGGTGTAGGTCACCCTCTAGTTTGCCATCCCCTTTGAATACATCTGCAAACTCTTTCAATATGTGCTCTTTTGTTAGTGTAGGCAAGTCTCTGGCTTTGTCCTGTAATGACGCCTGTGTCTGAACTGATAGGATGTTTTCGTTAATCGCTGAGATGAGATTCATTTGCTCGCTAGCTCGCAGACCCAGCAGCGGCTTGCAGTTGCCCTTCACCACTACAAACTCTACGCTGTATTTCTTGCCATTTTTTGGATTTACAACTCTGACTCGTTTCTTGCCAAGGGGCTTCTCCTCTGTTTTGTTGTACATGATGAGGGTTACTTCTGCGTTGTCTAGAAGGGGTACACTGTCTTCCCCATATAGCTGTTTGAATGTTTCTTCTGGTAGAATGTTCACCGTGGCCCCACTATCCAACTGAAATTGCACTTGGTGGTCATTAAGTACCATGGTAGCCAATAGTTTATCCTTCCGATACTGATTGTCGACAGCACACACTTGCTCCTTCACATCTACACAAGCGACATACTCGTCAGAGTCTGAGTCCTCCACTGTGTATACTGGCTTGCGGTTGTGCCTAGAAGGTGGAAACTTGACAGGTTTGGCCTTCGCAGGGGTCTTTGTCTGGCATGCAACGGCAAAATGGTTTCGCATGCCACAAGATGAGCAGGTCTTGCCCCATGCTGGGCACTTCAATTTGTTCCAAGCATGTGTTTTGGTGCAAAATTTGCATTGAATTTCTCTCTTAATAGGGGGATCAGGCTTCTTGTCACGGGACGGTTGTAGAGCATGGACTTCCTCTTGATTAATTTCCTTCAGTTGATGGCTTGTAGTTTCGTACGACCTACAAATGTCAATACACTCTTTCAAGGTGAGTTTGGATACCTGAAGAAGCTTCTTGCGGGCTTGATTGTCTTTTACACCAATGACAATCCGATCTCTGATGAGGCTATCCTCCAAAATGCCAAAGTTGCACGTTTTTGCCAAAGTCCGAAGTGCAGTGACGTAAGCGTCCACGGATTCGTTCAGCTCTTGGTCTCTCTTGTTGAATTTATATCGCTCGTAAATCTCATTGGTCTCTCCAATGCAGTAGCGCTGTAGCTTTTGGAGAACGACGTCGATATCATTTTTCTGTTCTTCGCTTTCAAAGTCTAAACCGTCGTAGACGTCTAGAGCATTGGACCCAATACAGGTGAGTAGAGTGGCGGTTCTAAGCGATTTATTTACAGCAGGATGTTCAGGATCTTTAAGCCGTGCAGCTATCTCATAATTATTCCAGGCTCGGTGAAATTTCTTCCAGTTAGTCGCTAGGTTGCCACTGAGCTCTAATTTTGACGGCAATGGAATGTTTATTGGGATTTGTACTAGTCTTGGCTGCTCGAGAGTTCCGGATGCCTCTCCGGATGCGACTTCGGGCTTCGGTGGCATGTTTCATCGAGCAAAGATTCTTTCGCGGAGAAATTTCCTCAGAAAACAAAAGCAACGACCCGCAGTAATTTTTTTTTTCTTTCTGTCGGTAGAAGTCGAATAGAGGCTTTCACAACTTGTAGTCGAGTCCAGGGATGTCAAATATAAATCTTGCAAATCGGCTCAATCGATCGATTCGCCACGTGGTTGAAAACAGATCTTCCAATAACTCAACAATAACTCACGTTCTCGTGGATTTGCGGCCAGTTCGTCGACGACAGTAGATAGAAGCGGTGAGTCTCCACTTCTGGCACCATGTAACGTTGTCCCAAAGAAACAGCTCCAATAATAAGGACACAGAAGATAAACACAACCCTATTTATTGGAATCTCTATCGAGTGTGCAAATGAATACGCGAGCCACATACGGGACCTTACTAATAAACCCGTGCCCAGGGCCTAGCTCGAATCATGTATAAATTAACATTGTTACAGTCTCCACCTACAATTAACTGTGTGATGTTTAAGTTTGAAGTCATGAATTCATTAAGAATCTGCAAGAATTTCCCTTGAAGTTGACGGTTGGTAGGAGCATACACATTACAGATAGATAGATTTACTCCCTTGCAAATTACATCTATTGCAATAATTCGACGGTCAATATCTTTGTAACTGTTTTCTACATTTACGACAACAGAAGGATTCACAAGAATACAAACACCTTTGTTGTGATTTCATCCATGCGAGAAGAAAACGTCACCTCCCCATTCATTTTTCCATGCAAGTTCGTCTTTTGGTTCTGAGAAAGTTTCTTGCAAGAGATAAAAATGGCAATTTTTGTCTTTCAAATAACTAAAGATGGATCTTCTTTTGACACGGTTTCTTATGCCTCTAACGTTCAAAGTTATAATATTACATTTTGGAGTTACCATAATCGTTTAAGGAAAGGAATATAGAATGTATTACAAAATAAATATTGCTCATTTGCAACTCGATGCATCTTTGGCAGCACAAAACAAAACATAACAAAACAATAGAATAAAACGCACAACACATTAATACACTGGTTTCCGATAATTTTTCTTCCTGTTTCATGCAGTCAGAATCAAATCGATCGATGGAATTAAACCAAAACAAACCCCACCGAATCTGCCTAAGACATCACAGAGGAGAAAAATTGTGTACATAACTGTGTACATTAAACAAAGTTCCAAGTAAAACACACAATAACATTAGAACCGTAACGGGGAACAATTAATTTACAACTCAGGGGGCAAGAATCTGAACTACTCAACTCTGTATCACCTACCCAACGAAGACAAAACTTATCTATACTGGTTAGTACCGTATTTACCCGCATATAGGCCGCACCCCAAACTTGTGACCTAATCTTGGGGAAAAATAATTTCTTAACTATACAAGAGGAGGAATCAAGTTTCGAGTGGAGAAACTAATGAGCTTGTCGCTTGAGTGATCTAGTGAGAAATGAATCGCACAAACAGACCGAACTTGATCGCGAGCGTTATTGTTTACAGATCCAACAAGTGTGTCAAAAAATGAGGTGCAAGCGTCGCCGTTTTGTGCGATCAAATAATGACAAATGATACACATGCGTTTAGAATTTGCTGCTCCTTTCCCCACAGGGTACATTATCCACTTTACGTTTTTAATGTTACGGAAATTGTTGCGATAATTCTCAAAATGGCTATTTGACAAAATGCTCTAACGTAGTCGCTCGAAACTCGAGCTTTTCCCTGTTGTTGCATAAAACAGGCATTTCACGGGCTCAGCGTAGTGAGAAGCTTTGTATAAGGGTTGCTAAATTTCCGATTGTTTAAGAATTTACACATTTACAGGTGAAACAGGAAGGCAAAACGTCTGTCAAGAGTGAGAGTTGTATCAAAAGCATCGTTGCGTTACGCATTGTGTATTAAAAGGTTTCAAATTTCGCTTTTGACGTATGCAAATTAACGTGCATAGGGTAAAAATAAATCGCCTCTTATTTATCGCTGAAGACATGACAATGTGCATTAAACTTCGAAACTGTGATATTTTATATCAGTTTCATTTATGACTTTTTCTTTTTATGACGGGTTCTGTGTATTTTTCGTGTAGTTCGGCAAATAAACAAACGCGGTTTCAGGTGAACGGCATTGAAAGGTCTTCGCGGCTTGACGTGCAAACTTCTTTGGACTTCATTCAATAACAACCATATTCGGAAACTAGATACACTCATTGCAGCGGAGAGAAGCAAAATTCTTCGAAGACATGGATTAACTTGACCTCATACAATACATTCAATCAAACTGTTAAGCATTCAGGAACTTTGTTTACTCTGTGTGTTGGGAAATTTTGCATATTAATGAGCTCAAAACTCTTGTACCCGCGTATAAGCTGCACCCCAAATTTCGAACGTTTTTTCCTTGAAAAAAGTGCGGCCTATACGCGGGTAAATACGGTAACTTACATTTCCCCTACGGTAAAAGTGAGGCCAATAATGACAGGATGGTTGAAAGTTAAAGTTCCTTGACGTCGTCAATCGAAAACATTTGTCTTGGTCTTCCAGTGGGGAAGTTTTGACGAATAGCTTCCCGTCGAGCGACCAAGTGCTTAGAATCTTCCCGTCTCTTCTTTTCTCAATAGCAAGTTTCATCATCTCGCTTCGGTACCCCATTAGATTTTCGTTAATGAAAATACGCTGATTGGCCAGGCTTGTTCCCGAGTAGCTGGGGAAGATGGTGGAGAGAGTTACATCTTTTAGACAGATTCTCGACTTGTAACACTTTGCCTTGTCCTTGTGATTAGCAAATTTGGCGAGTATTGGTTTGATTTCTTTTTTTCTGTTTAAGCGATGGGAAATCTCGATTTTTTTCCGGTTCCATCTCCACACCGACTGCCTGAGCCACCTTGCAAACGACTTCATTGGTTGTAATACCCACATCCTCGGGAATGCCATGGAATTCGAGAGAGTTTTTACGGGAGTACTGTTCCAACTCGTCAAGGTTCGCTTGCAGGTCATCAATGTCACTCCTTTGTTGCTTTGAAGCTTTTTTAACACGTTCAAGATCCAGTTCCAAAGAAGCGACATATTTGTTTTGGCTTATCAATTCTTCCTTTAGCTTTTCGACTTTGCCGTTATTCTTCGCGATGTCCTTTCGAAGTTCAGCCACATCACTTGACAGTTTGTTGTTGTCTTTGGCTAACTTTGCAATATTGCTTTGCATCGCAGTAATAGTGCCTTGGATGTTTTTAAGAAGATTGTGGATGTCTTTAAGATTAGGTTCAGCCATGTCTGCCTCTCCTATTTCCTCCTGAATGGATTCTTCGTTAAGCGGAGAAGAAGCCGCCATATTTAAGTTGTCGCCACGTGCTTGTTTAGAGTCAGGCGATATGCCTGATCTGGAGACCGCACTCCATTTCATTCTTGCTTGCCATAAGAAGTTATCACAATAGAAAGAGCGAAAGACACGAATTTGAACAAAAGTAGTCGAACAATTGCTTGAAACCACTTCTTGGGCAGGTGACACAGTGTCTGCTATATATACAGTATATATCATCCTTATTGACTAGACGTCGCCAATTTTTGTTGTAATAAATTTTTGTATGTTTTTTCTTTTCTTTTTTTTATTTAAAACCAATAGTTTAATGGAGCGTAAAACCAGTGTAATTTATGTATCAAATATTGTGCGAAATATTGTGATGTATTAGTGTAATGTACCATGTTATTGAAATGAAGATTATTAGAAAAAAAAGATTTCCAACGATATATATTTTGCCGTGTTTTCCTTTGAAATGGGGCGCATACGAATTTTTTCCCCGAGGACACCCGCGAAGGTCCGGAGTAACCTTAAAATGGCTTAATTTTGGTGTCTATGTCCGTTTAATAGAGGGGTCCGCTGAATACAAGTTCATTGTTTTCCACCTATGGTGAAAGATTTGTACCCATCTCCCAAGTAGCCAAATAAGAGTGTGACCATTGTTTGTTTTTCTTCTCCTCATTCTATTTCTCCTTTCATTTTCCTTCTGTGGTGCGAATGTCAGCCTTATCTGACCTGCAAAATCTGGCTTTGACATTATTTTGGTCAAATGACCGCAATTTTCAGGAGACAAGTTTTTGCAAATCCAGTCAGATACATCAACCAGTTTTTTGAGAAAAACACCATTAAAGTCAGACTGGAAGGGATGAACAGTGAAGGTAGCAACTTTTGCAAACAACACATCGTTTAATAAATTCTTCTCTTTTGTCAAAGGTTGAGGATTGTCATACATGGAGGTGTAGATGGCTATACAAGAATCCCAGTCTATCTGAAAGCCAGCACCAACAATCTATCTGACACTGTGCTTGAGCTGTTCCTTCAAGCTGTAGAAGAGTATGGACTTCCCTCAAGAGTCAGGTCAGATAGAGGTGGTGAAAATGTTGGAGTGTCAATGTTCATGCTCCAACATCCAGACAGGGGGCCAGGCCGAGGAAGCATGATAGCTGGGCGTAGCGTTCACAATCAGCAGATTGAACCCCTGTGGACGGATGTATTTGAGGGAGTTCTGTATATTTGTTACCATCTTTTCTATCACCTTGAAGATTGTGGTATTCTTGATCCAACTAACCATCACCATTTGTTCGCCCTAGGCAGGCTATGTGCACCACAGCATTCGTACAGCTGGAAGTAGATCTCTGATGCAGCTGTACATTCTTGGTCTTTTTAGAATAAGGGGCACTGATTTAGTGACAGCAAGAGAAATGTATGAGCCAAGGACAGAGGTATGTGCATCCAAACTCTCAACCCTCATTGTGTAATCACGTAAAAGTTTGAGCCTTTGCGCATCTGAAGACCCACTAAAAATATCCACCACCTTTTTTTTACCAATTATGTTTTAAACTGACAGTATGACAGCCACAAAATTGTGGATTTGTATAAACTGCAAAAGGAAGTCATGTCACCAAATCTTATCCCTTTATGGTCCTTCAAAGTGAAAGTTTTTGGAACTTGAATTGTTTGCAAGTAAACAGGTATTTTGGTGTAACTAAGGGGTGCAATTACATGTAAGGTTAAGGGTTTAAGCCTTGGGACAGTTCGTCCCTGCTTAATAGCAGACCCATATGTGGGACAGCACAGAAACGATCCACAAAAAGTACTAAACTACGGTAACTTAAATATTTTTTGTAGGGCGAGATTGAGGCGTATGGTATAGACTTTGAGGGGCCAGTTCCAGATGATTGTACTGTTGGCGACAGTTCTGTTGAAGTCCCAGACACAAGAAATCCATTGGAGATGGGTCATTACCAAGAAATGTGTGCCATGATAGATCCACTTAGGCCTAGTGATAGTGATAGTTATCTCCTGACTGATCACTAGACATCATTATTTTCTAGTACTACAGTGGAACCCACATCGTAGCCTAATCATTTTTATCATGCCCTGCAGATCTTGTGTTTCAAATGTTGATATTTTCTAGAGTCAAGTGAACTTTGCTATTAACTTAACAGCAATGGCAATTACCAAGCATCATCCAAACCTTAAGGTAAAAAGTAAAAACTGACCAATCTTCAGTTAAGTTTACAATCAGACACAGTCATGCATTCCACTCAATAATAAAGTAATAAATTCATTGAGAGGAGCTTGATTTCATTTTTCGTTTCAATGTTCCACTCTTACAAAGAACAATCTAAAATTGAACATGAAACTTGGTCAAATAAATGTAATGTTGCACATGCATTGGAAAGGAATCGCTGGCATTAAGTCTATTATTTGGCCTCTTCATTAACCACTTTGTCAAACAACATTGAAAACAGGGCCAGTAACATTGCTAATAGCTGCCTCCATGACTGCTTTAAAAAGCTCATAACTCTCAAATTTGCGAGGTAATTGCAGTGCTAAAAGGCACGTAGAAGAAAAGATGCCACCATCCACAGCATCAAAGGTCACTGTAATTTTGTCGATGAGGCTGCCTGCCATTGGCAACGTTGCAGCTGCAGTTGTAAAGCGGAGAAAGTCTTGCAGTCCTGTTGAGTGAAAATGATACATTCTTTGATTTCATAAGGCAATAAATTATACAGAGAAAGATAAGTTATATTTCACCTTTTTAAATGCACTGGCAGGATTCAAAATGCTTCTTAAGACAATCTTAGCTTCCCTGGTCAATTCTCGAATAATAGTGGTAGTTACACCTGTATTTTCAGTGAATTCTTATTCGCCAGAACTTCAACTCCTGAGTAGAAATGGGGTGTCTGTAATAGCAAGGTGTCCACTAGGTGGGAGTTGACAACTCGACCCCAGCACAACGCAACTATGTTGCACAATTTTTTTTTTTTAATGGGAGGAAATGAAATCTGTGGCAGCATTTTCTTGTAATGCATCAGTCAATTCCAGCGCTACCCACCCCCCCCCCCGGGCATTAGTCAGGCATTAGTGGGATGGGCACTGCTGGAATTGACTGGTGCATAAAATGTGCTCTCCCATACACATAAGGAATGCCAAAATAACGCGCTTGTTGTTATCGAGTGGTTTCTTTAAGGGATGCCCTGGACTCCCAGAACCTGCAAACGAACTTGAACTCCTAAAAAAAAGCAGGGTAACAAGTAATTATTTTATTTAGGAATCTGTTATGCACATATCTGACTTTTATACATGTACGATACTGTAGGTCAATTGGACAAGACAAATGCTTCCTTATAAATGGCATGACTGTTGAAGACCTTTTTCTTGCTTCAGACAAAGTGCATCAGAATTGATTGCACAATATCTGTCTTGTTTTCCACCTGTAAAAGAAAAGAGTCAAATCAGCTTTAGCCATTTTAACAGTTACATTATTTTGACAGTGTTTTGATGGCACAGATTCTAACAGCAAGAAATCGTGCTGCTCATCGCTAGTATTGATGCTAAATGAGAGCAACTACGCAAGTGTGTTTAAGTAAGATCTCGCTGCAGGTTTTTTGCGCCCAAAACTCAGTCGATTACCGCTCGAATTTGTGCAGACAGCAAAATTATTTGTTATTTAAGTTGCTGAGAGTGATTTATCTAACATAAATTGCCTTCTTTCTTTTCCTTACTCAACTTAACTAACAATATCGCAAAATTTGTCCACCATTTTGTTTGTTTTGATCTATCTTTAATCAAGGTTTTCCACCGATTAGTAAGTTAATCGACCTTGCTAGGTGGATTATATTTAATCCCTCGTTTATCACTTGGTTAGTGTTAATCGTGCTTTCAGGAACAGAACCTAACCGAAGGATAAATTTTCATCCTGGATTAGCGAGATTTAACCCTCGATTAGCGCTATTCGAGTTTCGACTTTCTGCCCGTAAAATCTAGCAGAGAACAACATGAATACAATAACTATATTTATTGCTGACCAACTCTACTTGAAAAAATCAAAATCCCACTGTGGGAGAGAAAGAACCCAACAACATGTCATAATTCAGGGATAAACCAAAACCTGATATTTCACAAAATAAATTTACCATTTCTGAGGGTCCACAATTTGTAGGTTTGGCGGGATGCGGGATTTGACTTATTTTAGGGCGATATTCGGGACGCAAATCAAAAATAGGAACGGGTAGCGTATGGCGTTATATCCCCGCCAAAACTCAACTTTCGCTTGTGACGTTGAGTTTACATTTTATTTTCTTGGTTTCACAGTTTGACATTGGAGTTTCTAAAGCGAAATTTAAGTTTCACTATGCGACATTGGAGTTTCATAGTGCAGCTTTTACAGACACACAGTGCGAAATATGTTGTAGTTTTGCAATGCATCATTAAAGTGTCACTATGCACCATTCTTGTTCATGCTTTCAATTCAAATGCTCTCATTCGCATATGATTCGATATGCTTGTTTGATCGTTTTATGCTAGTTTCACATTTTATTCGTCACATGTGAATGAATTACCTTTTCAAAGGGAACCTGCTGTACTCATGCGGGTGCAAACCAATATGGCCTTGAGTGATTGTGAGTATCGCGAGTTTCTTCGTCAAGCTCACACCACAGTCACTCAGGTAACCATGGCCTTAGAGAACATTACAGACCCCTTTGAGATAGATGGAATAGTGTTAAGATTGGACTACCTTGTGCGGACCCTAGTTAACCTTGGCAACCTGCAAACAGATGAGATCATCTGACAGCTGGGGGAAGCTTCGAACGAGCTAACAACTGTAATGAACGAGGCTCCTAACAGTTTGATTGGTGGAGAAGTCGCCGATTCTAATTTCGAAGTGTACACTCAGTGTCATGGAAGACCGTCCTTCAATATAAAGGAAGAGGATATATGTTTTCTCAATGTACAGGAAAATTCAAAGCTATAGTAATTCTTTCTCAAATGTCTTTTTTTATATTACCTTAACTGGTACTTGTGCCTCTTAGGTACATACAGTAACATAAGTAAGGAAGAGCTAGATGCCATAGTCAGAGACGCACAGAGAGGCCATCCAAGAACAGGCATGAGGATGCTTATGGGACATGTACGTAGTAAAGGTCTGCGTGTACAGTGGGAGAGAGTTCGACAATCATTACTCAGGACCGATCCATTGGGAGTTCATCAGAGGTGCAGGGAGTCAATTCGGCGCCTCGTATACCGTGTTCCTGGGCCCCTTGCACTTTGGCACATTGATGGCAATCACAAACTGATATGGTAGGATATATGAGTCCATATACCATTGCCAGTCAACCAATCAATATTCAGGATTCGCAATATATTATAGAAACAAGGGGGTCAAAGCTGAGCTGTTAAGGACTGTGGTCTTTTAAATTTGGTGCATCAAATGGCTCCTATACCCACCAGCCAGGAACAAGGGTTCCACACAGGAACAGGGTTCCCACCTTTGTTTGGCATCAAGCTTTCCCCGCTAAAAGTACTATAAAAGTGTTTCTGATGGCACTAGTAAGTTCAAATGTGTAGTTACGTAAAATATCCATACCTCTCCCATGGAAGGGATTTTTTATAAGAACCCTCCACCACTCTGGAAATCCCAATTAAACTCCATACATTTCTTATAATTTTTTATCTTTGAGACCCCCCCCCCCCATGGAATTTCCAATCCCTTTGGTGGGGGGAGTATGGATACTTTCTGAAACTACACAATCTTCACTTAAACAGACTCAAAATCACTGCCTGCTCCACTTTTTTGTAAGGTGGAGGATAGTTATCCATGCAGGTGTAAATGGATATTCAAGAATACCAGTCTACTTACATGCTTCATCCAATAACTGTGCTGCAACAGTCCTCAACCTTTTTACTGAAGCTGTGTCTACATTCGGGCTGCCTTCGCGTGTGCGCTGTGACAAAGGAGGCGAAAACTATGATGTTGGGTTTTACATGCTTAATCACCCCCGGCGAGGGCCAGGACGCGGCAGCGTCATTGTAGGTGATGTTTATTTATAAGCCTTAACCGTACTGGAGTTAGGTTAAAGGCCCACCTTCACCCGATATGCTTTGCAACGAAAAAACATCACATTTTAAAAATACTTATCAAACTATATAGTTAAATTGTAGAATTACTTTAACACAAAGCATGTTAACAACTATAGCCAAGAAACCAAAGATGGAATTATTATCAATATCAATATCATTATCATCATCATCATCATCATCATCATCATTGTCTTTATTTTTAGTATAATTGCATTCTTATTTTTTATTTATTTATTTTTTCAGGTAAAAGCACTCACAACCAGAGGATAGAGCGTTTGTGGCGAGATGTATATGGGGGCTGCTTGTCTTTGTTTTATCAAATATTTCAATATCTTGAAAGTAATGACCTGCTTGATGTAGACAATGATGTTCACATTTGGTGTCTCCATTATGTATACCTACCAATGCTCAATAAGCATTTGCAAACCTGGAGGGATGCATGGATTCACCACCCTTTGTGCACAGAGGATAACAATACACCAATGCAGCTCTGGGTAGGAGGTCGTCATTTCACTCAGTTTGGTCAAAGAATGTTACAAGATGCACAAGAGCCAGTTACACAGCTGTGTAAGCCAGATACAATAATAACAAAATATAACTAAAAATGTATGACTCTTTTAATGATGCCATTTGACTATTCAGCCACAAATTCTCCAATAAATTGAAGAATTTGTTTATGACATTTTTCAATCCTCTCCTATTTAGGAAGAAATAGATCAATATGGAATTGACTGGAACGGAGCCGTGGGTACCAATGAAGACAACATTGTGCAAGTCCCTGATACATCATGTCCCCTCAATGAACACAACTTGATGCTATTAAAGCAAGCAGTTGATTTCAGAACTGATGATGGACAGTATGGAATTTTACTATATAATGACACTGTTGCTGAGGTTACACGATTACTTGAAGTTCAGACGGCAGAAGTGTAGTATACCTTAGTTAGGGCCTTAAGGAGGCTCGAAACAGTTTTGTTGAGCGCGCGCAGACTGGGTTCCAATTTTCCCGTGAGACTCAAAAATGAAAACAAACAAACAAAAATGGCGTCGTGCTCTCGTCTGGATTTAATATTTTGCGGCGGTCTTTTAAAAGCTACGTGTAGGCAAGGTTGAAAACGACTGGAACTTAGGTGACAATTCACTTGAATCATGCCCTCTTCAATGTTATCAACGCGATCGTCAACTCAGCCGCATATGAAGCGCAGTAAGCTTATATTCAGAGGCTGTGCAACTGAACTGTGCTAGAGAGGACGGTGACTTCAAAACTCTCTCATCTCCAGTGAAATCGTATAAAGGCCCTAGAATAGTCGCCTTTTTACCATTAGTTTCTTGCACTGGCTGTTTTGACCACGGGAAAAAGTCTGGAAAAAAGTCCGGCACCTTTTCCGTGCCAGGGCAAATTTTTCGCGAACTCCGATTCATATTTCTGAGAAAACATTCCCATTTAGAAAAAAGACAAAAAACAAAAAACAAAAAAAAAAACAGGCACACACACACGTTTACGGTGTTGTTAGCAAAAACAATGTAGACTACAGTAAAAGGTTTTTATTGTCTTCACATCATGAAATAACAGGGCAAGAATTTAAAACTAAAAGAAAAAATTAGTGTAACAAAATTAAACTTGCAGTGAGCGAAAAAAATACCTTGTGAAACAGACAGATTTTGACTCAATAAAGAGACTTATTCATGTCAAAATGTTGACAAACCAGCCGCTACAAAGAAAATATTACAAACAATGAGGTGAAAGATTCGCTTTCTATTTTGCTGAAGTGGTAGTTTCAATCTCAGTTTCACCATAAATCTGTTTACTTGCGAAACAAAACTAAAAAGCGTACAAGAGAATTTCAAAACAATTCATCGCGCGCTATATTTTTATCAGCAGTCGGCTCGCTAAAAACAAGTTAGTTTTTTCAAGTTAGTTTTCTGGGAAATACTCCACATTTCTGGATAAAAGAATTGCTCTCTTATTTGCTTAATTAAGTGATAGTGCGATAGTTTGGTAGTAATACGTTTTTTTTCCGTAATGCAATAAGAAAAACCGACCTGTAGTAAGAATAATTTCAAAACAATACCGCGCGCTATCTTTGTAAATTCGTTTGGTACGAAATACTCCAAATGTTCGGATAAAAGAAATGGTTTCTATCTTGCCGAACTGGTAATAATGATAATTTGACTGTTATTGGTTTTTCCTGGGGCGAAAACAATTCTTCAAACCTTCAAAGCGGTTCTTTTTAAATTGAGTTTTGATCAATCAATCGAACAAGTTTCATCAACAGAGAATTCTTGACAACATTGACACTTATCAAAGATCATCAAAGGTAGTTTTGTCCTCGTTTCAATACATACCTCTACATAAGGGACTTCTTCAATGTATTGTTTTTATAGTCGGAAATGTCTTTTTGTTAATTCTGTCCTTGTGCTTTAAGACATATAATCCCGAAGTGGTGTCCATGTACGCGTTGCTCAATCCTGAACTCCGTTTGAAGGACAACCTTGCCTGATTGCAGTATTTTCGAAACTCCGTTGTTTTTAAGATTTTCAAGCACATTCCACTTTGGTAGAAGTATTTTCTCTCCATCGCATACGTTTCCAATCCTCGTTTAGGTTAAGAATCGTTGACATGTAAATAATTGTACAGTGGTATAAACAGTAAGCTAAAGTCCACCACCGTTTTCGAAAACATGATATTTGTGAACGAACGCTGCGAACGTTTGCAAACATTTAGAGATAAGTTCAGTTTCCACGGAGTTCAAATTGGCTCTTCAGGCAGACGATAAATCAAAACAAGTACAGAAAGCAGCCTGTCTTAGGAGGATAAAGACAATCTTTGTTCCCAAGGTGTAAAAGAAGCATTAGTCGCCATTCTGAGCGAAGTGCCGATGAATTCACTTGAGATAGAATCAATCTGCACGAGGAGGAAAACATTCCGCTATATTTGGTACCAATGATCCAATGATTTGAAAACAAACGATGTAATGTTCTTCGACAAGCACCGATCCCGAGTCCACCCAAAACGTCAGCTTTTCAAACGTAAAGAAAGTCACCAGGGCGAAAGAAATGCCCAACGAAATAAACCTGGAATAAATCGAATAAACAGACTTGAAACCGCGTGCCGAGAGTGGCGTGACAATTTATGCGCATGCGCAATTGCCTATCTTGTCGTGTCGAAATTTTCAACATTTTGTAACTTAGGAAGAACATAATTTCGCTTCCGCTCGGTAAATTTCTTTGATTTTTTGCATGTTAACTCTTATATGCCCAAAGAGTTTTTCAAGCGAGATTAAAAAAATTCTGTCGTACGGGAGAAAAGTTAAAGGTAAATTCGTAAAAAAGTGTTTTTTGCTGAAAGTTTTCGACAGAATTTTCTTTAACTTAATCCTTAGGTAGCTTACTAGAATCAAAGGCCGTATGCAAAATTTAAAGAAATTTCACCGTCAAATTTTCAAGCAAACTCAGGATATCTCTATTTTATGATCATACTAAGAAACCCAACTGCGTTGCCATGGCAACAAATTTCTTAAGGAATCTACAAAAAATTGACACTTTGATATTATCGTTATTTTGTGGCAAAATTTGATCATGATTGGCCAACTCTAACCTAAATATTTTAACCCCCAAATATAATGCATCGAAAAAAACAAGAACCCTTTCGAGCCACCTTAAGTGTATACATGTCATAGTTAACCAAATTGTTGTGTAGTTTACCTAACTGACCTGAACATGTGGATGTACTATGGCCATGCAAAAATGGCATTTGACAAAATACAGTGCACAATGTAAACCCAAGCAAAACCAGACCTGAAGTAAAGGGTAATCCCTCAAGGACTTTCATGTGCATGTACTTGGTGAAGCATTTAAACTCAAAGAAATTTTAGCTTTAGTTGACAACCATCAGCAAACCTTCAACTCGTACTCTTCAGAACGTGAATATTATTACTACAAAACACAGCTGAATGATCTGTCAATTGACCATGTATAAAAATTCTAAAAATTAACCTTCAACTCGTACTCTTAATAATGAAAACATGAATATTACTACGAAACACAGCTGAATGATCTGTCAATTGACCATGGATGTATAAAACTTCTAAAAATTGACCTTCAATTTTAATCATTTACAATTACAGCAACAGTAACATTATCCTGACTTTAAAAAATACAACAGGATATGTTGGTAAAATGTCTCAGTCTTAAACATGTGAAATTCCTTGAAATCAGACACAGTTGAATGATCCGCTAACAGTGCTGATAACTGCTTTCAATGATGAGGACAACGTTTTTTATCAGGAAAGCTTCTGGGAAGAGTCAACGTCTGTAGGCATGCTGAAGCAAATATCGCAGGACCACCCTCAAATTTCACACCAATCTTACCCAACCCAAAGTCAGGTAGACATGGTGCCCCAGTTATGAAATGGAGAAAGGCCTTTAGTGTTTTTTCTTTTGTTTTCTGCCAAAACTCAAGCAGGTAGTGTTTACTGGTTGTTTCTTCTTCACTCAATGACGCTGGGAACTCGAGCACATTTGTTACATCTGCACTACTAAGTTCACTTTCTGCTGGGACAAACAAGGTTTGGAAAAGATCTGGGGTGCTTACCATTTACGCCGAAAAACCGGAATCTCCGGGTGGAAAATTAAATGGTACGCACCATTCCGTTCGGAACTTTCCGGGAAAAGTGGGCGGTCGTGTGAGGCGATCCACATTTCACGCTCTTTTCGGTTTTCCCGGTCGGTGTGCGAACCATTTCAACTTCCCGCTCTTTTTAAGATTTTTCTCGCTAGACAAAACAAAATGGCGGACCATGGGGGAAACGAAGGTGAGTTTGAAAACTGCTAAATAACATCTGTAAAGGATCCATTTAAGTTAATATTACTAAGAATTATTATGAGTCCCTCTCAATTAAAGCATTTTGTTAGAAATAAAGACTGGCCTTTTCGCTTAAAATCTTAAAATGTTCAATGATTTCCGAGTAATTCCCGCCAACGTATCCGTACTAAAATATTCCCTCATTCTTGTCGGTTTTATCGGCCAGTTTTATTCCCGACATATTCGCATTCTATCATTCTCGGTGTTAAGGGTGTTAATCTTAAGCCAAATCAAGCACAATTACATGCAAGAAAGACGCAAAAACATCAAAAATACAGGCCGCGAACTCTGTTATCGGCGAGAATTGAAATTTGATAAAACTACACACTGAACTGCAATATTTCTTCAAGTGGAAATTTAATACAACTTAAATTTAGACTTGATAACTTTAACCTCTGTAACTTTAAGTTCGGTCTATGTTCTTGATTCGACTCTTTCTTTTAAAGGATGTTTTGTCAGAATATTATCAAGTGAAAAACCTTGAATTTTTCTTCCCAGTTCTCTCAGTCACGCCGGGAAGTTGATGCTCACAAATAATTTGGAGCAGTATACTGGCACAGTGAACGCATAATCAATAAGTTAAAGGTTACATGTATATTATTCAATTGAAGGAAGGTTGGTTAACTATAGGGTGTTGTTGATATAATAAATGAGAACATTAATTTAATTATCATGCAAATGATACAGTACTCAGATTGACCAAAAGTAAAATTTACCTTTTTTTCATGTGTTTTTTTTCTTCAATGTTAAATAGGATCATCATCATCATCAACTAATCTGAATTTAGATAGATGGGAAGACCGACACGTAAATCTACTTATTTGTTGCTGGAAAGAGCACAAAGGATTGTGTAACAATGGCAAAACCACAAAAAAGGAAGTCTTTCAAAAAATTTCTGCAAGTTTCAACTCCAAGGCAGAGTTGAAGGTATCTGCAGACCAGTGTGCCAGAAAGTGGGCAAAACTCGAAGCAAAACTGAAAGAAGTGACGGATCATAACAACAAAAGTGGTAATAGCCACAAAAAATGGAAGTATTACACAGACATGGCTGATTGCATTGGAATGAATGCTGCTGTTAGGCCAACCTACACTCTGGAATTCTCAGCAGTGCCAAATGCTGAGGGCGATGAAAGTGATAGCTCTGCTGATGGGCATGATGAGGACTCAGCTGGAACATCCCAAAAGAAGACCCCTAAGAAAAGGCCAGCCAGAAAGAGGAGAAGCAGATCGTCTGCATCAGAGATGCTCTCATTCCTCAAGGAATACCAAGAGAAAAAAGAAGAAGTGGAACACAAAAAAGTTAAGATGATGGAAGAGATGAATGAGGAAAAAAAAATATTTTGGGCCAATTTACTTCAAGTGTTGAAAGACAAATGATCAGGTTGTTTCCTCTTTGGTATTTATTTATAATTATGTGATATTAACTTATATACAGTTGCTGGACAATTAAGAACACTTACAGCTTATACAATGTACTTTGAACTTTAACTTCTTGGCCTTATTTCCATAAGTTTATATATGTTGAAATGTTTCATTTACAAAAAAATATGGTGTTCTTTACAGTAATAACCATTTCCATTTATATAAATTATAATTATGTAGCTTTATTTTTTTACTATCCATATTTGAAATGTAATGAAATTGGATATTTTGAAAATTTAAATTACAAGTACCGGTACATGTATTTTCTTTAATCAAAAACTTAACACTAGATACACATATGTGGTCCAATTTAAGGCTTTTATACAACTATTTTGTCAAGCCAGTTTTCCTGAATTATAACACAAGATAAAGGACATTTTGCCTTATCCTGGTCACATTAAAGGTACATTAATTAATTGTGAATCAAAGGCTGCAAAACACTTTACTTAAAACATGAAATGCTTAATATGTCAATTATTGTACTTATAATATTTCAGTGATCTCATTAGCCACCCTTTAAAAGCAAAAAAATGGCGGTACCAACAAATTATTCATTCACTTTTACTTTTCATATACCTGATTGCTTTTTTCTCTTTTTTTAATACCTGAGGCGCTCAAAAAACAGTGGGCTTAAAAAATTCCCAGTCCTCTAGCCAAGTCCATCAACTTAAGAGTTTTGAAAAGAAACGCAAGGATTGTATTTGATGACCCAAGTAACTGGATCCAGTCATGATTGGTTTTGTTTATCTGGGCCCAGTTGTTCAAAGGGTGAATAGCACTATCAACTGGATAAATTACTTAATCCAGTGGACCATGATTGTCATACAAAAAGTAACCTTCTTCACTATCTACTTGATAGTGATTTATCTGATAGATAGGGGGTGGGGTTCTCAGGATTTCAAGTGAGAGGGAATATGGAAGGAATTTTTTTTTTGGTTTTCAGAGATTTTCAATTCCAGGATGTTTTTGCGTTGGAAAATGTGGCAAGAACTTTTTGGGGTGGCTTGATTAAATTACAGATTTTGTTGGAGTATTAAAACAATCTATAGATTAGTGGTAGTATCTGGGCTGCATAGTTTTGCGAAGATCATTGCCCCTATCTGGAAATTTAAGGGTCAGAAATTTGGCAAGGGATATTTGGGGGTTAATATTTGGTCCAGGGATTTTTTGGGGCTATTGTTGTTAACCCTAAGAATTTTTTTGGTTCCTGATTTTTGCCCTCATTTGATCATCCCTGTCACTTGAAATCCCGAGTACCCCCCTCCCCTGGGGGTGTTATCCACCCTTTGAACAACTAGGGTCTGTTCAATAGGGGAAATGATAACTGAGTGGCCCGATGGGCATTCTTGTCCCCAGATGCTGAGATCCTGTTAAATCACAACATCTGTCAAGACCTTAATACTTCTTAACTTAATTCTTAATTATTTTTGTGGCCTTTATTCTCAGCCAATCAGATTTGGAGTGTTTTTTGTCTTTATTTCAGGACAAAAATTCCCTCGAACCTCACTTCTTAACCAACAATTATGTTTGAAAGATGTTGCCGCTTTAGTTCAGCTGTTCTGTCTCGGCAGGTGCTATCATGGCCATCATCATCATTGTCGTTGTCATCATCATCATCATCAAGAAAGTAACTTTCATCAAAATCATCATGCAGTAAAGTGAAATTGTGCAAGACACAAGCTCCCATGACTATTTTAGTCATAAGCTTTATGCATAAATGGTTCAAATAGCTCAGTTTTCTCCATCTCCCCTTCAAAAGACTAATTGTGCGTTCTACAATCTGTCTGACTGAGGACAGGGTATTGTTGAAAAGGAGCTGATTTGGTGGTAGTAAGTGGCCATTATTCCTGAAAGGAGTCATGAGCCATCTGTAATAAAAGAAGAAACATAAAATTTATTCAGATAAACCATTCTCTAGTGGGAGCCCTGCACAAAATGAATCATAATACAATAAAATATAACTAAGATGTAAAAAGCTACATACATCAGTTTACTTCTAAAAATGCAAAATAATTTATGAACTGTACAGTTCTACTTACTAAACTAAAAAAATTTTCAACTAATTAACCAAAAATATTTGTTCATCATTTATACCTCAAAAGTGGGTAGCCGCCATCCCCAATAATGTGGTAATCACCAGGAAACTTGTTTCCAGAAGTGGCGAAAAGAGAAGAATTTCTTAGAACTCTGGAATCATGGACAGATCCTGGCCACCCTGCTAAAACGTCTGTGAGGACCATATTATTGTCACAAACAATCTATTTGTATGCAAAGCACATAAAAGAAATTACTATTTGGCTCCAACAAAAAGAGTAAGACTGCAGTACTTAAGCTTGGTTGAAGCACTGGTTAATTCCTTTATTTTCACTGATCCAATATAAAGGGTATTGAAATGGTCTTTGCGAGCACAAGCACTGACAAAAGCCAGCCTTGAAACATGTACAAGCACTTTTGAAAAAGCTACCTCCTTGAAAATAACCGAGCATGCGAGCACTTGTAAAAATACGAGCAAATGAGCACTCACTAAAATTTTTCGAGCTTTCTGAGCAGAAGCCTTATTTTGCGAGGGATACAAAATATTGACGGACCATTCATGACCCCTATATAATATTAATACCTATAGGTAAAGAGTGTAATGTTGTACGAGAACATTTACCTGCAATTGTAGAGCATAAAACTTTTTCCTGCAATTGTATGACTCAGGGTCTACACTGGGTGCCTTGATCTTTATGAAGGTCCCATCTATGGCACCTATATATACATAAAGGTACAAATTAATAAAATTTAATTATTTGCCAAAATTTTTGATTTTCAATACAATTTTCCTCCAGAACTATAATTTAAGGCTTCCCCTTTCTTAGCAGAATCTTGACGAACACAACTCAGCGAGAGTACTTGCGTCAATGAAAAACCACTGTTACGGGTACTTTCAAGAACATTGTTTCGGAAGAATCGTTGAAGAAGACATACCAGGAATTAATACCGCTGTATTAAATGCCATTACCGTTCAAAAAAATAGAAAATTCATCAAAAATCAAATGCCATTTCCGAACCAAAAAAAAAACAGAAACCGTAACCTTACCATAACAAATCCCTCTAAATCAAATGCCATTCCCGTACACAATACATTTGAAATCAAATGCCATTCCCGTACGCAATACATTTAAAATCAAATGCCATACCCGTATAAAAATGAAACAGATTAACTTGGTTAGAGCTGTTTCTTTAGAGTGGTAGGTAATTTTGATATTAGAAAACTGACTTAAAGTGCCTGCTATTATTTACAGCAATAATAAAATAAAAGTATTATTAAGCTTGGAGGCTTTGAAGGATGCAATAGATATGTTTTGGCTTTAATGCCAAACATGGGGAACTAAATGAAACACTATATCAAGCTAACCAAGCCAGAAAGTAAATTCTCAGGTTTATTATAACTGGGTTTACTGTATAGAAATAAAATTGAATGTTAAGTAGTGGCAAATCCAGACCTTAAGGTAAGTGGGGGGGGGGGTCAGGCCCAAACTCAAAAATATTATTTTTCTTGGCCCTTTGGGCCTTAAACTAAACCCCTCCCCTAGATCCGCCACTGTTAAGCCTATTTGCAAGATTACTTCTTGACTCTTTATAAGGAACTCCACATGTTTGCAAGAAAACTGCTGAAGGAGCTACGTACCAATTGTTCCAGGCATTCCGCCATCTTCAAAACTTTGGGCAATTTCTCTCATTTCCATCACTGAAAATAGGCCCCAAAATGTACATTAAAATTTTGAATTACTTCCAGTACCGTCTGAATCCCCTTGAAAAGTGATAAGGATGCTTGTCGGCCACTTTCAAAAGCTATAAGCCCCAAAAGGTACCACAAAATTGGATTAGTGGGCATGGCCAAAATCAACTTTCACCCCTAAAAGATAACAATACAAAATTATGTAGGCAGTTGAGTCACGCATAGTTGGTATTATTTTTTTGGCTCCATCAAAAGGTACTAAACATTGTGTAATGGCGGTCAATTCAGTTCATTTTTATAGATCCTTAGTGGTACCACTCACAAAGTTTAACCCGTAAAAGGTCATGACAAATTTTTAAAAGTCTATTGCGTTTGTAA
The DNA here is from genome assembly GCA_964017195.1 of Siderastrea radians. NCBI lineage: Eukaryota > Metazoa > Cnidaria > Anthozoa > Scleractinia > Rhizangiidae > Siderastrea > Siderastrea radians. The sequence continues at coordinate 28,411,118 of OZ024888.1, read as the reverse complement.
ACCAGACAAATATCACTGCGATTAATTTATCACCACTTCTGATTCATGATCGCTCGTGCGAACACACGGTACTACACGAAACGGCTCGTTTTTCGTTAATTTATTATTTGTCTGGGGGATTTTATCCCTGGTATGCCGGGTTAGCCTGCAGTCTGTGGTCCACATTTCGTTTTACAGGAACTGATTCACAAACGATAGACAAGCTTAAGTAATCAGCCAAGCTGATTATGCTGATTATAGTCGCCATCGATGCAGTTGACCGCCGTAGAATTAGAAACAAAACAACGAAAGATATTTAGCATAGGATTGTTTGCACCTTTAAATCATGACTACTAAATATAATTGAGACAAACAAAGTTTAGTCTTACCATTTGGCCATTTGATATAGCGCGGAAGCATAGACAAGACGGCTGCATTAACTTTTCTCAAAACTCTTCCGCAACTACTCATGGTGACATCAAAACGATCGGCCACTTGCCTTGTAGTCTCCTCTCCATTAGCCATCATCCAAAGATAAATTAAAACTTGTTTCGCAGGTGGAATTGGGTTCCGTCCAAACTGGTTTAATCCCAAATTAATATGACCGGAGGCAACAATTTCACGAGTTAGCAACTCACAAGTGTTGCGAGTCATCCGAAAATGACTCCTAAATTCGTCGCCAAAATAGGACGGCACAGTTGTTTCCACGTAGCCTTGAATCCTACTGAGACTTCGTCGCATGACCGTAGAGGCCACAGAAAGTATAAAAACATCGTCGTCGGCCTCTATTAACTCACGAGAGTCATCTTCGTCCAAAACAGCACACAAAATCCCGAGTAACGCCATTTTTAATTAGCGCTCTGTTGTCAAACTTTGTTGTCATAGTTACAATGTATCAACCGCTACAATAGTTTATTGGGGGCTCAAGTTTCCGTATGGGATGTGGTTGATGGTTCAAGATCCGTTTTCTCCGTTCCATCCGGATGGAAATTCGCTTACCATAAATAGAGAAATTTTCATCCGGATGGTTTCATGTAAATGGTAAGCACCCCTGGAAACTCCCTCATCCATGCCCCAAAACCCAAAGTATTAAGGCCATCTCTTAGTTGGTCCAGGACAATTTTTGGTCTGCCAATCACATCATGGACAATGATGGACTGTATAACAAGCATCTTGTTTTCATTCTGAAATAAAAAGTTGATTGGTCAATTATTTTTGGTTGTGAGAACCTTGGCAGAGCTACCTCATTCAATCTTATCAGACACAAAAATAATGGTAAAAGATGAGGTAAAGATAACTATTTCTATGGAAACCAATGTTCCAGTTTTCCATTATCGCTCATCAATCAATTGCACTTCCCCTTTAAACCATACTGTCACTAAACATGATTTTTCAGTAAGACATGTATTATTTGGAGCTCTACTATTATTACCATATTTTATCAATTAAATGCCAAAAGCATTTCTTTAGATTTAATCTTGTAGATCAGGCGTTCAGTTAGGGCATGGCACCTACCATGTTTATGTAGTACTTGATTCGTACAGAGCAGTCGCTTATTGACATTTTCTTGATAGCTCCGTCAACATCTCCTGTTGCCAAATAATGGTAAACTGCGGGGCTGAAGAATTTGAAGCCTGGTCCTCCCTGGAGAATGCTATGAACAATTATTGATCCGACCAGCCTTATCATTCCTGATGCCACTACTTGGGAGTTGTAAATAGGGATTTTGTAGTCATCGCCATGGAAAAACTCTTCAGACACCAAGTAGAGTAATTGAGTGAAGAATTGTCGAGTTACTCCTCCAGTGTCTGCAGCGGGCTGATTGTTATAGATCACTCTGAGTTTTTTCTTGGGATCAAAATCAGCAGCCTTGTAGTAGGTCATGACATCATTGAGCAAGTCATCTTCGTCTACCTTGAGTTTTTCTCTTTCTGTGCTCAAGTTTCCTTGAAGCTCTTCTAACAGCAAGGGAAGAGAAGCTGGCCTCTTGTCATCATTGCCCCTTGGAAGAAAGACGGGCTCTGTAAGGTCACTGTCGCTGTCCTCATTGCCATTTGTTAAACAGGTTGACAATGATATTGCTGCCCTAGCGACTGTTCCATGGACATCTAAAGAAGTGGACAAAACATTTCTGGGAGTCTCTGGGAACATTTCTACCAGCTGGTCTATCTGTTCACTCAGACAACACATGGGATGACCCAGGTACAGAATCCAATGGAAATGACACGGGGGGAGTTCTCAGCGTGGATTGGTCACCCACATCTTCTTTCAGCTTCCTAGTGCCAGTTTCTCCTCCACTAGCATCACTGAAGAATGCTTTTAAAAACACGTTGTTCATGTCAATTAATACATGAATATGAAAACGCAAAGCAGGCCATTGACTTGAATTTGATTTTAAGCATAGGATTTCTATTCAACAATTGACCTTGAACATACTAATGCATAAATTTTAGTGATCAGACGTTTTTAGAGCCTAAAGAGGCTTAGATCGAATTTAAAGCTTTTATCTGGCCAAGTGCAGCTTGAAGGTCATTCACACAGAAGGTGAGTGCTCAGAAATTTTAGTTTATTTTCCAACCCTGATGAGTACACTTAACAGAGTATTTTCCATGGCTTTCCAGAAGAAAAGAAATAAATTCACTATTTCAAGCACTTTAATAAATGGCAAAATCTTTCTGGCGAGCCAAAACCAAAATAATTAAAAACCTAAAGAAAATCCTGTTATTTTGTCTACCATTGTCATTTATTAACTATTTGTACCCAGTAAATTTCACTAAGTCATACTGCATGATTGTTTTCTAAGTGGAAAGAGTAATAAACAACTAATAAAAATTCCGTTCCCGTATCGGTTTTAGGACCTGGTTCCAGTTCTGGATTATGTGTTTCCACACCCCAGTTTCCTATGTATGCCGATAATAATTATTATTATTGTACCTGTTTAGGTATTCGTCTAAGTTCCCTTGATTGTCAGGTCTCTGAAGAAAAAACAAAAGGTTGTGTATATTGTGATCACGTACTTGTCATATTACAAAACAAAAGTACTCACTGTAACACGTTATTTGGAAGTGTATTTTAATATAATACAGTTCCAACATTTCAATGGATTAATTGCAGGTATATACATGTACCATGTAGGTATCAGTATATATATGTACATGCATGTAAATGAAAATACAATCAAACCTCCTGTAAGCCACCACACAAATTATCAAGCCTATGTGGTCTCTTATAATAATAATAACAATAATAATAACTTTATTAACATGTCTATATAATCTAGCACCAGAGCTAGGTGGTCACTTACTGGAGATGGTGACAGAGAAAAGTGTCAGTTCTGACTCTAATTCTTATATATACTTATATTAATACTTATCACATTTGATAAATTATTAACTATTGACAATGAACCAGAGCTAAATTGCACCTGACACGTTGATAGCCATGGCCATAAAACTAACCAATCATAAACCAGAATCAATCAAATACTCCAAAATTTTTGGAGATACATACCGTATTTACTGGAATAAGCGCCGTGGCGCTTATTAAATTTTTTGCGCCTCAAGTGCGGCACTTAATCAAGGGTGGCGCTTATTCAAAAATTGGACGCTACAAAGAAATCTTTTCTTTTAACTTAACGGTGCATCTTTCATCTGTACGAAAAATTCATTTCATTGACACCATCCA